>OW052221.1:20486443-21686443 GCA_932526605.1 Nephrotoma flavescens | reverse complement strand
ACATTGTCTTTTTAGCGATATACGGTAAACCTTCGATTTAACAGACACTCGATTTAACGGACAATTTTTTATTTTCCATTTTTCGGTTACGATTATGATGGATCGATTCGGGGATCTTTAATCGATTTTTGGAAGAAATTCTGGAATATGGCCACCTTAGGCGGAACTCAGGCAGATTTTAACCTATTAGGATGGGATTGGATTTGTTTAATGGACATAGATTCATTATTGATTTCTTGAAGAAGTTTTTTAATATGGCCAGCTTCTCTCTCTCTTTCTCTGGCTTTCACATCCCATGAAGGGATTTCGTCCATCACTCTCGTCCTCCAGTTTCGACATCCTAATGTTCGTAGATCTTGTTCGATGTCGTCACGCCAGCGTAATCGGGGTCTTCCTCTATGACGAACTCCGGCTGGTTGTTGGTGAAACACTTTATTTATCATCCGTTGATGTGGGGACCTTGTAACGTGGACGAGCCATCTCATTCGATTGGATTTGATGAATCCGATAATCCGAGGAGTTGCTTTATTTCGTGATTCATACGAATCCGATATTTGTTGTTTGCAACTTTAATTGGACCAAAGATTGAACGGATGACCTTCCTTTCGAAAGTAGATAACAATCTACAATCGTTAGAGATCATGGTCCAGCTCTCGCTTCCGAAAGTCAGCACACGTCATAAATTGCGTCATAAAGTGCTTTATAAAGTGCGAGCTTGCACGACTGCCATAGATGTTTCGATCGCAATAATCTTGATTGGGCGTAGAAAACTCGTTGTCCGGCAGCGATTCGGGCTTTTATTTCTGCCTGCATATCATTCAGCGGTTATAAGTAACCCGAGGTATTTAAAGTTTTCAACGCTATCAAAAATGTGGTCGCAAATTCCGAGATTTACCATAGAGATGTTCATAGGTGTTGCTAAATATTTTGTTCTACTGCTGTTCACCTCCAAACCAAGTCTTCTTGTGCAGCAATCAAGCGGTATGAAATTGTCTTTGAGATCGCTAGGTCTTCGGCCAAGAAGCATGATATCATCTGCATATCCAAGAGTTTGGCCTGATTTATTAAATACGCAGTGCAAAGTTTCGATGTTGCTTTTCCTCTCTACGTAATCAAGCGCCAAATTCAAAGCGCGAAAACACCAGATGTTATTTCAAAGGAGTCTGACACAGTTGCTTCAATTACGATTCTACATAAAGACCCAGACGTTGTTAACTTACACCGAAAAACGAGTTTCTCTGGAATTCCTAGGCATATGAGCGCTGCCCATAGGTTGTCGCGGTTTATGCTGTCATATGCCTGTCGAAAGTCTATTTATAGTTGATGTCTGGTTATGTTGTACTCCCAATATTTTTCCAAGATCATCGTCATGGTGAAACACTGGTCAGTGGTCGATCAGTTGGGACAAAACCACACTGATAGTCCCAATGATGTTTTCGGCGAAAGGGATGAGTCTGGAAAGTACAACATTAGCCAACACTTTAAAAGCAGCAGCGTTCGACAGAGCTATGCCACGATAGTTTTCATATTTAAGACGGTCGTCTTTTTTATGCAACGGGCAAATGAGCGTGGTCTTAGATAGATTTGTTGTGATCGAAAAACTGCTCAATTATAAGCAAAGCAGGAATTTACAATATATGAAAACTTTTGATTCACTCGAGCGATAGCTCCCAAATTTTGCACGAATACTTTTTAGTAGCCACGAAAAACATAAAGGGATCTGTGATCAAAAAATGTTACACCTTCCCTATGGCCACCTTTAAGCAGGAATTTACAATATATTTGCAAACTTTTGGTCCTCTATAGCGAGGTAGCCGAGTGGGGGTGTTAACAAATATTTAGGGACTTCAAGCGGAGCTTTATACATAATTTATACATAATTTATCAGTCTGTTAGGGCCAAATACTAACAAGAATAAAAAAAAATTAGATTTATATAGAAAATCGATTATCCAGTTAGCAATAGTTTTTTCTAAAATGTTGTCAAATACCGACAAAATTTATTTATTATTAACTATTTTTTAATTTCCAGACTTAAAGATTGGCGTCACTTTAGCAATTTTAAGACAATAAGCAAAAAATTGGCGAATAATTCTGACGATTGGAATTGGACGATAATTATTAACAATTTTGGAATTTCCAGACTTAAAGATTGGCGTCACTTTAGCAATTTTAAGACAATAAGCAAAAAGTTGGCGAATAATTCTTCAGAACCACATTACGAATGTTATCGTATGTCAGTGTACGTATGTCAGTTTTAAGACTCTCAATAAAAAGTAATAACTTATCGAACTTAGCTAGATCGTTCATACCCCAAAAATTGATTTGAAGTATATTTAGATTTACATAATTTGAACGTGATACATCAATATTTGCCGAATAATCATTAACACTTTTTAAGTAAAGGTTATGTCACTTAGATTTTAATGATTTAAAGCTCATAACCATAATAACAAACATTTAAACCCGCAACCATAAGACACGTAAAAGTAAGAGATATAAAACAAGAAAGTAATGATAAAAAAAACAGAACCATTATCAGAAGATTAATGCTAATAAAACGATTACACAAATAATTATTAATAAATAATATAATGATAACTACTTTACAATAACTTACTGCACAGAAAAAATTTACAATATATATCAATATCCGGTGGATAATACTAAGCCATAAAATAATGTAGTGTGTTATGTACTTTAAAATATGCTGAATTCTTATTAAGCGTTTACAGGTAAAAAATAATGAAAATGAATAAAAAATAAACAAAAACTGTATAATATGATTAAAATTGATTACAACCAGGGATAAAAATGAGTAACAAAAAGTAAATAAGCTCTTACAGCTAGACCCGTACGAGAATGAATTAAATAAAACAAAATAATATTTAAATAGCGCTGAATTGAATATAAAATGTCAACATTTAGGTAAACAAATGGTAGTTAGAATTCAAGAGTGAATTGTCAAAAATGTTTGAAAACAAACTTTTAAAAATCAAAAATTGAAATAAAAGTGTTAAATTTAATGGTTAGAAAAATAAGACTAAATAAAAAAGTCAATAATGAATCAATAGTTACTATGCTAGTGGTGAAGTTAAATGACATCCTATGGTATGATTGTTGGAGTATGTGTTGCTGCAATGGCTGAGTCGTTGGCTTTATGTAGACGGTTGATGTCGTTGAAAGAATAAATATGGTGCACTTTCGAGTCCGATGATTTGCGTAAGTAAATTTTATTGCCCTTACACCATAAAAACTGATACTTAAAGTAAATCTTTAGCTGCGTTGTACAAGCGAGACTGAAACCATGTGAGATGATGAAGTATCCAGATTTTGTGATTAGGAGGCACCATTGAAAACTGCGCACCAAGTTGATGTTAGTAAACATACTTTCTCTTTTTAGATCGACGTTATCTAATGTAACAATGTGTGAATGTTTCAGTTGTGATGCCAATTCATTTTTTTTATCCTTTTTCAATCTGTTCTGGGGCCGAATCACTCCCAACTCTTTCGCAGTTCGCTTTTTCCGTCACTATATATACGAATATCGGCTGCACCAATAACCTTAAGAAATCAATTTTGGATGATATCCAAAATTGATTTCTTGTTGGAATTCCGCAAACCACAATGTTGGGACTATTTAATTCTTGTGAACTAATTTCCAGCTGTGCCTCAATTATTTGAAGTTTATTTTCATGAACATCCACTTTATTTTCCAGAATAGAGATTATTCGGGCATAACTGTCGGCATCATTGGTTAACTTCTCAATTGCTCGAGTTTTTCAAGTTTATTTGGTTGGTATTTCTCCTTCACGTTTTGTGTTAACGAATTTTGAATTAAATAGGGAATATTTTCTTTTGATTTGCAGGTTTTCAATTTGTCCCAATTTGTTTTCTGTCTTTTGTCGCTTTCAAATTATGTATATAACTTCGAGTCGGTGTTCCATTCGGTTTCAGGCTGAGTCCATCACTCTCCTGCACCCCTTCGTGTAGTCGCCACAGAGTTGAAGTGATGGACTCAGTTTATGTGCGTTGTCTATCCGGAAACGTCTGCAAAGGCAGTTTGGTTTGTCTATAGTTATGTGGCAAGACGAACGCTTCTTGCACAGGCTTGTAGTAGAGTAGGAAGTCAATGGATAATTCGTTGGGAACATTGTACTTTCGCGGAAATTTGGTCATTTCTGGATGGACACGGTTTATGATTATTTTAGTTTTTCCTCTTTCCTCAAATTTCCGAGGGAGAGTCAAAGAGATTTGGTGGTGTGATTGTGTCGGAATTCCAAAGAAGACTAAGTCCGTTCCATCCGCTGGTACAATCATGGTGGCAGTTTTTGGGATATGCGTGGAATAATTTTCATTAATTATCTTCGAAAGGAAAAAAACAATTAGAATGGTGAAATTTTCCCACGATTCGAATTTCATGTTGGTTTCTAGGAAATCATTTATATTATGATAAAGACACGATGTAACAAATTTTCTGGGAAATTAAATAAGTAAGTAGGATTTTAATTTTCATATAATCACAGAAGTGATTACACATAATTTTCTTAATTAGCTACAAAAAACATTTAACAGTTTTCTTTCGAAATAATATTTTTACTCATTTAAAATTGTATTCCTAGCAGTAAAACCTTAAGTAATATTTCAATATATTTTGCGGTGAATTAGAAATAGAAAAAAATAGAAAATCTTAAATTGTTATTGAAGTGCTAATAGCCGTTTTGACTACAAAATAACAATAATTCAGAGGTCGCAGATGACTTTAACTTATATAAAAAAAACTTTTGGGAAAAGATGCATTCGTTGTCTCGAATCATTAAATATTTATAGTTTTTGCTTATTAACCGTTGTTTTTAACATTTTTCAGATCCGAGAAATTTTTTCCATGCAATTACATAAAAATAAAAACCGTCCGCATAATATAAATTATTCTGACCATTCAAAATATTTTTATTCACCATTTATTTATGATAATAAAAAAATTGTACACGAGAAACGACAAAAAAGCGCGAATCAACTTTAAAATATCAAAAAAAAAATTGAAAAGCTTTTTTTTTTGTTCTCTAAAAATATAAAAACAATTAAGCAACTCGGCTCACACACAACAGCAAAAAAATGTGTAACATTAAAAGTTGTAGAAAACTTTAATGCTTTTAAACATTAACCCTAAAATATATACTTACACCATAAAATATTTTTGCTCTAGCATCCAGACACACACCAACACTACTAGCAAAAAGTATTTGGATATAGAAATTCGAAAGCACACAATTTGAATATTATTTTGCTGGAAAAACATTTTTTTGTCTTTTTATATTTTAATTGTATTTTTGTTTTTATTTTGCAATTAATTTTAATTAGTTTTTCTTTTTTGCTGTATTATTACAATTTTCATTTAATTTTATTTTTTATATATTTGCTTTTTATAATTTTTCTATTATGTATTCCATTTTTAAAATAAACTTCTTGATGTTTGTCCTAATTAAATTTATTATGGTTTGTGTTTTTCTTTATGCTTTGACAAATAAATTCAATTTCCATTAAATGAATTCAATTTTATATAAATATCGAAATGTGCAATGGAAAATATATAAAGATTTTCCAGTTTTACCCATGCCACAGGAGAAAAAACGGTAAATAATAAACTTTTTGTTGTATCTTTAGAAAATTTGTAATTAAAATTATAAGAGCTTTTCAATTTAACCGCTTCAGATGTTTTTCTAAATATATCGTAATCAATCGCTGATTTTAAGTGTACTGTGAAGTTCAATGTGAAACAACACATAACTTTCCAATTGCTTGAATATTGTTGGTAATTTGATTGCTTAGAAGCAGGAGAAAAAAAGTGAAATGTACAATTCGAATGGCCGACCACCACTGACAATGAGTTTGATGCTCTTGTTAGTTATGAGGTAGCCCAGAAATTATTTTTCCTTTTTTAATAACTCCGTCTTATCGAGATTCAAGCACATGTTGGCTTCTTGTAGCTTGGACACGATTTTTCGACAAGAAATAGATGTTCCTTTTCGTTTCCCCCTCCAAAGTCGATAATGTCATCTATGTAAACGTATCATAGTTCAATGATTCGAAAACGTTGTCGATCGGGGGCAGGAATTCATATTTTCGATTCATGGTGGAGGTCTTCGGGACGTCGGTTTCCTTCATTCGAATCTGATGAAATCTCGAAGTTAGATCGATGATCGTAAAAAACTTTGAGTCTCCGAGATTTGCTAATATATTCGAGATTGGATAACAATCCAATATTGTCACAGCATTTAGCCTTTCGAAGTTCACTACCATTCGATATTTGCGAGGCTTCGGCTTCTTCTCAATCCAACATCGAATTTTTTTTTTTTTTATTTTTTTTATTTATTTTTTTTTATTTAATTATTTATATTTACATTACATATATGATTTATTATATTTTAATTACAAAAAGAATGAAAATTTTTTAATATTTAAATGTACTTAAATCTACTTTATTTATTACAAGAAAAACTTAATAACAATCTGCACAAATTCATATGAAAAAATTAACATTCAAAAAGAACAAAGAGTTGAGCGATTTTCTTGTCCACTTGGATGGGTGGTTTTGATTTCAGCCCGTACCTCGGGCTAGGGCCCAGATAACTGTGTGGAATTTCTTCTTAGTATCAGTGGAAAGATGATCATCTCGTACTTCTATATTATAGACGTGGCAGGACTGTTTATCTCGTAACGGAATTCTTCTACTGGGTTTGATGATCAATTCATTGTGTCTTCGATTAATAAATGCTCGCAGCTCCTTCAGTGTGTCATCTCCTATGATGCCATCAATAATGACTTCAATCCTGGTAGAATGAAAAAATCTATGCTATTTTCGATGCCAATGGTTTTGAAGAATGGTGCGCTAACTTTGTAACTAATTTTGATATCACCTCCTGCTGATCGTATTTGGAAATGATTTTCGGTTGGTTTGGCATTATTGGCTAACTCGGATTTAATAATAAAGTTTTTGTTTGTTAGTGCCGTTTTTAAGCCGGTACTCTAGCTGTGGTACGGTAGAGAGCCTTCCATCATAAAAATTTACCTATGAGCTATCTTCTATATCTTGTACATCGTGTTCATCTTCTTGTCGTATGTCAATTGGTTATAGAAGTCCTCTTCCAATTGCGTTTCTAAGTGATTGGTCCGTTGTATCCTTGGTTCGTAGAGATTTGAATGTTCCCGTTTTGCTACCAGATTATCCTGAAGAGTCGGACGGTTGATGTAATTTAGTTGTCGCGATTGAACTGATGGATCAACCTCGATCGGCGTTGGTGGTTTAGGGTAGTTTGGCCGTTTTGGTGGAAAGTTGCTTGTATAATGTTTGACATATAGGCTGCTGTTGTCCCGATGCTGGATATTGTATGCCATGTTTCTCCTTTGGACTGGTAATGCGGTATCAGTTTTAGGAGGAAGTGGTTGTGCCCCTATGATGTGGTTGATCGGAGTCGTTAGGACATTGTTCACACTTCGTTTGTGTATGGCCATGTTCCTGAAACTCAGGTTTTAAATTTCTAAACAAAACGCGTACGCCTCGGGTAATGTGGCTGGTTTTTGTATTATCAGCATTTTAGCCAGGTCACCATTTAATCCACGGATAAACACACCCAACGCTCTATTGCGATAAGTTGATGGTTTCTGGTGAATAGTCTTCCGTTTTGATTTTTGCTAACGATCAAGCAGAACTGATATTTGATAGTAGCATAAAATTCGTCAACCGTCATGCACTTCTGTCCAATCTTCCTCCAATGTTCATAGATCTCTTTTATCAGCACATAGGCATTTTTTAATGGACGCCCTTTCTTCAAGTTTATAAGATATTAAAGCGGAGTCAGCATTGCTTGTAATTTTTGGACGAATATGTTGTAGTATAGCACGGTATATCGGTTTACCGCGTAGAATGTTGTCAATCACACAGTATATTCTCCACATTCTATACCCATAAGAGGTATTGAGTGGAATTGCCATAAAATCTCTGTAATTCCTTTACATAAACAGGCAATACGCTTATATCCTTTAATGTCTCACAATCGCCGCCCCTCCAGTTTCTAATTCTTGAAAACAAGAAGGGTGAAATGAGTAACCTAGGTGTGGGGCGGGTTACGCTAAATAGTAGCGGATGGGTTGGATCAAGGTGTTGTGCGAACCGTTTCGATGATCAGCCCGGCTGGGGACGCATCTAAAAGTAATTGCTCATGTACACGGTTCTCTGCACGGGTGGACCATTACTTTCTCCGATACTCGTGGGACCAAATATGGACTCTGAAAAAAAAATAAGAAAGTTAAAGAAGTGGCCAGCTCTTCTTAAATGTTGGTAAAGACGGGAAGGTCTGTGACTTCATCCGTCAATGATGTTAGGACTGGTTCCGAGGCTTGCAACGGTTCGGAGAGATACGGAACTCAGAGTTCGGCATTCCGTGTCTTGGGCAGACTGGCTACAGTCCCGGAGGAGCACTAGACTAGAGTATAACCGATGTGAGCAATGCATGCAAATAGCATCTTGGATGTAAAAGGCAGAGATTCAACGAAGAGGAGCATGGAGGTTTGGATGTCGAGAGAAAACGGGTCAAGCTTCATGTGGGACGATCACCAAACATGCATAAGCTTTCTAGTGAAATCGTGAAGGAGGGGAGATGGTGCAATCCGTCCTGGACGAGAGCCGCGAGGACGGGAGCATCACAGGAGAAACTGGTGGTAGGTGTTTAATGCGCTTAACCTCGTTTTTCTTTAAGTTCTTGGACAACATCCGGGACATGGAGCGATTACTGAAGCTGCACGCAGCTGATCATAGATCGGCTTTCTTGTATAGGAAGGCGATCGAGGAATTAGGCGAAGTATGGCCAGGAGCCAAGGTCAGGGCAGTTCGGAAGGAGGAAATACCAAGTAGACCTAGGGCAATTGTCTGGATTCCCACGGAGCCGGCAAACCTGTAAAAATCCCTGAGGATTATCAAGGTTTGCAATCCGGATCTTCCGACGGGGAACTGGAAGCTTGTGAAGCAGGAGGAGCCTGTCAAAAAATAAAGGGGTAATATAGTTCGGCTTTGGGTCAGTAACACTGAAGGTGTTCAAGAAGGACTAGGTTGGGGTTGAACCGAGCACCGTGCAACCCGAGAGGGGGGTGGAAGAGGTACAGCCTGTAAAGGAAAGCTCGACGATTTTACTCTCTCGAGGAGGTATTAAAATCGCAAGTAGTGGCGATAGGGGGAAAGATCGGACTCTGAGGGAGGGGAAGTGGTGTTTTTTAAGTTTTGGGACTGTGGAGGGAGTGAGACGAAGGAGACCGTCGACTCCGTCCAGTCCAACTAACCGACGTAGCACTGCTGTCGTAAGAAGGTAAGTGAATACTCTTAACAATGATCAGGTGTGTGCAGATAAATTTACACCACACCAAGGCTGCTTCGGCGGCGCTACTTCTCAGACTTGCTAAGTCGTGGAAGGAAATAGTTCTGAACCAAGAACCTTGAATCAAAAATAACAAGATATGTGGTCTGCGAGCGAAGGGTTATGCCCTATTATTCGCTTGTTGGACGGATAAGAGCAGAACACGTATACTGGTGAAGAATAATATAAATGTTTTTCTACTTCCTCAGTACTGCAATGGGGACATTACTGCGGTCTGCATAGAGATGAAGGGTAAGAGATTCTGGCTTGCACCCGCATACATGGACAGCGGGAGAAACCAATGCCGCCAGATATACTGGGTGCACTTGTGTGTGATGCAGAAAGGAAGAAGGTTGGAGTTATTTTAAGGTGGACCGCGAACGAGCACCATACCATCAGGGGTAGCTCGGACATCAACGACAGGGGTGAGTCACTTTTTGAATTTTTATTCAAAATTAACCTCGCATTATTAGAAATAGGAAGGACGTTCTGGATGTTACTCTACTCTCCGATTTTTTCTCACCTATGATCAGGGAATGGAGGGTGGCGAAGAAGTATTCCTTCTCAGACTATTGCCGAGTGCCGAGAAGTCTGCGGATCTGCTTTCAATAGAGCAAAAAGATCGAGAGAAAGCCAAGACGGAGACTTCTGTAAGGAATGCCTCAGAGAATATAAAAGAGAGACAAGGATGGCGCAAAGGAATTCGTGAAGGCTCTGCTGTGATAGAATGGAAGGAGTCTCGGAAACCTCGCGTTTAAGAAAGATTCTCTACCAGCCAGCTGTTCCAGGCTATCTGATTAAACCGGATGGCGAATGGACAGTTTTTAGTGAAGAGACTCTTAATCTTCTGATGGAAACTCATTTCCCGCGGGAAGTGAGGATGCGTCGTTTGCGGGGCCCAACTGTTGTATACAGAGGATATACTGAATACACGGAAGATTAAATGGGGTATTAAAAGTTTTAAGCTCTTTAAGTCAGCTGGTCCGGATGGGATTGTACCAGCATAAATTCAGAAGAACTCGAATTTCTTGCTTCCCTGGCTGGAGGGCATCTTCAAAGGATGTCTGAAGATGGGGTACATGCCGAAGAAATGTAGAGAGGCTAGGGTGATCTTCATCCCGAAAGCTGGTAGAAGCTCGAACAGAAACCCTAAGGACTTAAGACCAATATCTCTAACGCCCTTTCTGCTCAAAATCATGAAAAGAAAATCATGAAAAGGATATTCGTTGGAGAATTGTAACTAGAAACTGGGCACAGTCTCAACATGCACACCATAAGGGTAAGTCCATGGGCATGGCACTACATGATTTGGTTCAGGAAATTGAGAAGGCACTACATTTATAGGAATTCTCGCTGGTGGCGTTTCTCGAAGAACCTACTTTCCTTCCTTGTGTATTTTTCCCATTGCATGGAATCGAAGTGATATTGCTTGGTGAGTAACTCCAGTAAAACTTTAAGTTCTTCGTGTTCACGACATCTTGCAAACCACATCTTTATTGTTGAAGGGGTCACATAATGTTCACTCAAAGTCGAATTAATCAATTTCATAGCATGCACAGCACTTTTTTTTCATTTGAGAACAGAATATAATGCAATGACGTAAATGTTGCTTATCAATCTCTTAAAATTGATGCACACGGGACGGGAGATTGTAAATAACTGAAGCTTACTTATGTCATTAAAACAGCATTGACTTGAAAATTTATTTTAATGCAACCAACTTTAGAGCCAAGTTTCTACTTGCACACCTAATATAAATATATATCTCAGTTCTTGGTATTTGCGGGTGTTTTCGAAATAGCATCAAGGGCGTACCCCGAGAGATTATGTCTCCAAGAATATACTCATTAATTTAAGAATTAATACATTTAATTATTTATTTAATAAAATAATTTGAAATGTTGGCAAATATTTGTCAAAACCGAACATATAAGTATAAATAAAGTGGGTAAATAAGATTTTCTCTATTGTACTTTAAAATATTCTTATATATTCTATATAAAGTCTTAAACATAATTAAATAAGCATTATGCTAATTATGTATCGTGTTTATGATGTGTTGTGTTAATTACCCCTAAAAAATTAGTCGGCACCGAACAACACAAAAATTAATTAGGATAATATAATGTTCTACGAATATAATTATCCTTAATGCCTTATGGACATTTTTCGGTGCTTGTTTGCATAATAATATGCTACGTACACATTTATGTATATATAGAGTACATAACCATATATTTATTTATTCTTGCACACTACAATTGTTTATATTTCTTAATTAAGTAGTACAGAGATTTGTTTTAGAGTTTACGTACCAGGCGAGATGTACATTCATCGACAAAGTGCTTGTCTGGCCGTATATAACTGCATGTATAGCATCCAGAGTCGTTATGAAGTCTATCCAACTAATTGAAAAGATAATGTATACAAAGACAAAAAAAAATCTTATCATTTTTTCAATAATTAGTTCCTGAGTACAAACATGAAGAGATTTGAAATAAATTAAAAAATAAATTTCTTGGCATTTTCCAGTTGGAGACATACGAGTATGTAACATACACGAACGTACGTATATTGAAAAGTAATTACAGAAAAACAAATATTTACGTATAAATAGATTAGAGTGTATATCCATCCGTACGTCGTCGTATGTGCTTTATGTATATTTGACTACAGAGAGAGAGCTTTAATCAAGAAATGAAATCAATCCTGTTGATAGTTATATTAACTGTATACATGTGAAATTAAACATTTTTGTCTTCATTCATAGACATATGTAGGTAATTATATCCATTCTTCGGTTCATTTCATATGTGATATCTGTGTTTACTTTCATTATAAGCTATTTGATATGATGAACGAACGTACAGTACCAGTACGTATAACGTTATTCTAAACTATAAATTTCCTATTATGTACTCTTGTCTTTTCTTAGATCTTTTCAAGTTAGATGCCGTTACATGAATGATGAAGGATGACTATATACATTGTATTTATAGGATCATGGTTTCTCAAAGAAATTGTAAAATAGATTTACAAATTAAAATTTAAATTGTTTGTACGTTACCATATCATATCAGAGCCAACTATGATTTTAAAGAGCCGTAATATTAAAATTAGAGCTTTAAATAGAGGGGGAAGCTTTTATTGAGTTACTATAAGAAACCGTGGTAATTCGGAAATTTTTGAACATAAAGTTATGAATAAAAAATTAAACAAATCATCTAAATTTTAATTTTATACTTTAATAAAATATTAAAAAAATACATATTTGAAAATCAGCCATCATAGTGTAGTATTTAATTATTAAATTTAAACTAAAGCTTAATAAACACATTTTATTAAACACTTGTTTTTTCCCGAATCGAAAATTGGCGTCGGTTAGAGTATATAGGAAAAACGAGCCAACGGATTAGCAACATCGTGTCCGATTATACCAATATTAGTTTTGCTTTTTATAATAATAACACAATAAAGAAAATGATTTTTAACAACAAACCTAGAGTTAATCGCCTTTCCAAGTCTGGTGTTTATAGGATTAATTGCAATGATTGCAGTTTCTTCTATATTGGCCAGACTGGGCGCAATTTTGAAGTTAGAGCTAAAGAACATTTATCTGGTTGCAATCAATCAACTTTCCATAACCATTTAACTTTAAAAAATCAAATCATACAGCTAGCTTGAACAATTTAGACATATTACATATACAACCTAAAGGCAGACGTTTAGATACCTTAGAGTCCTACGAAATCCGAAAATTAATATTTCTTAAGCAAAATATCCTTAACGAACAGAGAGAAATTCGTTTCTCAAAAATTACAAACACCGCCCTTTTCTATAATTTGACTAATACGTCGGGTATTTAAATATACTTCAATATACCTTGGATTTTGCCGATGGCTAATCGCCCACCTGCGCACGGTCAATAGATTAATTTTTATTGCTTTTTATTGCTTCTTTTTTGTCCCTCCTTCTTTTGTTTATTTTTTGTTTTTTTCTGCTATATATAACAAATTTTTACTTTTACAAATCAGTAGATACTCCTGATGATGACCTATAACAAGTCGAAATCGATCGAGTGATTTTTTAAAATTTTTGAACAAATTTTTTAATTAAAATATTCAAAAAATCTAATTTTGCGTAATAAAAAACAAGTGTTTAATAAAATGTGTTTATTAAGTATTAGTGTGCCTACGGCAAATAGCGTAAAAAGTATTAAATAAAGCATAAATTTATTAATTATCTATAAAAAAATGAGCATTCCGTTTAGTTGTGTAGGTTAGAAAAGTATGTTAATAAAGGGTGATGCCGCAGATTTCTCTTACATCCAATTTAAAATTAAGTTTTAAAAAAATTTAATTTTTTTAGTAAATTCTGGTCTCATGCACATCAGAATTTTTGAATGAACGATCAGAATTTACGAATAAGCAATCTCAGCCAAAAGCGAAAAAAATCGATAATGCAGATAGTGTCTCGACTACATCAGCCGAAAGTTAAAAAAAATATGTACTGTATCCCAGCCGAAAGTAACTAACCCACAAAATCAGCCGAAAACAAATGTACCACAAGAAAAAACAAATAAAATTTAAATGCCGATATTAATTTTGTAGTTTCATGTGCAAATAATATGTATGTAATGAATATGGGCAAATTTCAAAAATTTGAAAAAACTTAACCTTGACCTTTTCCAGACATAACACTTTAAACGTTAAGTTTGTTTAGATAAACGTCATATAGTATAAGTTGTAAATTAGTAGTCATTAGTATAAGTTGTAAATTTATTAAATAATATTTTAAATACTCATCTTCAATGTGTACGAATACAATTATTCGTTATAATTTAAATTTTGGTTCTAGATATGTACCTAGAAATCGATCAAATTACTTATAATTTTGTATAAAATTATTATTATTTTTGTAACAATCACATTATATAAGCATCAAAATTATTATTATTATTATTATTATTATGTCAAAATGTCATTAAAATTTAATGTTCAGTAGTAATTAGTGTAGATTGTAAAAACTCATGAAATGTAAACATTCTACAATAATTTTATAGCATAATGTGTATCTTTAACACAGATTAAGCCGTTGATCACATTTGAGATGTTCACTGCGACAATTCCAATCTTCCGACATGAAGAAAAAATAAAAATGTTGCACTTACATTTTTGCTGTTGATGTATTATCATTAGGGCAACCAAAAATATGCTCTTAAAAATAGGTTTTAGGGGTATATCCTCTATCCGATCGCAAATTATTTAATTGTCTTTTTTTAAATTTAAATTTGTTTTGCGATTGTAAAGTAGAAATACTCCCGACAAACAATTTCTCGCCTTACAAGCTACATCGGTCCCATTTTACCCGACACTCGGATAAAATTAAAAAAAAAAATCCACGAGTTTCTAAACAAAAACGAGACGAGACAAAAAAAAAGCTACATCGGTCCCATTTTACCCGACACTCAGGTAAAATTTTAAAAAATTATCCACGTGTTTCTAAACGAAAACGTGCCGAGACAAAATTAAAATTTTTATTGTTACAGGTGTTCCCAATACATTGAGATTTTTTTAATAACATAAAACAAAAGAACATACAAATTCCGCCAAAATTTTGTTTATTTATAAGTGTGTGTGTGTGTTGCCGTCTAATTATGTCATACAATTTTTTTATTAATTAGATGCACTTCAAAAATATTTCTAAGCGGACGTTCGAAAATTTTTGATAATATATTTTGTGGAAATCAAAGTAAAATTTATTGTTGTGTTAAGTGGTTTAAAGATTTTTATAGTGTTCCAAACCAAGGTGAGTTTTCGTTTTTTATATTTTAGGAAAATTAAAAGTACTAGATATTGTAGTGAAGTCCTTTACAAGGTGTGGGTAACTGCAGCAGGGAAACTTTCGAATTTCCAAATGAAACTTTGCATACCGATTAAGCCTAATTTGTGCTAATTAGTGCTCACGGGAAAAAATTAGTGCTAGTCCATGAGCCGGGAAAACCGGAAAAGAAAATTTCAAATTTCGCCTGAAAGACGAAAAGATAAAACCTAATTTTTAGAAAAAACCAGAAATAATTTAAGCCAAATTTTAAAACTTCACAAAAGCGGCTACACCGACGAAATTTGTGCTTATCAAAGAAACGTGATTTTCATAAATTTTCATTCATAATTACAGGGAAAACAAATTAGCCCCTAAAAGTTACTATATTGAACACAGAAAGTACAGAGGTATACCGTTCAATAATATTTTTGTTGAACAACAAATTTAAAAATAGAAATACCTTATTGTAAAACCAAAGACTGAGCAATTCAGATAGCATATTCTTGTCACGAATGTTCATTGCCATCCGAAAAATATAGTGGCTGAATTTTTGCTAATCCAGAATTGGCCCAATTCCGTTGAACAACAACGAACGTTGAATGAACGATTTTCTGTCAAAAAGTGTTCTACAAACCAATGAAGTTGGAACTTCTGATTGCATATTCCTATCAGGTATGTTCATTGCCATCCGATAAACTTAGTGGCTGAATTTGTGCTAATCCAGAAATGGCCCAATTCCGTTGAACAACAAAGACCGTTGAATGAACAACTTTCTGACAAAATCTGTTCTACAAACCAATGAAGTTGGCACTTCTGATTGCATATTCCTATCAGGTATGTTCATTGTCATTCGAAAAATATAGTGGCTGAATTTGTGCTAATCCAGAATTGGCCCAATTCCGTTGAACAACAACGACCGTTGAATGAACGATTTTCGGACAAAAGGAGTGTTGTACAAACCAATGAAGTTGGCACTTCTGATTGCATATTCCTATCAGGTATGTTTATTGCCATCCGAAAAATATAGTGGCTGAATTTGTGCTAATCCAGAATTGGCCCAATTCCGTTGAACAACAACGACCGTTGAATGAACGATTTTCTGACAAAAAGTGTTCTACAAACCAATGAAGTTGGAACTTCTGATTGCATATTCCTATCAGGTATGTTTATTGCCAACCGAAAAATATAGTGGCTGAATTTGTGCTAATCCAGAATTGGCCCAATTCCGTTGAACTACAAAGACCGTTGAATGAACAACTTTCTGATAAAAAATGTTGTACAAACCAATGGAATTGGCACTTCTGATTGCATATTCCTATTAGATATGATCATTGCCATCCAAAAAAAGTAGTGGCTGAATTTGTGCTAATCCAGAATTGGCCCAATTCCGTTGAACAACAAGATCGTTGAATGAACGATTTTCTGACAAAAATTGTTCTCCAAACCAATAAAGTTGGAACTTCTGATTGCATATTCCTATCAAGTATGTTGATTGCCATCCGAAAAATATAGTGGCTGAATTTGTGCTAATCCAGAAATGGCCCAATTCCGTTGAACAACAAAGAACGTTGAATGAACGATTTTCTGACAAAAAGTGTTCTACAAACCAATGAAGTTGGAACTTCTGATTGCATATTCCTATCAGGTATGTTGATTGCCATCCGAAAAATATAGTGGCTGAATTTGTGCTAATCCAGAAATAGCCCAATTCCGTTGAACAACAACGACCGTTGAATGAACGATTTTCTGACAAAAAGTGTTCTACAAACCAATGAAGTTGGAACTCCTGATTGCATATTCCTATCAGGTATGTTTATTGCCATCCGAAAAATATAGTGGCTGAATTTGTGCTAATCCAGAAATAGCCCAATTCCGTTGAACAACAAAGGCCGTTGAATCAACGATTTTCTGACAAAAAGTGTTCTACAAACCAATGAAGTTGGCGTTTTTGATTGCATATTCCTATTAGATATGATCATTGCCATCCGAAAAACATAGTGGCTGCATTTGTGCTAATCCAGAATCGGCCCAATTCCGTTGAACAACAAAGACCGTTGAATGAACAACTTTCTGACAAAATCTGTTCTACAAACCAATGAAGTTGGAACTCCTGATTGCATATTCCTATCAGGTATATTCATTGCCAACCGAAAAATATAGTGGCTGAATTTGTGCTAATCCAGAATTGGCCCAATTCCGTTGAACTACAAAGACCGTTGAATGAACAACTTTCTGATAAAAACTGTTCTACAAACCAATGGAATTGGCACTTCTGATTGCATATTCCTATTAGATATGATCATTGCCATGCAAAAAAAATAGTGGCTGAATTTGTGCTAATCCATAATTGGCCCAATTCCGTTGAACAACAAGACCGTTGAATGAACGATTTTCTGACAAAAAGTGTTCTACAAACCAATAAAGTTGGATCTTCTGATTGCATATTCCTATCAATGATGTTCATTGCCATCCGAAAAATATAGTGGCTGAATTTCTGAATTTGTGCTAATCCAGAAATGGCCCAATTCCGTTGAACAACAAAGACCGTTGAATGAACGATTTTCTGACAAAAAGTGTTCTACAAACCAATGAAGTTGGCACTTCTGATTGCATATTCCTATCGGGTATGTTGATTGCCATCCGAAAAATATAGTGGCTGAATTTGTGCTAATCCAGAATTGGCCCAATTCCGTTGAACAACAACGACCATTGAATGAACGATTTTCTGACAAAAAGTGTTCTACAAACCAATGAAGTTGGAACTCCTGATTGCATATTCCTATCAGGTATGTTTATTGCCATCCGAAAAATATAGTGGCTGAATTTGTGCTAATCCAGAATTGGTCCAATTCCGTTGAACAACAACGACCGTTGAATGAACGATTTTCTGACAAAAAGTGTTCTACAAACCAATGAAGTTGGCGTTTTAGATTGCATATTCCTATCAATGATGTTTATTGCCATCCGAAAAATATAGTGGCTGAATTTTTGCTAATCCAGAAATGGCCCAATTCCGTTGAACAACAAAGACCGTTGAATGAACGATTTTCTGACAAAAAGTGTTCTACAAACCAATGAAGTTGGAACTTCTGATTGCATATTCCTATCAGGTATGTTGATTGCCATCCGAAAAATATAGTGGCTGAATTTGTGCTAATCCAGAATTGGCCCAATTCCGTTGAACAACAACGACCGTTGAATGAACGATTTTCTGACAAAAAGTGTTCTACAAACCAATGAAGTTGGAACTCCTGATTGCATATTCCTATCAGGTATGTTTATTGCCATCCGAAAAATATAGTGGCTGAATTTGTGCTAATCCAGAATTGGTCCAATTCCGTTGAAAAACAACGACCGTTGAATGAACGATTTTCTGACAAAAAGTTTTCTACAAACCAATGAAGTTGGCGTTTTTGATTGCATATTCCTATTAGATATGATCATTGCCATCCGAAAAACATAGTGGCTGAATTTGTGCTAATCCAGAAATGGCCCAATCCCGTTGAACAACAAAGACCGTTGAATCAACGATTTTCTGACAAAAAGTGTTCTACAAACCAATGAAGTTGGCACTTCTGATTGCATATTCCTATCAGGTATGTTCATTGCCATCCGAAAAACATAGTGGCTGAATTTGTGCTAATCCAGAAATGGCCCAATCCCGTTGAACAACAAAGACCGTTGAATGAACGATTTTCTGACAAAAAGTGTTCTACAAACCAATGAAGTTGGCACTTCTGATTGCATATTCCTATCAGGTATGTTCATTGCCATCCGAAAAATATAGTGGTTGAATTTGTGCTAATCCAGAATTGGCCCAATTCCGTTGAACAACAAAGATCGTTTAATGAACGATTTTCTGACAAAAAGTGTTCTATAAACCAATGAAGTTGGCACTTCTGATTACATTTTCCTATCGGGTATGTTTATTGCCATCCGAAAAACATAGTGGCTGAATTTGTGCTAATCCAGAAATAGCCCAATTCCGTTGAACAACAAAGGCCGTTGAATCAACGATTTTCTGACAAAAAGTGTTCTACAAACCAATGAAGTTGGAACTTCTGATTGCATATTCCTATCAGGTATGTTCATTGCCATCCGAAAAATATAGTGGCTGAATTTGTGCTAATCCAGAAATGGCCCAATTCCGTTGAACAACAAAGACCGTTGAATGGACGATTTTCTGACAAAAAGTGTTCTACAAACCAATAAAGTTGGAACTTCTGATTGCATATTCCTATCAGGTATGTTCATTGCCTTCCGAAAAATATAGTGGCTGAATTTGTGCTAATCCAGAATTGGCCCAATCCCGTTGAACAACAAAGACCGTTGAATGAACGATTTTCTGACAAAAAGTGTTCTACAAACCAATGAAGTTGGCACTTCTGATTGCATATTCCTATCAGGTATGTTCATTGCCATCCGAAAAACATAGTGGCTGAATTTGTGCTAATCCAGAAATGGCCCAATTCCGTTGAACAACAAAGACCGTTGAATCAACGATTTTCTGACAAAAAGTGTTCTACAAACCAATGAAGTTGGCACTTCTGATTGCATATTCCTATCAGGTATGTTCATGCAATCAGAATATGCAATCAGAAGTGCCAACTTCATTGGTTTGTAGAACACTTTTTGTCAGAAAATCGTTGATTCAACGATCTTTGTTGTTCAACGGAATTGGGCCAATTCTGGATTAGCACAAATTCAGCCACTATGTTTTTCGGATGGCAATGAACATACCTGATAGGAATATGCAATCAGAAGTGCCAACTTCATTGGTTTGTAGAACACTTTTTGTCAGAAAAGCGTTCATTCAACGATCTTTGTTGTTCAACGGGATTGGGCCAATTCTGGATTAGCACAAATTCAGCCACTATATTTTTCGGATGGCAATGATCATATCTAATAGGAATATGCAATCAGAAGTGCCAATTTCATTGGTTTGTAGAACACTTTTTGTCAGAAAATCGTCCATTCAACGGTCTTTGTTGTTCAACGGAATTGGGCCATTTCTGGATTAGCACAAATTCAGCCACTATATTTTTCGGATGGCAATGAACATACCTGATAGGAATATGCAATCAGAAGGGCCAACTTCATTGGTTTGTAGAACACTTTTTGTCAGAAAATCGTTCATTCAACGGTCTTTGTTGTTCAACGGAATTGAGCCATTTCTGGATTAGCACAGATTCAGCCACTATATTTTTCGGATGGCAATGAACATACCTGATAGGAATATGCAATCAGAAGTTCCAACTTCATTGGTTTGTAGAACACTTTTTGTCAGAAAATCGTTCATTCAACGGTCGTTGTTGTTCAACGGAATTGGGCCAATTCTGGATTAGCACAAATTCAGCCACTGTATTTTTCGGATGGCAATGAACATACTTGATAGGAATATGCTATCTGAATTGCTCAGTCTTTGGTTTTAACATTAAGGTATTTCTATTTATAAATTTGTTGTTCAACAAAAATATTATTGAACGGTATACCTCTGTACTTTCTGTGTTCAATTTAGTATCTTTTAGGGGCTAATTTGTTTTCCCTGTAATTATGAATGAAAATTTATGAAAATCACGTTTCTTTGATAAGCACAAATTTCGTCGGTGTAGCCGCTTTTGTGAAGTTTTAAAATTTGGCTTAAATTATTTCTGGTTTTTTCTAAAAATTAGGTTTTATCTTTTCGTCTTTCAGGCGAAATTTGAAATTTTATTTTCCGGTTTTCCCGGCTCATGGACTAGCACTAATTTTTTCCCGTGAGCACTAATTAGCACAAATTAGGCTTAATCGGTATGCAAAGTTTCATTTGGAAATTCGAAAGTTTCCCTGCTGCAGTTACCCACACCTTTACAAGTATTTGTGAGTATTTGGGCATTCGTCGGTAAATTTTATTTAATTTTACCCGAACATGTTATCCATGTTGCTTACATACCACTTTTAATATGTTTTTGTAAAAAATTTAGGACTAGATAGTATAACTGTTTTTTGTTGTTAATCTATTTAAAATTATCGAGTAATTTCATTTAGAAAATAATTAAATGTGAGAATAGTTTTGGTTATGTTTTTAGATCTCATTAAAAAAATATCGGATATTTCTCCATAGATTTACCTGACGCGTGAAATTTATTATGAGCAGTGACCGATTATTTATCGTTATCACTTTCAATCGTTTGTTGAAAATTTTTACTAATATAATTGATTTATTGTGGGTAACGATTTAAAGTTATGTCTAAGGTCCCGTGTTTTCTATAAAAAAAAAATTATTTAGAAAATATCTTTTGTAATGTATTTAGAGCATAGAGAAAATATCAGATAAGTTTCTTTTGTTTTACCTGATGCGTAAAAAATATTATTAACAGTGACCAATTACCTATTTAGTTATGTTGCTCAGGATGTAAAGTTTATATTTTAAGCGTATAAGTGTTCTTATTAAATGTTCTTGTTAAATTATTTACATATACTAGTCCATGTATATACATATATATATTTATTTTTCAGAAGTATCAAAACAGATTTTTGCGGATCATTCTCTATTATTAAATTTAATAGACCTCGTGGTCAACTATATGGCAAGGGATTTGCAAATTAACCATGTCCAAATTAAAAAGGCCGTACAGGAATACCTGAAAAGATCAGCGGTGAACAAATCCCGTACACAGGAAATTACATAAATTTTAAATTAATATCAATATGATATTAAATTGTAAATCAGATATAATATTTTATAAATAAATACCGTAATAAATACCTGAATTAATATATGAATTAAAATATTTTCCCTATAGTTCACAATAAGTGCTCAATCAAATGTACCGAATATTTTAAAAAATAATCTCGATATTAGTCGTGACAAATCCCTCAAATAAGCCCGATATATCTCTTCAATATTGACCAATTATTTATTGATTGGTTCATCAAGCAAATAACCGTGAAAATACGCTAATATAAGGCTTAACATAACACGGGATAAAACACTGTCAAATACCCACGACTTCTTTCGAATATTTTAACTGACTAACGTGTTATAGAAATCGGGTATTTCATGGTACCTGAAATCTTCTTAAAAATAATATCCACAATTTCACACTTAAATTGACCTATTTTTGACGGATATATCTCTTCAATATTGACCAATTATTTGTTGGTGGATTCGTCCAGCAAATAACCGAAACATGCGCTAATAATGAAATTTGCTCCGTTAACAGAATGTCACTGCAATTCTTTATACATGTGATAGCAGCACGTTTGCGAGCTAGGTTCAGTCGGTGGGTGGAGTTCTTATCACTAATTGCAGTAACCTTGATGTGCTGCCCCATTACCCCTACTGGTGATATGTAGAGGGGGTGGGCCACTGTAGAATGACTTCGGAAGACAAATTTTATAATTTCGCGGACATATTTTCCAGTACGTTTCATTTTAATTGTTATTTGACCTTCTTCTTTGGTAGTTTCCTCTCTAACACCGGCCATTTTTAAATAAAATTAGTTTTTATAATATATATATATGTATATTAGTTTTTATAATATTATACACATTTCTCTCTACACAGAGAGACACTTCTTTTTATAATGAACAATGGAAAAAAACTGTTCGTTTTGTTTTGTTTTGGTCATGCACTAATCATTTTCGTTGTAAAAAATCCTTCATTTGTTTTGCTTTTTTTTATTATAAACGGTAAATGAATTTCTATTTTGTATTTTTGGATTTGTTAATTTGTAAAATAATTTATTCTAATAAAAAGCTGCAAAATTAATTTTATAATCGTTA
Source organism: Nephrotoma flavescens (assembly GCA_932526605.1). Taxonomy (NCBI): domain Eukaryota; kingdom Metazoa; phylum Arthropoda; class Insecta; order Diptera; family Tipulidae; genus Nephrotoma; species Nephrotoma flavescens. Next base: position 21,663,447 of record OW052221.1, on the reverse strand, counting down.
TATTTTGTAAATTTTTTGATTTCATTTTCGTTACAGACTGTATACGTATATATATCGGCCAAAGCAACAAACCCAACAAAGCCGACAACTATTTCAGAGTGCAAGAACCTGTTAGAAAGAACCACGGTAACAGAAAAGAGTTTACCATATAGCGAGATTCAGAAAGAGAAGAATAAATATACACACAGAAATGAAAAATGTTAACGTCTTCATCTTCCTGATGAACAAAAATTTTGTTAAACCTGATTTTGCTAAAAATGGCGATTCCCGCTAACATTAATTACATAATTCGATTGGCCAGAAGGGAAATCTAAAATTATTAAATACTTATTCAGAAAAATTAAGCATGTTTGGTAAAAAAATGTAGAAATCCAAGAAAACCATCTTATTACAAATCCCTGTCTCAAATTATGTTTTCTTCCTTCGGATAAACGATGAAACTTCGTAGTTGTTCAAAAAATTTGGGGATCCCAATCAAATTTGGAATTTAGATTTTCGTTCATAAACATAATATACGGATGATGATTTTCTTAACTATCTTTAAGGTTGAGGTCAGATTTTCCCTGCCATAATCGAAAATAGCTTCCTTACATTTTTAAGATAACATAGCGCAATGTTCGTTATACAAAATAATATTCAAAGTTTTTTTGTTTATGTTTACACGATAATATCTTCTCCAATTCGTTAGCTCTTTAGGCTCTGCGCCAATCATTATTTTCTCACAGCACAATGTACACCACGATAGCATACCATCGTTTATTTATTTAACTCGATTCTTGCTTTTGACATTTTAGGAATAAATTCTATGAAATTTATATTTTCTTTTCGTTTTGGAAAATAATTTTGTCGTAATACGAGCGTTGTATTATAAGTACTTGAAATCGACAAGAAATGTTGTCGCACTAATATACAATCTATGATAATTTTGGTAAGTGCCATCCTTAAAATATTGTCCACTGTCAAATTTTCAACCAATTGAGTATGATTGCATATTTAACGAGCCGTTAATAGAAAAAAGTCAGCCTTAATTCTATCAATTAGGTTACTATGTTCTTCCACTACGGGCAGATACTTATCGAACGACCCTCGTTTATCATATAAATGGTATTCAAACAAAAAGAAAATTCATTTTATCATCGATGTAAAATTATTGATAAATAATCATCAGATCTTTCGCCATTTACATCAAAAGACCAAAAATAAAAGCAAAAACAAGACCAAAATTAATTATTCGCTTGAATAAAATTTTGTTTAACTTTCTCATTCAATTAATAAATAAACAAACCTGCTGTCATTATTTTAAATGGAGGAACATTCCTATAAATGGGTCATAAACGGATCATTCTCTAGACATAAGCTTCATTCTACACACATGATATTAAAAATTGTTACCCAGAACCAAACCAGACGGAAATAAAACATTCCTGCGATATAAAATGAACAGCAAAAATTTCAATTGGAATGATATTAAAAATTGTTACCCAGAACCAAACCAGACGGAAATAAAACATTCCTGCGATATAAAATGAACAGCAAAAATTTCAATTGAAAATGACTTTAATGTGTATTGAATATGAATTGAATATGAATTGAATATGAATTGAATATGAATTGAATATGAATTGAATATGAATTGAATATGAATTGAATATGAATTGAATATGAATTGAATATGAATTGAATATGAATTGAATATGAATTGAATATGAATTGAATATGAATTGAATATGAATTGAATATGAATTGAATATGAATTGAATATGAATTGAATATGAATTGAATATGAATTGAATATGAATTGAATATGAATTGAATATGAATTGAATATGAATTGAATATGAATTGAATATGAATTGAATATGAATTGAATATGAATTGAATATGAATTGAATATGAATTGAATATGAATTGAATATGAATTGAATATGAATTGAATATGAATTGAATATGAATTGAATATGAATTGAATATGAATTGAATATGAATTGAATATGAATTGAATATGAATTGAATATGAATTGAATATGAATTGAATATGAATTGAATATGAATTGAATATGAATTGAATATGAATTGAATATGAATTGAATATGAATTGAATATGAATTGAATATGAATTGAATATGAATTGAATATGAATTGAATATGAATTGAATATGAATTGAATATGAATTGAATATGAATTGAATATGAATTGAATATGAATTGAATATGAATTGAATATGAATTGAATATGAATTGAATATGAATTGAAGATGAATTGAATATGAATTGAATATGAATTGAATATGAATTGAATGTGAATTGAATATGAATTGAATGTGAATTGAATATGAGTTGAATATGAATTGAATGTGAATTGAATATTAATTGAATATAAATTGAATATGAATTGAATATGAATTGAATATGAATTGAATATGAATTGAATATGAATTGAATATGAATTGGATATAAATTGAATATGAATTGAATATGAATTGAATATGTATTGGATATAAATTGAAGATGAATTGAATATGAATTGAATATGAATTAAGTATGAATTGAATATGAATTGAATATGAATTAAGTATGAATTGAATATGAATTGAATATGAATTGAAGATGAATTGAATATGAATTGAATGTGAATTGAATATGAATTGAATATGAATTGAATATGAATTGAATATGAATTGAATATGAATTGAATATGAATTGAATATGAATTGAATATGAATTGAATATGACTTGAATATGAATTGAATATTAATTGAATATGAATTGAATATAAATTGAATATGAATTGAATATGAATTGAATATGAATTGAATATCAATTCACATTCAATTATGTGAATCGAATATGAATTGAAAATAAATTGAATATGAAATGAATATCATTTGAATATGATTTGAATATGAATTAAATATGAATTGAATATGAATTGAGTATGAATTGGATATGAATTAAATATGAATTGAATATGAATTGAATATGAATTGAATATGAATTGAATGTGAATTGAATATTTATTGGATATAAATTGAATTAGAATTGAATATGTATTGGATATAAATTGAATATGAATATATCTCATTCTATTCATATTCAATTCACATTCAATTCATATTCAATTCATATTCAATTCATATTCAATTCATACTCAATTCATATTCAATTCATATTCAATTCATACTCAATTCATATTCAATTTATATTCAATTCATATTTAATTTATATTCAATTCATATTCAAATATTCAATTCATATTCAATTCATACTCAATTCATATTCAATTCATATTCAATTCATATTCAATTCATATTCAATTCATACTCAGTTCATATTCAATTCATATTTAATTCATATTCAAATCACATTCAAATGATATTCATTTCATATTCAATTTATTTTTAATTCATATTCAATTCACATTCAATTAATATTCAATTCATATTCAATTCATATTCAATTCATATTCAATTCATATTCTATTCATATTCAATTCATATTCAATTCATATTCAATTCATGTTTAATTCATATTCAATTTATATTCAATTCATATTCAAATCATATTCAATTCATATTCAATTCATATTCAATTCACATTCAATTCATATTCAATTCATATTCAATTCATATTCAATTCATACTTAATTCATATTCAATTCATATTCAATTCATATTCAATTCATATTCAATTCATATTCAATTCATATTCAATTCATATTCAATTCATATTCAATTCATATTCAATTCATATTCAATTCATATTCAATTCATATTCAATTCATATTCAATTCATATTCAATTCATATTCAATTCATATTCAATTCATATTCAATTCATATTCAATTCATATTCAATTCATATTCAATTCATATTCAATTCATATTCAATTCATATTCAATTCATATTCAATTCATATTCAATTTATTTGACATGCAGTTTATAAAGATTATGTCGAAACCAACTAACACATAAATTAATTGAAAGGTTTTTAAACTAACCGAACATTGTGAAATTTACTTCTTACAGTTTTGCTACGCTTTGCATTATTTAAACCGTACAATAAAAATATATTGAACGAAATTTAGTTATTACTATTACACTAAAATCTTCACAACTCTTTCACCCGTAAAACCTAATTTTGACAATTTTCCTTTTATGATATACAATGAACACATTTTCCTCCCGACCAGCTAATTTAAAAAAATGATTTGGCTCTTTCAATACTATAAAGGAAAAAATTTAATACAAAAAATTAAAAAGTTATATGGACTCAAATCAATAACGATACAAGGAAGCAAATAAAAGGAGCTTTTAAAAGATTAAAAAAGGGAAAATCCATTGTATGTGGTGCGGACCAACTTTGCAGAAAATAAAAAAAATATATATTTTGTCGGTTACTTGAACTTGTGGGTTCGAAAATATCGACATCATTGTTAACCGATTTTATTGTTTGGTTATTATTTGTGGAACTTTCTTTTAATTTGTGTGATGATTTTATTGTGATTGTTAGTAGTATTTATTATATATCGTTACCCTAACATTTTTATGCTTGGCTGGTAAAAAAATTTAAAAAAAAAATCTTTAATTTGAATTTTCTGAGAACCCCAAATTTCACCCTAAAATTTTATCTAGTGACCAGTAGTGTAATTATTTCATTCGTGTATTGGAAGCAGTTTATAATATTAAATAGTTTTCTGTTGCTACATCACGACATAAAAGGAAAACTTTTTTTAATTTTTAAACCTTAAATAACAATTTCCCATTTTACATTGTGTCGACCATCCTATAATACAGCTCGAATTTTTAATATTTTATTGTTGTACATTTTTATAAAATATATAAATTCAATTTCAACAAGACACTGCAGAATAAATTTTAAGTATAGAAAAATATGGGAAAAAACCTTTTCTATTTATTATCCGTTATCTCTTCGATATATGAGCCGAAAGTACAGTAGAAAATAAATTGTAATCCTTTTCTTTTTCCTGTTAACTACTCAACAATTTCATTTAAATCCTTTCCCTAAAGCTGTACTGTAAAAAGGCAAATTTGTATGCTTTATACAACGTTGTAACAATAGATAATATGTTCTCATATCGAGGATATAAATCTTCCTCAGTTGAATAATTTATTAATTATATTATTTTAATAATAGCGAATCAGGAAGACATGATACGGATTATCTTTATATAAACAGGCTATTTATCGTTAACCAGATTTTAAATATTCATCCTTAATTTTGTTTTTTAAATATTCCTCTTTATGGAGCTGTTGTTTTATGAGATTTAGAATGTTTAATCAACTCTGGTTCATCTTCAGTAGGACATTGTGTACCAGTTCCTTTTTTTTGGGTTAATGTGATCATGATCAAATTTATACTTTGTTTCCTTTGTGTCGATGTGTTTAATACATTGATGATAAGTTTTGTCGTTGAGTAGTTTGATACATCCTAGAAACTAATCAAACATTTTCTTGGTGTACTACTGATTCTTGTTTCTTACGGACATACGAAATTAATCCAGCAGTTGAGAATACCACATCGTTTTGCAAATTTACCAATTTTAATTTTGAAGACTCTTTTAACTTCATTCCAGTTACAGATTTTAGGATCACTTTGTTCTTGATTCATCACTTGGCTTATAGATAACTAAAATTTATTGGAGTAGTTGATGAATGATTTAGTTTCTGCTTAATTGAAACAACGTAATTTAATCGAAATATACTTATCTTGATTCATAATCATCTAGGTCTTCACCCAGAAAATGTTGTCACAACAAAACAATGTCTTGACAAAATTAAGTCACATCTATTAACACCAAAATGTATGTAAAATCATTTTATGCTCTCGGTTTTATTTAATTGAGAGTAAAATACAATTTTCTACACATTTTGTCACAGTGTCATGCCAAAAACATCTGCAATTTTAATAAATTTTCTCTTTGCCAAGGTGTAATGCGAATAAGCCGATTCAATAAAAATACATTTTGTCATGGCATTCTAGAGTCATGGCAAAATTAGGCGAGTGAAGAGCGAGCGTTATGATATGATTTCGCCTATTGGGCATAATTCAGCGCAGATTGGTCGCTTGGGGTCGTTGATTCAGCGTAAATTGGTTCAATCCTAATCAACCGTTCCACACGGGTTGTCAAATGAAGTCTTTTTTCAGACTTCAAAATAAGTCGTAATAGATTTTTTATTGCTAATTTAAAACCTTATTTTATATTAAAACACCAAATTTTTTGTATTGTTTTATTTTGCATTAGTTTAAATAAAATTTAAACTAAAATCTACATCGCAGAAATGGCCTGAATTTTTTTTATTTCATTTCTATTTTTGATGAAGCTGCTTCCATACGCCCCTTATGAAATGGTTCAATGACATTTTTGTGAGATTGGATGTCACAGGATAAGTAGTAGCATTAAGGCTCCTTTATGGTTGATGTTCTTGTGGAAAAATCCAGAAGAAAAAAATCGTCGTTCGGAAGATTATTTTCGATATATTCGAGAATATTCCGGGAGTGGTGTAAATAACGAGAATTGGTGTTGTAACCGTCAAATTCTATAATGGTATTCACAATTCTGTAATACGAACCGGATTTGACGTTGCAAATTCGTAACAATTAGTGTCAACAATGGGATTGTGAATTTCAGAAAATGGGTGTGAGGGATTTGGGTGGTTACAAAAATTAATTAATTTTGCGCTTATGTGAGGCTATGGAAAAGCAAGGCTTAAGACCTAGATAATTATGAGTTCGAAAAGGTAATAGAGAAAAAACTAGATAATAAAAATGAGATAGTGGAGGCTGTTTCCGGACCATCTTGAATTTTCAATATGGCGCGATTATTGGCTGTTTTAACTAAAAATGTGATCAACAAATTTAAAAAATTTATAAATTTGTTTTTTGCCTTCCGATGACGGTGGGGAGCACATGGTGAAAATAGCTGTCGGTAATACGGTGGAGCCGGATGATGAAAATCATGGAGTGGGTGGAATCGAGTTGTGGCGAGGAGACAACAGATAAGGAGAATCAGCTAAGCCAGTTTAACGATGATGAAAAATTCAACCGGGATATTACCACAGTTCAAGAAAACAAACGGACTACTCGAAATTGTGGATGCTCAACCGTATGCAGAAGTAAACCATTTGGAACATCTGATAGGGATGGTTTCGATAATTTTGGTGCTGGAATTGCTTATGTAACGAAGAATGACTTGCTCGTTTTTTACAAATTTTCGTTTTGAGCAAATGGGATAATGCACAAGTTGTTTCTAACTTCCTGATTTAGGGCAGTATTGTGTTGCAACTGCCTGTTCATAGAACGGAGATTTTTGTAGAAGTTGCAGACAACAAAAAGGGATTGTGCACAATAATCAAGAAGGATCAACATGGTTTTGAATATAGGAGAATAACGCTAATTGGAAAATACGTCGAACTTATCTCTCAAGCTTCCGAAGGCGGGAAAGATCACCGACGACATGCTGTTCAAAGAGAGCGTTGGCAATGGGAGCGTTGCGTATTTTCTAGAATGACATTATGGGTCGGAAGATGTGCGAACAGATGGTGTGGAGTATGGAGGAGACATGTGGTATGCCAGATGTGACAAAGCGGATTGTCACCGAGGATGAAGATAAGGTTGAGGTGGAATGGAATATGAATGGAGAGTGCGTGGTTAGATGGCGTTGAGAGGTGATGACAATGGAGAGTATAAATTGGTTGGAACTATGTATTCGGACTAAACTGCAGAGACTGTAGCTTAGATTATGTTTGAGATGAATAGGCTTAGGTGGGCGTATTGTTAAGATTTCACATATTGGGCATAATTCAGCGTGGATAGGTCGCTTAGGCTTGTTGATTCAGCCTAAATTCGTTTAATGACATTTTTTGTGATATTAGTGACATCTAGGTTTAAACAGTATCATTAGTAGAGTTTTATACCAGTTTGTCGTATTGCAGATTGTAGCAGATTAGTTTCGATTGTTCGCGTACAATCTGGAATGTTCAGCGCGGTACATCAATACGTGTGCGATGACTGATGACTAACTGAGTCTTAAATTAGTCTTTGGTAAATCTTATAGTTAAGATGTAGGTCGCGATAGAATAAAAGCAAAAGTGAGTAAAACGAAAATTATAAGGGATGTTAATGTGAAATTAGTAGCGTGACTAAAAAGTGAATTAATAACATTTGTGGAAATTATTTATTGTGTTCTAGTGTTTTTAAATAATGGTGGGAAAATTTGTAAGAATATGGCTGGTGTTTTCGGGAATATTCCAGTAGTGGCGTAAGTATTACGGTATTGGTGAAAGTGTTTCAGAGATTATTTCCGATATATTCGTGAATATTCCGGAAGTGGCGTAAATTACGAGAATTGGCTTTATAACCGTCAAATTTTATAACGATATTCAAAATCCAATAATATGAATCGGACTCTGACCAATGAATGTTCCCGTTTTGATCAGTTTTAATTTATAAATCCATTCACTTAGTGAACTGGAACCTGCGTAATTTTCTAATTTACATTTACCAAAATTTATGGCTTCTTCATGAGAAACGGAAATCAGTTTTTCTACTGTATCGTTCAACTTTTTGCGTGGATCTTTAAGAAAACATGAATATACAGGTGCTATAAAAATAAACAAATAATTTAAATCAGGCTATTTGCCATACCCGAGTTCGTAATGAGATTATTTTAAATTTTTAGCGGAGGTACTGTTTACAATGAACTCGATCATTTTATCGTGCACAACCAATTTCTGTTTCATAAAAAAATTAAGCATTATATTACCTTTGTGTGTGAGAACTAATTTTTGAGTTCACTTCGCAAAATATTCCTGTGGAAAAGAATCTCTGGTTTTCTTTCAATGAAGGCATATGTTTCACAAACGTCATTATGATCAAAACTCGATTAAATTGCATAACCGAATACTTAATACCATTCATGACTGCATTTCGTCTCACTCAAGTTAGTTACGCCGAAAATCCGATGGTAAACATTGCAAATATTATTCCATCCCATTTCGAATACTAATGAAGCTCGCATACCGACAACGATATTCTTGTGAAGAACGGCATTTCCTAGAAATTTTGATTCTAAAAAGATTCATATCTCAAAATTTTCTCTCATCGGCAAACTTGTTACTATGGCTCTACTTCTGCCAACCCAATTCAAATTTTAATGAAGCTCGCCAAATTCGGTTTTCGATTTTATATCTCAAAATTTCCATCAAACGACAAACTTTGTCACTATAATATTTTAGTAGAATCATATATACGTGTACTCTACTAATGCCAACCTGATTCATATTTTAAACGAGCTAGTCTACATTAAACGACTAACCTAAGTTATAATTCTAGCAAATTTCATACCTCAAAGGTTCACAGTTCGCCAAAATTGTCAATATCAAATTTTGGTAGATCCATGTGTGTATACTCTAACAGTGCCAACCCGAAGCAAACTCTAATGGAGCTCGCATATTTGAATCGATTAAGTTCAACATTCCTTAGAAATTTCGTTTTCGAGAATTCGTTAGAATGAACCTAAATGTATAATTGAGGTATTATTACATGATTATCCGAATAAAATTTTTAGTTTGTCTGGTTAGGTTTCAAAGTTTATCTTTTTTTTTTTTTAAACGTAAAAATCAATTTTCTCAATATTTTACTCTAAGCACCGGACAAATGGTGCAGTGGTTAAGGCTTTGGCACTTTTACCGGGGGCTACTGGGTTGGAATCCCATCAGAGGCTATATGCAAATCGAATTTTCATCATCGATTACAATCGGTGATGTTAATAAATACAACTAAGACCCTGTGATGGAGTGCAGAATTCAGCGCCGACCCACTGTCCACGCCAATGTAGAGGTTTGCATGGAGCTAGCTATGTGCAGGTGGCATACTGTAGTTGTGTGATGACGTAGTAAATATAGAACTTCAATCGATAGGTTTTTGTTTTATACGCCGCAATGATGACGGTAATTTGTATTTTTTACTGTCCCTCGATGGCAAATCAAATAATAATTAATGTGTACAGGGTTATTAATTTATTATAATATGCAATGTTTAGATCAAAAATATTGACAATTAAAAAATTTAAGAATTTATTAATTAATTTTACACTTACAAACAATATAAGTAAAGTTTAATAACCGAATTATACAAAACTTTGGTTCTCAAATTTATTAAAGAAAGAAACCAATTTGCATACATTTAAGGGGCGTTCAAATATCGATACTAAAAACGTAATTTGTTTTCTCAGTACGAGTACCATACAGCCGAAGGGAAAGTTCCGAATTTCAAAATGACACTTTACATACCGATTAAGCCTAATTAGTGCTCACGGGAAAAAATTAGTGCTAGTCCAGGAGCCGAAAAAACCGGAAAAGAAAATTTCAAATTTCGCCTGAAAGACGAACAAATAAAACCCAATTTCTAGAAAAAAAACAGAAATAATTTAAGCCTTTAATAATTTAATTTTAAAACTTTGCAAAGGCGGCTACAATGACAAAATTTGTGCTTGTCATAGAAATATGATGTTCATAAATTTTTATTCTATAAATTGAGGAAAACTAAATTGCCCCTAAAAGATACTATTTTAAACCATCAAAATAAAGAGGATACCGTTCAATACTATTTGTGTTGAACAACAAATTAAACAAAAGAAGTAAACTGTTCTAAAATCCAAGAATAAGCGATTCACATAGCATATTCCTGTGGTATGTTGGCTAAATTTCTGCTAATCCAGAATTTTAGGTTTCTAGAACACTTTATGTCAGAAAATTGTTCATTCAATGGTTTTTGTTATTCAATGCAATTTGGTCCAATTCTGGATTAGCACAAATTCAAGCACTATAGTTCTCGGATGGCAATGAACATGCCACCGGAATATGCTATGTGAATCGTTTATTCTTGGATTTTAGAACAGTTTACTTCTTTTGTTTAATTTGTTGTTCAACACAATTATTATTGAACGGTATACCTCTGTATTTTGTTTGTTTATATAGTATCATTTAGGGACAAGTTTGTTTTCCTCAATATATGAATGAAAATTTAAGAAAATTATATTTCTATGATAAGCACAAATTTTGTCAGATTAGTAGCCTTTGGAAAGTGTTAAAATTGGGCTTAAATTATTTCTGGTTTTTTAGAAATTGGGTTTTATTTGTTTCGTCTTTTAGGTGAAATTTTAGATTTTCTTTCCCCGTTTTCTCGGCTCCTGGACTAGCACTATTTTTCCGTAAACACTAATTAGCACAAATTGGGCTTAATCAGTATGCAAAGTTACATTTTGAAATTCAAAAGTTGCCCTGCTGCCTTAATAATATTTTTACGGCACTGACATTGTACATGGACAAATAATAATAATTTTACCGGTTTTGTAGTATCGTTTTTTTTTATTAGTGTAATTACTAACGAGTACTAAACATTTTGTTCTCATTTATAACTCAACTCAATTTTTAGGAATCAGCTTTTTTCTAAATTTTTAGTTACGTCTACACATTAGACAATTAACACGTTGTTACGTTCGAAAATGTACTCAAACTGATATAATAAAAATTTGAAAGCTTGTGTAAAATTATTTCTAGTCTAGACAGAGAATTTTATAAACTTATGATTGGTTGATGACAACTTTAGGGCGATGATTTATTTCAAATTGTTAACAATTCGGCAATTCCTATATAAAGTTCATTTGATGTTTGAAATTATATCTAGTTCTATAGACAATCAGCAAGACACAATATATATAAGAGATTATAAAAATGTCATAATTCTTAGACATTTATAAACTCGCGGTAGATTATATCTGTCTCCTCAATTTCTATAGCGAGAATTTATGAGGTTGCATATAACACATATGTATATGTACGAATGTACACACAACCAAACCAAATCACATACAAACATACACAAATTATTAAAATAAATCATCTCCTTCTTTATATATAGGATACCGTAAATCTGACATAATATATGACTTTCCACGATCTGGCAGAATTGAAAATAAGATGTTAAAGAGGAGAACAAAATTTTCTTTTTATTTTTACAAGGAGTGCTTCCCATACATATAAAATCAAAATAATATATTCTATGTTCAGTTATGTTTACATATTCTGTAACATGGCACTGGTTATTATGATATATTTACTTAAGTGAATTCTCAAGTGAATAAAAAATTCGTTTAACGAGATAGTTCGATACGGAATTAACAAAGATAATGTCAAAACTTGGCATTATTCTATTTAAAAACTATTTCATAATTATGATTTAATTCAAATTTTAAACCGTTTCTTACTGAAGTATTCATAAATATTTAAAATTATGCAATTCGCTTGTTTTAATGCTAAATTATGGTAAACGGGCCAATATATTTAGTGCAACCGCAAAAATAATACATTTGTAATATATGTATGCATATATTTAACGTAGTCAAAATAAAGTAGTCAGTATCAGGGTCGATATCGTTATTGGAAACGATGAAAAAAATTTGCGAATAGCCGGCAATGGTTCTGGGGTCGCCAAAAACGCTTTGGGTCAGCGATTATTTCTGACTGTTCATGTTCGAGAATTCATTGTAAGCGTTCACGTAATTTAATTAATCCGAGTCCAATCTCTCCCTTAAGGATTTTTCCAGTTTTTATTTCTCTAGTTACGCAGTGAACAGCAATTCCTGTTGTACCAGGTGTAACAGCCATTTTGTTTTGTTTGGGTTTACAGGTTGTGATTAATATCGAGAAAGCTTCTTAAAGTCTGCCTTACGGAATTTTAAACTAGGTGAAGTCTCGCAGTTAATTTTAAGTAAATAGTACTGAGAACCAAATTTGTTTGTTTTGAAACTCTGCAATTACTGGCACCAGAAGAGAATACTAAACTAAGTCAAGTTGCCGGTTTAGATTGTTCTTGAAGTTACCGATCGGCATCAAACGAAAGTTTGAAAAGTTACCAATAATCAAAGTTTCTATTGCTGATCGTGCATTCGCAGCAACATAATGAGTATTACCCTCAGATAGTGGAGGTTAAAATCTCCAACCACAAAAAGGTTAAAATATCCGTGCTACCAAAAAGGAAATCAACAGCATCTACGAGGAGCTGGTAGGTGTCCGCATGAATGTTACAACGTATATAGCAATAAATAACATAAATATGTTTATTGGTAAAACCCGTGTTGATTTTAACACAAATCAGCTATTTGGTATTCTGGCGTTTGGGAATTATTTTTATTGGGAAAAAATAATTTTATTTTATAGCAGTTTTGGGCGTTAATTTTTCCCCATTATTTTTTTGGGGAATTGTGATTCTTACATTATTGATCTTTTTAACATTATTTTCTCTAATAAATATATTTTTAACAAAAAAATTAACTCGTACAAGGTCGAAATATGTGTTTTAGTTTATAAAAAATTACATAAAACAAATCTTTTAAATCAGATCAAATCAACCCGAAAAAGCATTCCCTGTCTGCCAGGTTATACATTTGGGAGCGGGGAATAAATATTTGGGAATTTTTCATTACAGCAAAATATTTTCGCAATTCACCGGGAAAGCCAGAATAGGGCCTATGGTCATCGTATGATGGTGAGTGTGGTTGAATCATTTCGCGGTTAAATTTGTACTTTCATAACGGATCTTATTTTTCATTAATTCATTGTGTGATATTCAAATTCAATAAATTTTGAAATTTTGTAATAATTTGTTGTCTAATATTTATTCCTAATTTAATTAAATTATATAATTTCCTAAATTCTAAAATACTAATTCCAAAAGCTAATTTTCTTATCTCTATACTAATAAAAATAAATATGTTTAATTAACAAAGAAAACATTTTTTTTAATTAACAATGAGCATGTGTATTGTTCAATAAACTGAGTGCTTTTTTCATACTTTTTTCATGGATGTACATACAAAAACCCTAAAAATGTGTACCCAGTTCCACTGCATATACATGAAACAGCCCGCAAGGCGAGCACGATCAACTAATAAACATTTAATTAAAAATTTTAATTTATTAAATTTATTGTGTTGTGTACAAGATAATTACCGGAAAATGAACTTTAATTTGACAATCATAGCGTTGCCATTTCAAACAGATGAAAAGATTTATTCTGATTTATTTGATATCTGTATAAATATCAGGTGCTAATTTAATTTCAATTCCAATTTTTTCGCTATTAAATAAATAATCAAATTAAAAAGTTTATTTTAAGCTTTTATTTTCCAATACTATATAGACTATACCAAGAAAGAGACATACAACAAGTTGAACAGGAAAAATAACGGATGAAACAAAAACAAAATATTAAGGAAAATTTCTGTTTGTGTTCTGTATTTTCGTATAATTCTTGTGAAAACAAATCAATATTCGTTAAAAAGTTTTAATACCAAATTGTTGTCGTAATTTTTTGTTTTATTTTTATATGTTGGACTTGATCAGGATTAAAGTTTTCCAATTATATCCCATCGTGTTTATTATTTTGGAGGATGGTTTTGATTTTGATAAACTTAGTATGGTGTAAATAATTTCAATTATAACTTTATGTTGAAGTATAATATGCTTTGTCACAAAGTGGCGTCCGTCGGAATGTCATATCTAAAGGTATCATTCAATTTTGTCCAATATCATTTTTTCCACCGACGACATAGCCAGCGGCAGAATTATAATAAAAATTAATTACCTCATTACACTTGAAACTGTATTTAATTATCAGCAACTAGCAGTAATTTTGGAACACATACAGTAACATAATTCACCAGATTCCACAAAAAAAAAAAATGTTGCGATAGAATATGTGTGTTCCTACATACACAATGAAAACTCAAAAATTATGTTATCGCATATAAAACACCAGAGAACAAAAAACTTTCAAATGCGGCAAATTTTGGAATTTAATTATCTTCGCCGCATTCAAGTAACACATAGCCATATAGAATATTGTATATATGTACGTATGTGATATGTATATAGAAACTCGTATATGCTGAAAGATGAAATGAAGAACACGATTAAAGATATACATATATAGACCATTTGGAGGCTTAAGAATTGTTTAAAGGTTTGTGAACCTAATGGCGTGGAACGCATCTAGCCGTAAATTACATACCGGGATTATATTTCCCGTCATCTTCTATATCCTAATTTCAAATATTATTTACCATGACCGAACCGTATAAACCATATAAGAGAATTAAATTTTGTCCTTTTAACGAATTATCTTATAAATGTGAATCGAAATGATAAAGTTGAATCCTTAATTTAATCATATCTGGGACGAATGATATAAAGACGAATGAAAATGTGGTTATAGGTGTTAGTTTTATATACAAGGTGGAATTGATTGTTCAAATAATGTCAATATAGCTTATCATACCAAGTTTAATCAAAAAATTCAATTTCCAAAAGTTTGAACAAATATTATATTTCTCGAAATATTTTGGTTGTCATGGTAAATAGGAAGCAAAAAGATTTTTCTTTTACATTTTGATGAAGCAAGAAACAATAATACGTTTGTTTTCATATTCAAATCCGCTTCTCATGCAGTTTATTTTATGTCATTTGTCATGTCTCGTTCATTTAAATGTTTCAAGATAATTAACTTTATTTATTTTACATCATTACACTCACAAATTATTCAACTTTGTTCTATTTCAGGAAACACACCATGCACGGCCAAACATCGATGGACATACTATATTATGCGCTGTAATCAATTTTTGGCAATGTCGGTCGACAATAGTAAAAAATCATGATTTTAGCAATTGCCCGAACCAAGATGTTTGTCGATATTAAAATCTTAAACATCACTCCTAACTGCATATTCTCAAGTCAGACAAGTCTTCAACATCATTATACATTGAGTGATTTTATTATTGAAGGTGATTTTAATGCGAAAAACTACTATTGGGGTTCTAGACTTCAAAAGGTAAAGAATTGCTTCATGCAGGGCAGACATCAAAATATGAATTTTACTCTGGTGGTTCCCCAACATACTGGCCCAGTGACGGAACGAAAATACCTGACCTAATAGACTTTTATGTAGCAAGAGGTATATACCAGATTTACATTCACATTGAAGACAGTAATTCACTAGTATCGGATCATTCCCCAGTTATCATGACAGTCAGTGAAATGGTAATTCAAACGGAGAGTGTACCCAGATTAACAAATTCAAACACAAACAGGGATCTTTTTCGTGAAGTAATGAAGGCCAAAATTAATCTCCAGGTACCGATAATAAATTCTCACCAATTGGAAGATGAATTAGAACAACTCAATGAAACAATTCGCTATGCTGCTTTGGCAAGTACCCGCATTATACAAAATAAGAAGAAGATTAATATATCCTACAATCTTCCATTCCACACAGGGTTTTTTGTATTTTGGTATTTTTTTCAAGGCAAACTAGTCGTAATAGATAATGTATATATGTATGTGTGTTTTATTTTGTTTTGTTCTTAAATAAAATTTAAGCTAAAATGAGTCAAAAATGTCCTTGAAATATTTTTTATTTAATTTATGTTTAAGTTAATGTGGTTGCGCAGAAAATTTGTTTAGTCGCAATTAAAACTTGTATCATAGGTAAACGGGGAAAGAAACGAGGAAAAATACGGTATTTTTCTTCTCGTGTGCCATCAGCCAATGGAAGTTAGAGAGTTGGTAAGAGAAAAACGACGGCTTCTATCAAGTCGAAACTTACTAAATTTATTGATCGGATAATGTTCGTTGTTAAAATAAACATAAGGACTTGATTAAATTACTAATTCAATATCTTTTATTTATTGAATTTTCATAAAACTTGTTTCAATTACATTTTGCCTGTAAACTAATTATGGAATTTTTATTTGAAAACATATTGAGGTAAATATATATAGACGGAACTGTCAACCCCTTACCCCTTACTTATTGCGTAGCGAATCATTAAAATTCGCTAAGGCATTGTGATTATACTTTAAATGTAAGTTCACTTTGAAGTTATATTTTTGTAGTTTGGTCTCTATACACAGTCTGATGAGACACCGAATTTTTTAATATAAAGAATTCAATGTTTCATTAGTTCGAAACCAAGCTGCCAATGTCTTGGTAACCTCTCCTTGATGTATAAAACACTATCTGGCTGTTATCCAGAATATATCCTTAATTAGAAACGCTCTTAGTAAAAATTAAAAATTTAATTTTTTGGAATCTGAAGAACTTTCCATTTAAAATGTCAAGTTATTTATTTGATAATTCAATCATTTGGTTCAACAAGCCTCAATTGTAGAAATAAACATTTTGCCATATTAGAATTTTGGAATAATAACTAAAGAACTTTCAATTTAAAACGGCAAATTATTGAACAGTGATAAATACTTATTGGTATTACCAATACCACTACATAATAGGCCATTTTTCTATATAAAAAAATTCCATGAGCTTGTATAGGTAAATCCAAACAAAAACGCGGGTGCCATACGAGTAGGTAAAAAATTACATGGGACAAAAAAAAATCTTCATTTGTCCCAATAAATCTGCTTTATTATCTACAAACATAATTTATCTGAAGGATCACGATAAATATTGATATTTTGAGAAACATTTCCAATAAAAATATTTCCCTATTGAGTAACTTTTCATTTAGCAACGTACTGATAAAAGCAACAACACAATTTTTCAATGACACGTGCGCGTATAAGATTTTTAATTTCTCTTGGCTCTCGCCAACAAATAATACAAGTTATTTGTTTTGGTTTTGTTTCACGAACATACAGTACCGAAGAAAAATAATGAACTTAATTTCACACATTTTATTTGTGTAATGAATTTTAGATTAAAGGGTATAATATTTTGTATGTTACAATACAAATTATATTTGTATTCGTTTGTGTTTCGTATATTATTTGGCTAACCTGCTATGTAGTGTGTGCCATTAAACTAAACAAACCCTTTTTTCTGTACTGTATTTTGTGCCGCAGTGATTATAAAATGTTCCCGTTATACCTATTATTGTTACTATTATATATAAATATTATTATATATTATTACGTTTATTGCAGATTTATTTAAACAATTAATCGAAAAATCTAATTAATCGACAAATTCAATGTAAATTTCGTCGTCAGTCACATAGGAATATTTTACTATACACATAATATACAAAATTATTATGTGTGATATTTTGCCTTCCTAACTTTCAATATCGTCGATAAACTGTATCGTAATTTTTATTCTTTACTGTAACTTTTACATAAGCCCACAAAAAAAAAAATCTGTCGATAAAATTGGATTTTTTTTTTTTAGTTATTATGTACAACCAACTAAATTTCGCTTTTGGACTCATCATTAGTATTGATTGATTAAAATGTGTTTTTGTTTATTACACCGTATTAATGAAAAATCAAGTTTTATTTGAACAAAAATAAAAAACAAAATTTATTGTTGTCATACGCAAAGACGTACACCCATCCCCTTCAACATATTTTGGTTTACTAAAAAAGTAAAAAAGCATGCAAGAGCGGCAGTACACAATCTCGTGTATTTTTGTTTTTATTTTATTTGTTGTTACGGTGTAAAATTAAGTTGCTGGTTTAATTGGAATATTACTGAATGAAAAGTTTTCTCAATACAATTTTTTTTTTAAATGATTCAATAACAAAATATCCTTATTTATTTCTTGCAATGTATTATTCAATTTAACTTGAGCGATACAAATTATTTATTGCAAATAATGAAATTGTCTTTTTGTAGCCATGTAATTTTTTTTCGTTTTGTATCGAATTCTCATTTCTTTTTGGATTTACATATACAAACAAGATTTTAATAAGAAATGGCCTGTTATTGTATTGGTATTGGTATTACAATTATTGTGTCAATTCAAACGTAATAAAAAACTTCGTTTATTGGCCAAAAACAATCTATGTTTTTTTTATTGATTTTGCATATGAAAATTGTTATTTCAACAACTTTTTTTCTGGGCAAAAACTCGAGCATTCCAATTTCACCACCGTTTAACCTTCACCGACACACCAATTAAAAATCCTTAATCGTCAGTACAAATACCTTGGTATATAAATGCGAATTGAATGTATTTCGTACGAGACTTTCTTTATACAAATAAGTGAGCCATCTATTGGGCCCAATCCTAACCAAAATTTTGAACGATGTTGATACTTTTTGCACTTTTTTGACGCATCTGCGAGAGAGGCGGAAGAAGAATTTGCAAAATGGAATTCGGCAAATCCGAATGAAAAACCAATAACCATGGGCGCCTATGAACGAAGAGCAGCTCTTTGGCCTATTATATAGGAATTCTTATTGTCATTGGGACGCAACGGTCAAATTATATAGCTGTTCGGCAACTTTGTAAAAAAATCTTACCCGTTGTATAGAGCAACTATGTCCGTCGGATGTTTCCAAAATTTAACGGGTTTTATTCGATTTGATTTCGATGCCACCAGAAATTATAGAATGAAAACCGATAAGGCAGCACCAGTTTTGGAGAAAATAAAAACTGCTCATCGATGGCTATGTTTAGAAATAAAAACATAACCATCGATCGGCAGCTGTGCCGCTTCAGAGGGCGAACGAAATTCACGCAATATATACCTGGAAACATCAGAGAGAAAAATCAACGTAAACGCACCGTGAAAGATTTAGTTGCTCCATACAAGAACACTGGAAGGAAAGTTTTTTTTTTTAAGAAATCTTTATTTCTGTATAATATTACAACTAATCATATAAATTATCTAGTAATTGTTTTATTATTTTAGTAGTCTATTCTTATGGAATGTGACCTATTGCTTCATCCCAGCTCTGCTAGTCCTTTGATTTAAGCGGCTCAAGGAAATACTAATTCTAAAGGCTTTGTTCTTTTTAGGCGCTTTGGTCCATTGGCGCGATCCAGTAGGTTCCGCAGCTCCTCGTTGTCATGCTGCTGCAGTCACAGTACATGACTCCTTGCAAATTTTTTTATTTCATCGCTGACATACTCCATGTTTAGGTCTCGATGGAGATAGCCATTTCTAATGTACCAAGGAGCATTCACAATGCTACGTAGTACTTTGTTTTGAAATGTTTGAATAATCTTCACTGTAGTTTTTCTTGCGCAGCCCCAAAGCTGAATACCATACTTCCAGATAGGTTTTAGGATTTGTTTATATAACAGCAGTTTGTTGTGCGTTGTGAGTTCGGAGTTTCTTCCAATAAGCCAGTGCATTTTTCTGGATTTTAAATTCAGTTCTTGACTTTTATTTTTAACATGCGCTTTCCACCTGAGTTTAGAGTCTAGCGTCGTGCCGAGATACTTAGCATTATCAGAATATGGAATTTTTTGTGAACGGGGCCTAGAACACTGCCTTGTGGAACCCCTGCCAATATTTTCTTCAGTTTAGAGTATTAACCGTCCTGTCTCACCCGGAAGTAACGGTCGTTGATGTAAGAATTTAGCAATTCAAAATATTGTTTTGGCAAATCTCGTTGGAGCTTAAATTCTAGACCGCGGTGCCAAACCTTATCAAATGCTTGGGCTACGTCTAAGAATATTGCTGAACATACTTCCTTTTTTCCAGCGCCTCCTCAATTGTATCAGTAATCCTATGTACCTGTTCTATCGTTGAGTGCCTTTCTCGAAACCCAAGGAAGGAAAGTAACTACCTAAAAAAAATTTACATCGCTTTCTCTAGCCAAAGATTTACTAGGGTGGTATCTTTCTATAGTCGGTACTATGAAGAAAAACAAGGCATGCATCTCTTCTGAATTCAAAGCATCGAGAACTAGGAAGGTTTTACCGTCGAAATTTGGGTTTGTGGAAAAAAATTTTTATGCTCATACGTTCCAAAACACAATAAATCTCTTGTATTACTGTCTACACAGCATAATGACGCTAGCGTTCCGGTCCAAAATGTAAACCAAATATAATTGTATATGTATTACAATTCAACGAATGATGCCACCATGGACAAAATGCTTTCCCAATATACATAAAAGAGAAAGACCACCCCCGGTGGCCATTTGCAATGTTCTTGATCATTAGTGGTATTGCGGGACTCGCAGCTTACATAATATTCACCAAGAATAATCCATCTGTCAAGCACAACGTTAAAACTTGTCGTTCCTGAAGAATTAAGGGAATATTTTTATATTCCTATTATAAAAAAACGAGCTCATAATCCAAGGGTTGTGAACCATTTTGCAACAAGAAGTGCCGTACAAAGTGTTCTAGGTATTTGTATTGATGATTTTCAAGAGCCCAAGAGTTAATTTTAGGTTATGTTTTGGAATTAATATTTTGTTAGAATACTTATCTTAAATTCAAATATTTCCCACTTGTTAAAATTCGTTGTCCTTGTTGTTGCTGTTGAATTGATTACCTAAAAGTAAGAAAAATCTATATAAAATCATAATTATGCAAAATGAATTAAATTTATACTTACATTGTAATGTTTACATAAAAATAATGACAGATCAAGAGTTGAATTCTCGTATCGCAATAAATTAAATTCGATACCCAATAAACAAGGTTGAATTCGGTGTCGAATGAATGAATTGCGAGAGTAATAGAGATTTTGTCATGTGATGTTTTTATGTATGCAAAAAATAAAATCGAAGCCATTATTGTTAATCGAGCTAAAGTGAAAATCACATCAAAAAATTATTGTAATAAATATAACAAAAATCAAAATTATAAAATTAAAATTATTTAATTAAAAATAACAACGTTTTTTTCTGTGGAAGTCATTGGGCTACATTGTCGTAAGTTGTATCAAAAATTAAAGCTGGTCGTAACCGGAATATCAACGTTGGAATTCTACGTGCGTTCACCCAGCTCATCAAAGGCAGCGTGGGTTTTAAATTTGTATCTTCGAGCGTACGCCAACACCCAGTGCCTTACGCAAACCAAATGCCAAGAATGCCATCTTAACAATTAGCTTTTAATTTTTTATGTACATGTATTTTTATAATTTTCTAGTTATTTATTTCTTCTTACTCTATATTTTAAATACTACTACTACTCAAATAAAAAAATATATTGTAGATAACAAAATCTTTTAATACTGTTTTTGGGTATTAAAGTTGGCCTTTTTCTTACTATATTAACAAATGTGTGTGTTGCTAAACTACACTTTTAATCCTTGGTGAACATGAAATTAACTCAATAATATTTACATTCTTTTGCAACGCTACTAACTTTGTGAATGGCAACTATTGCCCGATGACATATTCCATCTTGGTATTTTATAAAAAGACGTCGTACGTCGGAAATTTTCTGGGTGAAGAAAGAGCAAAGTATTTTCTGCAAATACCTAAATAATTTTCTCCCAAAACTGTAAAGAGTTGCGATTTGTTTGTTTTAGAGTTGAAAATTTTTACCAACAAAGCTGATTGAACGTCTTCAATGTCATCTATCATTAAATGGACTAGTTCGTCGCAACGACATGTACCCGCTACTCCCAGTATTAAAACAACCTGCAAGAAAAATACCAAAAAATAAGTATATATATATATATATTATCTTTAAGTTTTAAAACTTATCTTCATCAAACAATATTCTTTTTTTTTTTTTAAATGCTCGCAATTTGGAATATTTTTCGATATCTATGCCATTTTTATAATTCAATGTGGCCTTAACCATTGAATACTGCACCCAAAGAGTCGAACTTTTCATCTTCGTCGACAAATTGGCAAAGTATGTCAATAGAACACTTTCTGAATATAATCCAGATTGTACATTTTTTCCAGTACACCACTGTAAAAACTGCTGATATGCGCACTCATAAATCTGACGATATTTTGATGGCAATAGACTTAACACAATTTCTTTTGCTGTTTGAACCACATCCGGTGGTAAATTTGATAAACCTTCTGATTCAAACATTTTGTTTGCAAGAAAGAAAATATTGTAATTATAGCTTTGCAGTTTGACGCGTACAATAGTCAAACCAAATAAACTTCATGATCTTCTTAGTTTCGCAAAATATTTCAAGTTTCAATTTTGAAGTTTGAATTTCATAATTTGTACTTACTCCGTATAATTAGTTTACAATGAGCTTTTCTTCGTTGAAGCAAAAATAGTATGTGTTATTCAGATTAAACGTGACTTTGTTTGGCTCGCAATCGTTTCTTTTGCTCGGCTACGCTACGCTTCGCCTCGCATGTAAATATAATTGCTCGTCAAACAAAGTATCACTTTTAATCCTAATGGCTGATGGCACACGTGAAAAAAATACCGGATTTTTCCTCGTTTCTTTCCCCGTTTACCTATAATACAAGTTTTAATTGCGACAAACATAAATGAAATAAAAAAATATTTCAAGGATATTTTTGACTTATTTTAGTATAAATTTTATTTAAGAGAGAGCAGAACAAAACAAAATAAAGCACACATACATATGTATATACATTATCTATTACGACTATAGTTTGCCTTGAAAAAATTACCAAAATACCAAAAACCCTGTGTGGAATGGCAGAATGTCCCATTCCACACAACATTTTTGTTTTTTTTATTATTTTTTCAAGGCCAACTAGTCGTAATAGATAATCAGCTATGCTACACACAATTTTGGTTTCTGGATTCAAACTATTGCGCAATAGATTTTATTTTTTAATTTTAAACCCCCCCCCAAATCATTAAATTTTTTTGTCTTGTTTTATTCTTTTCTCTCGAAAATAAAATTTAAACAAAAATCTACATCTCAAAAATGTCCTTAAATTTTTTTATTTTCATTTCCATTTTTTTCATTTGGGATTCACCAATGCCTTCTAAACTACTGGCCGCTTACACCAAATGATGACGACACGCTAAGTCGACGTTGTTGTTGCTTTCTCTAGTTGCTTTGTTAGTGCAAATATCCCAAAATTATTATTGCGCAGTCTCGGTATAGACTTAAATTGACGTCATGTGCGAAAAATGAGAGTAGTAAAAGGCCAGTAGTATAGAAGGCATTGGATTCACGGACAAAAATTTTATTACGTAGCTGCGACGTAAAAATTTTGGCCGTGAATCCAAAATGAACAAAATTGAAATGAAAATAAAAAAATTTACGGACATTTTTGAGATGTAGATTTTTGTTTAAATTTTATTTTCGAGAGAACAGAATAAAACAAGACAAAAAAATTTAATGATTTAATTTAAAATAAGGGTTTAAAATTAAAAATTAAAATCTATTGCGCAATAGTTTGAATCCAGAAAACCAAATTATAGTGTAGCATGGCTGAATGTTTATATGTAACATATGTGTGTTTTATTTTGTTTTGTTCTGCTCTCTCGAAAATAAAATTTAAACTAGAATGAGTCAAAAATGACCTTGAAATATTTTTTATTTCATTTATGTTTGTGTTAGTGTGGTTGCACCGACAATTTGTTTAAGTCGCAATTAAAACCGGTATTATAGGTAAACCCCGTGTTCCATTATCCAATGACACAATGTACTATTATTGCTTCCAAATATTTCAGAATTCAAACATACTCACTATCTTAATTGAAAGATCAATTGTAATTTACGGGCTTTATATTATATTATAACAATTAAATTGGAAACTTACAAGAAGTTTCATACAAAATATATGAAGCAATAAATTATATACCCTATACCTGTGAAAATGGTCGAAAACGTGTAAATAAAAAAAAAATAACTTAAACGTACATAATTTTTCGAACTAACTGAATTTCCATAAATTTCAAACAAATTGAGCCACCAATCGAGCCACGGTAAAGGTTAATGTATTTTTCCTACAGCTCTTGTGTCAATTGAATTATATACGAGTAATAATACAAATCTTTTTTAGAATTTTTAACAAACATGATAGAGACATTCCCAATTCTTGTGCTCGATAAAAGGTACCTGGACACTCAGCAACACTCTGCCTCACTGCATCAATCTTTTCTGATGTTAGCTGGCTTAATTTTCGGTCAGTCTTTAATTTATCGCCATGTGTATTACCACCAAGAATACATCAATTATTAAAAAAAAATGTTTTAAATAATTTCAACTATTCTCTACGACTGTCAAATGCGAACTGACAAATGTCATTCAAAACAAAATGGTGGCCAAACTAAATCGACAAGAAGAATCCTTCTTGTTCATTCGTGGTTCGGACGCTTTCAAAAATTGTATATGGGGCCAATATGTTGAAATTAATTTGTAAAAGAACTCCAGTACCACCTCACCCAGTACGATACAATAAATATTAGAGGAATGCCAAAAGGATTGTACCTCTTAATGGTAGTTTTTGGGAGTTGAACTCGTTGTAATTAATTTTTAAACAATTTCAGTACCACCCCCCAGTACGACACAATAAATATTAACAAAAATACGAAAAGCGTTTTGTATAGCATTGTCTAATGACAACTCACAATTGAATTACCGCTTAACGGTACCTACCTGTCAAAAATTTTCTAACTGTTTAACAAATTTGTAATTAATTTGTAAAAAAACCGATCCAGATCAATTTTTTAAATTTTAATCGGAAATGACGTAACACCACTCACTATAGGGTTGCTTGCGTAGTATGATCGGATACCTATATGCCATGTCAGTTGGAAATCTCTCGGTACTGGCCAATCCTCGATACAGTGAATGTGTAAATTCCATTTGCAAAGATTGTTGCAAAGATTGACTATTACCTCATCGTATTAAAATGGGGATAATTTTTATTTGTTTATGATGGTTAAAAACTTGGCGGATAAGGACGAATGAATGTAAATCAACACATGTAACATTCACATTAAATAAACGTACATGTCCAGCAGTAAAATTAAACAATATCACAATTCCTCAACAAACAAACGTCAAATATCTCGGTCTTCATCTCGATAGAAGATTGACATGGAAAAAGCACATTGAAACAAAACGCAATCAATTAAAAATAAAATTTTCTAAAATGTACTGGATGATCGGAAGAAAATCGAAACTCTCTCTAGACTGCAAGGTTCTACTATACAAAGCGATCCTAATCCCCATATGGACATATGGTATCCAACTATGGGGCTCAACTAGTGCATCAAATATAGATATCGTACAAAGAACGCAAGCAAAGATACTTCGTAGCATTACAAATGCCCCATGGTATATTCGAAACAGCAACATCCATAGAGACCTAGGAATCAAAACTGTTAAAGAGACAATTAAATCATGCAGTCTAAAATACCAACTGAAACTGGAATCACACCCTAACGAATTAGCTAGAGATCTACTAAGGCAACCGAAATATGGACGGCTTCGCAGAACAGATCCTCTAGATTTAATTAACTGAGAAATATAATCTAATAATTTCGTGCATGTTGAAATGAAATTAAGTAATTAATAATAATTTAATAATAATAATGCATAATGATATTAAGTATTAACATAGGTTAAGGCTTAAGTTAAAATTTTTTTTATAGTTTTTAAGAATTTCACACTTCTTGTTAGTTTCGTATAAAGAAAGATTCAAGAATAAAGCTTTGGCAATAGTTACAAAAAAAAAAAAAAATTTTTATTTGTTTATGATATAAGATATATTATATTAAGCTAACTGGACATCGGATGGTTTTCATCATAGTTTGCGTCTGCGTTGTTCTGCCTTTATCCGACTCGTTCAGCAGTCCATTTGAAAAGGACGAAAGGAAATAAGTTAGTTCTGTTAGATAATGGGTAAGGTATTTTTTAATTGTTTGATCTCAGTACAACAAACCTCAACTTGAACCATTCTAAAGAGCTGGGGGAATTTTTTTTTAAATATTAAATATTACATTTTCTCTTTTTTACCTTAATTTTTATTAAGAACCCAGTCTTTTTTGGCCGATATTGGTTACGCTTTTATTTACCTTTATTTCAATTACAAATTATTTGAAGATTTGGTGCATAATATCCTCTTTTGCCTAAATTTTTATATAGAAAATCGGGATTTTGAAAGCCGGGATTTTGAAAGTCGGTCTTTTGAAAGTCGGTATTTTGAAAGTCGGGATTTTGAAATTCGGGAGTTTAAAAGTCGGGATTTTGAAAGTCGGGCAAACAACTTCAACCCATTCTAAAGATTTAATACTGAGTTTCTTGGTATTCAGAAACCGAAAGAGCTTTGCCATGTTACTTCCGACATCTGTTTCGAGAAATACTTTATATAAAATATCTCATTTCGACTTTTAATGAGAGTGTGTCGCAATCGGGTCTGAGATTAAGCGTCAAGAACGGAAATCGTTGCACAACCGGAAGAAGTATGATGTTCATATATAGTCGTATACCCACAATCAGTTTATAGTAAATTAAATTTGAAATCTAATCGAAATAGGAACAAAACCAATTCATATTTGCACAAAATATTTAAGTTGCCGTATTTACTTTGTGTCAATTTCTTCAATTGAATTCGAGACATTTATTTAATGTTGATTGTTTATTTTTAATCTGCTTCGGTACCACGTAAGATATACAGGTGTATATTGTAAAATCACTAAAGGATAATCCAACAACAAAAATCGAGCAGAGGTGGGAGTAAAAAAATTGAATAAACAAAAACAATAGATAATAAAAATGTCATTGTTTATTTCCAGGATTTTTTTTTTCGTTCCTGCTGAATTTTTTTTTTTATTTTCATACAGGATATCACGTTCCAAATGTATATTGTATGTTGTTTTTCGGTATTTTTCATTCATTCACCAGGATAACTCTACTGTGAAAAATATTATTTGTAATGTAAATAGTTATTTTGTATGTTTTATATGTATGCGCCTTACGCCAACAGAAGTAAATTTACACGGCTTGGTTTTCCTCGTACATTTATCGGTGTATATACGCGAACGTAACACCGCTCGAGTTATTGTATATAGGATATGGTTTATTTGTTAGATTTGCATATATAGAATGGTGGTAGGTGTTTAGCATATATTCAATGGATAGAGGTTCTGTTATATGTACGATGCCATGATTCAGGATTATAAATTAGGAATTGTGTACGCCTGGCACAACGAATTAACTTTTTTTTGTTACTCATCATACGATCCCGTATATAGGCAAAAAAAAGTTATGCTTTCTTCTATACACGAATTTTTATTATGAATGATTTTATGAGTTTTGGCGTTGTTAATTACAAACATTTTCCGCGTCATATATACATACAAACTGAATGAAATGACGTAGTACATAAAATTTAAAAATTTATTTTATAATTTAGTCAGGAATCAGGACAAAAATTAAAGGAAATGAGAACAACCAAATGTATATGGTCTATTTTTTTTAACGATGCGTTTTTCCTTTTGCAACGAAGACGATTCGTAGCTAAATACGGATAAGTGACCTTGACCGCACCGGACGACATTCATAAAACCACAAATGCTCAGAAGAGGCCAGCTCGAACCATTAGTACTGCCATCTGACCTATACTTGCTGGTTGAAAGATGATTGCTTTGAAATTTCCGATTGTATGAAATATTTAATTAATAATCTAATACGATACTTATAATTATGTTTCTACATTATTTTCTATATATTGATTATATTTCTTTGTGATTTTCATTTCCCTTATGTATGTTTAAAATTTCGTGTTAACTCTATCGAATACTCAAACCACTTTTAGAACACAAAGCAATTTAATTTTTAAAAAAATAATATAAATGTATGATTAAATTTGGCGGTAGGCTATGTTTAATTTATTTAATTGTTTTCTATAAATTACTTAAATAATATAATTAATTTTCAAAATATGTAAATTATGACATTTTGTGATTTTTTTTTATTTTAGTACTATTTGATATGAAATAATTGGTTAAAATCTGTGATAAAAATTATTGCTATACGTACAATTTTAAAAAAGTCGTACCAACTCTATGTGCTAGTTTCACATCGGTGGATTTGACGTAGCTAAGGAGCTATAAAAGAAATAAAACGCGAAAACAAAAGCCAGGAATACTAGAAAAAATTAACCAAACTTTCACCAAGGAGGAACCAAAACCTCTTGCACGTAAAACGGGAGAACCAAAACTATACTTGCAAGTGGTAATGACAGTGGACAGTTGTTCCGCCTAGTATGGGAAACCCATTTTGCTTGAACTGCATATCTTAAAATATATGGATTCATCAGTTACCACGCCATTCATCCAGCAGGAAGGGCAAGAAAGGATTGTCGAAAGAATACAGTGTATCGTCAATATATTGTCCGCTCAAGATATAATTTAATTAAGGAAGACTATTGCATATTATTTAAATCACTTGGATCAAGTTTCATAATCGGGATCAAGAGAAACCTCTGAAAGGAAAAGAGCTGTTTGCAGCGATTTTCATTCTGGAAATGAGCCAAATTATTTGCTTATGGATAGAAACAAAATACCTGATCTCATAGACTTCTTCGTCACCAAAGGTTGTTACGACTCACTAGTCATAACTTTAATTTATTTCCCTGTTTCATTTCCAAATTTTTAATTTTTATTAATTATTTAAAAATGCATTTTTGTTATGGCATTGGCATCTGTGGGGAAGTAGCAATATTGAAGTCATTTGTTCTATCTTGACATTTTGTATTGTATTTTCTTTTTGCCCATCCCTATTGTAAACGTGGCCGATGATTATTTTCTTTTAGTTCACCCCTATTGTAAAAATGCCCGGCGAATAAAAGATGGAGTGAGACCAATGTATACCCCGGGTGCGGATGTGCAACAGCGTAGATATATGTAGATAAGTATTTTTGTTGTGTTTTCTCGTTTTGTCGTGTGCATATATCGCGCGGTGCGAGGGAGAGCGCGACTGACGCACAAAAAAAAACAAAACAAAAACAATTTTCCCTCCTTTTGGCTTTTTCCCATAGCACGTAATAGCTAGGCGAATCGTGTTTAATGCCTCCGTAAGTTGATCTTGAGTTTGCGTATATCATCTACATCCAACAACGCTGGCAGCTTGGTGACTTCAAATGTTTTTAGTCTTTCGGAGCGCTTCTGTTCGCCATAGGCCTCCTCAGGCAAATGATGTGCTTCAGCTGCATTTTTAATGCTGTTTGTTAGGCACAAAACTCGACATTTTCTTTTTTAGAACAAATATGTCCACGCTATGAACAAAACACAACTTCTGTCATAAATGACAACTAGATGTGTGTCGTTAGACCATCTATGTGTGGAACCCGAAAATTTAGCTGCACACATGATAAAATATGCTCGGATTTTTGGCACAGTCGTTCTCTGTTAGTGCCACAACTCAAAATCATTACCACCTAAAACTCGGCCTTCACTCGCAAAATGTTGTCATGACGATAGAGTGTCATAACAAAATTGTATTTTTACACTGACAACTATTAACACCAAAATGGATGTAAAATCATTTTATGTTCTCTGTTTTGTTTAATTGAGAGTCAAATTCAAATTTTCTACTCATTTTGTCAAAGTGTCGCAATTTTAATAAATTTTCTCTTTGTCACGGGGTAATGTGCGTAATCAGATTCAATACAAATATATTTGGTCATGACATGCTAACGTCATGACAAAATTTTGTGAGTGAGGTAAATATGGAAAGGACAACCACTACAACAATCGAAGAAATAGGGAAAATTAGGCAGATCAACAATTTTACGGTCATCAACAGTTTTATGAATGAAAACGAGAATTATGGAAAAAGTCGAAAAAATAAAAATAATCAGAAGGTTTCACTGTGAATTGAGATTAAAGGGGAATCAACGGCCACAAAAATTGTGTCTGTGCCAGGACCTCTGCCCTGATAACCGCAGCATACAAAAAATTTTGCATCAGAGCAACCGTGTTAAATGGGTGCTGAACCAGCGAATCAGTAATACAACTTGTCAAACCTTTACGGAGAACGACGAAAGTTTTTTGCTACGGTAAATTTGACTAGCTAGCTAGTGCGGCATACAACTAGTCAAATCCGTTACGCACATAAATGGTCTGTAAATTTTTGTTTGTTTAATTTTCATTACGTGCTTTTATTTGGTATTTGACGTTGCCCTCAGTTTACACGCAATTTTTGGGTCTGTTAAGTGACAGACATATTTTAACGAAACTGAACGAAAAGATGACAACGTTTCGCTGGCCAGTAACCAACAAAACCTATTTATAGCATTTTTACGTTAAGTTGTTACTGATTCGCTGGTTCAGCCATTGAAAGGTTAATAGAACCATTTTTAACGGAAGCACATAAAATCAATAGATTAAACTTTGCCAAAAAATACATATTCAGAATGGGCCTATTTGAAAAAATGTTAGCTTCTCGAACGAGAACAAGTTTAATTTAGACAGACCAGATGGATTCGAGTATTGCTCGTATGATTTAAGGTCGATTAAGTAAATATCTATGAGCCGAAACTTTGGAGGTTGCTTAATGATTTGGGCCTCATTTTCCAATTTTGGGAAAACCCCCATGTGTAAAATTCCGACTCGAATGAAGGCCAAAGATTACATAGAGCTGTTAGGTGACACTTTAATACATTTTAGTGAAAATCAACCAACCATAGATTTTCCAGCAGGATAATGCTCCCACTCACCAATCGAAGGAAATATTTGATTGGTTTAGAGAGTGACAGATGGAACTTTTAGAAAAAATTACTGACTTTAATTGGAATTTGCAGTG
Organism: Nephrotoma flavescens; assembly: GCA_932526605.1. Taxonomy (NCBI): domain Eukaryota; kingdom Metazoa; phylum Arthropoda; class Insecta; order Diptera; family Tipulidae; genus Nephrotoma; species Nephrotoma flavescens. The sequence goes on along the minus strand of OW052221.1, from coordinate 21,631,946 downwards.
TAATATCCAATTTTATTATAAATTAGCAAAAAAAAGTACAATTAAAATTATGTTTTTATTTTTAAATGTTTATATTGACATCCCAATTAAAACCGTCGACGCTTGGTTTGTCTAGTCCTTTATGCTTACTTTCATATAAAAAAAAACACAGGGTGAATTGAATTGAATTACGCAGCGTGAAGTTTCCGACAAATTGACAAAAAATATAACAAAAGTTTAAAAGTGATACATAAATATCCTGATTAAATATATAACCTACACTAATCAGGTGTAGTGAGGATTAATAGTTAATGGCAAGGAGCATACGCTTAACGGTATATGAAATCATGTTATTTACAAACTTCTTAAGGTTATCTATATAGAAGCCAACATATTGATGCGGTGGGGCAGTGATAAATTTTTTTTTACTTTTAAAATTTTGCTATAGTAAAAAGTGTAGCGGCAGTTCGATGGTATATGAAATCTTATTAGTATTTAAAAAAGCAACAACATCACCTCGTGTAATTCCACCCCTTTGTAGATTACAATTGTTGGGCTGTTGTAAAGTTTTTTGTCATTTATAGTTTGTCGAATACTTTTTTTTCATGGGCAAATTTCATAGAGGCGGCCAAGCATATAAATATGTCGAATGAAGGCAGAATAACTAATTTCATATTTATTTGCAAGACTCTAGAAAATCCTGATATATTATGTATTTTAAGAGGATAAGCTCAAGTCCTCTGATTATACCGAACTGCAGAAAATTAAAAATTTAATCTCATACTGTACTAATATAAATTATCGTTATTGTGCAAAAGTTTTTCTATTAACACAAAACCATAAATTTTTCAAAAAAAAAAAGCTTTATATATTTGCCATCTAATTGAAATACATTTTTGCAAATACAAAAGTTTGGTCCATGTTAAATTTATGTGATGAATATTTTTCCTTTAAAATTTTTCCATTTCTAGTTTTTATGTTGTGTGAATTTTCCTCTCACACAAAACGAGCGCAATACAATTGAATTCATAGCATATTATGTAATATGTACACATAATGTTTTACAAAAAGTTTTGTGCATAATACAAAATAGAAATTACATAAAAATGAAATTTTAATCTAACATAGATCTGTGGTAGCTAGCTGTACCCGAAGTATTTCAGGACTAGAAATAATGATGAATTATACTCTTGCATGTTGTAATTTAACAAATTTTAAACATCTCTGGAATTAAATATACATTTTTACATGACTAATGGTGTGTCGCATCATTTATATATATATATATATATATATACATATTACATATTATAACGAAAATTATTATTGAGATGTCTGGATAAATGCAAACATGCTATAAATCAAATGCCCCTGTAATACATTTACATAATATGCTATTGTGTAGTGTGTAGTACACACAGAATATATTTCACAAAAAATTTTAGAGATTTAATGAATTTCTGGAATTTCATCAAAACTATAATGACGATATATTATAACGTATACATGTACGTAAACTATTACGAGTAAATGAAAATAATTATTTTATGTTTGGTTAGGTTCAATTTATATTCAAATCATGAAACTATACTCACACATAAATAGTAAAAATAATCATCCTTCGTAGAATTTCAAATTAAAACTAAATATGTAGCTAATCCATTTTTTATAGCAAACTTCCAAAAATATTATTTCTCTATATAGGATGTTTATGTACTGAGGTACGAACTACCTTAGTATATGGTTTTAATCATTTAGTTTGTGTTTTTTCTAGGTATTATAGTCAGACTTCACTCGTTGTGTATACATAAAGCATGGTTTCAAATTTACAAAATATGGTTTTGCATTAAATAATACATTTTCTATTTTATGTCGGATTATTTATTTTCTACCTAAAAACGTGATTAGAATAACAAAACGTCTCTGGTATTATTTTAATATCACTTTAAACATCATGGAATAGCAAACATCCCAGGGCAACAATAAAATCACATTTCATACACCATTGGCAGTTTTCAATTAAATAGTTATAAAAATTATAAGATTATCAAAGGTTATGTGTATCATTTGATAAGCTGGTTTCAGCATTTACAAAATTTGACATGGCACTTTGCCTCCAAGCGATCATTTTACTGTTCGCTAAATTAACAACCCACAGTCAATATGGTGTTTAAGTAGGACCAGTGCAAAAAATAACGAACGGGGTTCATGTTCCACCTGAACCGCAAATATTTGGTAAAACATAAGGTCAAAAATTAAAAATCACGGATGTCACGCTAATTACAAGAAGTCGATGGCTATCCAAACACTGCTGTTCCTTGCGGAGTTCGTGCATTTTGGGAGAGTGATTTTGAAGGCGATGGAAAAATTTGAAATTGTTTTTAACGATATACAGAAAATCTGAGGCGGTATGTTGTACCATCACTTTGAATCGAAATTCGAAAAAAGTCGAATGGCGGTATGTTGTATCATTTTCGAAAAGCAAAAATGATACAACTTTCACTTTTTCGATTCGACTTTTTTCGAATTCGACTTTTTTCGGAATATGGCTACCTGGGACGGAACTCGATCAATTCTTAAAACCGATTATGTCGGATGGAAATGGAAATCTTAAACGATTTTTGGAAGAAATTCTGGACTATCGGTTAATCGAGTTCCGTGCCAGGTGGCCATATCAACACATCAACAGAAACCAATTTAAATGTATTATTATGAGAAATTTGTTTTAAAACCTAATTCTATTTAAAGTATTGGCCAACTTCGACCTAATTGTGGAAGCAAAAATAAAATTTGTAAATTCGTAATTTCGTAAACAGAGATTTTCTGTTAAATGAAAATTCGTTAAGCGAGAGGGTTTAACGCAAACAATTATAATGCCGACATCCCATACAATACGAACTAAATATTTTCTCTCAGTTTTTTCTGTTTTTGTTTTGAAAAAAAAAATCGGCGCCAATTTAATAACGGTACCTGTTTATGTATACGGCCTTCTCGCAATATATGACCTTTGAATGTATGCAGGCCCAAAAATCTATGAACATTATTTTTTGTTAAGATGTTTTTGATTTTATTTATTAATATCTCATAAATGTAGCAGAAAAATAAATTTTCATTCTCCTGAGCGTGAACTATTTTTGTTTACCTTTGCTTTGATTAATTGTTTTTCATTTTTAAGTTAGTTTTTATTCAGAATTTTACTATTTTCCGCTATGATGTCTTTAATTTGATGATCGTCGTATAAAATATATAGAGTATGGTTTGTGTGTATGTGTCATCTACTCTTCTTGCATACTAACAAATTTTGCTCTATATATTATAAGACGATAGTCAAATTATGTAAAGACATCAAAGATTAAAATTCTCCGATCACGAGAATAAAAATTTATTTTTCTTCCACATTTACGAGAAAAAAAATACTAATTGAACGATTTCATATACCATTTTAGCGAAATTTTGCCAACTAACACCCCAGAATACCTATCAGAATTTCTATTCCACTAAACCGAAATGTGCTATCATTAGGGTCTATCAAATAACCATAATAACACAAATGATAACGAAAATTAATCTGAAACGATTAGTCATTCAATACATTTAAAACATCTTGAATTAGCGAAATTACACCACTGCATTCCCCTCAGAATTTCTTCACAATTAGGCCGAAGTTGACCAACATTATGACATCAAATGGCCATAGTGGCATCGCCACCATACTTTGTGTTCATTTGAAGCAAGGTAAACGATATTGCTTATCAAATGATGATTGACTGATTTGTATTTCACAAGTTGAAATAGAATTAGGTATTACAACAAACTTCGCATAATAATACATTCAAATTGGTTTCTGTAGATGTTTTGTTGAAATAAATTTTTCGGTTGATAACTTTCGGCTGAAGAATGTTAATCAACGGTGACGTATTTATACATTTTCGTCTGAGAAAGCGAAGACACTATCTGCATTATCGATTTTTCTTATCTTTCGGTTGGAAGCTTTCGGCTAACTTTAATAAGGTCACAATTGGTTAAAAATTGATCGAGTTCCGTCCCAGGTAGCCATATTCCAGAACTTCTTCCAAAAATCATTTAAGAATCCCATTTCCATGCAGCATACCAAATCCCATCGTAATGGGTTAAGACTTGATCGAGTTCCGTCCCAGGTGGCCATATTCCAGAACTTCTTCCAAAAATCATTTAAGAATCCCATTTCCATCCAACATACCAAATCCCATCACAATCGGTTAATAATTGATCGAGTCCCGTCCCAGGTGGCCATATTCCAGAACTTCTTCCAAAAATCATTTAAGCATCCCACTTCCATCCAACATACTCAATCCCATCATAATCGGTTAATAATTGATCAAGTTCCGCCCTAGGTGGCCATATCCCAGAAATTGTTCCAAAAATCATTTAAAAAATTATTTATTGACGGCTCCATATTTGGACTCTCAAAGTCTCAAACCTTAAAATTCTAGTGGAAAAACATCCATATTTTACTTATTCGTTCAATGAAAACTATTTTTGAACTTTTCATAACCTAAGCTAAATTTAGGTCAATGTTTTCCTTTAGTATTTTCTTTATTTAGGTCGAAATTATAACCTCTAGTAAACCCCATACCTTCGGAAGTTGTTGAGTTAATTTGGAGTTAGCAATTTACTTTTGGTATTGTTTTCAGTCTAACATTACACAGATTAAGCGAGGAAACGATTATTTCAACTACGGTACTGGAAGATAGGAAAATAATTTCGACTTATTTTTGAATCCAGGGGCGGTATGTTGTACCATCACTTCGAATCGAAAAAAGTCGAATTCGAAAAAAGTCGAATCGAAAAAGCGAAAGTTGTATCATTTTTGCTTTTCGATAATGATACAACATACCGCCATTTGACTTTTTTCGAATTTCGATTCGAAGTGATGGTACAACATACCGCCCAAGAATCAGCTGATGAATTTATGGTATTCATAACTGGAACACCCTGTAGTTCTGCAAAAGTTTTTATTGCAACCGGTAAATAACGTTCAATTTAATTGTTATAGGAACGGTTGCATGTCCAGTAGATCCCAACTTATTCGTTGATTTAATGTACATGCCTAACTCGGAAAATGAATAACTTCAATGTTGAATATGGGTTTAGGAAAAACCACGAAATATTTTCAACCCTACTATGCTTCTGCGGTTAACGGTTAAACAATAACCTTTTTGAAGCTAGTACGTTACAACCAAGTTGGTTATATACGGTTGTTCAACCATAGCAATGCAACTAAGGTTAATAATTACCTACGCAAACGCCTGTCGATCGACGGTTAGTGAAACTTTAGATTAATGGAAAATAAACCAATTTTAAACTTCTGCATTATTTCAAGTTAAGTTAAATTACGGTTTATGAACCGTTCTCGAACTCTAAATTGCTACATGGGATACCCAATCCCATCATAATCGGTTAAGAATTGCTCGAGTTCCGTCCCAGGTAGTATATTCAAGAAATTCTTCCAAAAACCATTTACGCAACCCACTTCCATCCAACATACCCAATCAGGTAGCCACATTTTAGAACTGCTCCATTCAAAAATCCCATTTCCATCCAACATACCCAATCCCAACATAATCCGCTAAGACATGCCTGAGTTCCATCTTAGATTAAATTCGATCGAATAGATTAAATTTAAAAACATTCGGATTTTAAAGGACAATCGGATTTAACAGACTCCCCAATTAGCCCGTTAAATCGAGGTTTTTCTGTATAAACGCTCATCCCCAATAAACAACTTATGATTTTTACCTTACAGAAAGGTATGAAAAATATTCTGACAATAAAAAATTTTGTTCATTTGGTTGGTGGTTTCCTTATAAAAAGAGTAAAAGGTAAAAATTCATAAGGAAAAGATTTTTGCATTGGCGATGCAAAATGTCACGTAAACAACGCAACAATTTGACGCGACATTTAACATAGCAGTATTTAACGCAGCACGTAACATGAACCCAAAACTAGTCCCCGAAATGTTTAACCAAACATAAAACCTGAAATTCTTAAAGATTGATGTGTTTTGTGAAGATACCTGAACAAACGTTTTCAGAAGCGATGCGTAGAAATCATTTGTATCTCACAATTGCAAATAACATTAATCGGACACAAAGCGACCAAGCTGACTTCAGAAACACACCCCATAATTGTAATGTGTAAATTCAAAATATATTGGATTTTTTTACATTTACGTAAATAAACTTTAGTTAAAGTGAATGCCACTAGCTTTTTTATAGCCAATCTATTTTTTCACAATTCTATTTATTTATTAGCCGTATTTTGTTGAGAATTAAAATATTAGAGGTCAGGTTTCGAATTAGAAGTGTTTGTATCTGAATTTCTCATAACAAAGGAAGATTTTTCATCATAGTTGGCTTACTTATCAGTAGTAATTATGATTCCAATTCGATTTGTATAATCCTTCAATTTTTTTGGATTTATATGCAAGCGAACTCGAATTTTATTACCACTGATAAATGCGCCAACTATGATGAACAAATTTCTTTTACTATTACAAATTGGGATACAAACACTGCTTATTCGAATAGTGGCCTCTACTATTTTAATTCTCAACAAAATACGGCTATTGAATCTTTGAACACGAAAATAACAATAAGTTATCAAATCTTAATCTCTAAGGTAATTATGTAAATCTAATTTTATGACTTAGATTGTCACAGCCATCGTTTTCGTCTTTAATCGTGAAGACATAGTTATAGGTGTAGGATAAGCATATCTTTTAGATTTTTCCCAGCAAATTTGGATGAGATGATAATTTGCCTGCATAGCTGATTCGCATCTTTTGTAATCCGTTTTAATTACAGTTAGGATGTTTAGGTCCTTATGTATATTTTTGTTTTTTATGAACCAATAATCATTCTGAGAATTTTTGACCGTGTTCGTTGGACAATGTCAATATTCAAATTTGAAGTTGATTGCCTAGTTGACCCGTATACGACCAAATTGCGGTTTACTCATTGTGTTATACAGGAGAAGCTTGTATTTTAGGCCAATAGTGGAATATTTTCCCATCAACCAGTGCATTTCATCTATACTTTTAGTTTTAATTTGGTCTCGTTTCATTTCAATATGTTTTCGTCTAATTAATTGTCGGTCTAGATGGACAGCTAGAGGGATTTGTATTCTGTTCTTTGTGACAGGAGGACGTCAACTTATTTTTTAATTTGAATGTTAAAAGAATCGATTTCTCTTTATTGACCTTTATCTTCCATTTCTTTAGTCAGATTTTATTAGCAGAGCGAAAAAATAAAGATGTTGTTTTTATGAGTGATATTAAATAAAAAAACTGTATTCCAATATAATAGTGTTGACAGACGAGAATATGGGGTGCGTTCATAATTTAACAACACTCTCACTTATTGAATAATGAAATAACAAATTTAAAAATTAACAATACACAAAGTTGATTAAATTAAATACATTTATAAAAACAATTAAAAGTTAATTTTCAATTATTTAAGATTTTTCAACATGATCCCATAGCTTTGACACAAAAATTATATTTAGTTTTATGTTAGTAACTGCTTTTGTGAAACTGTCCGCAACCATTTCGTCTGTTGGAATGTATTGTATTGTGATGATTTTGTCATTAACCTTTTCTCGCATGTGATGATGCCGAATATCTATGTGCTTGCTCCTTCTTCTTCAAGCGTCGAAGGATTCTTTTCACGGCCTTGAAAGCGCACTACCGAAATTTGAATTGAAACGTCTCGTACATTGTGTAAGGTATTGTAAGCAACCCACAGCTTGTTGATACGGTACGTTGTGTAACTTTTCTTCTTTGTCATCTGAAGTCATACTTAATGAAAATTTTTGATTCAAGTTCAGATGTGCCAATCTGCTTACAATCTTGCATTCCGAAACGAGTTGTTTTCATTTTGATGTATACGAATACCCACGCATCCCGTGGCAGTACCTAAATCTTCCATCTTGAATTGCGTGCATAAAAATTGCTTAAGTTTGATTAAATCTGCTTGATTGTTCCAGAATATCATCAAGTCATCTACATAACAAGCTACTATCAAATTCAATTCTTGATTAAAATAAATGCAAGGATCCAAATCATCGCAACATTATCAATTTCACCAGTATAAATCAAAGTAACATCAGTTTCAAACGACGAATCTTCTGTCTTTTCATAATCTCTCACTTCAGCTGGACTCACATTGTCATCAGTTAATAGCTTCACCATCAAACCACAATTTTTCGCATGAAAAATAACATCTCTACTTATTACCAGTTGTTTCGTTTTTGGATCAAAGCAACGAAAACCTTTTGTATTGCTGTCAAACCCCACGAATAACATTTTTCGCGACTTCGAGTCGAACATTTTCCTTTTTTTCTTTAGAACATAACATATCGGATCCAAAAATTTTCATATGAGATACATTTACAATACTTATTCACTAAAATCGATGAAATTGTTCTGTTGATAATGTAGGCTGCCATGGAAACCGCTTCAGCCCAAAACATTTTGTCTAAATTAGCATAAAAAATCATACACCTTGGACGTTCCACAATTGCTCGGTTCATTCTCTCTGCGAGACCATTTTTTTGAGGAGTGTACACATTTGTAAATTGATGCTGCGTATACAATCTTGTTTAAGAAAACCTGCAAACTCTTTGGAACAATGTTCAGCGCCATTGTCAGTTCTCAATTTCTTTATTTTGCGACCAGTCTGATTTTCTACGTACGATTTGAAATTAAATGATTCAAAAACTTGAGATTTGAACGACAAAAATAGATAAACAGTTTCCTTGAACAATTATCGATGAATGATAAAAAGTATTTTGCGCCACCAATTGAATTTGTCTCCATCGGACCACAGACATCTAAGTGGATTAAATCAAGCACATCTGAACGCTTACCACTAAGCTTGAAAGGGAGGCGCGATTGCTCGCCCATTGCACAAACTACACATTTCATGATTTCATCATTTTCGAACATCATTCCATCCATTTGTGACGCATGTCACAAAGTATTTTGTAATTTACATGGCCGAAACGTCTGTGCCATATTAAAGCACTACTTTATTTGGATTTTGACAACAATTTTACTGACCGATAAAAGATTAGCAGATTTTCTCTCTATGTGAAGCTACAGAAATAAGGTCAGCATATTTCTGTAGCTTCACAGTGCACTTGCTCAATGGTTCCGCGCTCTGCTCCGAATCAAATTGATGGTCGCAAAAGGAAACTCCGCCATCGTCATATTCGTTGCACACTCGAGCACATCGCAAATCTAACACACAACCAACTCGTTCACTCGTCGTCACTTGAAACGCATCATTTCGCATTCTCACTTGATAAGTTTGTGCTGGAAACCACAACGTTTATAAATATGCCATCAGTTCAAGTCTCTTATATTCGAGGAAAGGTTGAATCTCGTTCGAGAATAGAGGTTGTGCTACAACTGTCTGCGGAAAGGCCACACCAGTTCGGCTTACAAATCAAGCTTATGCTGGGGGGCATCAGGGTCAACCTCGGCCAATAATTTCAAACGAATAATATTGTCGCAGGCATCCAAAATATTTAATCCACTTGGCTGTTTTACTCCTACCACAATCACTAAAGCCATATACTTCAATAATTATGGATAATCGGCGTCTCGTGGGGATGAAGTGGTCCCAGCAGTCAAGTTCGATCTAGTTTGAGATTCTTGGAGGCTCTCAGAATCGGTTGCTGGATAAATCATTCGACAAATCGCACGTACAACGTTGGTAGATGGATCTGTCACAATCACAATACTACATTTATTGTGATTTTGACAGATCGTAGACCACTGAAAACAATCAGCCTGCCAGGTCTAAAGTTTTGTGAAAGTGTGCCCCTCGCAAAACGCTATACAAGATATTTGAATCACTCAACGTGCCTCAAGTTCAAAGGTACGCATGAAAGACTCGCTATAAACACCGAGCTTTAAAATTCAACAGTTGTTATATAAGGTGTTAAAAAAATTATATTTCACTGACCCACTTCAACTCAGAACAAAGCAGCTTAGTATAAAGCTCTCAACTTATGTAACTCGTTTCCAAAAATGAATGCCTTACAAGATACGATTTCGCAACAATTCTTCGATTATCTAAAATCGCAAATAATCCGAGAAAAAAATGTGTTTGAATCGAAAGTGTGTCGATCCCAAACTCTTTCGGCTGCGCTAGTATTTCAAAACGGCAACAAATATCGTGGCGATGTATCGCCATCTATTCAGATGGATGGTAAAGGCCGGTTTGATTGGGCAGAAGGTGATTATTATCAAGGTGATTTTAAAGCGGATAAGATCGACGGGAAAGGAACGATGGCATTTAAAAATTGTTCGAAAATAGTGGGTACCCTACAAAATGGCGTTCCTCACGGTGAGTGTAGGTTGATAACAAAATCGTCCAAATATATTGGAAATTATAAATGTGGAAAGAAACATGGGCCAGGAATATTTTATGCAGTGGATGGGACTAAAGACCAAATATTGTTTGATGGGACATGGTTGATTGGAGAAAAAGACGAGGGGATTCGATATTACGAAAATGGAACATTTAAAGGTATGTTGCACTAATAGAATCGAGATCATTTCATAAAAAAAATTTCTCGGTTAGGTACATTCCTGGACAACGAACGATATCGCGGAACATATAAATTTCACAATAGTGAGACGTACGTTGGCCAATTTTACAATAATAAGTTTCATGGCTATGGAATCTATACTTGGCCGCAATACAACACATCGTTTGAAGGTTACTGGCAAAATGGTAAAAGGCACGGATTTGGTGTGATCAAACTAAACGAGTTGGTTGTAATAACCATGTGGAACAACAATTTAAAATCTGGGCAGGGGCTTATAAAATGTTACAATGGTGATATCATAATATCATCCGAAATGTTCAAAGAAGATTTTTTATGGAATGCAAATTTACTTGGTACATTTTCTAGTGTTCAACTTATAGCGCTCTTAACCAAACCAACCGAAAGCGCGTTGTATAATTTCATAAGCCTGCATCAACAACTATCGCTAGACTATAATTTAAACGTCATTTCGCCATTTTTAGTGATCGACTCGTACGTTAACATTCATCAAACGGATGAAATTATACGATTCGTAATGAGCAAATATCATCAATATAATAACCGGATGCATTACAATGTGGACGATGAGAAAACGATTAACGAGGTGCTCAACTATGAAATAATTAATTTGCGAGCGATAATTGCGAAACTATTGCAATTACTGATTTCGATTTACGAATCACGAAAATATAACCGACAAATTTATTTATGGTATTTTATCATACAAATCAATAATACGAATAATAATAAAACGTATCCGTTCGATTTGCTGAAGGAAGCGAATTATAATCTCGATTTGCTTATTAAAAATTTGAATGATCCGAATGAAATGATTGCATTTTATCAATTTTTAAAAATATTAATTTTTCTGGCAATCACTCTGTACGGGCATGAGCCTTGTAAAAATGACATAATTGGAAATCTGTCGTACTGTTTTCTTAAATTGATTCGGGCAATGATTAAAATGGACGCTGGACCCTTGGAAGAAATAAATATGGATCTTTTCTATGCTCTTGATAATGAAATACATTTTGCCCAATGTGAGACATTGAAGTTGCGAGATTTTGTTCAGAGTGCAATCAAGAAGCGCAGAGTGTTGAAGTGGGCAGAAGAGGAACTATTTCAGGCGATAGAAGGGATCATACCGCGCTTCCGACATAACGGTTTTGTACTCGATTTTCATGTAGAGATTATGCCGCTTGAATTCTATTTAATTTATAGGAAGCTGATTGAGATTGCATTACTGAGGGAGTAGTTCCGATTGTCATTAAACACGAAATACCTAGCATTTTACATTTATAATTTTATTTGATAAAAAAATTTATTTTATGTTTAGCAATACAAATATAATATAATTAAATTATTAAAAAATGTGCGACTAAAATTAAATTATCCATAGTTTTCATTAATAATAATTAACACCAAAAATTAAATCAAGTTTTGTTAAACCAGACGAAAGAAAAATACGAATAGTTTAATAGTTTTTGGTTAAGAGATTTCCTAGATATTTTTAAAGCTGTTCATCGAGAGCTGGCTCATTTTCGTGTAAATTCAATCCGTTTATAGCTGCATCATCGATATCAATAGCATTTTGGATGCGACCACCACCACCACCTCCACCGCCGCCGCCAAATCCAACTTGTGGATCGGATTCAGGCACGCGGGCCACTGGATCAACGATATAAATGGGATTCCCTGAGGCATCTATCTCAAGTACCGGATCCGCGGTGGCTTCAGCTAAATTTGTAACTGATTTGGATTTAACACACTGAAAATCAACGTGCCGTGATTTCGCTTCTTCTTTTTCCCACGACATGTGGATAAAAGGTCGTTGAACATAATTGTATATTACTTCTGCCCGGCCACCTGGTCGCTTTTTAATTTTTTCCTTATGCGTCGGATAACCCTCAATGCCAAGACGTATTTTTTTTAATCCTCTATCTTTCATTACCTGTTTAGCTACGTCACGATTTTCGATATATTTAAAAAAACGATACATCGCCGTACTTTGTACGGTTTGTGAATATTCTTCGCCCATTTGCGGTGGATACTCTTCATCCCAGTCTACAACATCCTCATCTAGTAATACCACAACATGGCACTCTCGGTCACCACGTTTTGCGGACGCAACCATTAGTGGCAATATTAATTCCTCTAAAAATTGTTCGAATTGATGGCGAGCACCTTCATTACTTAACTCATGCAACAATCCTCCTAATTGCAAAGAGAATTATGAGAATTATCTGATTACGGCGAAAATCAGGGTACAGCCCGTATACTTACTTAAATTTTGACATCGAACTGTTGTCGCATCGAATGGAACTAGAAGATAGTCGCAAGCCTCGCGCAATTCCTGAACTGATACGGTTGGAGGACACTTGATTATACCATTTTTGTAGTAATCGAGAATTACTCGAAATACATTGTGAGAAATACCCTCGGCGACCTGGAAAAATTCAAGACGAAATTGAAACATGCGATTATCAGTACAATAAACAAAACCCTATTAAACTTAAATTAGTTGATTGTTATCGCTAAATATAGAAGCTTATCAAATAGCGCGTTTCGTTTTGTTTTAGTAATCTGTCCTTGAAATGATTATCAAACTGCAGTGTTCAAAAGCAATGCTTACATCAATACAAAGGTAATTAACAAAATATACTCTGAATAAATTCATTCAACTCGAATATTAGTTATTATTGGAACTAAGTATCCACCATTGGTTCAAGAAGGTATAAAGAATCAACCATAATTAAACTAAAATTCGCTTACCTCATATTCGCCCCTCTCATTCGGATGCGTAAATTCGATCCCCGAAGTAAACATTCTACCTAACATTGTATTTGGATGTGCCGTAAACAGTGACGAGTCTATTACAAATCGTGTATTATCCACCAGCAATGTAATCCGTTCCAACTGCTCTACCGGCCCTTGATTTGGCAACAAGTTAGGTAGTCCGGCCGTTGATGACGAAGCTCCAGACGGTTGTGCCATTCCAACATTAGCACGACTAATCACTTGAGCCTTGGTGGGATTACTCATGTTGTGAATACGAATATTTCTTTTTTTTACGAGCAACCGGAAAATAATGAAAAACAAAAGAAAATTGCAATGAAAATTAGTAAATGTGATATAATGATGTGTCATTCGTAAAAGTGCGTTTGCACTTCTTTTTCAGTATTTTTAGTTTATTTATAAAACAACGAGAAACAATAAAAAAAAGATCCTTCAAGAAAATGTATAAAAATAATTTTCCGCTATACGCGGAAAAACATGGACGTAATCACAATCCAAGGCGAGACGAGACTTTTAGACGATAGTGTACAAATTTTTCATTGTACTATTTTACAATAAAAATTAACTAGACTAGCCTATTAAATATTCACCTGCTTCGATATTTGGAAACTCTTCGCCTTCGACCATCATCATCCCCGTAGTTCTCTGAATTTGAACTGGTTTCTGAGCTATCATTTTGTTGTAAAACATTTGTGGCCATTGTTTGATTCACCATAAAACAATTTGCAAGATAAATTGTAGAAAATTTCAAAAAGCTTGGAATGTGCAATTTCATAAAACGTGTCGCATACGCGAAAAATACGAAAATTTATTGAATTGCGTTACTCTACTATTTCAATACTTTACGATTTTTCGTTTTCTTGTGTAGGGAAAATTTCGGTCATTTCACTCCTCCGACATAACACTACACAATCACTCAACTCACACTCTAGACTTGCGAACACTGTGAAAGTGTGAACACGAATAAATGAAAATTTTGTGAATGAATACAAATTAGAAAAGAAAATAATGCGAAATGTCAAAGTTTTATCTTTAGTTGTCGGAATGAAATATAGGTGTGTGTATACTGTTATGGGGAATTATTTAGTGCAGAAATTTTGTAATTTAAATGAAAAATGTTCCTGTTTATAATTAGAATAAAATTAAACGCTTTATATATAGATTTTGAAGCTTATAAGTCGATTTTATGATTTTATTAATGATTGTACATATTTTTATACAAACAATGCTAATCGGCCAGCCGCGAAACAAACCGTAATTACCCTATCGACCAATTTCAAAGTTTTGTAACTGTTTCATCAAACAACGCATGATAAAATGCAAATAATTTGCTGAATGCCGCAACAGTTTTCTTGCAAAGAAATTGTAGTTGTGAAAATGGTACGAATCCGCCAGTTTACACGACTTGTGATTCAACCAAAAATTTCTGCTTTCTTTCGCCCCCTGTCTATAAACTAAATTTTGTTTATAGGCAAGGCAGAATTGCCGCCCCGGTTGCAAAGTGGTTAGCAGGCTAGCTCCAGCCTCCAGCTGGAGGTCCCAGGTTCGATTCCCGGTGGTGACAAGGAACAAAATTCACGGCTGATTTAGGTTCAATGAATTAATCACTCATTATCCGAAATGAAATTCTGATTATGAACCCTCGTGAGGCGGCCAAATTCCTTGACGGGATATAGTGCCAGAGAGAGAGAGAGGAATAGAAGAGAAGAAAATTTTGGTTGAATCACAACTCGGGGTCGATTTTTTCCAAAATTCGACGAACGACACATGACGTTTTCGTATACGTACAAGGAGTATAGTATACAATTTTATATTAGTGTGTGTAACTTTCTGTGGTTAGATTTGTTTGTTTTCTGCGAATGTAAGCATCAAAAATTATGAATCGGTACAAATCGGTTCAGGTTTTTGGTGCTTATGTAATGTCGTCTTCGTCATCTCGCTTTTTGACATCTCGCCATGTATTTGAGTGGTGAGTTAACACGTTCGCGGAAATGACTGCTATAGCGGTCATACAACTTTTTCGTTTTTAACACGTTTGCGGAAATAACATTCATTTTTTAACGAATAATTCGACATATTTTTAAATTCTCACAATACGTTTCTTTCCGCAACGAAATATCATTGCAATTACAATACAAAAGTTATAAAATGTGTTCCTGAGTAGCACACACATTTAGAAAGTGCGCGTCAATGTGTTAAGAAAAAAATTTTAACTACACATATTTTAATTTTTTTTAATGCGATGTTGAATGAATGTTTTGTTTTCGCAGAAACACAGAATTAGAAATTATTTTAAAACTAAAATTAAATAAATTTAAGTTCATTTAAAGCATATTTGCATTGCATTTACAAATTATAAATTATAAATTAAATGAATCTAGAAATGTCATATTCAAGAAAATCAATGGCGCACATCGCACTAACACAAGCACGCGTATCACTACTATATACTTGCGGTTATTTCGTCAAATTGTCGAATTTTGGAAAAAATCGACCCCCTCGTGTAAACTGGCGGAATGAATTTTATATGTAAATAGTAGAAACCTTTTAACTTATGCGAAGTTCTTTGGAACTCTCAGACAACAAAAAATTACCCGTATTCAGCTGTCAGGGCAAAAATATTACATGTTCCTTTAAAAAAAACTTATCCGGTAATGTTACCTATCTTGTACTTAATAAACACATTTTTATTAATCACTTGTTTTTTGTTCCGCAGAATATTTTGAATGTCTTTCAAAAAGTTTAAAAAATCACTCGATCGATTTCGACTTGTTAGGTCATCATCAGGAGTATCTACTCTGAGTAGATACTCCTGATGATGACCTAACAAGTCGAAATCGATCGAGTGATTTTTTAAACTTTTTGAAAGACATTCAAAATATTCTGCGGAACAAAAAACAAGTGATTAATAAAAATGTGTTTATTAAGTATAAGTGTGTTTCGCCAAGTGCCTACGGCAAATAGCGTTAAAAAAAATTACCTATCTTGATTTTCCGATACTTATCGAAGATAGTGTCTCTTGTAGTGTTTGTAATCGCGATCTGTTCAAGATTTTGGAAGAATTATTAGCAGCATTTATCTGTTTGCTTGACTTGCTGTAACACAGGGTAAAGAGTAAGCAAAAGGACTTGCTTTACCACTTAGTTATTAAGAAGGACCATTGTGGTAAACAATTTTCTGTATCTTATGTAAAACGTGAGCCTGCTAATAACGTGATATACGAAGGAAGTATGTAGAACAAAAACATAAGAAGTCTACAACCATCAAATTTTTCACTCGACCACATAGTTCGCAATTTGAACCCTTATGTATCCGAATTCTGAACCTATGCTTGATTAGAGTACGGGGTCCGGTGATAATGCCTACTAAAGTTCTCAAGGTAATCCCATTGTCACAGAATAACTGCCAAATACAAACTCATTTTGTTAACCTTGAGTCACCGAAGATAGGAAGAATTCGGTTCATATTATTTTTTTTTATTATCTTTCCATTCTGTTCCTAACTCTTTCTCAGTTTGCTTTTCACGTTATACCTTACACTGTTACCCATCAGTTCTGCACTCCAACAGGGGGTCATATAGTGTTCACTTTCATCGCAGATCGTAATCTGATGATGAAAAATCTCTTTTAGATTCTGCCCTTATCAGGATTTGAACCCGGAAACTCCCGACCCAAACGCCAAAACACAGAATAGAAATATAACTAGAACCGTTATTGCGTACACCAAGTATAATTTGTTAGCTATCTTAAATTTTTCATAGAACATTTAACTTTAAATATGAATGTTTCAATGGCCAATTTTAGGTTAGTTAATTTTTTCTGTCAAAATAGACTGTCAAAACTTTTCAAATAAATAAATAAAAGCATTTCAAATAAATAAAACAAAATTCAAATGGGAAAGTAGGCTTGAAGATATTTTACATCAGAGTAGAATAAATCAAATGGCAACCGCTAATCAAATTATTATTAATATTTCTTAAACGATATATTTATTGAATCCTATCTCATAGTGATGGTAACGTTTTCACATTTAAGAATTTAGGCTTTCTCACTTAAGAACAGTGCCAATGATTTCACAATCAAAATAAACTGGGGTTTTCAGATTAGTTCAAATATCGATAGCGGTTCTTTAGGGATGGCTTACTTATTTATTTATTTATATTGAAATAAGTTTACAAATTTGACTTGAAAAATATTAATGTAGAATACAAAATAAAATAAATCCGCGTTGGATTTGATTTAAACGTTTTATGCGGCATTTAAACCAATTGAAAAAAAAATAGATCAAATTTTACCAATTGCCATAGAACGTAAAAATATTTTTTGTTTTTGTTGTCAGTGTGTAGGTAATTTTGTTGTCAGTGTGTAGGTAATCTTTTCTTGTTTGTTGTTTATGCTTTAATTCCATGGAAAACATTTACTGACAGTAATTTTTTTACTGATGACGCAAAACAAAAAAATTTTATATATATGTACCACAAAAAACCACTAGCGTTATAAATTTTAACACACAAAAAAACCGGCATTTGACTATAAAAACGGCGAACGACTTATTTTGTATCTTATCTTTACAAACATTTTTTGTATATGTGTGAAAAATACTCCAATATTTAAATTTTTTATAGCAGCATTATGGCAGCAAACTACCACCATCACAACTATTCTCTCAGTAAAACTTTACTGATAACATGTTTTGTTTCGTACACAACCAGTAAAATCTATATTTTTTTCTGACTTTTATTTTTGCTGACAGCAAATTATTTCCATGGAATAGGCCCATAAAGTGTAAACCATAAAAATGTGGAGTTAAACTGTAGTTATCAAAATTAAAAAAAGTCGTTAAAAAAATACGTTTATTGCAGATTTATTTAAACAATTACATAATCGGAAAATCGACAAATTCAACGTAAATTTCCGTTTTATTGGCTACAAGTGACGTAATGCGCACAAAACGACGAAAATGAAACACGGGAATATTTCACCTCTTTATGTTTGTTCATAATGGCAAGATAGTATTTTCACATCAGGATATTTTTACATCAAGGTGTGTTTACCAAGACTTTGGAAGTTTGATCTGTGGTTTGGTTTCGAACTAATGAAACAAACTGTTTATATTGGTGTTGAACCTAGGTTCAACCTGGGTTGAACCTCCAATATAAACACCAAAAATTAACTTGGAGTTAACTCGACTCAATCCAAAAAAATTTCTTAGGTCGAGTCGAAAAACAACAACAAAAATAAAAAAACAAAAAAAATTATTTATTTTAATTTTTTTGTATGCGCAATGGATCTAAATACGAAAGCATATTTTTTGTAATTTTTTCCGATTTTATTTATTAAGTTTTCCCTAAAATTAATTGCATTCATCTAGATATTTTTAAAAAAAATTGGACTCAATCCAAAGATAACTCTGCCAATATATACCATGTTTCCATGTACCGAGTTAAAACGGGTTTAGGTTTCGTTGACTTTAAAATTTGTTGGAGTTAACTCGTGCCGTTTCCATGAAACCGAGTTAAGTTGACAGCTATATTAATATTTTTTGCGTAATTTAAATCATTTTCAAGTTTTATTTTAAAATATTTTTATTCTAAATCTGTATTTTAATAGTTTACAATGAGCGTCATTTTAAAATACACGTAAAAAACGTTGACAGATAGAATCTAACCCAACCACTCTAGTTTCGTTGAGTTTATTTGGGTTTAACGAAACTCAACCCTAATCTGCGTTTCCATGCACGTAAACCCGAGTTAACCTAGGTTAACTCTGTCATTGAAACATGGTAATAAACACTAGAAGTTAACTTCAAGGTTAACCTGAAGATAACTATTATACTGTTTATATTGGAGGTTGAACCTAGGTCGAGTCAACTTGTAGTTATCTTCAGGTTAACCTTGAAGTTAACTTCTAGTGTTTATATTGGAGAGTTATCTTAAGGTTGAGTCGAAACCAGGTTATAACTGTCAAAATCATTCTAATTTTTTCCTTCAAAAAATCATTCTAACTTTTTCTTTCGAACTAGTTACATATAAACATATTTAAAAAAAAATAAAAAAAAAAAATAAAAAATCGAAAAAAAACACAATAATATGCTGCCGAATTTAAACACAGATGCGCTTATACAAGAAAAATATGAAAAATTGCCATTTTTATTTTTAAATTTATTGATTATTTTTTGTTGTTGTTTTTCGACTCGACTCTGGGCGTTTATATTAACCAGAGTTAACTCGACCTAAGAAATTTTTTGGATTGAGTCGAGTTAACTCCAAGTTAACTTTTGGTGTTTATATTGGAGGTTGAACCCAGGTTGAACCTGGGTTCAACCTCCAATATAAACAGTATATATAAGTTGACTCGACCCCCAATATAAACAGGGTAAATGAAAATTATGACAATCCGCCATTCCACACTTTGACTCTTTCGTCGTGATTCTTTCCTCGTTTCCATCCCCTTCAGAGCGACGTATGTATGTCGGATGGAAATCCGGGATTTTTGCATCCGAGATTTTTTTTCAACTCTTTTGTATGAAAAGAGGCGTGTCTGTTGTATAATTTACGTGATGTAATTGGTTAAAACGATGGGATAGAAAAATCCCGGATTTTTATCCGACGTATGAATACGGCTTCACGACAAACTGATGTTAGTTTGTCGGTGAAGGGGAAAGAAACGAGGATCACGACGAAAGAATTAAAGTGTGAAACGGCGGTAACTGAATACGCAATTGTGGAAAGGCATAAACAGTTGGTAAATCAATTTTTAAACAAATTGAATTTATCTATCCATGGAAACGTTACAAATCACCATGGTTTCTTGTATTATTTGTTAGGTTTTGAATAATATTTTATTGTTGCATATTTTCTTCTTTTTTATGGTTTTTTTTCTAAATAAAAATGAATAAATGTACGGGAATTGCATCAAAACTTGATCTGTTAGATTTTCAGTTCTACATAGATACTTATAGAAAACGCGAAAGTGTAAAGGCAGATTCATCAGCGAGCTTGATGAAAAATTTGAAATCTGATCCGGAATGTTTTACGGCAGTTGAAAACCTACTAATTCAGTATGCTTTAGTGCGGATAATTGAAGAATTAAACATTATAAACCACGGATGTGCAAAACGTTTTTCAGATGAGAAGAAGATAATATGGGAAGGTCGGAAGCCATTTAAAGAACGAGTTGCAAAACATGAAATGCGCGAACACATTTTCTTTTCACCTACCATACAGGAACTAAAGGAAGGCATGATGTCTATGTTTTATATAAAAATATCTTGTGACGTGTAAGTAATTACTAATTACTAACTATTGGTTTATTAAATAGCTAAGCCCGGAGAGTTTTATATCTAATTACAGAGAATGGTGTACCCGAGTATTAAAAGCCACCCAAATAGAATTACAGCAGGCAGGATGTTACAATTCACTGGCCAAAACAGTGGCCACCGATGAAGCAAATGAGCGCGAGGAATTTGAACTTATTGAGGAGTACACAAAACATAAACGGTACGTCGAGTATTTGGAAAATAAACTGACCGAGTTCAAAGCAGAATCAGGTGAACTGCTGGATAAATTAGACAACGAAATCGCGACAATGGAAAATAAAATACATGATATACGAATCGAAAGCGCCATAAAATCCCGCTTCATTCGAAAATGGGAAACAACTCGCTTACACCAAGGTGCGTCAATGCTGAAGAAATCACATCTGCGCCTAACATGTGAATTGGATGATGCTCGTCAAAGATTGGATATTGAGAGTCGCGCAATTAACGAAATTGAAAACTTTATAAAATACGAAATCGAGAAAATTGAAGAACAGACCGAATTTTGGCAAAAAAAATATGATACGGAGATCGAGCAGTTGGATGATGCGATACAAATATCCAACGAAAATATAAACGAATTGCAACAGACATATGAAGGAATGAAAGAGCTGTATGAGGCGCGATCCGCTGAGATTGAAGATTATTGGGAAAAAAAGAGGTTGGCCGCTGAGGAAATTGCATTGGCTGAAAAAAAATGGAAATGTGCTATTATAATACAGGCCTGGTGGCGAGGTACTATGGTTAGACGTCATTTAGGGCCTTATAAAAAGAAGAAGAAAGGCAAAGGTGCCAAAGCCGGCAAGGGTAAGAAAAAATAGTTGTCTTGCCATCATTTTCCTTTAAGTTTTTACTGTCTATGGTAGATCTAGATCTCTTAAATAAAATCGATGTATGCCTTGATAAATCTGTCGTTTTTCTACACTTGAGTTTTACACGGTTTTCTATAACGTTTTACGAATTTCTTTAATTTTATAATTGTTTTTAATTGGCTGAAAAACCTTTTCCACCTCTTGCGGCTTATTCCTCAGGATGGACCAGCTTATTAAGGAGTTTCTGCCTAAGCGCATACTAGATAAAATGGATTTTGATTATTTCACGGAGTACGAATTGCTGCGAGATACCGTATCTAAATCGGAAAACACCCAAACACTAGAATATGAAAATGACGTAGAATGGCAATGCAATGCCCTGGTTAATGCAGCTAACGCAATCATGCAATATATGCTTACACGAACGGTTGGAGAACTGGTCATCATTAATCGGGGATTTGAAGCGCCAAAGGGTATTAAAGTACTTTTGGATAAAATACTAAAAACACCATTGCTTGATACGATTACTGGTGGAGTACGCTATCAAATATTTGATGAACCAACATTGAAGCTGTACGAGGAGGGCCTAACCGAATTTATACGCTACAAACTAGCCAACGATATGTAAGTACCTAGCAAAAGGATGTTTATCAGGAATTTTAAGCGTACCCTTCTCTTATAGTAATAAAATAAAAGTGGTGCTCGAAGCCACAATAACAGAATTACAATTGCACGGAACATTTCACTCATTAAAATCAAAAGCGGCCATAATTGCAAATGAAGCAAAGGATGTACAAAATATAATATATGATTACGTAAAATCGAAAGAATACGTAAAATTCTTGGAGGCCAAACTAGAGGATGAAATCAAAAATTTGCGTCTTCTGAAAAACGACTGGATTGAACAATGCGAGCTGTTAGGAGAAGAGAAAGATGTTGACTGAATGTTTGGTAATATTTTGAGAATCTACTTGAAAAATTTCTATTTTCAGGATTGCACCATAGTAAATTGTATTGAGTCCCGTTGTATATTGAGATGGAAGCAAGCAAGATTGGAACAGAAAGAGATGGTTGTGGATCAAGAGCGTGATGCGTTAACCCAAGAACTAAATGATATTAATAAGACCCATCAAAACGAATCTAACATAACGGCCGACATTGAAGGTTAGATTAGGCGATAATATTTAAATGAAGATAACAACATGCTTTCAATCTCCTTTATAGAATATATGGACTACAAAATCTCTGAAGTCGATGGTCTCATCGAAAAGTGGATGGGAAAATGTGATTCTGAGATTGATGCAATGGACGATGAAATTCAAGTAGCGACTGAAAATATTAAGATCTTAGAAGTGCGTGCCCAAGTTGCGGAGGAAGAGTACACTTCACGCAAAAAGGAAATGGAAGACTATTGGGAGCAGAAACGATTGGTAGCTGAAGCAATTCTTTTAGAACAGAAAAAGCTAAAATATGCCATTCGAATTCAGGCATGGTGGCGTGGCACTATGGTCCGACGACATTTGGGCCCTTACCGGAGACATAGGGGCAAGGGGAAAAAAGGAAAAAAGGGGAAAAAGGGTACTGCTGGTAAAGCCAAAGGAGGGAAGAAATCTAAATAAATTTTTTGAGTAGTGTAAACATGCGACAACTATATTTGGGCAGTTACTGAAAAGCAAAATTTATCATACACGAATACGATTTATTTATCATAACTGCCAGATTTGTTCAATGTTGGCAAGAACTTCGGTTTGGCCTGACATTTTATGTACCATGAAGTAACCCTGAATTTGAGCTGGGCTCACATTTTTCTTATGGGCTAACACCATTTCGGCAAATAGGATTGAATTCTCTACGGATTCCTCTCCTTTATAAAATCGTTTGTACATCTGTTGTAGTTGGTGACCAGTACAGTAACCTACGTATTCCTTTACATCTACACGACCTGGCCGAATCAGAGCAGGATCCAGTCGTTCTAAGTAATTGGTCGTCATAAATACTATTCGAGCTTCGGTCGATGCAACACCATCAAGACAGTTTAGTAAACCGCTAAATGTTACCCGATTTAGCCCGTCATAAGCTGATTTTGATTGTGCAGATTCTTCACGAGAGGTAAATGCTGCGTCGATATCTTCCAATAAGATGATAGATTGTTGTGGTGCTACGCTCAGTAGATGATTTAATCGGTCGTCGGTGAGTCCACGGTCGGAGAGATTAAGCAAACAAATTCCGAATTCTATTTCTCCGGCGAGGGCTGTGATATAGCTCGATTTACCACAACCAGGTGGTCCATATAGCAAATATCCCCGACGGTATGGGATCCCTCGTTCTGAGTACCAGGCTGGATTCTTAATAAACTCCTGACAATCAGCTAATATTCTTTCAGCTACCCCCGAATCAAGAATGACCGAATTAATAGGTCTTCGCTTTCGTGGATGCCCAAACTGCCTCCATTCAGAACCAAGTGCCGAATACATTATCGTTTTGCCTTCTGTATCCTTAAGTGCCAACTGCCGCGCCTCCTCCAATATATTAAAGTACATATTTTTGTTTCGTCCAAACGCTGTGAGCTGAACTGTTTCCCACGGCACCCCCATATGCAAATCTAATGTGTGCTGCTCCCTCGTTCGTTCCACCCGAATCCAAGTACCACCATAAAACATAATATGCGTCCCAATACTCGGAATAAACTCGTAATTCGTTTTAACGTGTCCTGAATCCTTTTGGATGAATGACGTTTCAACACTAAGATGTTGCGTATGACGGGCCCCTCGTTTTGTGATCCATTGTAAGAGCCACTGGTATGATTTATCCCGACACGGTACTTCGAGTGTAATCATATAATGCCGTCGAAATAAAATCATAGCACCTTGCATACCTTTACGTAATAATGCAGCCCCGGCACCCAATCCGAACAATCCAAAGCCAGCACCAAAATACGGATTATCCGCAAGGCCAGAAAATATTTCAGGTATAGGCATTTTAATTATTCATTTGGTCACTTTAACGTTTTATAATAAAACAACTTATCGCAATTTTAATTAAAAATATTTTATAAATAAATAAAAAACTTATGTTTAAATGACACTTTACCGTATGATTTTGACAATCCAAAACAGGAATTTGTATGGTTTTATAAAGCCTAAATGATGATTATGAAAATTATTTGAGTTCAATCGTTAACCGTAGCGAGTTAAAGTTGTTTTCTAAATTTGGTAATAAATTCTTCAAAATTATTCGAGTGTAAATAAAATTTATATAAATTAATATGTTTATATCTCAATTAAAGTAGAATCTAATGTTACAGTATAGTTGAGTAATTTGCTGTACTTGAGCAATAATTTACGCCAGTAGCATTCCACATCTTTCATTCGTAAATGTTTCCAGATATAACTATAACCACGTTCCGCAATATCTTTTGCCATAACATCGTTGGCCTTAAAAAATTCTAGCATCTTTTCAATTTCTTCCAGTGTTGGATGCGATTTTAGCGGAATATAATGCACCCAAGGTATTAAAGTGTCATAGAAAAATTCCTTCCACTCATCACCTACATGAAACACTAGGCTCTTGCAAAGGAACAAATGTTTAAGGCGAAAACTAGCTGCGACTCCACGAAAATTTATTAAATATTTGTAACGACAATGGTCCTCGAACTTTACCTCTTTGGCCGGAGTTGCACCAAGTGTATCGGCATCTGATTTCCAAGCTTGATTTTTGGTGTATTGTGCATCCACAAGATCACCATTTTTTCGTGATAGAAGCACAATCGAATCCCGTTCAGATGAAGTGCGAGAACCACGAAAGAACGCTTTAGAGTCTTTTCTATCCCAAGGATATGCGTCAGCGGCCTGCTTGATCGAAGTTCGATGTAGATCCCAACGTCCGATTCCAGTCGGGTACAATGATATTGCAGGTCCTCCTTCCCAAAATGACCATGTCGGATACATTATGTCCATATACTCATCCGTCTTACTAAATGAAAACACGGGTCCAACTTTAGCATTCCACTGCCGATTAATTTGAGGCCAATCTCGACAATTTATAATCATCTCCATATCAGGTAAATCCACAAGAAACTTTTTTATGAAGTACTCAACGCCAGAGCATCGTGCAGGGAACATGCAATCACGTTGCCGGTACAATTTATGTCCGATTATTTGGTACTTTGTTCCTCGATCATGTACGTTATTGATCATTTCCTTTGAGATTCCTGAGCGAAATGGTTTTAAGTCGCTTTTAAGCGTTTTGAGATTACACGAGCATTTTGTTTGATTGCATGGCACATATGAATTTAACGCAGATTCAATGTTTTGAAATATTTCATTGGAATCTAAAACCATAAACTGCTAATCAAATTAATCATCACAAACTAGAGGAAAATGTTCACCTACCTTTATCATATTTATAGTCATGTTGATTATTTACACAATTTTCTTCTTTATCACATATGGTAGAGTATAATTTGGTAAAATGTACGATTATAACGAAAAAAGTAAATATTTGTTTAAGCATGACTCTAGATAATACTGATATGTATATATGTTTGTAAACACAACGTAGAGCTAGAGAACTGTCAGATTTGGGTACAGTGGAATATTCCTGGGTTGGGCGATAGGGTAGATAGCAGTTATTCAACCAGAGTGCGTTCACGAGTTACCAATGATACACTGATCCCACACGGGGTATTACAGAAACCGTATTTTCTTCATTTGTTTTCCCGTTTACTTACTTGGACTCTCCACCTGCTATTGCTATCTAGTTATGCTAGAAAATTTCGACCAAATGGCAAGTGGAGACACGCAATAATATTTATATGCTATCTGCATGCTATGAAAACATGCTATGTCGGCATAACTCGATAGCATGTTTATAGCATGCATATTTTGACGTTTTAATATGGCGATATACCAATATTCAATTTCATTATTGCGTCTACTAAATTTTTTCGCTTTCATAATTGTAATACATATATATTTAAATAAATAACCAAATAAATTTTAAAAAATTATATTAATAAAATTATATAAATATTTTATAAATATTTTTATAAATAATAATATTATATATTATATAGTGTTCTGTGGTAATTTTGTAGTAATATAAAATGATGTCTAACCGAGACGTTATACAATTAATTCACTTATATAAAGAAAATGAATGTTTGTGGAATATAAATTCCAATTTATTCAGACGGACTGATTTAAAAAATAATGCATATCGTAAAATAGCTGCCGATATGAATATGGATGAGATTGTTATAAGGAAGAAACTGAAAAATCTTCGTACTGCGTATGCCACAGAGAAAAAAAAAATTCTAAACTCAAAAAAATCTGGAGCTGGATTAGAAGAAATAAAAGAGAGCTCATTATTTTATTTCGACGATATGGCGTTTTTAGATCCTTGTATAATATATAGGACCGGAAAATCCAATTTAAGTGTAAGTATCTACTTATTTATACATAAATAAAATATTCATTAATGTTCATTTTTCATTCCTAAATTGTGTTTGTAGGAATCTGTTAACAATTCAGATGAATTATCCCAACCATTGACGGAATCAACTCAGTCAAGAGATTATTCTGCTTCAGACGACTGTTATTCAGAAGGCGTGATCAATGATTACGAGATGAATGCACCACCAAAGCGGCGTAGAATTTTTCAGCAAAATTCACCGGGTTCCAACTTTGACGACGCACTGAACAAGTTTATCTCGGCGGTAAATTCCGAACCTGTAAAGGATCAGTTTAAACAGTTTGCTCAGGCCATCGCCGCACAATTGCGGCAAATTCCAGAGATGCACGCTGTTCGATTTATGGGTTCGATGCACCAACAAATAACGGAATTAAGAATGAGTCTATTCGACCCTATTCCGACTGCAAGTTGTCCTCTTCCAGTTTTTTCACCATCATCATCTTCTTCGTCATCGGGAGTATATTCAATCGGAGTTCAACCCCAGCAAGTGGTCCAACAAACTCGTAACATTCCAAAAACAACTTTACCTTTTACATCTAATCCACCTTCAACATCATCAGGAGCATTTTCAAATGCAATTAATCGTGGCAAAATTCTACAGATGCCTTTAAGAAAAGTTCCAACAACGTGTTCTGTCCCATTGATTTCACCGTCATCATCTACATCACCAGAACCATTGTCACCAGAAGTTCAACCATTTGCAATCGCAACTCAACCCCAACGCATAATTCTAACGCCTTACAAAAAATTGAAAATTGTACCAACTAGTACACCTGTTAAAACCTCCACATATGCACCAGAAAATTATGCAATATCAAATTTAATAAATGAAGTAACGACAAATGTAAATATTGATGAAAATACTACTTTTTAATTTTAGTTTTGTTATAAATATGAATATGTATATTTGAATTTAAATAAACGTACAATTTTTTAAAATAAGTATAATTATTAATTAACTATTTTCCATTGCCGTTCTATTGCCCCATCAGACATTAGGTATTTGACAATATTTCGCCTGGTTACTGTAGCCATTTTATTGCATTTTACGTATTGAATGTTAATTGAATCAATATAATTCTTTTCCGACCCAAAAATATCATCTTCTTGAATAGCGTGAACAGATGGTTTTGTTAAAAAATTGTGTAGAGCACAAGACGCCTTCACTATTAAGTCCGTTGAATCTAAGGATGTCTCTATAGGCCTATGGAATATTCTAAATCGTGCAACTAGCCTGTCAAACGCGCATTCCACTACCATTCGTGCCCGGCATAGCCTATAATTAAATACCTGTTCAGATACAGTTAGGGCTATATTTCTGTTGAATGGTTTCAACAAATGGCAAGATAATGGAAACGCATCATCTCCAATAAAAAAAATGGGGTTTCTGCTTCTTGTCCTGGTAATTTCGCTGACGAAGGTATATTTAAACATCCGCTTACTAACGCACGATAGAATGGACCTTCTTTATAAACAGTGCTATCATTGACTCTACCGTTTGATCCAACATCGATAAATATAAATTTCCCGTGCGCATCAACAACGGCAAATAAAATTATACTAAAGTAGCCCTT
Organism: Nephrotoma flavescens; assembly: GCA_932526605.1. Classification (NCBI taxonomy): domain Eukaryota; kingdom Metazoa; phylum Arthropoda; class Insecta; order Diptera; family Tipulidae; genus Nephrotoma; species Nephrotoma flavescens. Next base: position 21,603,394 of record OW052221.1, on the reverse strand, counting down.
ATAGCAATAAAAATTGGAACCTGAATTAGCCGGAGCTTTAATGCGGATGTGTTTTCCGTCTACAGCACCCAAAGTGTGGGGAAATTGCCATATTTTTTCAAAATCATCGGTTATTTTTCCCCATTCTTCTACGTTTTGTGGAACCTAAAATAAAAATTAATAAAAACAAATTGTTGCTGATTTTATTTAATTTTGTTTACCTTCGGGTGAAGGGTGGTCCATATGGCTTCTAAAACTTGTGGTACAAATGTAGAAATGGTTTTATATGATACCCTTGAAATGTATTCCAATGAACGATATGAGTCACCGGATGCAATAAACCTAAGCGTCACAGCGAGGCGTACTCTGGGTGATATAGCATCTCGTAGCACAGTGTTTTGTTTTTTAATGACAGGTTCAATCTTTATTAAATGAAACAACAAATATATACGACAATAATTAAATAAAATTTAAATAAAAATTAAAGCTTATTAAATCAAAACTATTTTATTTATAAACACATGTAAACTCACCAACGCTAGAATTTCTTCAAATTGCGAAACATCCATTCTGGTAAAATTTTGAAAATTTTCTTCTGAACCCCAATCCAAATCTTTTAATAGATGCATTTCAACATCATGTTCACTTCTTTTAATCAGGAACGGGTTTACCCAAAATTTAGGTGCTCTTCGTTTTCTTCTAATTTCATTTTCTTGGAGTTCTTTTAACTCTTTTAAAACTTTTATGCCAAGCGCAATTTTTATTTTTTTCTGTACTGACATTTTAAGTAGTTATTCAAATGACTAGTAGTCTAGACTATCGACAAAAGAATGATTTATAAACGTCAAATTATAGCAAGTTTACCACACCAGAATCCATCTTGGCAAATTTTGATAGAAAGAGAAAGTAGATTGCAATAGCATGCAGATAGCAGGTGGAGAAGCCGTGTTATGATACGGGTTTTAATTGCGACTTAAACAAATTTTCGGTGCAACCACACTAACACAAACATAAATCAAACAAAAAATATTTCAAGGCCATGTTTGACTCATTTTAGTTTAAATTTTATTTTCGAACAAAATAAATGATACATATACACTATCTATTACAACTAGTTGGTCTTGAAAAATTAATCAAAAATACAAAAATCTCGTGTGGAATGGGGCATAGAAATAGATTATATCCCTTTTTCGGCCATACAATTATTTTGCTTAAATTTAAGTCCAACCCACACAAATGTGCAATAATTGACAGATTGTAATGTCTTGTGGATTTTAACGGATTTTAGTTAAATTGGAATTCTTTTAGACAAAAGCATTATAATTGGATAACATATAAATTATTTAACATATTACAAATTATTTGTTTTTGATAACATATTAACTATTTTATTATTATTATAGTTATATTGTTATTTTTCGAACGAAAACGATTCAACTTGAATGCACAAATGTGGTCCAAAATACATACAAAAATAAATTTTTGACATCATTCTTTTGCGTTACCCACACAATTGTGATGGCAGGCCGGAAAGGGATATATAATGAATGTAATTAGTTATCAAGTGAGTCAAATTCGGAGGGTACAAGAGAAAGCATATAAATCAATAGGGTCGTTCATATTTAGAATTTTTTCAATCGAATGTAATGAAGCTAGGAAGTTCAAATTAAAAACTACACAAATTCAAAATTATTTTCATTCCTCCAATATAGTACATTAATTGTTTTTATTTTCGGTAAAAAAGTTGCACTTATAGTATTCGAAAATCAAAATAAATTATGAAAAGCAAAGCACGTAACACATTTTATTTCATGCCATTTTATTAAAAAAAACAACAGCCGGTACTAAAGCATGTGTTCAAAACTAAAAAACCCAACAACGACAACAACAACAACCAAATTTTCACTTAGTTTTTTCATGATTTTTTCTGATTTCTAAATTAAAATAAGTATATTTTTACCAAAATACAAATCATTTTCCTTTAAACATAATTTACATTTTATTTTATTTAAACACTTGGTAAACCTACCGACGATAAGAAATTTCTGTCTGAAAATTTCTAGGCGTGTTTTGGCAGCATTTCACAATACACTTAATTTTAAATAAGTTTTCAATTTTTATCACCAAATGATGCACTACTACAATCCACTAACTAATTTATAAAATTTTAATTATTTTAGTTAATAATTTTAATATTTTTTAAGAGCACGAAATTTTGCTACCACTTTGACAACAAACACATAAACCAGTTTGGTTGGTTTTTTCCGCTTTTCCATGGTTTTTGGAATCCTAATTCTATGGTTTTTACTTTGAGATATGAGTAATGGTGTTATGATACTGACTAGTTTTCAAGTGCTGTAATGTGCTGTAAAACTATTAAGGCGAAAAAGAGAAACAACTAATTTAAACAGTAGACAACACTATGCTCATTTATTTTGACGTTATGAAAACCAAATAATATATTTGTGCAGCGTGCGCTGCAATGTTTTGTTTTGAAATATATTTGTAGTATACACGTACACACAAAATCACATTACTAATAAATGACTATACGTCAAAAAAAAATAATCAAAGTTGATTAATTTTTTATAGATTTGCCCAATTTAAACTGCTGCAAAAGTAAGCTATATCATTTGTTGCTGAATTTATTTCTATTTTTTGTTTATATGTTGTACACACTCATTCTTTCAAGTGATTTGTACTTACATTACTTGTCCTACTCTATTTTCATTTTAAATCATATGAACCATTTGAAAAACTAGTCAGTGTCATAACACCATAAGCTACATGTGAATTTTTTATATAACCAGCCTGCTCTGACTTGTTACACATGAAATAGAAAATTTTATAGTATATAACTCTACAATAGGCTTTTTCGGAAATATCCCATCGTAACTTTTGAGTAACTTGCTGACAAAAAATTACCAAATGTATTTCCGAACATGTAGAGTAACTTTAGGATAATTTAGGTTAGGTTAGGTGAGAGTGGCTGCTATCGCAGAGTTAGGCCAATAATGACCCATTGTGATACCACAGGATCCAATCTCTCTTTACTCCCGCTGAAACCATCCAGAGCTACTTATGTAGCGTACAATATCTCGCGCAACACAGTCCGAGAGTTCAGAAAGGCTGTCCATATCGTACACACCCAAGTAGCATAGGAAGTGATCTAAAGTCTCTTCCTCCTCTTCGTCCATACAACTTCTACAAAAGTCATTTGTCTTTAGACCCAGTTTTCTCGCATGTTCCCCAAACAGACAGTGTCCTGTCAGTATCCCTACAACCAATCCTAATTCTCGTTTTCCCAGGGACTAGTGCATTGAAGCGCCGCAGGTCCAGTTTCGGCCAAACCTGTTTTGTTACCCTGCACGTGAGAGTGTTGGTCCACCTCTGATCTGTCAAGGCGATTACCTTTTTACTGAGCGCCGATTTGAGCGCTGTTATAGGCCTCCCCGGACCTGCCTTTTCCGGCTGCATCTGGAGAGTCGTACCGTACCTAGCTAGTTCGTCTGCCCTGCAATTTCCCGTGACGTCCGAGTGACCAGGGACGTAGATTATCTGGATATTGAAATACTCGATCTCATTAAGAGATGATTCCAGCACCACCCGTGACCTCAGAGAAACCGCCTCTAGTGACCTGAGTGCCGCTTGACTGTTCACATAAACCGCGATATCCCTCACGGATACCACGTTATGCTTCAACCATGACACGACTTCCCCTATTGCCACCACTTCAGCCTGGTACACGCTGCAGTAGTCAGTGAGACGAACAGAAATATTAACATTAAGCTTCTCACAGAAGACTCCGGCTCCTACTTTGCCGTCTAGCTTAGAGCTGTCCGTGAAAAATTTCAGTGCCTCGTTTTCCAGTATTGATCCGTTTCTCCAGGATTTCCTCGAAGGGCAGATGATCCGGAAACCTTTATCGAAGCACAATGTTGGTTTAATATAATCTAGATTCACCAGTTCTTCCCTTAGTGGCTGCCATCTCTTTACCAAAAAATTCGATTGGAATAAGGTGGAACATAACCTCTAAAGCGCGTGTAGGTGTTGTCCTAAGCGCCCCGCTTATAAGCATACAGGCCGTTCTTTGCACCTTGTCCAACATCCTTATGTAAGTTACCTTTTCAAGAGCTGGCCTCCACACGCCCACTCCGTACATCAGCACAGTCTTACCACTGTGGTTAGAGCCACCAGCTCTGGTTTTGAACCCCATCTCTTACCTATGGTGCTCCTATACGAGAAAATGGCTACATTACCCTTATTAACCCTTTCTACAATGTTAGGCTTAAAGCTGAGCTTACTGTCCAAGATTATGCCAGAAATCTCGCTCTGTCAGCAAAAGCCAGTCTAATGCCGTTCACGGTAGAGGGCTAACTACCGAAATTTTATATTTCTTAGTAAATAGTACCAGCTCTATCTTGGAAGGGTTAGATCCCTAATCCGCATTTCCTGGTCCATTTCGTAACGATCAGGGGTTAGATTCTGACAAAATGACAATTTGTCGTGACACTTGCTTGTCGGTACAAATTGAAGTCATTGAAAATTTACGATTCGGATAAAATGATATATGACATTTACAGCAGTTTACGGCAGCTGCATTTTTAAGTTATATCAGATATATTATGAGGTTTTTAAAATTAATTAAAAGACTCACACATATTTTGTATTAAAACTTATAATAAGTCACGATAATAAAAAACAATGACAATATTTTTAAAATTGTCAGCTTATTTTTTGTGACATTTCTGAAAAGTCACTGCTTGCTAATCGCGATTTAGTACTTACAAGTATTAATTTGTCACAAAATTGCAGCAGAATTTTAAGAACAATGTCATAAAAAATTGTCATTTGTCACTTGATCAGAATCTAGGGCCAGGAGTGCATTCTGCATAACATCCCTAATCGTATCCAGATATTTGCCTGAGACAGCTATCGCTACATCACCCGCATACGCTACAACCCCCATCCCCTCTTTTTAAAGTTCCAACAGCAATCCATTCACCACTGCACTCCAAAGAAAGGGGGACATTACTCCTCCTTGTGGAGTTCCTCTAACCACAGAGGTTGGTACAACAGAGAACAGACTAACTTCTGGAAAAGCCGAAATAGGCTTCGAATTTTAAATAGGCGACACGGTGAAGAGTTTTATCCTGCTTTTGCCAAATCTTAAAGAATTAAAATGTTTGAACTGATTCATTTATAGAACTAGTTCTGTGAGCTCGTACATGTGTAGTTCGGATCGCTTGGAGAGAGGATTTGCGCCGGCTATTGGCATTGTTTCGAAAATAACTTTATGTGTTGATTTCGGTGACTTGATTTCGGAGATTGGCTAATTTTAAGTATTACTCCTTCATCCAGGTATTCAGCGTTCGAGTAATAAATTATTAAATTTTTTATAATTATCAATTTAGAGTTTTCGAGCTTTATCAGAAGATCTTTCCGAAGCCGCAATAACTTCTAATTAGAAATAAAATTTTAATTTAAAAGTCAGAAAAGCAGACAAGATGCAAGTGTTTCCATCACATATACCATTCCTCATCTTTAGGATGAGTTGAAGGGATGAAGATGAAACTATTCCTAATAAGAAATTACTAACAAATTCCAAAAACTAATTAAGGGAAATTTGAATTGGTGATGGCAGCTTTATAGGAAAACTCCGGATTGTGTGTTGTAAACGATATTTCGCTCAACTAGTCCTTTAAAGTTAGAACCTTTAACAATTCCTAATCCTGTAGTTTTAGAGACCCTCGCAGGTTCATGATTCCTAGTCAGTTCGGTCACCGAATCGCGTCTTTTATGTTTCTTATTGTTCTATATAATTAGGTGATAATCGAATTCAGTAGTAGTAGTATGCATGTGCTCAAGTAATTCAGTTGCTGCGACATATTATAGAGGAATGTGAGAACATTTGGCATGGACGCATAACGAAAGTATGGGCTATACTCGTAGGCTACCAGCTTAACCACTGCCCTGCGTTCATATCATATCATATCATATTTATAATTATAATAAAGGAACCCCGTATTTATAAATTAACAGGATTATTTTTATTTCTCAAAGTAAGACAGCATAAATTTCATTCCGAATTGGAATTCCGAATTTCTTTCTTTCTGTATCAACGGCCGAAATTTATCCATATAACAATCGAGTAATGTGCCTTCTGTTTGTATTCTGTGTCTTTAAGGTGTGTACTGTGTAGTTCAATAAATTAAGGAATTTCATCTTTATCAATTATATTAGACATAAACCCAAAATAACACGAAGCCCAAGTAGAATTCTACAATTGACGTAAATCTAAAATTGAGACATCTCAAATATACGCCTACATATACCCATTGCTCCATTCCACACGAGGGTTTTTTGTATTTTGGCATTTTTTTTCAAACCAAACTAGTTTTATTATGTTTTGTTCTGCTCTCTCTTAAATAAAATTTTAAGTAAAATGAGTCAAAAATGTCCTTGAAATATTTTTTATTTCATTTATGTTTGAGTTGTGTGATTGCACAGAAAATTTGTTTAGTCGCAAATCGCAATTAAAACTTGTATCATAGGTAAACGGGGAAAGGAACGAGGAAAAATCCGGTATTTTTTTTTTCTCGTGTGCCATCGCTCATTAGCATTGCCCAAACGATTAATGAACGATCCATCACATGTTCACAGAAAATACCTAAAATATCCGATTTAATGTCACCCCGTAGAATTTCGCCACCACTGTTACTTGTGGGTTTATAATAGGGTTGTAAAATTAAAATTTTCCGACCCGTAAACTAGGTAGATTTTAACCAACCATAATGTTACGCTAATAAACACTACTGTTTACATCAAATACTAGATATATACTTGGGTATTTTACGAATTTAGATGATTATCGATCTGCTAAGTATAATACAAGTTGTATCCTACAAGCTAGGAACATTTTTGGGCGAGCTAGTGAAGATCGAAAAGGTCTCGGAGTAGACACGGGTTTAAGTCGTAACGGTAGAAAGACCTAAAGAAACATTCGCTCGCTTTATTTCTTATCTAAAAATCATATTTTATATTCTCATTAGTTTTAAGATAGTACAAATCAATACATAGTTACGCCTATCAAGTTGCACTTAGCACTTTTACCCTACTAACAAATTTAGTTTATAACAAATTTCGATAATGAAAACGAACTAGTTTTTTATATTATATTTTGTGACCAAGTTTATTGTTTTTCAAAATAGAAAATTGAGAATAAATTGCTTCAAGAAATTATTTATAATAATCTTTTATTTGTAGTTTTATAAAAGCATATTTAAATATTGTATTACTTTATCCCTTTTTTGTTTTGTTCAATGTTTAATAATTCATTAATTAAATTTATTTATAAATTTTATTTTTGCACAAAGAATAATATATATTTTTTTATGTATATAATTCACAAATTCTTATACTTTTGGTTTCAACATTTTGTTTTCTCGAAATAATATAATAATAAAAAAAGGAAAATTAAATAACAATGAAAAGTATATAAGATTTTTCTTTTTAAACATACATAAATTTAGCATTCAAAACATTTATAAGTTAATATAAATATTTTAATTGAATTGCCATTTAATTAATTAAAAAAATAATAAAAACAGAATCTACTAGAGTCTAATATAAGATAATATTCGACGGGCAGTTAGGTAGTTATTTTTTTTTGTTTCAGCTACAACATCCAAATACATATATTTTTTGTTTATATAGAAAGGATTTTAATGAAATTCAATATTAGAGGTCCGTCCTCTCCCTCATATTATGTCCAATTTTGCAGTATTATTAAAAACTTTTGAATTAATAAAAAAATGATAAAAAACAAAATATTTATATACTTTTTTTAAAGCTTTTTGTTTTCTACTGGTCAGCGCTAGTGTACTTGGCGCGATTCGGCTCGAATTCCTCGTGCTCGACATAATCCTCACCCTCTTCATATATTTCGTCGTGCTGCTCGAGTTTCAGGCCTGGCTGATTCGTTGGGCTGATGTAAGTGGACGAGTAATACGAAACATTTTGGACTTGACCATCCAGTTGACTAGGTGAAACGGGCGCCGACCTCGGCATACCGAATGGACTGCGAAACGATTGATTGCTACGTTGACGACGTTTACGATACGATTGATCGATAAGTTTCATTTCACATGTTGGATCGATGCGCCAAAATGATCCTTTGCCTGTCTCATCCTGGGATCTGGGTACCTTAATAAAGTACCGATTTAGGCTCAAATTATGCCTTATCGAATTTTGCCAGCCCTTATTTGCCCCGGTCCGATAATATGGATACTTTTTCGAGATAAACGAATAAATTCCGGATAGCGTAAGTTGCTTCTCTGGTGCTGCGGATATTGACTGTACAATAAGCTGGGCATAACTGTACGGTGGTTTTTCATGCTCCTCGTACGATGTGGCTGGTGGATGAAACATATCATTTTGACGCGGACTTGTTGGACAGCTATTCGCCGCACTGATTGTACCGGTTGGCGATGGGAATGGACTTTTTCCCTCTTGCTCGGGTATCGAGATTTTCAATGGTGCATATATCACACTGCTAGTATTCTCCAATGGTTTTGTAACTAATTGGGACTGATGATGCGGATGATGATGATTATTGTGATTATTTGATAACAAATTTTGTTCATGATAATTATCATTGATTAAACTCTCGAAAGCGATCCGAATATTAGTACTCGGAAAACGGAAATTGCATGTTTTCGGAAGCTTTATCGAATCGAAACTTTTCCGTATGAATACCCCGTCCACAAATATACCATTCTTACTTAAACACTTTAAATAAAAATTATTTTGATTATAGACTATTTGCAGGTGTTTACGGGACACAAAACTATTTTTCCCGATGTGAAAATGCACACTGGATTTAGATGAGTTACGTCCTATTTCGATTAAATCTTCGCTTATAAGTAGGATATTGTCCTTTGATGTAAGGCGTGCAATAAAATTTTGATGGTTATTATTCGACGACGTCGTGTTGTTGTTAGCCTGAGATTGGGGCTGCTGTGGAATTTGATGATGATTTAATTGATTTTCACTTTCCTGTTCCTGCTGTTGTTGTGGTTGCTGATGGATTTGATGATCATTTTGGTGATGATGGATTATAGATGTTGAGGTTATAGTAGCAGGTCCACCGTCTCCGCCACCACTGGTGTTGTTGTCCATTGTTGTTTTCGTTCGTTCTACTACTGCTGCTTCACTTTTTTTTCACACAAACACACACACGGAAAAAATTTCTAAGATTTTTTTTTCGTTCGAGTTTGTTTTTCACCGATGCGCGATACACAATAAACACGAGTTAATATGTTAATGTTTTTCGATTATGATGCGTTAAACAAATGCGTAAACAATTTTCGTGGAAATTTTGCACAATTTTTACATGTTACTTGGATGGAAAATGTATTGTTTTGTTTTGAAGTTACGCGCTCACACGGGGAAATTTGCTATTAGCGTGAATGTCAAAATCCAAAATGAAATGAATGTGTTGGTCGATGTGCTACAAGCTTATACATGCGTTTCAGCACACTATCATATTAAAACCATTTTATTATATTAATACACATCACAAAATTATAAATAATGATTTATTAACGAAAATTATACAGAATATCAATTAATGCGACGTTTATATTGACGTAAAACACAAAAAGTCCGGTAAACATCCGCTCGCATGTCACGCTGACTTCTGACAACAACACGTCGGTAGTACAGTTAACACAAATACCATGAGTGTTCCACTGAACTCGAATATATAAACATGTCCAAAAATGACAATTGGATTGGGAACTGAAATCAGTAAGCGCTGAAGGAGGAGCAAACATTAAAAATTCATTATTTTTATTGACTAGTAATATTTTGAAGTCTTGAATAAAACCCAATACAATGTTTTTACTAAATAATTAAACTGGAAAAGTAAATTTTTATATAAACTAAATATCAAAATATGTTATATTTTAGAAAAAAAATGAAACAAATTTTTATTTTATGTGTTTGTGTTATATTGAGTGAGTAGAACAAGTTTTTTCAAAGTAAAGTGCATTTTTGTAACCCGTTTTCTTATCTCTTGTTTATTTTTGTATGTATCTAAAACAGTTATTTGTTTATTTAAAACGTTGGCATCACCTAGCACTAGTAGTAGTAACACAAATGAATCGACAGAGGAGCATAAACATAGTGATAATGATGTTAGTAATTACGATAACGTAAATAGTTTAGATAAATATTCGGATATAAATGAGGCAAAATTGCGTATAAAAGAATTAGAATATAAAATTTTCCAATTGGAATCCCGAATACCGAGGCGACATCCCGATGTTAAATTTTTGAACTATAAAAATCGGAAACGAATCTTGATTACAGGTGGGGCCGGTTTCGTTGGCTCACATCTCGTCGACGTTCTCATGATGCAAGGGCATGAGGTGATTGTGGCAGATAACTTCTTTACTGGCCGCAAACGTAACGTTGAACACTGGTTTGGCCATGAAAATTTCGAACTGATCCATCATGACATCGTGAATCCACTATTCATTGAGGTGGATGAAATATACCACTTGGCTAGCCCGGCTTCACCACCACACTATATGTATAATCCAGTAAAGACGATAAAAACTAATACATTAGGCACTATAAATATGCTGGGCCTAGCGAAACGAGTTGGAGCTAAAGTACTCATTGCATCTACATCAGAGGTATACGGCGATCCGGATGTACATCCACAGCCAGAAACATACTGGGGACATGTTAATCCTATTGGACCGCGCGCCTGTTACGATGAAGGAAAGCGTGTATCGGAGACCCTCAGCTATGCGTACGCTAAACAGGAAAACGTTAAAGTTCGGGTAGCACGCATTTTTAATACGTACGGCCCTCGAATGCATATGAATGATGGCCGTGTTGTTTCCAATTTTATACTACAAGCACTACAAAATGAATCAATAACGGTATGTATAACTAGTTTATTATCAAATATTCTGTTATCAAACAGTTGTGGTTATTAAATAAACATCTGGGTGACTATTTTACATTTCAATCGACCTTGTGTTGTTCCATAAGCGGAATTTATTATGTATTTCCTCTGATTATTATCTCTCTACGAATCATCGCTTGCTGATTAGTAATATCGGTTATTAAGTACTTTTAATCTTATTGTTGGTTGTAAGGAAATGCATTGTATATCCGCATTTTCACACAAGCATTTTTTTGTCATTCACAGATATACGGAAATGGGAAACAAACACGTTCATTTCAATACGTATCGGATTTAGTAGACGGGCTTGTCTCTCTCATGCAATCAAATTATACGCAACCCGTAAATTTGGGTAACCCAGTTGAACATACAATCGAAGAATTCGCTGAAATCATACGCGATCTAGTCGGTTGTAAAAGTCGAACAATTAGCATGACTGCGGTTGAGGACGATCCGCAGCGGCGCAAACCAGATATTACACGAGCACGGAAAATTCTAAATTGGGAACCGCGAGTGCCATTAAAAATTGGCCTGGAAAAAACGATAAAATATTTCCAAAAGGAACTGGATCGCTCGAATCACTCGCAGCGGAATGTATTTGTGCCGGAGAATTAAAAAGAGACAGCAATTTTTGTTAAATTCTATCTATCCTAGTCGTTTTTATTTTTTTTTTTTGTTTTATTATTTTGTTATTTTTTTTATTTTACGTTACGTGTACTGTAGTCATAATATTTACAACAACTCAATAAAATAAAATGGAGGTTCTCGTGTAATATATCGAGCGGAGAAATAGAAATAGTGAATAATTTTATAAAACTGGAATGGCAGTGATTTTATTATATTCCGCGGTCTGGCTTCACATTTCCTCGCCGGCACAGAAACAGAAATAGTTTAATACACGACGGTCACGTGCTCTCAATTCGAGCCATCGCTGTTGATTGGGGACGAACATTTCGGGTGGAAGTGGAGCCTTTTCTTCGGAGCTTTTATCATCGTCGCTCGAGCGTAGAAGTCGCAAACTAGGTAACATCGAAATAACATCTTGCGGTTTGCGTAATAATAGCCGGCCAACCCCTTCACACATGCGCAGAACTTCATGTTTTGCTAGGCGCTCGATTAATTCGGGTGGCACTGATGGACAATTTGTGATCCATTCTGATACACCATCAAAATCTTTTAGTAAATTGATGGCACCACATCGGCTGAATTTAACTTTTTTTATGTAAATATGATCGAGCCATGATTCGCATAAAATTTTTAAGATGAGCCCAAGAATTTCTGAATCCTTAGTCGATTCGATAACAGGTAAGTATATTTGGCCTGAAATAATATAATTTATAAAAAAATTGAAAAAATTTGGCAGCGGAGGGATTCGAACCCTCGCCTCCGAGGAGACTGGTGCCTTAAACCAGCGCCTTAGACCGCTCGGCCACGCTACCTTGGGTATTCAACTCACCTAGAATGTAATTAACGTAATCATTACAATTCTCTTGAATCGTTTCGGTTTGCCATATTTTTGCCGATGGGAAACTTAAACTTAATGTGGCCAAACTTATCGTACGACATATTGCTGCCAAAATTTCAATACATTCTTTTGTTGTCTCTTTGAGTTTCATTACGTTCACTTTTACTTCTGAGATTAATTTTGCTCGTAACGCAACACACACTTGAATGTGTACCTCTAATACGTCGGTGGCACCTAATTGTGGAAATCTCAAATCCTGTAATTGCGTTAAACATAATCGGACATCATCATGTACCACACGAAAAAATGTTTTCATATTCCAATCGGCGCATAATGATTTAGCTTTGGCAGCCGACCACAGTCTCATCGTGTGTACAGAATGATCGAGTCTATGCAGCACCGGAATTTGTTCAACGATCGGCAGTTCATTTGGGATTGTACCGTTTTGATCACAGTTATTACAAAACGTGGTCAGTGATGAGAGTAAGTCGCTCCACATTCGGCCGGTAAGTGTACCTTCAGTCTGAAATTAACGAAAAATTGAGAATTGGCAGCGGAGGGATTCGAACCCTCGCCTCCGAAGAGACTGGTGCCTTAAACCAGCGCCTTAGACCGCTCGGCCACGCTACCTCGATAGTCGTCATATCTTACCTCTTGTTCCGGTAAAATATTTTCTATATTTTCATAGTCGTAATCAACTGAGAGTGATGACGTCACCAACGCTAATCTAAATTGCCTATCCCACATTGTGCCACATACATGCACGGTTAAAGTTTCACCTAAACCTTTTAATGTCGATAAAATTGGTTCGGGTGCATCTTCAGGCTGCATAAGTAATAACCATTCACGTAAATATTTAGTACAGTTTGCTGGCCGACAAGATAATGGCGATTGGCTCCACCACAGCACTACATGTTCCAATGTACCACCGACTTGAGTCCAAAGTCCTCGCGATCCACGTTCTACCCATTTTATTAGTTCCATTTTGCTTAGTGTTTTATCAAATGATGACGGACACAGTCGTACGCACTTCAATAAAATATTGGCGATATTGGTTTCTTCATCCGCTATTAACTGTTCCAGCAGCTCAAGTCCATCCATATCATTACTCGGACTTTCATAAATCGGTGTGCCGGCAATACCTTCATCATTATATTCGGGATCATTTACGGCTGCCATATTATCAAAAAATTTAATAGCCGGATCATTAATTTCGGAATCACTGGCCGGCGTCATTTTCCCCACCTCGATATAACTTTTACAACTAGTACCTGTCTGTTTCATTTGTTTATGGGGTGCACTTTTCGAGCGGGTTAGAAACGGCTGAGTTGGTATATTAATCGGAGACGATAAATGTGTGGTAAGCGCACGCAGTACTTCAACCGATGAAGTGTCCGATTCATTATCATCCAGACGCTGCTCAGTTTTGCATGTCACTAACAAACAGGATATAAGCATAGAGCAGCACTGTTCACTGCGATATCGCGATATAGTTTGCAGAATCATTCCGATATCGATCTTTTTTGGTGATGACATTAAGCTCGAGTATGTATTACTGCACGTAAGGGCACAACCCGTCGGATTACTGTTTTCGTTGTACAGCTTAACACTTTCGTTATGCAGCGTACACAGCAACAGTGCTGCATCAATAACAATCACTTCAGCATGCATAACGACGCCCAACATTAATCGAATCATTCGATTTATAATAAACAGCAACTGTAATTGCCGGCGCTTTAAATTTTGACGTATCACAAACGATTTTCGATTCAGCAGCAATTTATAGGGACTCCGCTCAAATGATTTATCAGTGGATCGCTTAGTCAGTTGATTCAATTTCAGTTGAAATTCGGTGCTCAGCTCAAAACAGCGTTTACTCTGGCCTAGCAGCTGCTCAAATTCCTGGAAATGAAATCGAAAATGATTTTCAAAATGAGTCAAAACTGTTAATGTTCAAGGTCATAGCGTGATTTTAAAAAATGTAGTTTTTCCACTAAATCACTCTATCTATACATATATAACATACATATTGTGATTGATTCGGTTTCAAAGTTTTTGTTATGTTTCGTTTTTCCATTTCAATGTCATGACCTGAATTTTGGGGTAAAAACGTTTTTCCGCTTTGCAGGGATGAGGTTTAATAGCAAATTTTAATGTTCTGCCAAAATTTATTGTGTCAGGCATGGTAATGAATTTTTTGTTTGTAAAAATGATATAATGAATATACATAACTTACGATATCATTTTAGGCAAATAGATAGTATAGCAAATTTTTGAATGAATTGAGATTTAAGTGTTTTACACACGAAAGTCTAACACTGCAACGCCTGCGACACGTGTCGAGTAGCTCGGCAAATAATTTATAAATCTTCAAATATGTTTGGTTTGTCACCTGTAAATTTGCATTTGCATTGTCCCTAGTGGGCGAAATAATTCCTAGGATTATTATTTTCACAAATTATGTCTCACAAGCACTATACACTTACATAATAATCAGGAAAATCCAAATTAATATCCGTTGCATATTTTTTACCGAGCACCCGTAAATCCCGTTCCAACTGTCGCGTTTGATCGAACAATCGTAATATATCATTATTTGGTTTTGGAATCCATTTTGGTGTATTCATTACGAGGTTATTTAAATATATTCGCACTGCAATAATAAAACCAAATACAACTTATCACCAGGAAAATCGTAAAACTACTAAACTATACTGTCGAGCCAAATAGTAATAAAAGCCTGTATTAAATATGTAGTTCGGTTACGTTAGCGAATTTATAGATTCGATTTTTAACTGTTGCGCTTCCTACTTCAAACCAAGAACCTTCCTTTATGAAAACAATTTCATACGATACAATGCCACAAGGTAGTTTTTTTATATTGATTTCTTTTTGTTTTTTAAATTGCCATGAAAACAAAATAAATAAGAAAAGGTTATTAAAGCACAGTAAAGAAACTTACATGTTATAAAATATAAAGTTTCGTTGAAAATACGTTAAGACCATAGATTTATATACTTGTTTTCATTATGTGTGTATAGTTTGTAGCCTTCATTTAGGAGTACACATTTTAAAGTTACACAGAAAACCTTAAACTTGCGTCGGTTTTGGTTTTAGCTGATTTACCAAGTCGAAATAGCTGCGGAATTGTTTAGCCCTAAGAACTAATTAGCCTGTCAGAGGCGTTCCGAGCATCAGCAAATATATGTATCTGTTGTAAATGATGACAACCATCATATTTCCCCAACTATTTTGAGATTATATGGTGGTGATTGTAATTTTGCGCAGTTTGATGAAATTGATTACCGAAATATCAAATATGGTTTAAATCATGATTGAGACTGTATTGGTTTGCTATTCAACCTTGTATAACTGTTGCATTATTTAATTCATACAATGGTGGCGTTGGATTAAAAGCTAAAAATGCTTATGACTAAATGTCTCATAAAAATTTTAGTATGGCTAAAATGACATTTAATTTATTAGTGTTGCCATATTTTTTGAGATGCGTCCGGACCCCAACATGTTAATTTTACTAAATATATGTTGTAAACAGCTAGCGTCAATAAAAACACCAAATTTCTGTAAATCACACACTATTTCCACGTTAAACATCAAGTTTCCCGCTATTTACTTTCGCGTCTCCTGAATAAATAATACTCCCTTTTTGCGTAAATCGTGCCAACATTTATGTACCGCGGTGAACATTCTAGGTCTTTCACATAGGGTTCGGTTTCATAATATACTGTTATAAAACTTCTCTGTTATAAAACTGAACTATGATAATTACTTCTAACACTTAAACATAGAGTGACATCTAACTGACTAATTTACGATGAACTAACGTACAGCCCAAGTGACCAATCCGCACTGAATTAACGTTCAGCAGCCCAACCCAATAGACGAGATCTATCAGTATTTTATCACCAAATCAACAAAATGCTAATTATGTTAAAGTTACAGCATTGGTGGGGAAATCAATAATATTTGTACCTAATTTCGGTGATTATAACGATTCTCCAAACCCGAAGTTTGGCGAGTAAGTGTTGGTGTCATAATTGGTGAAATAAAATGAAATTTAAACATAACACGACTGATTCAGATTATTTAAAACAATTTTTTTCTTATATCAATTGAAATTTTGAAATTAGAAAAACTTAACAGAATAAAATTAGTCCAGCAATGCACAAGAACAGCCTCGGTAACTCTTAATTTGATAAACCAAATTCTTCTTATTGCTGTATGACAACTCACCTAGAATGTAATTAACGTAATCATTACAATTCTCTTGAATCGTTTCGGTTTACCATATTTTTGGAAGATCTGGGAAAAGGTGGAATTTTTAAGTATTCAAAAATCATCTAAAAGCGTGTGATCACTAACTATATGGCTGCTGGAGGCTTTAGTGCAGAACAAATACAGTTATAGATAATAAACAACGTCATGATGAGCTGCAAAAATGCCCAGATAAAAGGTGAAATGATTTTCAACACAAGTTGGAGCATCTCGAAAATCAAACAGTAGCAAACCCCACAGGCAGCTGAAAATTTGACGCTAATTTATTCGCTCATCAATGATTTTTCAGACCGTGAACTCGATGAGTGAAAAATTTGACATCACAAAATGTTCTGCAAAAGTTTTTAATTGGGCACTTTCAGGACACTCAACAGTTGGGAACATGTTGAGTAAAATCGCGGCCAACGTTATGAAAATGTTTAGCACTATGAAATTTTCAAATCAAATCGGCGGTGATTTTAGTAACCATGATAGGGGACCTGAAAGCGCACAGTCCTGCTTTTTATTCATGGCCAACAAATCCCTGGACTCCATCATATTGGAAAACCTAGTGAGAAAGTCATGGGACAAAAATTGAACTTGCTGGCTGAACAACCTCTTTTTACCTCGATCAGTGATGAAAATGAACCCAACTATGGCAGAACTCATGCAATGTGCAGATGGTTCTACGAAAATTGGACCTATAACCGTGCGTCCTCGATTTGGCAGGCGACTGCGTAAGGCAAGGACGTGAAAAGCGAACTGCACGAAAGAGTTTGGAGTGCTTCTTTAGCCTTCTCATAAAAAGCGGATGCTTATCGGATCGCTTAATTTTGTAATAGCTCAGCATTTAAATTACAAAGTTAGGCAAGTAATCTAGCGAGCTTAGGGTACCCTCCTTTGAAGTAATCATTTCGCCATTTTCCTTTTTGAATGATCTCTCTTATTGCTTGTAATTTCAAGTATCCTTCAATTTTTGATGCAAGGTTCTTGTATAAGTGCCATGTCACAGTTCCTGAGAGCATTTGACCTACGCTCCATTGCTGTGCATTCGATAAGTTATTTAGAGGTTGCATTTGGCTCTATTCTGTACGTTTTGACGGATCAGTTTTTCTGGCCTTGCCTATGTTAAAGGTAGATGGTGTAGAGGGGTATGTAGAGGGGTCTGATCTTAATTTTCCCTCTCTCTCGGGCTTTCACATCCCATGAAGGGATTTCGCCGCCTGCACTATGGCTCTGGGCTCACCATCCATCGCTCTCGTCCTCCAGTTTCGACATCTTAATGTTCGTAGATCTTGTTCGATGTCATCACGCCAGCGTAGTTGGGGTCTTCCTCTACGACGCACTCCAGCTGGTTGTTGGTGAAATACTTTATTTAAAGCGTGATGAATCCGATGGTAATCCGAGGCCGTTGATTAGGGTTCATAACTTAACTGTTTTTATGAGGGAAGGGTGTTGACCTACCTTGAACACATTTATATAGCGAGCTACTTGATACAAGACAAACGCTTGTTTAGTATTGGTTTTGAGGCGCCAATGGCTCGCCCTGGATGTAAACAGGATTTCCCCTGTGCGTCTCCTTTACACTGCCTGATTCATCTAGAATCAATCAGGGAGCACCGGCGAGAAGGTATGAATCTAGGACTTCACCCGAAGGGCCTGATTGCGTAGGTTCATCGCACAAGCTCGTTTTCGCTTCTACGTTGTTCCGTTTCCATTGTGTTTTGACTAAGTAGCCGTACCAAACTTGCTGATTTTTTTTGTTTATTTGGTGGGATTCGGTTTCATTCCTATCCTTTTTTCAATCGGGAGTATATGCCAACCCGAAAAGTGAATTTATACTTTAGTACATGAAGTTGGCCACTTAACAGAAACCATTTAGTGCTAAAAATGCACGATTTCTAGTTTATTACTACGAATTTTGATTTTCTAGGTGTACTGATGTCATTTTTCATTAAATTTGGATGTTCAATATCGGTACATCGGAGATCATGATCGAGGTCTGGCTAGTACCAACTTCAGTCATTGAGTCACGTAAATAAACCACTTAGTGCTTACAATGCTTAACTCGGATTTTTTGATGCGATGTTTTATTTTCTACACTTAATAAACACATATCACACTTGTTTTTCTATTTCGCAAAAAATTATTTTTGAATATTTTAAATAAAAAATTTGTTCAAAATGTTTAAAAAATCACTCGATCGATTTCGACTTGATGACGAGTTCATCATCTGGAGAGTCTACTGATTTGTAAAAGTAAAATTTTTTGTCATATATAGTAGAAAAAAAACAAAAAATAAATAAAAGAAGGTGGGACAAAAATAGGCAATAAAAATTAGTCTATTGATCGCCCCAACCAACTGTTGTTCTTATGTCATTTTACCTCAAGTTTGAAATTTAGCATTTTCACTTTACATAAGTAAAGATTTATTGTAATCGTTTTTACACAATAGATGGTTGAGTTTTTTTATAAATTTGTATTTTAGAAAATTTTATAATTTTTTCAAAAACTCATTCTTATATGATTGTACTGAAATTTCCAATAAGATCTATTTATTTAGTATTTGAATTTGGTGTAACAGTGTAATATTCAATCATAACTTCTATGAAAAGTCCGGAATAAATCACCTCCATTTAGTTTTACTTTTTCCCTATCATTCAGCGACAGAATCTTCCACTTTGCGTCTCCCAGCATCTTGTTTTGGATCACATCAGAAGATGGTTTATTTTCCCATTTACGTTATCCCATGGCTTTAACGGTATACCTGTTGTTATGTGTTGATCCGTGCAATTAACGCCCCAGAAAACTTGATAAGCTCGAAGGGAGTCCCGCTACCGCATCCATCATGTGGTTTAGGACTGTTGGCATTTGAGTGGACTCTAGAAAGAACCCGGGCAAATGTTGGTCAGTGATTGAAAACTTGCTTGCTGTTAACGAGAGTTTATAAACAGCTGTTGCTGATTCTTGATTTTCGGCCATTCTCAAGAGAGATTAAGATTAAGATTCCACTTGGATAAACTTTTAGAGGTAGAGCCATTCGATTCGCTTCGTTCCGTTTCTATGGACCATTTGTTTTTAATCTGATTGGAATGTGAATTTACTGTTAATTTGACTAAACTGTTTTGAAACAATCACAAAACACTTCATTCACAATATTTGAAGCGTTCAACACTAGGTTAGATATCAAATCAATTTCGAACGGCCATTTTGCGAAATAATTTACCTTCAAACAAGTTTGTATATAAATTTTATCATTAAGGCAACTTCTACTCAAAACTTGGGCTATGCCATTGTTGGTTTTGCGGAAACTTTAAATTTCACAATTGTTGAACATCTTAAATTCGGCAAATGCCGCATGAACTGTAGAGCCAATTTCCGAAGTTCATGAATTTCGGTTGTAATGTTTTACCAAGTTATTTGATATGAAATTCCCGGATAGTCTTAATTGCAAAAAATTCGATGTGACAGCCCTATGTCTCATATAGATAACCACTAAGGTAACGATTCTCTTCGAATCGGTCTACTTTTGCACTTTTAACTTTAACAATTTAAAAGGTTTCAGGAATCGCCGTAATTCCAGCGACATGCAAAACGCGAGAAAATCGCACCAAAAATTTTTAGTGATAGTTTTGGATAACCTATCATATTTTTTGAACAAGATTACTTAGTGACCGTTGGCAATGCAAACTATTTTTGTATTTAATAAAATTTAATAATTTTATTAGAATCTACAATTCAGCCATAATCTTTTAGGGTAGTGAAGAAAATATAAATCGTCATTATGTACTTGACTATTAAAATTCCGCTCAGATTATAATATGAACTTTTTCTTCTTCAATCTAAACTGATATGAATTCAGTATTACAAACCTCAAATGATATACAATTAATTTATCATTTCGGGGAGTTATTCCGTTTATATGTCATCATCATGTCATGGAATGTTGTTATTTATTTCTTTGCTCATTGCAGTGTTTTTGAGCTTGTAAATGTGACATTCAGAAAATCTACAAAAATAAAACGAAAATCCCAAAAAAACGATTTGAACTTAAATTTATTCCTCGTTTGTTGTTCCAATTCTAAAATTATCCGATATTGAGAAGGATCACGACATTCACACTTTTAGTCTTTCCTTTTTATGAAATATAAATCAAATCGAACGAACATAGTACTATAATTCTGGTTAATACGAACTACTTAGTTCAATTTTTCTAAAGAAAAGTTTGACCCTTCTATCATAAGGCGTTTGAAATAAAAAGTTTAAAATTCTACAATTATTTTTTCAATTGCCTAAGTACTGTTACGTTGAGCGAATGCTTGACTGCTTAGCATTCAATGTGTTGGATCATCTGCGGTACAAACAGAAGCAATACAGCTTGAATAACCTGGAAGTAAATTATATGATATTTTGCTAAGACATTCGTTCAATTAATCACAAAATTTTGTTCCATCTGGTAGTACCGCGTAATTTGATCGACGACTGTACGATGCAAAGGTAAATATGTAGTTCTTAATAAAATATGTAGTCTGAAAGTTAAGTTTTAAACGTGGAATTTGTCTTTTGCATATAATTAAAAAATAATTAAAACTTTTTATCTTATGTTTCAAATAAATTTATTTTTTATGAACTATACACTTATAAATAGTTTTTACAAATTAATTAACTTAACATTTTTTTTTGTTGTATTGTGTGTAATTTATTTATTTAAATCAAAAATATTATATTAAACTATTTGAATAATAAAAAATAGGAAAATTTGTATTTTTTTTTTTGTTTAATAAACTATAATAATTAAATATTAAAGAGTTCTTTTTGCTAAATTCTATCCTTCTTTCATTGTTTTAACCAGTGTTAATGTGAATGATTCAATTATACTTAGAGCTTTGGCTTCGTTCATGTCAGACAGTGCGGCAGATACAAATTGCCCAAATGCCATGAATTTATCGTGATGCCGATGAAATCGTTCTGTTGTAGCGAGGTAGTTATGATCTTCTTGGTTATAGTAGTGGTTATGATGTTTTCGCCTTTTACGTGCAGCCGGTTGCTGTTCATTGTTTGGCATTTCATATAAACCTGCTGGCAATGACATATTATTAGGAACACCATTTAATTTTGGATTGGATGGGTCCGATGCTGAATCAGGATTTGTGTAGGTTGTTGTTTGAGCTCTAAAATTATAATATAAATAGTAATATTAGTAATTTTCTGGGTATAATGTACATCGATTTTGAGGCAGGCATGTTAAATAATAAAATAAATAAAGCACTAAAATAAATAGGAGGTTAGTTGGTAGAATAAACGAAAATAAAAAATAAACATACAAAAAGCTAGCTGAATTAACATACGGCTCATCGTCTTCCTCTGAATTTGAGTTCGGCTCCGTCTTAATGACCGTATTATCTTGCATCATTAAATCCGTTTTACATGCAATATGCTCCATTAAATCCGTATCTTCTGAGGTATCTCCGTAGCTGTAATTCTTTGGTGGCCTTCCGCGTCGTTTCATTACCGGATTCATTAAATTACTATACTTCATAGCGAACTCATCAAAATTCGATCCAGGAAATGTGAGATTCATATTCGATTGAGTTTTGTACCGCTTCCGTTGTTTTATATGATTGTTCAGGAATGTTAGGTGCTCGAATAGAGGCCAGGTAATCTTCATATTTGGATGCTTCTTCCGCAGTAAATCATATTTTCGCTTTTCATTGTTGTAACGACATCGTAATTGTATCATGCGAACTTTTAACATTGACACTGTGGAATAGAAATAAAACATAATATTAAATTCACGATTTAATTTTATGATTACAAAATGTCTAATTTATACAAAATTTAGAAAACGTTGTATTAGGTACTAAAAATATGAGGCCGATAACATCGAGTAGCAAGATTTATTAAAACCAAATTGGTTGGTTAGATTTTAAATTCAGAGTTAAACTCTAATGGAAATTGATTAAAAATGATCAAGACCAGTCGATCAGATAAGGTTGTTGACTATAGCGATATATAAAGACTAACAAGAAAGTCTAGCGACCGAATAAGGTATTTCGTTAATTCAATTTTGGGAACCGACTCCCAATTGCAAAGAAGACATTATGCCTAATGTAAAAAATAGTTTAGATTGAGGCTAAGAGGTGTATATAATTTCAACTGAGACCGATGGATCGATGATATAGCCTTGCTATCTACTACGGTCATAGAAAGCAAAAAATTCTGTGCACACTAAAAACATAACTAAAAGCACGGATCAGGAAGTAAAACAAACAAAATTCGAGGTCTCGAACATAAAATCGAAATGTGAATAGAATCTCGGTCGGTTTCGATCATATTTTTCTAATTTAATTTTTGTCTTATTTTTGATAGACAATTAAGCAAGAGTTGATAAAATACAGGATATCGAACTTAATTTACACTGACACACTTCTAAGCAGACCAATTATGACTTAAACCACACAAATCCCAAACCACCGATGCCAGAAATAAAAAGAACGGATTGCTTTAACGAAAATGGAATGTGTATTTAAGGACCCACATTTCTGCCGAAACTACAATTAAGTGATGTGAAACTCCATGTGGAATGGACGCATTATACGATAAAAGAGTATAATCTACCATAAAGTTAGTCCATCGTACATACCTGTGCTGCGGAGTGTGTATATATATTTCGAATATAGTTCGTAACTGCCAACCCTATATTTCGAACTAGAGTTTACAGCAGTTGAGACAGATATAAAAGTTTTTCTTATTTTAGCTGGTGCAACAATTGGTAAATCCAAAGTATCTTGAGACAACCATAATATGGCAAATATAGCAGCAGGTTTCATTTTCTAGAGTTAAAACTTTACTTCTTCGAGACGAGAGCCTATAGAGGGAGGCAGAGTGAGTATATTTGACAGTGTCTGATGAAACACCATCCCATGGGCAACCTCCGCAAACTTAGAGGAAAACTGAAAGATAACCCAGCTCAGCCTCAGTAATGCGTGATCTGAGCATAGATCTACTCCTTGACACGATGTTTTGGCCAATGCCAACTGGAGTGATCTGTAGAAGTGACCTTTCAATTTTATAGTAAGTTCATGTAGAAGATTCATAGAATTTGTTGATGCTATATAAGAATGCTGCATGCTATACTGAGTGGGAAGTTAGATAAGTAGCGATGTCTAATAAATCAATTGATAATTCTCTCCAGAGCTTTGAGAGAGGTTGGGAAGAGATACTAATAGGACGAAAAGTTTTAGGGTTAGAATAATCACACCTATCAGTTTTAAGAATGAAAACATTTTGCTATTCCTGTTTGAAGTTTGAACAACAGTTCCAGAATCAATGCGTGCTCGAAAGAGTTGCAGTAGGTGGTCCCGAATTAGAGGAAACCCGTGATACAACTATCCTACAGTTGTTTGAACGCCAAGATAAAGGAAGATGGTTATTCGATTCCTCATAAAGTGAACGTATTATTGGTAGATTTAAGACCATACAATTTCTGCCGAGTGTGGATTTTTCTCTGCGTGTCGCAGATCTTAAAGAAGAAGTCAGGGAAGAAAACGATTTTTTTTTCTTCCTAAAGACTTCTAATTCGGTAAAATAACTTTCGGTATACGTAGTGTTTAACAGGCCTAGAAGATTTTTATGGATATTGTGATGGGTGTAGCACGAAACTTTTCGGTTTGATAATATCCACCAGAACGATAGAGTAACATATTGTTGCTAAAGGATTGAGGAATACGGACTTAACAATTTTTAATTCAAAGAATATCCGATTCGGAATTCATCAAACGTATCCTTATAATATTGGGGCTGGCCGGGTGGTTTTATTGGTTTATATTGAACTTTGTTCACTTAACTAAGAAATTTGTCGAACCGAAACCACATTTCTTTATTCAACCGAGCTCCTGGATTATGACCAAACGCTTGGAAATGTTATCATCGGGTACGTCTCGACCCAAATCTTATTACATTTTTTGCCTTCCAATACATTTCAGGATTCCTGTCTACCAAGGTCCAAAATGAATCCAGTGCTTCACCTTCTAAGCTTAAGTCGACTATTCCTACTAAGAAATCTAACGGGATCAAAACACGTGTCGCATGCCATTCAATGCGCACTAAAAAACCGTCATATTGTGAGATGACTTGCAATTTCTTGTTTAGCTCTGGTGCGCAAATCTGGGCAGTACTTCTTTTATCGGGGTTTCTTTGACAATGCTATTTTCCAAGTCCTCTTCTTCTTCTGAAGATTTTCCCGTCTGTGTGATACCTCGGCTCATTTGTTTACTTATCTCCACGCAATGGGCTTCTTAACTCTAGACAACCGATCCTCATTGCTTTGTTGATTCGTAATCATAATTCATTTAGGATGCCAAAATGATCATGCCAACACCGTTGCCCTCTTTTCCACAATTGGCAGTCTTACTCTAACCTTAGAGGAGCTCAACTGAGTCCGAACTCGTATTTACTACTTCTCCATACTTGCAGAAAAACTGAGTTGAACCATTTAAGTGTCGTATATCCTCAACTAAAACTAGACTGGGCGGACAGGCATACCTCATCCCGAAGATGTACTATTGAATTGAATGACAAAGTGAAAATTTCGCAATACCTAACTCAGAATGGCACAAAAAGACGCGCAAAAAATAATTGAATTTTATTATGAAAACCAACGGTCATTTATTTTGCCACAACGTGCTTATCGACGGTATTTTAATGTTCGTTCTAGATAAACAACAATAAACCGTCTGGCTGCCGTAAAGAATCTCCCAGGTTCCGGAAGACGACGTACGTATCAACGTGTACTGGAGTGCGCTAGACGTTCAACATAAACCTTAACAAGGAGACGTTTAACATAACTGGCACTATCGCTAAGCTCCGTACAGATAAATTTTGGTCACATTAAGAATGTTCCCGCATATAAAATTCAGCTTGTGCAAGAATTAAGACCGCCAGACTACAAAGAACCGGTTGATTTTACCATTTCCACGAGGAAAAGTTTAACCGCTCGAACACCACAAATTATGAGGAAAGTTATGGAAAATGTGGTAAAAAGAGCACGAATGTGTGAAGCAGAAGCTGGCTATCACTTCAGTACGATCCGATAGCTTTGTTACGACTGTATAGTCTTAACATTGTTGTCCAGCTTTGTTTTGAATTTTAATTTCATTGTAATCGGTTGGTTAATGCCTTGTCTAAAATCACTTGTGCTGTCGTGACATTGTTGTGATACATTTTTTGTATTTTCTTTTTTGTACATCCCTTTTATTTAGTGGTTCGACGAATGAATGATGGAGCGAGACCAATGTGTACCCTTGTGCGTGTGTACGAGTGGTTAAAATGTAGACTAATATTTTTTTTCTGTGTTTCTTGTTTTGTGTTTTTGGCGCGTCACGTTCGTTCTCGTTTTACGCCGCTCATGAATTGCATGGGCGAGAACGAGAAACCTATAGAAGGGAAAATATTTTTCTGCATTTTTGGTTTGTTGGTGCGAGAAATTTTTTTTTGGTAGAGTAGTCTTGATACTTGATGGAATTTTGTAAAAAAAAATATTAAAGTCGAGTTTGTTTAGAGTCAAGTATAAAAAGCGTGTAGTTTTGAAGGGCGTCGTACCTTTTGAGTGGTATTGACGCCATTTTCCTTCCAATTAAAAATACATATAAGGAAATGAAAATTTTAAAATTTAATTGATAATTAAGTAATCACGCTGTATTGTAATTACCGAAAATATAATAGTAAAAATTATTAAGAGATTTTTATAAAAATATAAAGTGAAAGGTGAAATATCCAAACGAAAAGAAAATTTATAAATAAATATTTTTGGAAAATTTATAAAATAAATAGTTCAACTTGTGTGTGTGTGTTTTTTATGCACTTTTATGAGCACGGTGGAAATGGTGGTAATTTTTTGTGGCATGACGGCCAGCCATAAAGCCGCAACGGTAAATTTTTATAGTATTAAGGTACGATTTTTTTTAGTTTTTATTTTATTTTTATTTTCAAATTTTTCTAAATTTTCGCATATTTTTCGGCATATTTTTGTGATGTTGGTAATTTTTTTTTGTTGTTGATTAAAATAAGATGTATTGCTAAACATTTATTTCGGTTCATTGTGAAGGGAGGGGAATCCTCATTCTGGGCACTGCCGGTGCCGTATTTACAGGCTGGGCTTGCCACTTCCCTTCATCCCCTGGGTAGGACATCCACAGAGTCGGAATGTCGAGTCCAGCAGATCTGTCGTCCATTCGGGGGTGACAGTAAAATCCACCGGCTTCTCGTGGCACTTCGACGGTTTCATGCTGTCGAATAGTGAATTGTGGGAGATTCATTGGAGGTCTCTCCGGGTGAAGAGAGGCTTGGTCTGTTGCGGAGACGTGCCTACTCTCTAATGCTGCTTCGTTGCAGCTGGGCATCGGCCTTTCGGGGTCGATGGGTCATTCGAGGGGGTCTCTTTAGCAGACTAGGTACTTGTCATTCGGGGAGATCCGGTCGCCGTCGGATGGACACACCAGGTTATCATTATTTTTTTCCGTTCTTCAAGTTTCATCCGACAAATTTCGGCGGAACCTCCGGTTTTTCATTTATTTTTAATTTGCGTTTTATTATTTTTTTTAATTTCTGTAAACACGGTGTAGGCCAGAGTCTGAGTTTTAGCTGGCAAAATCACCGTCAGATTGCAACTAGTCATGCAGCGACCGTGAGGTCGCTGCATGACTAGTTGCAATCTGCGGGTCGGCTGCTGAGTCGTCCGTAACAGCCTCTCGGCAGGAAAGGGGTAAGTTCATTACTTCAAAGAACACATCCCTTACTGGTAATGCATTGCATGACTGTTGGTTGTACATCTAGAAAAACAGTACACCATTTAGGGTAGTTATGAGAAATTTTCCAGTAGTGTAGCACTTCATGCGCTAACGAGTACTGAATTTTAAATATGTTCTGGAACACCTTTTGAAACAGTGTGGGCATCACTGTTTCAAGAGGTGTTCCCTAAAATAGAACTGTAACGCAAAAGTTTGTGAGAAGAACCTGAATTAAATTAGGGATTCACTAAATGACTCCTAGATATTTTCGCAATTAATACCAAGTCTTTGGGCCAATTTTGAACCCATTTTGGGTGCCACTTGAAACAATGGTGCCAATATAAATAATTTTTATAACGTCAAAATTTTTGAGGGCGTTCTCAGTTGCATTAGGGGTTTACAAATTGATTCCAGAATATTTCTGGTAGATACCACAAAACCTTTTTTGGGCCAATTTTGGCCCAATTCGGGCGCCACTTGAATCAGCGGTGCCAGCATATAAATAGACCTGATGTTAATAGGCCTCGGTTTGGGCGCCACTTAAATAGGGACCTTACTATTAAATTTTCGATGGCTATCGTTTTATTGGCTCCCAATTGAAATGTTTTAAAACGCGAATTTTTAAAACGCGGTATTTGAAAACGCAATACAGTACAAAACGCGATATGGTGAAGAACATTATATTTCAAAACGCGATATTTGTTTATAGGAATTTAAACATCGATAGGAACGAGAGTATAGGACCGGGTTATATCAGGCAAGTCGCTGCACTCACTCCGCTTCGCAATGCACATTTTGTACCATATCGCATTTTGAAATATCGCGTTTCGAAATATCGCGTTTTGAAATATCGTGTTTCGAACCGATCCCCGTTTTCTTATACCAAGCGTAGAAACAAAACCGAAAAGAATAGTAAAAATTTCATACATTTGTCTTTTTGTCTTCTTTTGTTAGGTCCCCAGGTTAATCTCAGATTTCACCTGATTCACCTCGCTAACCTAACCTGATTCACAGAAATTGGCGTTATTTGCTTATTTCCCTTGCGACACTAGTTAATTTGCAGTTCGCCTTACACGTTCTATCTTACACAATAGCCAAATCTGCGCTAAAAATTTAAGCAAAAAACTGTTCTTTGATAAATTAAAGTCGAATAGGTCGTCGATGATGCTGAATGATTTAGACGTCCTATTAATGGGGTTGTTTTCTCCATAGTTTGTAGTGCTAAGAACTCATGGTTTCGAAATGTTCTACATGGCACATGAATTGATGTTTCCCAAGATGTATCACGAGTTCTGGCACTCTGACAGGGGATCATAGTTGTGTTCATTTTTACCGAACCCGGTACCTCACGATCGAATCACCAAAGCGTTAACCGCGGTACCATTTGGCCGGTATAATAAACTTACGGCACTTGTTTTCTATACTAAATTTTGAGTATCGATTAAATTAAATATACATTTTACTGTACGGAACCATCTTTTCTTAGATAACAAAATAACGAAAAAGTTTTATCTTTCTAATTTCATTATAACAAATTTCTCTCGCTAATTACGTAGTCGCATCGCATATAGCGAATCAAACCATTAATTAGAACCTGGATTAGTAGAAAAACTGTCGACCTCTTAATCATAAAATCAATAAAATATGATTTGTTTTCTTTTATATATGTATAATGTTACCGAGAAAATCTATGTATCTAACACATATACCGCACAGCACACCGCAAAGACGATAATGGTACAGTGAAACGTCACTAATTTTATTAATCAAAATTCTGTAGTATTAGAAATTGTTAAACAAAAAAAGAAAAAACTTTTTTTACGGTTTTTGGTTGGGTTTTCGTTACCATAGTGCGAACGAAATACAAGAGGCCTTATACGCATACACAAAACAAACAAAAGTGAAAATATATTAAAATAATATAATTAACATAATTAGATAATTATTTACATACATTGCTTTATTATAATGCTGAGCTCTATACCCAATGTGAAAGAAGATGAAATTTTTTAATATTAATTTTAGATGGTGGAAACGCGCATTATTACGAACGGCACAGAATAAAGACAAATCGCTTGCAACAACCTAATGTTCTATACGTAATAATTTTATTACAGCCTTGAACAGTTTCATTTTGTTTTAATTTCCTTTTTTGATTAAAATATCGAAATTCAATAAAATACCAGAGATACAGGAAAATGGTTGATTTGATATACATACTCGTACATACATATATTAAAAGTAAATACAGTAAAATGTTATGCTTGGAAACGACAAGCACGTGCAAATATCAAATTTGACGGTTATCAAGGTTACTGTCATTTTGTTTCGGCGCACGACTAGACGTGATGTCATAAATTACGTTTAGGAAATTTACAATTGTTCGTATGACTTTTACACTTTATAATATGACTAACATTAAGAATGCTAATTAATTAGATCAAAAATACGTGATCTTTAAACACACACATACACTCATGTATATTCATAATTTATTTATAATATATTATTTTAAAAGTAACGCAACTGGTTATCTGTAAATTTATAAAAATTTATATTTTTGAATTATAATGATAAGATAATTTTTTGTTAAATTAATTTATTGTTAAATATAAATTTTTAGCTTCGATCGACACTCTAATATAGGAATATATTGTTATACAGTTATTTTTAAACTTTTTAATCAGTTATGTAAAAATTATGTAAAGCTAATGTATAATATCTCTTTTGTAACTGGTAGCCACGCTCTCAATAGCTCCCGCAATTCTTTCGCGGTAATCGGTGACAGGGTACTCTGACTTTTTAAGAAAAATTTTCGGTCTACTATAGCTAAAACGCCGAAAATTTTTGGTAAGAAGTAATCTTAAGGATAGGGTCATTATTATTTTCTAATTGTGCAAATCCTCTAACATAAATTTAAGAGTGAGCCACTAACCACTTGTCTTTTGGCATGGACCAATTTGTGCATAACGCAGGTCAAAAGGGCTAGGGCCTGAAACTTCACAAAGGTAATTAGAACTTCGGCCTAAAAATTGATAAACCTGAAAAATTCACTGGAAATTAGTTTAATCTCAAATTGCCAGTAAGAAGATTGAACACTGATTTTGCAAATTGGACCAGTTTTAACAGTGTTTCATGATTCAAAATTAATCGAACAATTAAAATAGTTCTGGGGCGGTATGTTGTACCGGTATCACTACGAATCGAAAAAGTCGAATTCGAAAAAATCCGAATCGAAAAAGTGAAAGTTGTATCATTTTTGCTTTTCGAAAATGATACAACATACCGCCATTCGACTTTTTTCGAATTTCGATTCGAAGTGATGGTACAACATACCGCCCCTGATGTGCTTAAAATTTTGGAATAAATATATCTATAGTAGCGAGCAAAAATGGATACATAATGAAAACATTTTAAATTTTTTATTTTTATAGTTATAAATTTATTATTTAGACATTAAAAATAACTTGAGGTTTCAAGTTTGTAATGGGGTCGATTCCGGGATCTAAAATTGTATGTTATGTTGTTATTTTTATTTTTTCAATACAAATTCCAATAGAAAGCGAGGAAATAAAATAACATAACAGCAATTTTATGTCACGAGATCAGCTTTATTGGACATTGGATCGTATTAGATTAACAAATTCACCAAAAAATACAAATTTAATTTTTATTAGGTAGATACAACAATTCCGATTCAATTCAGATTTAATTTTTATTTTATTTTAATCCGATTCATTTTCGGCACAGTATCATTTGTGCTCTGTGGCAATTCACTTTCTCGTAAATCTGAGAAATATTCAGGCACAATTTTACTCGTATCAGATTGATTTATTTTTACAGCCAATTCTGTAATATTTCGCTGTTTTTGAGTTCTTTGTAAAGTTCTTAGTAGCGACTCATGAATGAATTTAAATCCGATTTAAATTTGGCGGATCTTTCTATCATTGGATCATTCAGCATGAAATGATTTTCTAAATTATTTACCAACTGGAGACCTTCAAGAATTAAACTGGCAGATAAAGTTATTGGTTCATCCTCGTCGGCAATTGCTTCATTTATATCGTCAATGGTGAGATTGCAAAATCCCTCACAGCCAACTGCTTATGCTAAGTTGATTATTTCGGTGTACATTTCAACGGCCACGTTTGATCGAATAGTGTCTACAATTTTAACACAATCGGGCCAAACGTTCTTCCAGAAAGCATTCAAAGTAGATGGCTTTATTTCGGACACGGACAAAACTACATGTTTTATACAGTCCAGCATTGATTTTTTTTCCACACGTCAACAACAGTTAGCGATTCATCCTCATCCATTTTATTTAAATATATTTAAATGATCGTCTTACATAATATACTTTAAAAGTTACAATTATTAGTCGAGTATTAGGTGGCAAGACGACGAGTTTTACATTTAAAGGGCATGCCTTTATCCTGTGACCTCCGAAATAAAACATTTTTCGAACCACTCATTCAATACTAACTCCGTAAGCTTTCTTATTTGCCATCCAATGAACTAGAAGTTCCTTTACATTGACACCTTTTAATGTTCGTTGTCGATCGATTAACTATGAGATATTTTAAAATACGACTTTTTGAGACATTGCTGCAAAGCAACAACGTAATGCTCCCTTTTGCCACTTTGAAACCACTAGCACTCTTTTCTGTTCTAGACACATTTTTTCTGCTTGGCATTTTCTTCCAGGTTTTGTCAGTGTTAAAAATTTTATCAGACGTATATTCACCGTCTTCAATTATTTTGGCAAGTTTAGAAGAATATAATAAAATTTTTAATTTTGTTTGTAACGACAAGCAAATCTTTGATGTGCCTCGGGCTTTCAATGTTGACTATTTTTTTTAGATTGCTTACTGCTGGTACTATTTTCACTAAAAGAATTTATCTTCTCTCGAATATCGATTGATTTGAGTTCTAAATCCTATTCAATGACGGCCATGCACCAATTATGTGAAAAGCCTTCCGCGTGGTCCTATCTTCTGTTCGTGTCGTCACCTCACGTAAATCATGATCTTTTAGTTTGATTGAGATGTGCGGAATTGTCGCGTAATCTACAGTATACTGCGGAAGATGCATAAAATAATTTTTGGACTGAATTTGAATTCTAGAAAATTTTAGTTTTGGTGAGGCTGAGTCTTGACGGGTAAGTGGAGGAATAGGATAATTTCTTGGCCGATTATTTTCAGCTTTATTTTGTAGTAAATCCAGAACTTCATCCGGGGTTTATGTTGGAATCCCAGTTTAGCTCAACATACCAGACCCGAAGATAATTAGTTAAGAAAGTGTTTAGTACGCCAAATTCGAGAACTACTCTAAAATCCATTTTTAAATTCACATCCAATTCTGCTTACCTGATTTGATAATAATTGGTTTGGATATGGTCAAGTTCCATTCAGAATGGTCGAATTTTAGAACTTCAATAAGAAGACACAATACAATCCCAATACACAAGTTGAGCCTAGTTTATTAGTATCCTAGCCCAGCTCTCCAAACTGAATTGGAAGAATTTAGGTTGGGAAACGGCCTGGTTCCATTCATTATAGCCGAATCTCAAAATTTCGTCAAATTTGGCTTTGCACCCCGTATTTGATCATCATTTGTTGAAAGATGGCCTCTAGTTCCATTGAGCATTATGCTAGAGTTCCAATCCAATTCGGAAGTTAATCTGACATTGCATAACATTGATAGTTTTCCAAGAGCCATTGTCTTGTCTCACATATTTTTTGCAACTTTTTGAATTTTTCGTGGTTGCCGAATTCAAGGGTTTAAATACTTTGAATTTTAGAGTAATTTGTAATATAATTCATATAACTATGGTTTCAGAAAATTCTCTTGTAAGTTGTGGAGGTGCAGAAGGATTAAATTAATTATTATTTATATTATTTAGGAATCCGGAAAATATTAATTTAGAAATAAATTTCAGGAAATTTCCGGATATTCAAATATATCATTTTTTCTTAGATTGCTGGATTTAAAGAAGCAATTGTTGAAAACCAATACCATCGTTATCCATTAAACCTATTAAACCATTATCCTTCCTCTAGTAGATTAGAATTGTGTTGTCTTTGTGTTACTAACTATCAGCTATACCTAGGTGTCTGTAACCGGGTCGATTCTGTCTCACTTAACTAACCTATCTAATCCTTCGGTTTAGTTATATGTAAAAAAGAGTGTACGGTGGACCCGGCGTCAACTGGAAGCTCCTGTGTAATAACTTGGTCGTATATTCAGAATCAATCAATAACAGCAATTTTATGCCACGAGAATCGGGCCCACCAATAAGATTTACTTAAGAAAATAACAATAATTTAATTAGTTAAAAAGATATATTAAAATCCATTGTTTAGATCATATGTATCCAAATATGCCCATTTTAGCGTACCCTTTAAAAGGGTCCCATTTGAAACGCGACATTTTAAAACGCGAGGTGGGTGAAGGAGACATTTAATTTTAGTTTATAGGAATTTAAAAATCGATAGGAGTGGGAGTATCGGATTGGGTTGTTTCAGGCGGGTCGCTGCGCTCCCGTTGCTTTGCAATGCACATTCTGCATCATATCGCGTTTTGTTCGCGCTATATACTTTATAATTTTGTACTATATCGCGTTTTGTACCATATCGCGTTTTGAAATATCTCGTTTCGAAATATCGCGTTTTGAAATATCGCGTTTCGAGCGGATCCCCCTTTAATTACAGTTTTTTTTTTGTTTTTATATTTACTAAACTATAGATATA
The DNA here is from genome assembly GCA_932526605.1 of Nephrotoma flavescens. NCBI lineage: Eukaryota > Metazoa > Arthropoda > Insecta > Diptera > Tipulidae > Nephrotoma > Nephrotoma flavescens. The sequence continues at coordinate 21,569,155 of OW052221.1, read as the reverse complement.
GAGAAATTGCGCTTCAACGTTAACCTGTTTTTTTTTCAAGTTTTATTCAAAATTTGAATTGTTGTTGTATTTTAATTAAAAAAAATTAAAAATGAAAAAATATCAGCTGAGTTGGAAACAAAATATCATTTCTCTTTGCGAAAAAGGATATTCTCTGCGGAAAGTTGCCACGCAATTACATGTGCCATAGAACAGTACGCAATGTACGAAACAGGAACAATTTGGGCAAATCAAATGGTTGTAACCTGGACCTTTAAAAGAAAAAAAGAGTAACCACAGCAACCAACTTATAAATACACCCCACAAAGCTGCTAAGGAGTTGGGTAAGAATGTTAGAGCAGACAGCTAGGTTGCAAAAAATAGGTTTACATTTATACGCAGCCAAGATAAAACCAGCCTTATCCAGCAAAAATATCAAAGCGCGCCTCGAATTCGCAAAAATTTCATAAAAAATGGTCTATTGATGATTGAAAACTAGTGATTTGGTCCGACAAAACGAAAATAAATCGATATAAGTCAGATGGGAAGTGCTACTACTGGAAACGGCCTCATGAAAAAATAAAGAAACATCATATTACGGAAACGATGAAGCACGGTGGCGGATCAGTAATGGCCTGGGAATGCTTCACTTGGTGGAACGTTGGCCCACTAGTGAGGATCAAAGAATATTTAAATATCCTTTAAAAAAAATGTAGTGGAGTTTGTGGATGAATGTGTTTATCCGAAGGGAGAAATCGCTTTTCAGCAATATGGAGACCCCAAACATCTGCTCAAAGTCCGGATATGATTCCCATAGAGCATTTATTTATGGGCCTTCATCAAGCGTTGATTAACCGAATATGGAGAGGCATCTAAAAACGTAGACGAATTATGGCGGCGAGATGAAACGGAATTGAATAAGATTCCACATGACCCCATACAAAGGTTTGCCGAGAGCATGCTCCGACATATAAAATCTTAACGAACAGAGAGAAATCCTGTTTAACGTTTTTCACTAATTACAGACCCCGCTTTTCTATTCTCACGTTCGTAATAATTTGACTAATACTTGCTTTTTTCTACTATATATAACAAAATTTTTACTTTTACTTATCAGTATATAAGTACTCCTGATGATGTTTTTTTAAACTTTCTTAACCAATTTTTAATTAAAATATTCAAAAATAATTCTTGTTTTGCGAAATAGAAAAACAAGAGTTAAGTGAAATGTGTTTATTAAGTGTTAGTGTATTTCGCCACATGCCTACGGCAAATAGTGTTAAAAGTATCTATGATCTAATGTGATGGTACATACAACTGATCCAAAAAAAATATTTACTTATCATCTTAGAGCATCTAAGGAAGAAGTTACTGGGACAGGTCGTTCTAAACAAACGGAACGCATATTTCCGCTCACGCTTTGTTGAAAATTTTGAAAGAACATTTTGATTATGATGTCATCAAATATTGAAAGTATACAATCAACCAAAGGAAATCCAGTTGGTAACTTATTTGCTTTTTGATTCTACCATCCGTGCCTGGGATATAAACACTTTAACCTCTCCAGTTTCGACATCCTAATATGCGTAGATGTTGTTCGACGTTATTAATTGGACCAAAGATTGATCGAATGATCTTCCTTTCGAAGGTAGATAACAATCTACAATCGTTAGAAGTCATGGTCCAGCTCTTGCTTCCGAAAGCCAGCACAGGTCTTATGAGTGCTTTATAAAGTGCGAGCTTGCACGACTGCGATATATGTGTTGCTTTTATTTCTGCCTGCATATCACTCAACGATGTTATAACTGAACCGAGGTATTACTGTCCTGAGGCCTAGGTCGTTGCCAAATTATACAAGTGGTCGGATTATTTAATGTTTGGTGAAAATATCATAGGATTAGCGTTGCTGTAAGTGATTTGGCATCAAGCGTGGTCTCTACATATGCTTTATAATCGTAAAATTTTGTTTCTTAGAAATGTCAGTAATCGAATCAATTTGAATCGTTATGCTTAAAATAAAAAACCTCACTGAAGACATTTTAGATGTGATGGACATACTTAAAACGAAGTTATACTTTCTTTAATTAATGAAGTAGTTAAATAGAATATGTAATTGAATTTTTAATTTAAAGTCTTCACACAAGAAAATATACAACATTCTGAAGCAGGAAAAAGAAGAATATCAGCCAACAATTGTAAATATAAAAACTAAAAATTAACCGGACCGACTAAAAATTAAAGGATTCATAAAAGATGGCGACTTCAATACAGCAAATGTTCATTAGGAAGAAGGCTAACCACAAAGGAGAAGGGTTAACCAGCGAGGAAAGCTAATGCACTGGCCCACTGGCGGAAGAAAAATACTTGATCCAACCGATTTCTTTGTAATCAAAAATAATTATTAGCAATTTTATGACAGTTGAGGAGTCGAGACTTGAGTTCAGATCATTCTGTTGGGTATAAAAATAAGTCTCTGCCGTTTTTATAAAAAAAATGGACATTTATTGTGAAGGAACGGTAGGTTATGTATTATTCAAAGTATTATCCATCGCAAGTTACTACTTCTTCACATTTTTCTAACACCCTATGAATAGTACGTCGGAAAAACGCTTCACGGTATCTTCATATGATGTGAATTGCTGCTCAGACAGGCCGTTCGTCATCGATCGAAGTACAGAAGGGACAATGCCTGGTAAATATAGCCGGTAGGTTTTGATATAGTAGGTTTTGACCGGCGCCACAGCATGTAGACAAGCATTTTTTCTTGTGTGCTCGGCTCAATCTCATCAATTGTGTTCGGTATACACGACATCAAGCTTATACCCCCAAATAAACAACACGAGCTATTTTCCATGAATATTCGGCTTGGTTGTCGTTATTGAAGCATGACCAGGTCGTCCCCATCATTTCTTCTATTTTCGGTTATAGTAGTGAATCCATTTTTCATTACCCTTGACTATGCGATGCAAAAAAGCCTTTCGTTTATGCCTGGTAAGCGGCATTTCACATGAAACAAATCATCGTTCAACATCACTCGGCTTCAGTTCATATGGAAACCAATCTCCTTGCTTTTCAATCATTCCCAATGTTTTTAAACGATGTGAATTTGCTTGACGAGTCACTCTTATTCTAAGTGCGAGTTCTTCTTGCATTTGGCACGAATCTTCATCCAATAATGCTTCCAATTCCGCGTCTTCGTACACTTTCGACCTTCCGCTACGTTCTTTGTCTCCGACATCAAATTGACCATTCTTAAACTTTTGAAACCAATCTCGACAAATTCTCTTACTTAAGGCAGGTTTAAAATTCGGTTCAATCGCTAATATTTTAAGCTTTGTTGCTAGATATCCAACCTTAGGATATGACGTTTTACATCGGGTAATTTTAACCATAACTTACTGGTGGCACCACCGTTTGTCGAACGGCAGAGATTTATTTGTATACTCAATAAAATAATCCAAACGATAAGTGTTCAATTCGCTCAAAAAGAGAATAATTCAGTCTAGATTAAACAACCTGTTTAAGTTGACAAATGATATAAATATTGACTATCCACTTTAGAAAGCAATTAAAAATTTAAAATGGCCAAGAGTGCAGCTCTATCTCTGTGGATGGGATATGGCAATGAAGAACAAAGAAACAGCGAAATTATGAACAGTATCATAAAGGACATGGCTTCGATTTGATTATCGGCGAAACCTTAAAGACTTTCCCAAGAAAGACTACATCAATAATGTCTAAACTCTTTGAAGACTTAAATCGATAATTGTCAGAAATAATCTTATTCCGAATCATCAGTCTTGCTTCTGTAATGAGCACTAAACTATTAATCAGGTACATATATTATACCCGGTAAACCAGTATAAGTTGAAAATGTTCAAAATGCTAGCCGTATGACTGTGGTTGTTTCTGTAGTTATTAAAATAACTTCTGTGCCTTTGCATTGTATATCATCTATAAGGAAAGCAAATGTAGAGTGTGTGTTTGTCTTTAATGTTAGAAATATAACTAACACGGAAGTCATTTCATGCAATTCCGACTTGGAAGTCAACCTAACAATAAGATTAAATAACTTTTCTAGAATGTCAGCTTGCAATTCAATCATTTCACATTCAAAAACGCTAGCCACAGAACTTTGGCTTGGGCGTTGGTTAAATGTCAATGTTTGGTATTGGATTACAGAATCCGAATGGCCGAAAGGCCATTTATTCACAATGTATCTGTCACAGGGGTGCAGGGATGCACTCCCCCCACCCATTTTTAACCCCAGGGTACTTGCGTGTGTACACATACATAGTGAGAATTTCCAGAAGGTTCTGATTTGGCGATATAATTCGCCAACTCGATAAGTTCTTGTTTTGTACGATCGGTACAAAGCAAGAGTTAAATTTTTGCAGTTTGGTCATGATAACCTGATGAGTACGCCAAGAAGAGACCTAAGGAAGTTATCATTTTTTGAAGGGTTTGTGTATTTTTGTGTACACAAGCACCCTGGGGCTGAAGGTGGGGGAAGTGCATTTTTCCACTTTTTGTGGTAGACGTGTTGTGAGTAAATGGCCTCTTTGTTTTCTGTGACTGGGGAGCCGTGAACGTTGTGTAGGTGCCATTGTAAATGATGTATTATTTTCCGACTTGGTTCGTATTTTAGTTTTCGAATATCTCGGGGAATAAATGGTTATTGATTTACCGGGAGAATATGTATTATAATATAAAATTGATTAGAAAGGAAAAAAATATTGCTCCGTATTTATCTCAGTGCAAGTCTTTCACAAAGTCTGGCATGGATATCTAACCTATAAACTAAAACTTATCCTGGTTGCGTCAACATTTTTCGGAAAAATTTACCGCAATTTGAATTCAAGTTAACTAACATTTATCCTAACAATCACATAACATTTACTTTTTTTTATCAAAAGATATCCCTGCGTCAAAATTTGATTCGAAATGAACATCAGTGAAACCTCCCGAAAGCGCCCACCTACGGGACTGTAAATTTATGGTCATTTTAAGAAGGTGGTCGGTATGAAGAAATTTCTCTGAATAGCGACCAAAATTATGTTTCTGGTGTTTGGTTTTTTTATAGAAGTTTTGACATAATATGGTAAATAAAACAAACATATGTATGTACATTAGAGTGGACCTTATTTTCGAAAGTCCCAATATCTGACGGGACACCCCCTAGAAGTGTCAAATAGTAGAGTAGAGTTATCGTGTAAATGTAAAGTTATCTAACGGGACACCCTCTATAAATGTGCGGTTATGCTAAAAACTTAGACAGAAAAAATATTGTCGCGACTTGAGCGCGAAGTTCGATAAAAACGGCATTTTGTCAATTTTTCACTTTCAAACGAACAAAAATTATTTAAAATTTTTTCTCGGTCTAAATGAAAACTGTGGTGAATAGAAGCGATAATTACCTTTCCAAAACATCAAAGATATCGAAAATCCGATTAACCGATTTTCGACATGTTTGATGTTTTCGAAAGGTAATTATCTCTTCTATTCACCACAATTTTCATTTAGGCTGAGAAAATTTTTTAAAAAATTTTTCTGTTCGTTTGAAAGTGAAAAATTGTAAAAATACCTTTTTTATCGAACTTGGCGCTCAAGTCGCGACCTGTAAACCATCATCACCTGTAAAATATTTTTGCTCATATTAAAGGAGTTGATTTAATTTGCATAACCCCAAATACACTGGTCGCTAAACAGAATAGAGAGGTGGTCAGGTTAAAGAGAATTTTTAGAACCAATTTGTATGGTTAATGTGTTGGGGCTGTAGAAAAGTGGCCTATTTAAGGAGGTGGTCAGAATGAAGGGGTGGTCACATTGGGAGGTTTCATGTTTTGAATTCAAAGGGGAACGATCAAAATATAAAGGGGAAGCTTGTTTACCAAATAAAATATTTTGTATGCTATGTTTTATCCTCTTTCAATACTGTAGTCAAATTTGTCCGAAAAAAACTGTCGCAGAGTAACATGAAGACGTTTTCAGGGTTAAACAAATTGTTCATGATCAAACATTTCGCTGGAAATCCCATGCATGTGAACGTCGAGCTAATCAAATTATGGACAAGTGGAACATCCATGAACTCCTAAATTAAAAGAACAGTAGTAATTTAAGTTAGAATAAAATTGCTTATTAGACTTAAGAACAGATTGTAACTAATTGCTTACAGTTCTAAATTTAGTCTTTACATATAAAAAAATTGCTAAAACTGACTGACAAATATCGAAATACTGTTTATACAGAAGGAAGTGAAATAAGTACTACGCAGTATCGACGAGATCATCCCTGTTCGAAGCAAAAGGCAGGTTTAAAAATAACAAAAAATTCTTCATACTGGTTACTAATTGCTTGCTTGTGGACTAATTAATAATCTTTTCTCGTATTGTAAATAATTAATGATTAAACAGTTATTTTTTATGTTAAAACATAAACCGACCATTTATTGAACTTTAGAACCTGAGTACCAAGAAAAACAAACGTAAGTTAAGAGGTAAATTATTGTTTAAAAGTAATGGTTTGAAGTGCTACCAAACAAAATAATAATTTACGCACTAAAATTGTGCCCTTTAACCGGTAAATTACAAAATGGGGGTAATTACACATTGAATTAATACTTTTAATAATTTAGTAAATTAATTTTAGTAATTAACGCTGCTAGGCAACACACACGATCGATATTTTAAATCAACCTGATACTTTCTTATATTCTCTTTGGTTTACGTTGAAACGATTTTTATATAGAAAGCAACTAAATACACGTATATGTATATGTACACAAATGTAAATTTAATTATCTAATTACAGACTTTATTATTCAAGTGGTTTTATGAATAACAAATTTTAGTACATATTGCAATATAAATCACAGCAAACAGTGCAAAAATAATACACACACACAGAACAAGATACAATTTTTTTTAGTACCAAACGTCAGAAAAAATTAAAAATAATTAGCGAATACACTTTCCTAGTCACAACTGTATCAGTATTTTTTTTTATTATGAGTACTCATTCTATTTGTTTTTCTCAGCAACGCGGGAATATTTATTAATCAAAAACTTTGATTTAAATTTCACAATATGCGTACGTAATGTTATAATTACATATATTTTACTTACCATTGCAATTTAAATGTGCCGATATTTCTCTCCACGCGTTTGTCGAATAAAATTTATCTTTGTAATACGGCGAATTTTGATCATATAGTCCGTGCCGTTTCTCATATTCTTTTATTAAAATTATATCAAATTCACTCATCTTAAAATTTTACTTGTTTCTTTGAATTTAATTAATATTAATTATTCACTAGAAAAATATTCAAAACAACATGCAACGCGATAACACATTAATACATAAAACTATTTTTATTGAATTATATTTCACCAAATCACAAATTCACAAAATTTATCAAGACAGAAAATATTTTTTATTATTTTTAATACAAAAATCCAACGCTTACTAAGCACTTATTTCTACTTAAATAAATTTTTTATTTTTTTATATTTTTTTTATTATAATTTTTGTTTTTGTGTATTTAAAACATTTGTTAAATAAAATATAAGTATAGCTATATAAAAAAAAATATTTTTTTGTCTGTGTATTAATAAATATTTTTTATTATTTTTCTTTTTCAACCTCTAAATAATTTTATTTTATATATTTTAACAAAAAAAAAATTTATTGTATATTATATTCCTCACCACTACAGCGACAAAGATATAATAAAATTTTTTTTTATATAAAATAATAAATTAAAATAAGTAAAAATAAAATATAATTATAGCTGATAATATAATACGAATTGAAAATGTAAAATGGAATAAAAAAAATGTTTTTTTTTTGTGTTTGTTATTTGCTTTCAACAGAATTAAATTACTACGTTTTTATATATAAAAATAATAACTGTAATAATAGTTAAGCGTTTGTTTCGTAAATTTTATGTTAAACAACAAAAAAAAATCATTAATAACGTAAAAATCCATTGACAGCTGCTTATTTTTAATAATAATATAATATTTTAATTATGCACATGTTTTATTTATAATTTTTTAAGGTTATGATAAAATAATAGTATGCGACGAAAATATAAAAAGGAAAAGGATGCATAGTTATAAAATAATAATATAATTTCCCCAGGTTGACGACATCCATGTTTTTATATTTTTATCATAAAGTCGATATTACAAAATTATATAATATACTCCCCTAAAAGTATTTGGGTTCTTCTTATGACATTTTTTTTTTGGTTAATTATTTAAATAGATTTTATGTATGCACATACAGATAAGTATATAAAAACGAATGAATAAGTATATGTGGCTAAAGAAAAGCATTGACAGCTGGCATTAATACATTTTGCTTTATTTTATACATAGTATATTTTGTTATAGAACTAAACTAAAGTAATAAAATACAATCTTCCCCTATTATACTTAATTATTCATGTCAGTGCTGTATTGTATATTACATTAAAATTGATTTGGTCGCATAAATCAACAAGGACGTGTTGATGTAGTGTTTTTCTTAATTTATAATTTTTTCGTTATAAGGGGTCACCTATTGTATATAAGAACAAAAGTCACAGAGTACAAATAATTGAAATTTAATTTATGCCTAACTATTTAAGAAATGGACGTCTATTAATTTCTCGCTCATAGTAAAATTGTTTAAAAGCGTTCAGCCAATAGATTCTCATCAGGCAATCACGATTGAATATTGTAACAGAATGATCACAATTTATATTCTGCATCATATTACGGAGGACACGTGAGTATCAGTTACCTTAGAGATTATATTAGTAGTATGGAACCGAATTAACTTACAAAATTTGTGCTTGCATGATTCGATTTCACTTTTGCCGGTTCTATATGGTATAGGTAAGCCTCGTTTTGACAGGCCTGTTTTCAAAAATTTGGTTTCAAATGCCTGGTTTTCAAAATTCTGATTTTCAAAATCCTTTTTTTTCGAGCCGGCCCGAATTATTAAAAATAAATCGGCCTTCAAAAAACAGGATTCTCTTGAATCTGTGATTTATAATAAAATGGATATATGTAGTTTGTTTAAATAATTTTAAAATGAAACTTATTTCGACGAATAAGGGGAAACCAAATTAATTTTTAATGGTTATGTGTACCATTTGGAGAGAAAAAAGAAACGTTTCAGTGGGCGTGTGCTAAGAGACAGACTCTTTCCTGCAAAGGAAGAGTTGTTACGAAAGATGTTGAAGAGGAGCATGTGATTAAAAAAGGACCTTCAAGCCAAAGCCAAGGTGGAATATTGGCTTATGGACGGTACGTTTGATGTAATTCCTGCGTTTATGCGTCGATTTTTCACTATTCATGGCAAAAGTGGCAAGGAGACTGTACCTTTGGTGTTCGGAATAATGAGCTGCAAAGTGAAGCGGCATATTTCGAATTCTTCTACGAAGTATGCAGATGGGCATGCAATTGGGGAATAAGATTAAATCCCTAATTCATAATACCGGTTTTCGAAAAGCTGCACTGAAAAAAAATATAAATTGGTTCAAACCCTATAAATTATAGATTACAGAGATATTGGAGGATATACTATGTATGTTTTAAGTTATTTTGGCAAGTAAAAATAATAATTTCTGTAATTTGATTATTGTTTATAGATTACTTTTCCTATTATATTGTTAATGCGAGCGTTAAAGCTGTAAAACATTTTTTTCTCGAAACTACTTTTAAAGGCTGCTTGTTTCACTTCGGGCAGATCATCTAGAGACAAGTACAGAAACAAGGCTATGCTGTGAAGTACGGCAATAACGAAAATTTTAGCCTCCAGATCAGAATGTTAAAAAGTTTAGCTTTTTCACCGACAGAAGACTTACTATGGTATTACCAGGAACTAAAAAGAAAACTCGACCCTGATCATCGAAACCGCTGTACTCTTCAAATTTGTGGTCTGTTTGGGATAATTCTCAAGCAAACTAACCTAGGACACATCAATTCTGTGGGGAGATGGCTAAAGGTGGTAGTAGGTAAATCACATATCGGCCTTTATCAACTAATATCGGAATTCGGGAAAGATTTTATAATGGGTAAAACGAAAATTGCGCAAATGAGAGCGGAAGTATCTAAGCCAAACAAACGGAAATTGCAAATTAAAAATACGAAAATTTTCAATATAATAAACCTGCAAGATAATTTAAGCAAAGTGAATTGTCTTCAAAATATTGCCTATAATCTTGACCTTTATAAGTACTTCTTGTCTGTCTTAATAACATTTTTCTGGCTGCCTCATTTTTTAGAATTTTAACTTTTGATATCAATTTAAAAACACGTCTTGTCAAATTCAGATATTGTAAGATATTAATGAGAATTTTCTACTTCGAAAATAACACATACTCTTTCGATTTTACGTTGTTGTTGCTTTTTGTGTATTTCGTTGACGAAATTTTGAAAAAAAATCAAACGAACGAATTATTTTTGGTCACTCTGTGCGTTCTCGAGTGGGTCAGTCAGTTTTATACAAAATATTTGTTTTTATAATTTCTAGTGGGATACGTGAAATATTATTTTAATTTATTTGATTTTTTTAAACATGAATTATTAAATGTTCTTTTCAGAACAACCATAGCATTCAAAATTAAAAAAAAAAAAATTCTATGAACAAAAAATACTAATCTTAGAAAACCATGCTTTTTAAAAACCAGGCATTTTTCTGTTAAAAAACGAGTTTTTTGAAAACAAGGCTTTTGTATACCAGGCTTTTGAAAACCAGGCTTTCGGAAAACCAGGCTTTTTGAAAATCCAGGCTTTCGTACAACCAGGCTTTTGAAAATCAAGATTTAGAGGAGAACTCGTCATGGCTTGATGAGATCACAAAACTTTATCAACAATTTAGCTTCATTAACTTGAATATCTTGTCGAGGATTAAATTATATTCGTGTTAATTGGAGAAAACAAAAATGACCTTAGGGCCGAAGTGCTCGAAATTGCTTTGAATTAACTCTTTAGTAAACTTGGAAAATTAATTGTAAAATTTATTTAACAGATCTTATGCTCAGACCAAGAAGCCCTTGGTTAAGTCAGTATTTTTATTTTGTTATGTTGAGATGATGATTTTAATTTCGATAACCCGTCAGAATTCTCTCTCTCTCTTTCGAGTTTTCTGATCCCATGAAGAGGAGACCTTTTACAGCAGTTTGTAGTATACAGTTCCCTTGTTAAAATGTGTTCAACTTTTAACATATTTCGCCAAACACACAACTATTATGTGAAAATTGTCAAAAAAATTAGCAATAGTCCATTAGACAAATTTTATAATTTTTTTATTATTAAATTTTCATATAATAATTTAGTTTTGAATTTTGTAATTTCAATTTAATTCAATACAAAAAAGGTTTAGAAATTGTATTCACACTATTTGTATAAGAAAATTTTTACCTGACAATTTTGTGCTATTAAAAAATTCGTTATATTTTGAAAAAGTCATCCATCACCATCGCTTTTTAGAAATCGCCACTAAATTGTGATTTTATTGCAGTTACAATTTTAGTCCACAGTCACAAGAAAATGTCATTTGGCACTTGATCAGAATCTAGGCCCAGGTTAGGGGTGGCTAAAGCTGGCCTCTTTCTTGTATGAATGTCTTAAGATCTATCAAAAGTACGAGACCCACACACGCAAAAAATGAGTTTAGCAATGTGCTAACAACTTACTCCTACAAAAACGATCAAGTTATGAACAATCAAAACTCTCTGTTAATAAAGGGTATTTCATTTCGAGGTATAGAATTTTGAATTTAAATAAAAAACAGAAAAATAGTTTTAATGGCTAGAAATATGACTTTATTTGATAATGAATATGATTTAACGTAATCTGGAGGACCAATTTTCGATAACTCTTCACAGTATTTCTGGCCGTATTTCGGTAATAACGCGTCGACTGTTGGCTTCCAGGTGTTCAATAGTTGACAGATTCATTTCTCGATATTAATCGTTCATCAAATGTTTCTTTCAGTGAATGCGCTGTATGGCATGTGGGTCCGCCTTGTTGGAACCACATGTCTATGATGTCAATATCATCCAACTGAAAATTAGTCATCATGTCTCTATGGCGGTCTCCGTTGACTGTATCCTTTCACCAGCATTATTTTTGAACACATATGGTTCGATGATTCCTTTCGGCACACCAAACGGTAACTTTTGTCGATGTAATGATTTTTGAACAATGGCTCGTTGATTATCTTCACTCCAAATGCAACAATTCCGCTTGTTAACATAGCCATTCAACCAAAAATGACCTTCATCACTAAAGAAAATTTTGTATGGAAAGCTTGCATCAATGTCCGATATATCACGATATAGGCTTCGGTCCATTCACAGAATAAGCTGCGCGAACGATGGTCTTATGGTTTTAACTCATGCACAAGTTGAATCTTGTAATAAGCATGTAAACCAAGATCCTTACGCAAAATCCTCCATAAAGTTGTTGGATCAAACCGCAATTGTTGTGCACGATGACGAATCGATTCATTTCGACGATAAAATGAACATAGCACGCAATGAGTTTCACGAATTGAACCACTATTTTCAAAGTAAATTTGATCTATTTACAAACGTTGCTCTAGTGTGACCAAACTAACCAAAAATTAACTGTCAGTTGTCAAATCGGCTGTCTCTCAGAAAAGCGTTCTTAACATAGTTCTATACCTCGAAATGAAACAGCCTTTATTTGGATATATCAGTTCAAGACATAATGAAACAGTCTGCTGTTCCCACCAAATACAGAGCACTGTTCCGTCCGAAGCGATTTGGCCTTGCAGTCGATGTCGATGATATTATGGTAAATGCAATCATGTATTTATCATATTTTTTTTGTGAGTGTGGTTGTCCTGGATCAACCCAAGCCATTTTGCACTTTGGATTCTCAAAATAGATCCATTTTTCATCGCCACTCGCAATTCGTTGGAGAAATGACTTTTTCTTGTATCTGACAAGGAACGTTTCGCAAGTGGTTTGTCTATTTTCCTGTTGCCTTTCATTCAGTTTATGCGTAACCCATTTTTTCAACTTTTAAATCTTTTCCGTGGCTTTTAAACGTATGGAAACGGTTTCTTGTGATCATTCAATTGATTTGTGAGTTGTTTTTGCGTTTGCGCGCCACCCTCATCCAAAAATGTATGCAATTCACTCTGTCTTCAAACTTTTTTGGTGGTCTTCCACGATCATCATCAAATCACCACATTTGAATTTATTAAACCACTCATATCATTGTGATTTACCAAGAGCATGCTCACCGTAAGCTTTGATAAGCATTCGATGTGATTCTGCAGCAGTTATATTCAAACGATAACAAAAATTCAATGATGTGTGCAAATCGTAATATGTAGGCACAAAATTCGGCATTTTTATGAATTGGTCATGAAATGGATGTTGTTGATAGATGTAAAAAAAAACAATGGCGCCGATGACGTGGTTTGTCGAAAGGTACATTGTCAGGTGGCACCATTTATTGGTAAATTCCGGTTTCATATTTACCCAACTGGTAGCTTTCGTGATTTTTCCGCTATCGATTATTCTGATCACTTTCATAATTTCAACTAATTTTATAACTTCTTTTTTTCTCTTTCTAGCTTTCACAATACATCCCCATTAAGGAATTTTTACCGCCTGCACGGCGGTCCTCCAACTATCTCGGTTCATTTCACGCTCCTTGCTGTTTAGAGTTCTTCTCAGGACTATACTTTCCAAGCCCAAATCTCAACCTTGGATGCCATGATATTTCACTCAGAATCGTAAATATAGGTTTTACAGGGTGTTTAATTTTTTTTTACGTAGCAAAATAAAGTATAGTAATCATGAACAATGTTGTCGAGATTTTTGCTGATTTACCATTCGCTGGGCAGGCGAAGTAAAAAAAGTAGTTTGAAAAAAATATTTGTGTGTGTGTGTGCGCGTGGTACCGTGCAGACGAATTGACTGATCGGGTTGAAACTTCATATTTAAAGTGCAGGCTTTTATCTCGGAAATGTTATATGATGGGAGAATAACTTATTTATAATGAAAATGGTTGTGTCGAGGGGGACGGTTAGTGGTCATCTTGAATTACCTCGGAACTCATTATTTTTATACATATTCTGGGCAGGGTCTACAAATATATGTATTTTCTTTTCCATTATATTTTGTATGTAATGCAGTTTTTGTGTTGTTACGATATTCGAAATAAATTTTGGTAATATTTAGAAATGCATATAGCCGGAAACCAACACTATAATATTTTGTGATTATGGCTTTGTTTCACGGTTTCTGTTGAGTGGCTAAGTTCCCAAAAAAAAGCAAAAGCCATTTCACTATTCTAAATATTTAAGTAACTTTTTAGATTTAGGTATGAGGAGTGCGAAGTCTTTTATCAGAACGGAGGGAGCAAAATGTAAATTATAATCAGAATGAAGAAAGGTTGGATCTGTTGGAATATCCAACTAATAACGAATTAGAATTAGAAATGGTACGAGCAGAAATATCGGGTGTATTTTTTAATTTAAGCCCAGCAAGCAAGCTTACTCCGGATATTGTACACCGAGCAAAGGTTGCAATAAATTGTGTTTTACTTTGCATACTCTCAGTACACGGACATTAATTTCAGAGTAGAATTGTAAGAACTGTGTATATGCGATGTAGCGCAGTTCACATATAAAAACATATAGTGTTCCGAGTAAAATTACCCAGGTTGAATAAAACAATGCACAGATCATTTTTGACAGTGTGTTCGAGGTTCATTTGAAAAATAGACCCATCCGCAATTTTCATGTTAAATACGAATTTAAATACATTGAAGAGCCAGGAGCAGTTTTTAACAATAATATTATCCATTTCGTCCAAACCTTATAGTTCGTTTATTTTTAACGGCTAGATTGCATGCATAATCTCGGTAGAATTAATAGGTTCGGAGAAGCAAGATCCGCTGTAGTCTTTTTGTACACCAAAAAAGAAACGCTTAGATTCAATTCGAATAGTTTCGTTAGGAGATCTGTAAAATTGAGTGGATCATTCCTGAGCCACGTTTATAAAAAACTGGTTGAATTTCACAGATATTTCTTGTGAAGATGTGAGTATACAGGATTAGAAGCGGTAAATTTGATGTATCGCTATATTGGGTGAATTGTCCCCTAAAATATCATCAATGGCTTGCCAAAACTTAGTATTCGTGTATGCTGAATCAAGTTTGCGTTTATAGAACAGTCTTTTGGCAATGATAAACCTCCACGTGTGGATAACGTTTTAATTTGCGTGAGAACTTTTTTATCTTACCCAATACCGTTGAGGTTTAAAATAATTTTGATTTCAATGGTTGAGTATTTCCCCACAATTAGTGTATTTCATCCAGTTTTAATTTGATATGGTCTCGAAATGATTTCATTGTGATTTCGCCAAGTTAACCGACGGACCTTCCGAGATTGCGATGTCATTGATATGTTCTTGCAGAGTTTCAGAAGCCGTTTGTGGAGTTTTTTGGTATATACACGATTGTCATATCATCTACGAAAGTAGACGTCATAACTTGCAAAGCCGTTGATAGGTTTGAAGTGAAAATTAAATATAACGTTGTGCCACTGCTTTTTGGTAATCCTGCCAGAATGTTTTCTCGCCCGATTCAGGTATTTGACAATCTGCGATTTGACAAATACAATTTCATTCAAGTTGGTAAATTTCTCGCAATTTAAGATTAATTTTATGAAACACACCCTCGTGCCAAACTTTATCGAATGCTTGGGCAACATCCAAGGAGACGCCGAACCAGTATTTCTTCTCTACGTATATGTTGCTGGCCTTATTTTTGTAGCTACTTGGTGCGCTTGCTCAATTGTTCCGTGTTCGGCTCTGAAACCAAATTGATGATTCGGGATGATATTTCGTAGTTCCAGTTTTGATCATTTTCGAGATGATGGGTAATATGTTTATTGGTCTATATGACGAAAATTTTGGTAGGATCCTTGTCAGACTTTGAGTTCATTTTTATAATTGAGAGTTTCCAGCACACAGGGATATATATCTTCATTCAAAAATTGAATTGAATATTGGACCTTTCACCTGTAAATCGATCATACCCAGGGGCTTTCTTTAATTGAATTGGATGTTTAATACACCAAGGCCGTCAGGAATTTTTTGACGATCAGTTTTTTGGCCAATAAGTTGCATGGTTACACGATGCAACATCGTGGTAGGTCTCTTGAATAACATTCATTTGGCGTTTGTAAATATCTGCCGAAACGTTATTATTTGGAGAGCAATTTATTGAAACGATAATTAAGCTTTCTTTATCGAGGTCATCACATAGATTGCTTGAATTTTCACAGTGCTATATCCATTTAGAACATAATGGCTTCAGACATTTTGTCAGTGACATTTTAGTTTCTGAATGATATTGAATTTGTAGCATTGCTTGTATCATATTGTCCATTATTTATTTAAATTACAAGAAAATAATTAGTTAGTTATTCAGGGTAGGTTCAGCATTTGAGGATTCACCTTGGAGAACGTTTGCATATGTTAGTTTGGTGGTCGATGTTCTGGGAAACGCGAGAGTTATTTTGCGAATTCGAACACAGCTTTCTCATGGACAAATGTTCGTGCAAAACATAACTAACACGCACGTTCCATTGTTATCTTTACAATGTCAGCTATCTCAAGCAACTTCACTTTACGGTCTTTCAAAACAATTTCGTGGATTTTTTTATGTTTTCTGGAGTTACAGCCTCATTTGGGCATCCAAAGCGTGGTGCATCATCGGAGGTTGTACAACCACGTTAAAATTCAGCATACCAGTGAATGATGGTTGATTTTCCTGGTGCAGAGTCCAGATAACTCTTATCAAGACACTCCTGACAAACGTCATGGTATCATTTTAAGGTTGGTAGAATTTAAAAATCATGTATAGGTTTTAAATTTGTAGCACCATCTGTGTGTCAGTCCGGTAACTTTTCAGGTATAATAAATTTGTCACGTGAAATGTTTTTCCATTCGCTAGCACGCTTGATTTCTTGCACCACCTTGTGTATATTGGGTTCACGCAAGCAGATTGAAGGCTTTTATTTTCGATTAGCCTGCTCTTGAATATTTGCATTTTCAGTTTTCAATTCTTTTGCTATCCCTTAAAATATTTCGATTGATGTCAATTTGTGGCATATGTATATTACGTTTAGTACTCACTTTAAGGCCAGTGTCCCTACTGTGCTTTTCGAGGAGTATGTTCATGGGGTCATCTACCATTTCAGTCAGTCGTACTGGGTCAATCACTTACCAGACTCACAACCTCAGAGGTATTGCTTGTAGCTGTATATGATGTCTGGGAGCCAAGCTTGCTCGCTCCCGACAGCCGGTACTGGACATTCGACTTCCTACATCGTTACGTTGTTTTTCATGGTAGATTCCGGGTTCCTTCCCCATATTGTAAACATAAGCGTCAAAAGTTCGTTATGTATACATGGAAACAACAAAGCCACGTGCTCTATTTACCTTATTGATTAGAATCCAGATTATCATAGAAGTGCTAATCTAGATTAGTCGCCGTTGCGGAAAAATATGGCCATTGCGTATACCCACTCTACCATATTTTTCCAAAATTTAAGGTCAAACAATTTTAAAATTAGAAAGAATTCGATGAAGATAATAAGCATTTAAGATAATTGGATAAATATTTCAAGGCAATCAGAATTAATTTTATAAAAACTCGTAAAAATTTAGACTACAACCTCAAAATGTGCTTAGGTCCTAGGGCTCAAACGTAGCTCGAATTCTCTGGGTTTAAAACGAAATCAGACCATCAACAGAAAACTCATATACCCGTTAAATACAGTAAACTATTGATCCAGATCATTTTAAATGCTTTCATTGATGCTGAACTAAACCGGTTCAGATCGAGCCTCAAGAAATATATGTAGTTAATAATTCTAATATTTTTAAAATCTCAAAGATATTTTTTACTCACAGCACAGCGCAAATATAAAATTTAGAGCCTTAGTACTGCACTGCTTAAAATATTATTATTATTACTTTACCCTATTCAAATGTATCTTAATACACATTGATTACTCATATTAAGTATTAACATAAAAACTGAATTCATTTCTTATCTCAAAAATTTTCCATTAAATTTTATAGTACTTATGAGTATTAAGCATACATATACATAATTTTTTTTGCTAAATAATGTTTCATACTCAATAACCGTTTTAACAAAGAGATAGAATTTAAGAGGAGAAATATAGCAGTTTAGTGATTTTATGTATCCTTTTCTGACCTGCTTATAACAAAATGTTATAACGTAACTAAATATTTCCTTTATGCTTTGTATTATGCTTAAATGTATGTGCATACGTATTATAATAATTAAACAAAAGAATATATAATTTTAAGAATAAGAGGGAAGTTTGACAAACCTTATTTAATATGCGAGGTATTGAAAAATGTAATATGTACATATATCGATCATATGCAGAATCATGGATGTGTCACAAACATGTGATGTTGGGGAAATTTTTTAATAATTGTTCATCCTTTTTATTGCCATATATTATTATTTATTTTAACCTCAAAATATATAAATAAACCATGTGCAATTAAAAATCGAGCAGCACAGCTGTCAATGGTCGTTTCTGACGTTATTTAATAATGTTTTGTTATTAAATTTCTAAATAGCACATTACCAACTATTTGTATATCAATTATCTGATTATTTGTATTTTTGGTTTTTGTTTGATTCTGTTGAAAACGAAATAATAATAAAACCGTGTATGTAATCACAAATATTTTGTTCATTTCCAATTCCAATTATTATCAGCTATAATTACATTTTTTTTTTTATTTTTATATTTTTATTTATTATTTTCTATCTTTGTGTAAGTTATGTGTATTGGTTTATTTTATATATTTTTTTAATAAAACATTTTCTGTTCGTAATATAAAATATAAAATTATGAAGGGCTGTGATTCATAAGCGATATACCGCGGGCCCTTACCGTACAGCATTTTCTTTAAATAAACGTAAATAAATTATGTTTTCTTCGACTCATAAAGGTTTAGTAGGCCATAACGTTTTAACTATGCTTAGTATACCCTACCAAGTATAAAAAATAGTGTTTTTAAGCATCTTACATATCAGATTTTCGTTATTGAAAATATTTTGAAATGTATATTGCATTTTCGAAAAAACGATTAAAAACAAAAACATTGTAAATTAAATTTCAAGCAAAATTAGTTCAGATCATTTTTTTATTTTTTACCGGTGATGACGTATTTTGATAAAATGAATTTTTCAACTAAAATTTCGCATCTCTTAGACATTAAATTTGTGTACTGTCAGAGAAAGCTTCAATGGAAGCTTTCAATAAATTTCATATATTAAGAGATAAAAGTTTGAAGATTAAAGGTTAAGCAAGTGTTTGAGGTTATCCCAGTATTCGATCTCTCCCACCCCAGAATTTTAAAAATTATCCCAGAAAATTTTGAAATGACTCGAAATATGGTAAAAATTTATCTGAAGTGTTTATTCTTCAAATATCTATGATAAACAGATGAGAAACAAACCGTAACTTGAGATTGGCTCAGAGTGTCGCGACCGATTTCTTCTGATTTCAATACGTCATCATGTCCACTATCCAAAATAAAATTCACATGACGATCCGTAATTTGGGATTGTCGCTATATTGGATTATCATGTTGTATCGCAATTAGAATAGATTGACGAGAATAGGGGACTCCTGATTCCTGTTATGTGACTCTCACCAGAATCACAATCAATGGCCAATAATTGTCTTCTAAATTTGAGGTAACTAATATCTGACTTTAATCCAGAATAACGAAATTTCATATCTAAATTTTAGTTAAAAAGACATCAGTATTCATTTAGAAGATCAAAAGTAGTAGCAGATATCCCGAAATTTTGCATCGATAGCACTAAGTCGTTTTATTTAGGTATTTCATCAGTAACCAACTTCATGTACTATAGCCAGAAGTGGATCACGATCTCCGGAAATGAAATGCTTTATCCCGCGCCAATGAAACATATACCGTAATTTGTTACACATTTATTACAACAAATTCTGACTTTATTACAATTACCATTTTCGCGAAACGAGTGGTCGGTTTAGCTTACAATTAAACCTGCACTGACAAAGTTGTGACTTTTGATGTAGGTATGATATCGGGACGTTCTTGGGCCAGATTTTATTACAAATTGATGACATAAAATCGGTTAGTCCAAAACCACCTCTATAACTTACCTATGGGTAAATTTCACCCCAAAATGGTTATTTACACCAGTTTATTACACCAGACCGGCACCAAATTTTGGGACAAATATTGCACTAGAAGTCTTGTAGAGGGTAGGTCAATCTTATCCAAGTGTATAACAAATTATTTTTGTGTCATATTATACAGAATTGGCATCAGAAGACGTAGGTTTCAAATTGTAGTATAAAGGTCGATTTTATCACTATTAAATAATTTATTACACCAGACCGCCACAAGATATTGGGTCTAAAATACCCCATGTGCCTTGGGAATGGCAGGTTAGTGTTATTCAGGTGGACAATAAATTATTTTTGTGTCAGGTTAGATGGAACTTGCTTCAAACAGTAATAAAGGCGGCAAATATGTAATTTAAAGGTCGATTACACCGCACCAGAGAATATTACTACAAGAATTTGGTTGAGGGCAGGTTTACCACCTTTAGTAATTTATTAAACCAGACCGCAACCAAATATTGGGCAAATTTTTACTCAGAGCTTGTGGAGTGCAGATCAACCTTAGTCGGGTTTTAATTAAATATTTGAAGCATTTATCTGCTGAAACCATTTCGGTCTAACCTGACACAAAAATAATTTATTACATAGTTAAATATGGTTGGTCTGTCCTCCACAAAGTCAGAGGAGTAACAATTGACCCATTTTCTGGTGGTCCGATGTAATAAATTATTAAATTTCGTTAAGGTGACATTTTTGAAATAAATAATCGTTTTGGGGCTAAATTTACCCTTAGGCAAGTTATAGTTGATTTTGAACTAACTAATTTTATGTAATTAATTTGTAATAAAATCTGGTCCAGCAACATCCCGAATCATACGTACATCAAAAGTTATAGTTTTGGCGGTGCAGTTTTAATTGTAAGCTAAACCGACTGCTCGTTCCTCGAAAATGGTAACTGTAATAAAATCGGGATTTGTTGTAATAAATGTGTGATGGACGATTTACATGTTCCAATTGTTTTAAGTATATTACAATATTCGTTTGCGAGAGGAGCACGAAACAAATTCCACTAAAATAATATAGGATTTTTTTCTTTTTAATTTGAGCAAATGTTGCCATAAAACGTTTATACATATTGCTGACTCTTTTTAACCAGTAACTTTTTTATATATGCGTCCAGCTCTATTTTTCAGTAAAAGATTTGTTGGAAAAAAAATTGGAACATGTCAATCCTACCTAACAATGTATGGTATATGGTTCATTGGTGCGGCCTAATTTGGTCGGTGCAGGATTAAAGCACTCGGGAATGATCAATAATGGTCACCCAAATTTGACCTTAAATGACATCAGTATACCTAGCAGATCCCGAGGTCGTGCATTATTAGCACTAGATGGCTTTAGTTAGGGGACTCCTACTTTCGAGTGGTTCCATGGCCATCCAATTTTGAGTAGAAATGACACCTAGAAGACCAAAAGTGGTAACAAAAACCTGATTTCGTCCATTGTTACCACTAAGTGGGTTTAGTTAGGAGCCTTAATGACCAACTTCATGTAATATAGCCTGACTTGAATCACCATTTTCAGGAAAGACGGATAATGGTCATCTAAATTTGAGTAAAAGTGACGTCAATATACACCTAGAACGTCAAAAGTCGCAGGAAAAAACACGCAGTCATCCATTGATAGGTAGGTGAATCAATGACCAATGTATTCTCTGGCCGATAATGGTCATCCTAATTTGAGCGTAAATGACATCAGTTCACCTAGAAAATCAACATTCGTAGCAAGAAACCCGATGTCGTGCGGTGTATCTGCTAGGATATGGTATCGTGAACTAAATCATTTTTACAACGTTAAAATGCCACGTTGTTTTCATCAGACCGTTTAAATGTTTGGACACGTTTTATGTTCCATTTCACGAAATTCTGGAGGATACATCTACGAACAAAATTTATTATCGCCACAAGTCTCCTTAAATCTTGAGCTACTTTTGGTTGATCATACTTTCGGCAACTTTTTCAAGCAACGGTACGGTTCGCTTTTCTATGACGAAGTAGCCCAGAAATTTTAACTCTGTTTTACCTAAATTACGCGATCACAATGGACGGTTTCAGATCTCCTATCATGATTAGTGAAATCAGTGTCAATTTGATTTGACAATATCATAGTGGGGTGTACTACAAAATCCCGGTTTTCAAAATCCCGGTTTTCAAAATAATTTTCAAAAACCCGGTTTACAAAATCCCGGTTTTCATGCATTTTGGCGAATTAAAATTTAATCAACCAAATTCATTAACAAGTGAAAAAAAAAATACGAAATATTGCTTAAAACAAATTAAAAATATTATATTAGCCATTTTCTAAAACTTCATCGCAAACTCGTTTTTGAATTTTGTCAAAAAATCTTTTAAGAGTCCCATTTTCCCACATGTCAAATTTTAAAAATTCAAACATCATTTAGGGATTTCCCAAAAATCGAGATTTTTTTTATACAAAACCGGGATTTTTAAAACCGGGATTTTGTAAATCGGGATTTTGAAAACCGGGATTTTGCAAACCGGGCTTTTGAAAACCGGAATTTCGTTACACACACGTCACAGTGCTAAGCGTTTTCATAATGTTGGCCTCCATTTTACTCAACATGTTGCCAACTGTTGGATATTGTTATTAAATATTTCTAGTTCATCTTCCAGCTGCAACTTCGTTCTAATTGGTTCGCCGAGATTTGTTCGAACTTCTACTAATTTCTTGAATAGATCCCAATTGGTTTTATTGTTTGTTAACTTAGGTGAATTATTTTTTTTTATTACCATTGTACTCAGCGTCATGATCACAGGTGAGTGGTTAGATGATAGTCCTTCACTAGATGCATGTGTAGTCCTCTAAAACTCCTTTGGTTACAAAGAAGTCAAGACGATCTGGAATTTTATGTATGTCAGCAGGCCAATGTGTTGGTTTATCGCCAGAGAGGAATTCACAGTTGTTCTCGCGAGCTGCATTAAATAACTCTTTTTCTTTAGAGGTTGTAAGTCTAGATCCCCAATATGTTTTCTTTGTATTAAAATTACCGCCTATGATAAAATTTGGTCCTAATGATATAAAAAGTCGACTGTAGTCTTCTTTTTTTTAATTGATGGCGTGGGGGGGCAGGGGACAGTAAATAGAGGAGATACTGAGTTCCCTATTATTGATTGATTCCACTTTTATGGTTTTAAGTTGCATAATTTCTTCCTCAATTCCGGGCACTTCATAATATTTAATATTATTTTTAACAATTACGGTAGACCCACCTCTAGCGTTTCCTCTTGGATGAATAGCACGGTAGCACTGATAGTCACGTATTTTAATAAATGAAGTTTCTGTTAAATGAGTTCCCGAGACAATACATATATCTATTTTTTCTAAGTTTAGAAAAATTTCTAGCTCTAGAACATGCTGTGGTAATCCATTCGCGTTCCAAATAACAATTCTAAGTGATCTATTCATTTGATTAGTACAGCATTGATGTAAGCTCATTCATAGCTTCTTGTCTATCCAGCCGCTTATATATAGCTTCTAGACCACGTTCTTGTTTTGCTAGTCGTGCATTTATCGTTGCTATACTTCGAAATATCCTTTCTAGTGGATTTTCTTTAATATTATTTTGCTGCGTTATCTGAGAGTAGGATCTCTTCTCTGACCCTATGGGCTCTGGTTTTGTCGGCACTCTAGTTGTAGTTGGAATCCTTTCTCTTCTAACATTACTGTTTTGAGTCGATTGGCGTGTTTTATTTCTTAACCTTTGCAGTTGTATCGCTACTTCGCATCCTCTATAGTTGGCTGGGTGTTGTCCTTTACAGTTTATACACCTTGCAGGTTCGGTTCGACTAAGAGAACAGTCTCCCGCAATATCTTTGGGTATTAATGTCATGTTCTTTTTCAGTAGTTCTATTTTAACCCTCATATTAAGTACTGCTTTGATATTAAATATATTTTCAATTTTTTCACTTTTGTTGAATGTGAGCATGAATAGCGGGAGCCCTCTTTTAACAATCTTGGTTCCTTGACTATTTTCAACTTTCTCTCGTTTAAGGATATTTACCTCGTCTTCAATTTGCAGTTCTTTCATTTTGAGATCTTCTATTATATCCTCCTTCTTGCAGGTGGGATGTAGACCTCTGGCCATAACCTTGATTTCACGGTTATTTTTGTCTTAATATGTATACCACTCTTTACCTTCTTCAGTAAGCTTTGTGGCTAAAGCTCTGTATGCATCGGGATCTCTTGTGTTTATCTTCCAAACATTATTGTTTAGTGCAACTACTCTTGTGGACACTGATTTTATTAGAGCTTAGATATTCACAAACTCAGTAATGCCTATCACATTAATTGGCGGTGGTGCCTTTGTCTTCATTGCAACCTTGAGTTGTCCTTGTTGCTGGTGATGTTGGAGTACAGGCACTGGTTTGACAGTTTCCTTAACTTTTGCTTGCGAGAGCTCCTCAACTTCATGCGAGAATTCTGCTCTTCGTTTTCTCATTGGTCTTTTCTTCTGTTTGTGTATCCAATCAGTTTCTCTTGTAAGGTCCTCGCCTAGCAAGTAAGAGGAGTTTCCACAACCTCTATCAGATTTCGCTTCTTCAGCTCCTCGTTTTCTTTCTTTAACTTAGCGTAGTTCAACATTTTCGATTTCCTGCTGAATTGCGAACTCTATTTGTCTATGTGGTGATCTAGCTAATTTTGAACTTCGATCGAATGGGCATAGCAATGGTTGGCTCACTTCAGAATCCTTTGAGCCGGCCTCGTTAGAGGGTGGATTAGCCAACTGAGCAGTTGGTGTACCACCTCGGGTAAAAATTCCTTTTTGTTGAAAACTCATTGCATTATAATGACTGGTTATTGAAGCAGCTACCAATCTAACCAGTGAAATTGGCAGGAGGTCAGTGGAGAGAACATCATTTGCTAGGTCTTCTCAAGAAAGAAGAAAGATATTTGGAAGAAGTTTTGGAGTATGACCATCTAAGGTGAAACTCGTTCAATTCTTAACCGAATATGATGGGATTGGGTATATTGGATTGAAATGGGATTGTTAAATGACTTTTGGAAGAAGTTCTCGAATATGGCCAAAAATCGTTTAGGAATCCCATGTCCATCCAACATACCCAATCCCATCATAATCGGTTAAAAATTGAACGAGTTCCGTCCCAGGTGGCCATATTCCAGAATTTCTTTCAAAAATCATACAAGAACCCCATTTCCATCCAGCTCACATAACCCCATCATAATCGGTTAAGAATTGATCGAGTTCTGTCCTAAATAGCCATATTCCAGAACTTCTTCCAGAAATCAGTTAATAATCCCATTTCTATCTAGCATATCCAACCCCATAATAATCAGTTAAGAATTGGTCGAGTTCCATCCCAGATGGCCATATTCCACAACTTCTTCCAAAGGTCCTTTAACAATCTCATTTCAATCCAACATACCCAATTCCATTATAATCGGTTAAGAATTGAACGAGTTCCTTCCCAGTTGGCCATATTCCAGAACTTCTTCCAAAAATCATTTAATAATCCTATTTCCATCCAACATACCCAATCCCAACATAATCAATTAAGAATTGATCGAGTTCCGTCCCAGGTGGCCATATTCTAGAATTTCCTGCAAAAATCATACAAGAATCCAATTTTCATCCAACATACCGAATCCCATTATGAACGGTTAGGAATTGGTCGAATTCCGTCCCAGATGGCCATATTCCAGAACTTCTTCCAAAAATCAATTAAGAATCCCATTTCCATCCATCACACCCAATCCCATCAAAATCAGTTAAGAATTGGTAGACGTCCATCCCAGTTGGCCATATTCCAGAACTTCTTCCAAAACTCATTTAATAATCCTATTTCCATCCAACATACCCAATCCCAACATAATCAATTAAGAATTGATCGAGTTCCGTCCCAGGTGGCCATATCCAGAACTTGTTCCAAAAATTATTTAATAATCCCATTTCCACCCAACATACCCATCATAATCAGTTAAGAATTGAACGATTCCGTCCCAGGTGGCCAAATTCTAGAATTTCCTCCCAAAATCATTTAAGAATCCCATTTCCATCAAACATACCCAATCCCATCATAATCGGTTATGAATTGATCGAGTTCTTTCCCAGATGGCCATATTTCAGAATTTCTTCCAAAAATCATTTAAGAATCCCATTTCCATCCAACATACCCAATCCCATCATAATCGATAACCGGAAAATGGAAAATAAAACAATTGTCCGTTAAATCGAGCTCCGTTAAATCGGGGTCCATTAAATCGAGGGTTTATTGTATATATATATAATTCGACTGTACGTGTGTATGTGACGGAGCTCCTCCTAAACGGCTGGACCGATTTTGATGGAATTTTGTGTGTGTATTTGAGTGGGTTCCTTGATGGTTTAGATTTACAATTGGACCGGGTAGGTGGCACTGCAATCGGGCTCTAGGATTTTTTTTGTTCTTTTGGTGAAATATTTATTTTTTTTCTACTTTTCACACATCAGAACATAACCCCCAAAATTTCAACCCTTCCCCCCATAATAATAACGCTTTAAATTTTTCAACGTTTTCTTGATATTCAGTTTCAGGGCCAGACGTATTTATAAAAACTTTGTTATCAGATAATTTCATTTACTTTCATTCACTGTGTCTTTAATTGCGGGTGAGTGTTTAAAATCTCTATTAATAATAATAATTTCCAATGATCCCTCTCAGACCGCACGCGGGAAGTTAACTTAAGATATTCAGTCTCCTGAAATGCAGTGGGAATCTAGGTCGACTTGAATAAGCATGAAGCTACTGAGGGAACTTATATCATTTTTGCCCAATTTCTTGATGAACAACATTTTCCTTCTCTTTTCGATATTGGATAGAACTATTCAAGCCCTCTACTCTAATTGAGTTCTGTAGCGCGCGCCTCAAACGTGCGTGATCAGTGTATATGGTAAAAAGGAAACCTTCTACGTATTGCATGAATTTCCTTACACTGAGTTTTTGAGAAATAAAGATTCTTTGCCACTGGATAACCTTTGATACAAAACACTTCTGACTTCTGTTGTTGACGTATCACACTGGATGTAAAACGGTAATTTAAAATCGGAGTTACAGAGAACTGGGGCAGTCGAAGTGCAGTTTTTAATCCGTTAATATTTTCAGCATTTTTATCCCAAATAAAGTCCTGTGATTTTCGTAATAAATCATTAAAGGTGTGGCTATCTCCGAATATCTTGAAATAAAGCGTTTATACCATCCTGTCATACCTAAAAATCGACGGATTTGTCGCCGTATATTTTTCGGAGAAGGATACGACGCTCATTAATTGTCAAATTCGCTTTCTTTAAGATATCTGCCACCTTATTCAATATATCAATGTGTTCCTCCAAAGTTTCACTCGTTATCAACAAGTCATCTAAGTAAACAAAGACCTGAGTATTTAAACAAGACAGCAGTTTAACAGAAACAGTGAAGGTTGTCTTATCATTTGACCCCCCCATCTAGCGGAATCTGTTTGCCAAAGGATAAACGTCCTTCCTCATTACCTCGTTAATTTTACGCACATCATTTTGCGCCAACAATCGAACTTTACCACTAGCCGTACTCACTAACGCAATCGGAGAACTCCACAAACTACAACTCTCCTCGATGACACCTAGAGACAGCATTCTATGTAGTTTATTATTTATATCGGCTTGTACCGACGGAGACACCGAGTAATACCTCTGCTTAATTGGTTTCGCATTAATGACATCAGTTGCATGTTTAGCTAGTGTGATTTTTCCAAGAACTAAAACACCAAAAGATGGAATTTTTTTCCACTACAAGGCCGAGCTGTTTCTGTTACTTATTTTGAGGTTTGATGAATTTTCAAACGAAATTCGAATTCCAAGCGTACGCCAGGCCTCTAAATGCCAATCGTTTAACCACCTAAACAAATGTCAGTTAGCATATTGCTAATTTTGCCGACCAAATAATTGATTTTACCCACCTCCTTAAAGATTTGCATTGAAATTAGCTATTACCCACCACTTAATGCTAATTTAATTAAAATATACACGTGTTGGTCAATTTGGTGCACCCATTAATTAGTTGTGCTCACCACCGTAAAGCTGCGTAAAAGTTTTATAAACCACGTTTACGTATCAACATTATCAAAATACCGTACTATATTACCGTTAAACTCGATCAGTTTTACTAGCACGTGAAATTTGATTTGATTTCTAGTTAGTAAAGGCTTAAATACATTGTATACACACACTCTAAATAATAGAGCACAAGAAAGCTTACACCTTGCTAAGTGAAAAATAGTTACATTTGCTGTAAACTCACGCTATTAAATGGAATTTATTTCAATACTACTCGTCGGGATTGGACTATTCCAAATAATTTCAAGCGAGCCAGATATAAGTTCCATTCAATTAACTGCCACCAATTTTGACGACGAAATTTCTCAAATTAATTATTTTGTACTATACTACGACCTGTATTATTGTAAGCATTGCAAAGCAATTATGGAAACGTGGGAAATATTGGCCAACAAGACAAATCATAATTCGAAGGAAGCCGCTCGTGTAAAAATTGGTAGAGTTAATTGCCGTGTGGAACAGGGTTTGTGTAACTCGTATCAAGTGGAGCTGTATCCGACCATTTATGTATTTAAAAAATCGGTAGATGTCGCAACCGAGTATGAGGGGGATCTTGATTATGAATCACTCAGAACGTTCGTTAAACAAGAGTTTTTACCAAACGCAACTATGAATTAGGACAAAAAATAAATAATTAAAAAAAAATATAAAATCGAAAATCGTATCAATTGTTTTATTTAATGTAATACCACCGTAAATAAGGCGGCATTATCTGATATTAAACGTATTCCAAGATGGTCGTAATTTGTCACGTGTTTTGTCTATACATTTCGCTCATGCATTAACACTATCGATCTACCGTACACCATTACCGTAAAACCGTATCAGTTTTGCCGATATAACTAATCCAGTGGCGCGCGTTTCTACTTCGCTAGGATAGAAGAAAAACTCTTGCGGTCTTCCGTACATCGTGAACTACTGCGAATTCAATAAATCGCGCCACCTTTGACTTAAGAATTACTTTATTCTTTTATAAAAAGAGCTGTCAGTTATTAATTATTCAGTAGTGTAAAGTATTGTGGAAAGCCATCATCACAACTAGACACAAATTATTCAATGGGCTACATTGTCAAATTATTCATTGTGTTTGGGATATTAGGCCAAGTTTTGACCGACATAGCAAAAATTTCAAATTCAATTGAATTAAATCCAACGAATTTTCGTAATGAAATTACGCGCAGTAATTATTTTGTCGTGTTCTACGATCCGCATTGTAAATTTTCGAAAGCAATGATGCCCGCTTGGGATAGACTTGCGCAATACGTAAATAAGCAAAGTGATACCGCAGCCATTGTTAAAATTGGGAGATTTAACTGTCGTCAGGCAGAGGATTTCTGTGACAAGAAATATGTGACTTCGTATCCTTCAGTTTATATATTTAAAACTGGTAGAACTGTCGGGATTGAATATACTGGGGATCTCGATTTTGAAACGTTAAAATCGGTGGTTAAAGATGAGTTTGGGGCTGAGGTAGTTGTGCCGAAATTGAGATCATCAAAGTTAAAGGTTGCTTAAACTAAAATCCAATGTATTTTGTTCTATGGTGATCGGATTGGTTTAACGAATTATAGAAATATAAATGTTGAAATTTTTAGTTTCTGGTTTTTGTGTTCTTTACAGATTTTCATGGAAGAATGTTATCGCCGTACTTGAGTACTCAGCAAGGAATATAAAATTCGAAATGCTGCGCAGTTCAAAAGAGGAATTTATGTTTTGCTTTATCTTGGCCTTTACGATCTAAGAAATCGTTTGGTGGAGTAACTTGCGTCAATTTTAACAAAATAGTGGAACGAATGCTTTTGCTCTGTTCCGGTTGTTTTAATTTTTCTACGACATAATTACTTTTCTGTAAACTTAATTTGTTAATGTCGGCGTAATCACATGTTTGGAACATTGGTTGTCAGCAGCGGAAAGTGAAAAATATTTATTTGTTTTTTGCGTTCATTATCCGTGTCGTGTTTTTTCTCGGAAAGAGGTCGAAAAAAGAAGAAACTTTTTCACGTGGATGCAAACTCTAAAACTTTAATTGGATTCCCGTGGTTCTTATCTCAAGCTAAATTCCATAGGCAAATAAAACTAAATAGCTTAGCATGACCCTCGATGCCAAACTTTGGGGTTGTGTCAACAAGACCAATGTAAAAATGATGTACTGCTTCCAAAATGAGGTGCTGTGGGGGATTGTCAATGCTCCATGGTACTTTAGGAACGAAAAGTTCTTTCGATTAATAAGTTATATCGAATAATTCAGCGATCGCAATAAAGTTTTTTATTTTAGTGTCTTGTAAAATTTTAATATTATTTTGAAGTATTCGTCATATCTTTCTAAATTTAGTGGGGCTTTTTAAACACTTTTATACGTTGCTATTTACTGTCTGACAATTTCATTAAATTGTGCATGTTCATCAAAACCCTGTTGGATAAGACAATATTTGACACTCGGATCTCAAACGACTTTCCTAGATATTTTGGTGGAATCTGTTGGTGAGTAATTCCACGTGTACAGGTGTTACGACTTCATGATCTTAACATTGTTGTCCAGCTAGCTTTGTTTTGGATTTTAGTTTCATTGTAATCGGTTGATTAATGCCTCGTCTAAAATCACTTGTGCTGTCGTGACATTGTTGTGATACATTTTTTTATTTTTTTTTTGTACATCCCTTTATTTAGTGGTTCGACGAATAAATGATGGAGCGAGCGGTTAAAGTGTAGACTAAAAATTTTTTTTTTCTGTGTTTCTTGTTTGGTTTGTTTGTCACGTTCGTTCTCGTTTTGCGCCGCTCATGAATTGCATGGGCGAGAATGAGAAATTGATAGAAATGAAAATATTTTTCTTCCTTTTTGGTTTTTTTGGTGCGACAATTTTGGTTAGTTATAGTTTTTAGTCTGATTGGAATTTGATTTTAAAATAAAGTCTTGTTTTGGTTTTGATCGATTGAGGCGAGGGATAATTTTTAGTTCTCGAGTTTTAGTTTATGTAATTAAATTTAAAAAAAAAAATAAAATAAAAGTTCTTGTAGGCGTCTGGCCTCATGTGTTGATAATTAAATTTGGATGATAATATGTTAAAAACTTAATTAATAAAAAAAATGTATTTTATTGTCTTACATAGTGCTTACATGCTAGGTGCTTCATTGATTGATTTGTTGATGGGATTCTTGGCTGAGGTTGATATACATTGTTGATTTATTTGGTGTATGGTGATTTCGAGTGAATTTCACACTATGGACGTGCCTTATTATTGGAAATTGAGAATTTTGTTGAGTACGGCTAGTGATCTGGTTTCGCCGAAAGCGTCTCATTTTTACGGGCGGGTGACGCGAGGCCCACTCACAGTTTTAATTGTGTCAACGTCGAAAGTGCCGCAATATTTAAGTGCGGTCATTCCAAATGTTGATTAACGAGCGACATTATTAACGGTGAAAACACCGCAGTTCAAGCGAGTACTGCATTTAAATAAAGTGAGGCCACTTTTTCTATTTACGGGTGGCGAGACAACGCAATATTTTGTTTTGGCGGCCTATTAAGGCCAAATTTACGGTGGTTAGGTGAAACAACGCCCAACGAGTTTTTCGGGTGGCCAGTTGAGGCCTCTCCATTTTTAGGTTATCGATGAAAGGTACCGCAACGTGCAGGTGGCCATCCGGCCATTGATCCAGTTTTTGGTTACCGGTGAGGGGCACCGCAACGTGCAGGTGGCCTTCCGGCCATTGGTCCAGTTTTTGGTTTGATGGTATGATGTTTAGTTTTCTTATTTTAATTAAAATTTTTTTGTTTTATTTCCTTTCCTCCATTTTATTTAAATCTTTCAATTTTTTTTTCAAAATTTTCAATTTTTTTGTGTGTATTATTTAATTGATTTGTAATCGGGCACCAAATTACGGTGATCGTGTACGCGGGCGGAGCCGCACGTTGGTTTCGCTCTATAATTTTGGTGTGAATCCGTGGTAGGAGATACAGTTTTTTTCTTTGGTTCCATTTTGTTTATTTTTCTCACTCGGCCATTTTTAGCTGTCGTTGTTTAATGAAAAAAATTTGTACTGCGATTACAGCGGCATCGGGTTTACTTCTTTTTCGCTTCGTTTCTTTTGTCTACCAAATAAAATGAATTACTAAGTTTATATAGGTTCGGTATTGTGGGAGGGGAGACTCCGTTCTGTGCCTGGGCTTGCCACTCCCCTTGATCCCCTTGGCATGACAACCACAGGTTCGGAGTGGTGAGTCCAGAGAATGTGTCGTCCTTTCGGGGCGACATCAAAATCCAGCGGTCTCCTCGTGCCACTTCGACGGTTTCAAGCTGCCGAATTGTGAATTGTTGGAGAATCGTTGGAGGTCTCTCCGGTTGGAGAGGGGCTTGGTCTGTTGAGGAGTCGTCCCTACTCTCTGATGTTGCTTCGTTACGGCCGGGTATCGGCCGATGGGTTATTGGGGGGGGGGTCTCTATAGCAGAATGGGTACTTGTCACTCGGAGACCTCTGGTCGCCGTCAGATGGGCACACCCATTTATAATTAGTTTACTATGTTCCTCAAGTTTCGACCGATAAATTTCGGCGGAAAATCCGGGGAAAACCCTCTTAATTATTTTATTTTTAATTTGCGTTTTTTCTTTCAAAATTATCTGTAAACACGGTGCAGGTCAGAGTCATGCAAGCCTCATGCGAGTCATGCAAGGTCAGAGTCATGCAAATCCCCACGACCCAATAGCCGGCAAAATCAGCGTGCGTGTGGCCGCTGCATGACTAGTTGAAATCTGCGGGTCGGCTGCTGAGCCGCACGTAACACCGGCTGCATGCTTATCAAATGTTCTTTGGTTAAAGCATCACTCGGATGTTTTTCCCGCCATTAAAGAACATTGTAGACTCAACAATTTTTAAGTGGTTTAATGCAGCATAGTTGCACATACATAACTCACTTACTTTCAATGACATTTAATTTGAGTACATCAAAACAATTAATTGGAAAAATTAACTATAGATTCAAATTGAAATCTTTTGAAATATATTCCTGAAATATTTTTTTGGTCATTCTTTCATTATCTGAAATTCGTCTAAGTTGGTGGCAACGATATCAGAATTTCTTTTGGTGCTCACTTGTACAGATAAATTATCATCGGCTTAACGGTTTGACCATTGAGTCTAAATATGCAATAATCTTTAGAATTGATTTTGTACCTTTATACTCAACTTCATAGATGTTTTTTAAACCTTTAGCGGCTAAAACTGTTCGTGTTTTTGAGACAAGTAATTTTGTTCCTCTTCATTGATATTACAACGAGCTGCCAATCTGAGTTGCCAGTCTGACGCACATCTATCTGCGCAAACGAGTATACATCGCCAATTCCAACGAAAACTGCAAAAGCACAGAGTAACGACATTAAAATTGAGCGGCGTTAAAAATGAATTAATTTATAACTTCAAGCTCGCCTATATCTACCTTCCAATTCCATCATCTAATTCAGTCTCATCCCTAATATACCCGGTGCACATTTAATTAGCCCAAAAAAATGTGAAAATTTTTAATGTTGTACAGCATCTCGATGATGGTGTTATCCAGGTTTCAGATACTCGTATGTTCTGCAGAGACGTAATCGCGTTGAAATACGACGTTGCCAACAATTGCTGGTTATTATACATCCCGTAGGATGTGCCAAGCCGTCTCGTTATTTTCTCCAATGCGGTCGGTAAATAAGCGATAATTTGTGCCGCTTGTTGTTAGAGAAGTGATTTTAAATAGGTCAACTTTAATGTGTGTGAAAGTTGAGTTTTTTGATGTATCAGTCGTTGCCGTGAAACGTGGGTATTTCCACTTTTGGTAATTTCACGGGCGATGTTGAGGTGGATGTTTTAGTTAACTCTTGCTTCATTTTGATTATTCGGATGTTACTCGTCTGAAAACTCGTTTGATGTTAGTTTGGCACTAATTGCGTCCATTTTGCGATACAATAAACGCATTCCGATGTCTTGTTGACGGAGTATTTTTTGTAACGGGATAGGGTCTTCCTCTGTTGATCTATAATCACTGGAACCATGATGTTTGAGCTGCTTCAATGGTTCAGTGAGTTTTTTTTGCCGTATCGAATCCTGGATGTGATGTTTCTTCATCACTGTCAAATGATGTTTCGGTCCCAAGGATGTTGAGTGGGAGTTTTTCGGCTACGATGAGCTTGTGGATGTCCTTTTCAAGCTTAGGGCTTGTTGATGTCCTTTTCTTATCGTAAAAACCCCTGGTGATCGATCGGCCATCATCGCGCTTTATTTTTGCGATGTGGTGAATGAAGCAGCTCTTCACTAATGCCCGACTGATTCTTCAGAAGTGCGTCCATTCTGACGCTCTCGACTAGTTGTTTTGTCGAAATGAACTTCTACTTTTGTGCGACAGCTGTATGATGTTGTGTCTCTGTGTTGGTCTAGACAACGCCTGATGTTTCCGTTTTGTGTATTGATGTTTTTTTTTATTTATTTACGATGACTCGAAGGACAAATGATAGTCTAGCAAAGGACTGTTTAGTTTGTAGGACAGCGCTGTGTTCTAATTAAATTACAACGGGTGAGGTTTAATTAGATGTGAGAATATAAAACTAAGTTGATTGTTGGCAATTTCATTCTGTCTTTTATTATTTCAAAGTATTAGGAAACACTGGCAATAAACGTTCGAATTTATTTAGCATAGAAATACTGCTATCATTGTCATGAGAAGCGGATTCGAGCATCCTTTTGTACTTTATCGGAAACTGTTAACTATATATAAGACACGTAATCTGACCATTTATCATTCGCTAATGATGTATGAGAATGATTTGCTAATTCCATAAATAAATCGTCAGAATAAAAATATCTACACAAAGCAAATACTGATTTCAGCGCAATATTTCCATAATTTCAATGGAACATGTTATTTTCAAATTTCAACTAACCCTCACAAATCTCAAAAAAAAACTCAGGATAATACGAATAATAATATAAATTCGTTTTCTACTATTAAAAATATTTATATATCCACATTTCAAACAAAATATCAAATATTTCATGCAAATTGCAGTAACACTCAAAATTTTTGTCAATTTGGATCTGTGTTATCAAAAAAACGATCTTTTGTTTTAATTTTTATTTAGCTTTTTGATTATGCCGCCCTTAGCGCACATTCGAATACAGGGTTTGCGACATGCGAATTTGCTGATACGATTACGTATCTCAAATACGATCGATTTAAAATTGACGAATCTCAGTTGTACAAATAATTAACAGCTTTGGAATCACTGATTTCACCGAGTCTGACATTTTTTTCTTATTTAATTTAATATTTATTTTATTACAAATACATATCCGCTTAAAATATAATTATAATAAATTATATCCCATATAACAATGAAAACGTATAATACATAAAAAATTGTGAAATTATAATTTGATTATTAAGTATAAAAAAAAATATTTTTTTATACCGCTGTATGTGTTTAAATTAGTATTTATTATTTCTATTATTAATTTAAAAAATAAAATCTACAAATGTATGCGTTATAAATAGTTAATGTATATATGTATAAGAGTATGCATGCGATACAAAAATAACGACGTCATTTAATACATAATTTAATTTTAATAAAAAAATATTAAACTATGTGTAACTAATACATTGACGTTCTTATTTATTTCATTTCTCTTTAGAATTAAATTACCGTTTTTTTTTGTTATATACTTTACATGTATTTTATATAGATAAATTATTAATAAATTATTTTATTTTTTGGTATAATAACGCAGATGTTTCATTAATTTATTATAAATTAATCATGGTTTTTGTTTTGTTGGTTCATTTCATTTGTTGTTGGATTATTTTCATTAAATTTGGTATTTTGATTTTAACTTAATTAATTATTAATTAAAAATAGATATCGATCGCTAATGCGCCTATTTATAATTTAATGTAGTATTGATTAAATTTTATGTATTGGGTGAACCTAAAAATTTGTGTTTACCTCATATTATTATATCGCTTCATGAATAATTGTATATATCACTACCCTTGGAAGATTAGCGGCAATAAAATAATGTAGTATTATTTTATTATTTTACTTCTTAATAAATGGTTTTTAGCTCTTAATACAATTTTTTTTATTATTACTTGTAATGTATGGCTAGGATACATTATCAAAAGTATAATAAATAATTTTTACAGAAAAAAAGTTGTTTTCTATAAAAATAACAATGAAATTAAAGCTTTCTAAAATTTATCTATTTTCCCGTAGATATCGGTAGCTATCCGAAAAACGTTTGGAATTTAATTTGACTCTAATTCAAAGACGAATGAATATTTTTCAAAGCGCTTTGTTTTATTAGAAAGAGTATACCATTGCTAATATTTAAGTATGGAATACAACTTCATTCAAATGACTGTGTGGTGGCCAATTACCATCTCCGTTACGGCTAATTATTCGACCCCCGCGGAGACAGTGTTCAAATGAGCGATTGATGCGTATGCTGTGTTGCAAGTTGCGCCATCCGGCGTCTCGGATGCTCATTTTGCTTCAGCACCTGTAGTAAATGAACTTCGTAAGCCTTTAAGACCTCGGTCTTTTCAAAATTCTCATCACAGAACAGCGTGAAATGTTAAATTCTTGAGCACGATGGTGAGTTGATGTTTGACGGATGCTCCAACACATTCTGTGCAACAGCTGCAATGTTCTCGGCTGTACGCTCTGTAACGTGTTGGTTTATCTAACAAGCCAGTTTCACGAACTCGCTTCATAAATTGATCCACAAATTGACTTGCAGGCATTTCATTTCTAAAAGAATTTTCCACGTAAATTTCTTACAGTTTTGTTAGAAGACTCACCACATCAAAAGTAAGTTTTCAATATTTCCCAATTTTGTGCAAGCGTCAAACAATGACGTAAGTGTTGCCACACTCGAAATAACCGGTAGTTGAAATTGCAAATTGCTAGATGGGCCTTCCATTATTTTAGCTAGGAACACAACCTTAAAATTGTACCTACGGAAAATACACTTTACGTGCGTTCTCATCTGAGCTTGCTTTGCAATTATTTGCAATCGAACTAAATTCGAACGAAAATTACAAAGCGATTTGCAATCGAAAGTAGTCGGACATTGAAAATCGAAAAGTAGTCGAAATTGTATAGGGAAATTTTCAACCCTGCAATAAACACAGCAACTTGTTTATATTTTACAAAAAAAAATTGTTTGTTATGTCAAAACTTTGGTAATAAATGGCTGTAGGATGATTTGCAATAGCAAAATCCTTATTTTATAATTATGGTTTCATTTTTGACACAGGAAAAATGTTTTAAATGGATTAAATCGTACTCCCAGAATTGTATAAATATTTTTAATAGTGCAACTTATTGCGTCGTTGTTTGTTTTGTACTTCTTAATTTTGCTGGCATTATTTGGAAAATGTTATTCTGTTCGAAGTCTAAAAATCACCTGACAAATAGTTTTATTGATATTGTTAATAAACGATTGAGCTAGGGAAATCTGAAAATCATTCACATACAAACGAAAACTTTACACAAATACAACTACGTGATACAAAAATTTCCCTTTGCAAATATTTGCAATGCATTCAAATGAGAACCAATAATTACAAAATAAAAATTAACTTGTCAAATTTTTTGAGTTGGATGTGCGGCCATAATTTACTCGGTTTCAGATACTAGGTAGTAATATAAAACGGTTAGTAGAAGAAGTTGTGTGGTATATACTTCCAACAATCTGCATCTATAACTGATGGTTGATTGATAGTTTTGGTGTATCACCTCAATTGAATACCATATGTCTAAATAGGCTTGAGCACTTATGTTTATAGAGCATAAGTTTATAATTTATATCCATTCACCATCGCTGAGAATATCTTCAAATTAATCAGTATATTTCAGCTGAAGCTCTTTTGCCTTCTTTTGTCGTGTACTTTCTGAAGCTCTTTTGCCTTCTTTTGACGTGTTCTTTTAGAAATTCGCAATATTCAAATGGCAGAGTTTTCTGTAATTTAAATATTTAACCATCTAGCCAGACTTTGTCCAATGTCTGCGCTACCTACTGGGGCAATTTTTCCAGTGTGTGGAAAATTTTGTTTTAATTCCATACTAAATTCCGTACTATAAAATATCAAGACACAATAAATTATATTTTCGAAGAAATTAATTGTCTTTCTCTTTCTGTTTCGCGGTAATATTGTTTATTTTTTTAGTATTGTTTGTATATTGAATCTTTCATTTTCTCTTCTCAGTTTCATGTGACAAGCCGACGGGTGAAAATGCACACGATTGTGCATGCATGTTTTTTTGTTTATTATATTTTCTCGTGTTGTTTTAATTGAATAGTTTTTAATTATTACAGTAACATTAATTTTATTTAGTTTAATTATAAAATAATAGTTTAATTATAAAATGGTTGCGATCGGATTGGGCTAAATAGGTAATAAAAATGAGTTTTGCAATGGCGTCGCCATTTACATATCAACGCAGTTTTTTTACGTAAAATGCCTACATAGGCGGATTTTTAAAATTTAAACAAAAAAGGAAATATGTATTAAATATAGGAATAAAAATATAAAAACTACAACAAATATTTCGTTTTAATTTAAATAGAAAATTATTATTAATCCCATGTAAAAGTGCTATGAAAAGCTGCTGTATTTGCCTGCGATAAAGTGTGTTAAATTAGTACGGAAATGTATATGGAATATACCCGAGTTTCAAACGCAATTCCACCTTATTTCCACTTTGTTTTTTTTTCTCTTTTTAGTCGGGATTCACACCATTGTCACACTTCTTTGGCAAGAAATACGGATTTTTGTGTACATAACATGGTTCTTTCTAAAGATGTTTCTATTATATCTGTTATTCTATGGACTTGATCGATTGTGGTGTTTCTCTTTAAATCAAAACTGACGGGAACGGACAGCTTCTGATTTTACAATTTCAGGTTTAATTTGTTTTAATAATAGTCTCTCAAACAGTTTTGAAATAATTGGAAGAAATGATATTGGCTGATACGAGATTATTTCACTTGGCGGCTTACCTGGTTTATAGGTATCATTAGTACTTCCACAAATGTCCATGATAGAGGTAGTTGTCTAATAATCTTTCCAGTTATCCTGCTTACGTCATATCCCGGTGGTATTTTAGGTGATTCTAGGTATGAATTTATTGATTTATTTTTAAATTCATGTTCTACTGCACAAGAATTCATTACTAAAAAATTACGGCTTGGGTCCTGTAAAATACTATTTTGAAGTCGGTCCATCAGACTTAATTCAATACGCCCTCCGATTTGCTTGTAAGTACTGTGTTCACATTCAAATTGGATTCTGTACCCTGTTTCTTAAAATTTCAGTACTTTTGATATCTTGCCAATATCATCCCCAATGTAGATCATTACATTGTGCAGCATTGTGCTATATGCTTTTTCAGCCGGAATCTTATAATTCCAGCCGGAACCTGTTGAAGCCAGCCAAAATCATACTACAGCCAACCAACTATGGTACTAGTAGCACGATGCATTGTGCATTATTGTACACTATATAATTTTTCAGTCGGAACCTTATAAACCCAGCAATATATGATTTTTCGGTGGAACCTTATAATTCCAGTTGAAAACGATGGTGGCACAAATGGATTGTGTATTATTGTGCACTGTATGCTTTTTCAGCCGGAATCTTATAATTCCAGCCGGAAACTAATAAAGCCAGCCAGAACCATACTATAGACAAACTAACTATAGCACAAGTATAGTAAGATGCATTATGCATCATTGTGCAGTATATAAATTTGCAGCTGAAACCTTTAAGTCCAGCACTACATGATTTTTCGGTAGAAACCTTATATACAGCCAAACTAGCTATGAAACAAGAAGCAAAATGGATTGTGCATCGTTGTGAACTTTATTATTCCATCCTTATAATTCTACCGCCAAACCAACTATTATTTAAGCACGATACATTGTGCATCATTAAACACTAATTGGGTTTTCAGCCGGAACCTTATAAATTCATCCGGAGTCTAATAAAGCAAGCCGGAACCACATCCTCTTAAGCCAAATTAACTATGGCACAAGTAGGACATTGGGTTGTACACTGCGTATAAGTATTTGCAGCTGAACTATAATGCCATCCAGTGCAATTTGGCTGATAGTGCAACAAAAATCATATTTTTCGGAACGATCAAAACGTTATGCCACTACAATGACAACCCAACCAGAACCAGCAAAAGACCAGCCGCAACCATATATGAAGTCGGTGTGAACCATTCGGAGCAATAAACAGTAAGCATGGTTGATGGTCATTGTGAACTAGCTAAAATTTCAACTTTAATTATTTGGACACA
The DNA here is from genome assembly GCA_932526605.1 of Nephrotoma flavescens. NCBI lineage: Eukaryota > Metazoa > Arthropoda > Insecta > Diptera > Tipulidae > Nephrotoma > Nephrotoma flavescens. Next base: position 21,528,458 of record OW052221.1, on the reverse strand, counting down.
TTATAATTCCCGATCCGCTAAAAGTATTAATTAAATAAAAAGTTTAAACAAAAAAAATTGTTTATTTCGCGGAAATAACATTTTATTTTCTACTAATTTATTAAGAATATTTTATATTTCATCGTTTAGAGAAGAACTTTGTTTGATTTGAGATCTTGTACATAGAACAACGTGTAGGCAAGCATTTTTCGTGGAGTGTTGATGCTGGACTTGGCCTTTTGCAAATCGTCGTAGGTTTTCCATATACCACCGTTTTTAAGTGCATGTGCCGTGGAAATTTCTTTTAAACTGTCGTACTCAATTATACCGCGCAAATTGAACAATTTATTTCCTATAAATTCAGCGATTTCGTTATGTGGCTTGTAGCCACCTTTTGCTGTTTTTCTAGGGGTTCTAACGGCTCAACCTACAATGTTACTATACTATATGCTTTCATTAATGTCTGTCGAAAGCAATGGCAACTTTCTTTCGAGTTTATAGTTCGACATTTATCACATACATTTAATATTGACACTGGAAGTAACATCATTGTTGAAAATGCACAGATCTGCGAAAAATCCTCCAACTGATGATTTGCAATCAATGAAAGTGACACACACGAAAAAATTTCATTTAGTAATTTATTACGATTGTTGTAAATCTCGGAAAATAATTTTCAAAAATGCTATCAAACGGACACGTACTGATAGTTTTTGTGTCGCTTTTGTCAGTACTTATATACCCATTTTTTAAAATTGGTATTTTTTCCCTGTATATCTTGCGGTTGGAATATGGAAGTTTTGCTTCTACGTTTTTTTATTTCCAACACGCGTTGTGTTACTGTTTTTATTTAGTCCCTTCCAATTTTCTTCCAAATCAAGACTTTGATGACCGTATCTGATTCGATTAGCGACACTTCTGACTTATTGATGTCCGCACTTCCAAAATGTTTTATTCGCATTATTTCTTCGGCTTTTATTGGAAAGTAAGAGCCATTTTAAAAATATCGTTCAGCTTCTCCACATGGTGTTTGCCCAAATCTAAACAAAAAATAATTAAAGTATATTCTTTATCCAATTTTAATAAGTACTAAAATTAAATTATTTTGATAGATTTCAATAAAATACTTATGTAGAATAGCAATTTTTTGGGTGGACCTTGCGTTTTAAATTTGGGTAGTCGATACAATATCTAAAAAAATTAAACTCGTGTAACGTTCGTGTACCTAAGGTTCTTTTCCGAAAAATCTTATATTGCTGAATTTATAAGGTTCTGGCTGAAAAATATGTAGCGCACAATGATGCACAAAGCATCATGCTACTTGTACCATAGTTCGTTTGGCTGTAATATGGTTCTGCGAGGATTCATTAGGTTCTGGCCGGAATTATAAGGTTCCGGCTGTAATGCACAATGATGCACAATGCATCGTGCTATACATGTGATATAATTAGTTTGGCTGTAGAGGGTATGGTTCCGGCTGAATTTGTAAGGTTTTTCCACGAAAAATAGTATATTACTGGATTTATCAGGTTCCTGCTGAAAAATTATATTATACTTGTGCCATAGTTTTTTGGTGCCGGCTAATATGGTTTCGGCTGGCGTGACGGACACCTTTAAACGGGCTTTTTAGCCCGTTTCCTGTTACTTTCTTGACAGAGTGTATGTTACGGTTGATGAGTGACAGCGCATCCCCAATAGAATCCCTTATGACTTTTTCCTTACAGAATATTATGAAAAAAAAACTTGAGAAATACATTTTTTTCCAAGTTTTGTTTTCATACTTTTCTGTAAGGAAAAAGTCATAAGAAATTCTATTAGGGATGCGTGTTGAATTCGTTAAATCTTTAAACGATTAAAAATCGTTTGTAAATGAATTCTATGCTACCGACAAGTTTACTGACTCCTTCACATAAATATCCGTAATATAATACACCCCCCCAATCTGGTATGCTGAATTTAAACGTGATCGTACAACCACCGATGATGTACCATGCTCTGAATGCCCAAATGAGACTGTGACTCTAGAAAACCAGGGAAATATTTGGTTCCAATGAAAAAGTACTTGCCGAAACTGAAGCTTATTTTGAATACAAAGATAAATCGTTCTACAAAAAATGCATCGAAAAGTTAGAGAGGCGTTGATGATATCTATACACGATACTGATTGTATCGCTCAAAGTTAATAAAAGTTATTTTTCTCAAAAAATTGTGTTTTTTTGATACACCGGGAACTTTTCAGGCGATGTGTTAAATGCCAAAATAAGATAGAAGGGGGTTACTGGATATTTCAAGCAATATTTTTTAGCGTACTAAGCTCGATCATCTAACTTTGTTGGGTGCAATTGTTTTGATTTCCAGCCATGATTTTTCGAGTTGCTTCGCTCCTGCTAGCATCACTCGTTTCAAAGTTACAGCTGGTTGTCCGACTTTCGATTCCAGAGACCTTCTTATTATGCCATTCTGGGACCTCAGTGTATAGCCAATCCTAGCTTAGTGTTGTGAGATAGGGTAGAAGTGTTCCACAGTTGGTGTAAAATGTTGAATGTTTGTTTAAATTTTCATCTGATCCATTCGTTGATATAAATCGGAATGGGTATTTGGTTGTTTAGCCGAATCATCTTGGTTTTCCTGATATTTTTTTGAAGCCAATTATTTTTGCTAGATCTGGTAGCTTCTGTACTTTATGTTGCAATGTGTGTTACCAGGCATATAGCATCTGCCTCCAGCCTGAGTTAGACTACTCAATTATGATGCGTGTTGTGTTAATGTGATCGGTGCCGCTAGACTCTGGTCTGGAGCCAACTTGTCCCTTTTTTATTTTCGAGTTGATTGTCTTTGAAGTTTTGTCTAAGATGGAAATTGTGTGGTTGTGTTGAGGAGGGATACATCTCGCAAATTTTTGCATTTTCTTAGGTTACCTTTTTTGTTAATCGTTATATTTAAGTCTTAAGTTGAGGCGCATGGTTAGGGTCTGCTACCTTGAGAATGTTTTCAATGAATTGCCTGCGGTCACTGCGTCCCGTTTTCTTGATTTCTCGTGCAAAATAATCTTCGTATTAATGTTTCAGCACCGACACAATTGCAACTTGAGTGGCGGGCATTCTTCAATTTTCGTCCAAGTTTTATCGCCTAGCTTGAGCTCTTCACAGAATGTATTTTTTGTGTCGACATCTTTTAATCTGTCGGTGTTAAATTTTTTCCGATTTGAATTGATGTATTTTATAGGCTTAATTTTCAATTGTGATATTACCAGTTGGTGGTCACTGTGAATGTCTGCAGCTCTTATTTTCTTGATACCTTGTAATGGCGGCAGCAATTTCTTGTTAATCATTATGTGATCTATTTGGTTTCTTGTTCTGCCATCAATACCCTTTGTTGTTACATCTGCGTCTTCTGTTGGGGTATAGCACTGAATTATGGTTTTTGTTTCGCATTTTTGAATGGACTCTTGCTAAGATTATTAGGCTTTTAACAGGGTTCCATTTCATTAGTACGCCTTCGTTGCTTTAGATGTTGTTAATATATCATCGCCCTCCAGGGGGAGTTTCCTTCGCTTGTGTTTATTTTGCACTGTTTTTCCATTTCACTTCTGTGAGGCCAGGAATCTCGATTTTATAATGCTTCATTTAAATCTCTCGAAGAAATGTAATTTTTGAAGATTTTCTCATAATGAAAATTTTTAAAGATTTTCTCATTTTCCGGCTTCCTCTTCGAACGATTACAACGACGCCAATATAGTATCAATACTGCAAATTAGCAATTGTTACAGGATCGTGTAAACGGTTGTTAAGAAAGTCACGAGCCCTACCAAGGTACGTTAAAGAAATGCCAACTATTAAAGCAGGATTGTTTACCAATATCGAAGACATCGATTGATCAAGATATTTCAACCATGCCAATTTTATTATAAAAATTGAATTTTAACTTCCAAAATATATGGCATTAAATACTCATCTCTCATTACCTATTCTACCAATTGTCCATTTTATTAATTCTCTACATACATGCATACTGTCTACACATGTAGAAAATATGGCAAAACACTGTGAAAATTGTAATTATGCATTAAGTTTAAATTTTCCGGCCGAAGTTCATGATTTCACCCCTTATAGGCCAGATCCATTTTTTCTTCAAAAATGGTGAATGTAGCAGTACTGCAAGCCGTAACTCAAATATTGAATAAAATTGTTTTTTATAAAGCATGACTTAACGAAATTTATTTACACATAAAATTAATTACTAAATTATCGATCGATGCTTCTTTGAAAATAATAACCTTCTTTTATTATTGTAGCTATGTTTAGAGTTTAGACTCTCTCTCTCCCATATATATAATTAATTTTATAAATACAACGTTTTCGTTTTTATCTGTTATAACTACAAAATATATAAAGAATATAAAATAATCTGTGAACCACAAGAAAAAAGATTTTTTTTTTATTATACTATTATTAAATTTTGTTTTGTGTTTGTGGCTTTTATTTATTTATTATAATTACTAAAACTTTTTTTTTACTATCCATATATTTTACTTATAAATTTACACTCGCACACATAAACAGTTCTTTTTTTTTATTATTATATACCCATATAATGTCTTGTTATTTATTTTAATTTTTCAACTTTTTCTTTTCTTGATTATTTATTTTTGTATTATACCCATACATATTTATAAGTAACGTAGGAAAAAACCGAATAAAATAAATAAATAACATAAAAATAAATTAAACATAAACCCAAGCAAACTAAACACAAAAAAAAATATTATTTTGTATTAATGGATGCATAAGTGAGATGGAAAATATATAAATCTAGTAGACCTGTAATTAATAGTAATTAGAGTGAGATGGAAGTTTTTTTTATGATTAATAATTTTTATTATTACATTTATTTTTTATTTTTGATGTGATGTGTGAAACAAAAACTATTTAATGCCGGCTGGGGTTATTTTAGTTTATATATAGTAGAACAAATTTATATGTATAGTTATAAGTTAATTAATGTACAGAAATAGTATTTGCCTTAGATGTATAGATTACATAGTTTGTACCCTGTAATTTTCAAGGATTTCTTTAATATTTTTGTTCGTATGAAAGAGAACAAAGATAATGTTAATAAATAAGTAAATTTAAGTAATTTCATCGTAAAAAACATTTACATAATACTGTTAGATAAGATACGAAAATATAATAACCTACTGGAGATAGCAAAGAGGCGATTGCCCAATTATTTATTTATTAAGTCTTGCCCAAAATTTATGTATATTAAGATTGATTAATAAACAATATTCTTAATTGAATTTGAATTTGAATTTTTTCTTTACTTTTACGTATTTGTGTCCAATAACTTTAATTGATGCGTATGCAGTGATTCTTAATCGAAGCGCTGCGTAGCATTAAAATTACTTAAATAAATTACGGATGTCATGTTTTTAACAAAATTAACAAAAAATAAATTAGTTAAATTAACAAAACCATACAGTCGGTAAAAGCATTGATAACAATGGAAACCTGATAACAGACGAATTTAATTTAATTAAAATTTATTATCAAAACTTAAATTAAAATGAAGCAAATCAAAAAAATACAATTAAAAATATTTACATTAGGAAGACAAAGAATTTAATAATATCAATCAATTGTAGAATGAAATATTTCAGATTCTGTTTAATCTTGGGACTATGCGGTTTTTTGAGTTTTAGGATATTAATATTATTGGCCAGATCACGTCTACGGAGTATAACAGCTAAAAATTAACTAAGTTCTTCTACTGATTACTGGTAGAATGGAAATTCAATGTAAAGGAGTATCTATTATCTTACGCATTTTGATTATATGTTCAAGTCCATCTTGAGTGGTCTGGCCAATAATTAGTACTCTGAAACCCAAAAACCTCTAAAATTTTCTATGTGATTCGATTTTCCAACGCATTAACAAATGACAAAATCTCGTAGTTTTTGATGAGACCACTTTCATTCATAGAGCGTAATAGGTGCTCATCATTTCATACTATAGTCACTACTCGGTAGACATGATTTGACCGATAATATTGATATTCTGAAACCCAGAAAACCATATAAATATAGTCTATGCAATTCGATTTCATCACTGTGCCAATATTTATGACGAGTTCAATCGAACCAAAAATTAAATCAAATTTTGCCAGTGGCCAAAGAACGTTAACATTTTTATTGTTTAGACAAGTTTTGACAATTCTCTAAGCACGTGATTAAATATATTTTGTTTAAATGCGTCTTGGTAACCTCACCTTGATTAAAAACACTATCTGGCTATTATCCAGAATAACCCAAAATTTCATATAGAAATCGCATGTATGATGCGAATCGCATGTATGATACAATAAAATTTAAGGTTACGAAGGGGTTGGGAATTGCGTAGCGAATCATTAAAATTCGCTAAGGCATTGTGATTATACTTTGATTAGTTCAAAGTATTTTTAAAAATTTTTGTAGTTTGATCACTGCAGTCTGATGAGACAACCGAATTTTTTAAATAAAAAAAAATTCCATGTTTCATTAGTTCGAAACCAAACCTCCCCAAAGTCTTGGTAACCTCACCTTGATTAAAAACACTATCTGGCTATTATCCAGAATAACCCAAAATTTCATAATACTAAATGTGGTTATTAATTTGTTTAATATATTAATTTACACAAAACATATTTGGATACAGCAAAAAAATGATTAAATTACAAATTATAGAAATGTTGCACTTTCGTGTCTGGTTACTTGTCAATAATGTTTGATGGTGGTAGTGTCGATCAAATCGAAAAAATATCAAATCTTTCATAAAATATCAATTTGATTTAAATCAAATCTATCTGTCATTTTTGTGTCGCATAGAACGTAAAAAATTGACTTCGATGAAATATTTTTGATTTACATCAAATATTTTTTTTTCGAAAGAACTTCACATAACTGAATCTGAAATATTGCATGCTATAATTTATTCATCTTTGTCTTCCTTATGTTTTTTATGCTTTTACCGACTGTTTGGTTTTGTTAATTTTGTTATTTTATTAAAAGCTTCACATCCGTAATAAATTTACATGGAACATTGGAAAAATGTAATATACAAGATGTGTTCAAAAAGTAACGGGGATTTCAAATATACAAGGTGTGTTGAAAAAGTTTGATAAAAGTGATGATTGATCAGGATTATGGTTACTTGTTCATTGTTTGGTCAGGATTATGGTTAATTGTTTTTATCGTTTGGTCGCATTTATGATTAAACGGTAAATAAATAATGAAAAATTCAAAAAAAAAATTCCCCGGGTTGCACCACATTGCTAGGAAATTATAACGTTTTTTATCAAATTTCGTTAGGTAATCGTTAGGTCAGGATTGGTCAACACATTTTGGCGTTAGGTCAATAATGGTTTATTTTATTTTTTATTGCGATAAAACAAAATCAAAATTGTATTTTTTTTTATTCATGCCATCTGTTTTGGGAGGACGAACAAAAAACAAAAAACAAAATTGTATTAATTCAATAAAATCAGGTTCGTCGCTTACTAATAACAAACCAACTAATAATTTTTTAAATCCAACGATCGGAATCGTTTGGTCAACTGTTTTGGGTTAATTGGGTTTAAATAATTCTCAAATTGAAGAACCATTACAATATTTATACGAGCCAACTTACCAGACGCAAAAATTTCGAATTGTGCAAATATTAGGATTTAACGAATTTTCAAAATAAATAGTTACGTAGAAAAGACCAAACGAAAACAAGTATGTATACCAACCCTTAATGACAGTTGGCCAAACGATTCCAATCGTTGAATTTATATATTTTTTAGTGTTGGCCAACTTTCTAGACCCGAACACTTCGAATCGTGTGAAAATGATGAGTTTCTTTATTTATTCATTTATTTAACATTGGAGCACAAAGTACGAAACCAAGCTGCCAAGAAGTTACCTAAGGGATTTCTCATTTTTGTAAGGGTTTTTGTATCTTTGTGTACACTATTGCCCTGGGGTTAAAGGTTTGGGGGAGGGGAGCGCATTTTTTCTATTTTGTGGTAGAAATATTGTTAATAAATGGCCTCTTTGTTTCTGCGACTAAAATAGTCATAAACATCGTATGGGTGTCCATTAAAATAATATTTTGTCCGAAAAGCCGAAAAAATTCTTAAACAAATTAAATTCACGGACGATTATAAAATTCTTCTTTATTGAAGATATCAAACCATTAGAAACAATAGAATTTACAATTTTATAAAGCATAATTTCATCAAACACAAGTCTTCTGCACTCAAGCGTTAGTTTCAGTGGTTGACACTTAGGCCATTTTGGCCCATTGTGATACCACGCATTCACGCCACATCATTAACCCATTCACCTATTCACCTACTCACACAACTACAGTATACAACCTGCACATTGCAAGCTCCATGTCAACCTGTACATTGACATCAGCGGTGGGTCGGTGCTGAATTCTGCACTCCATCAGAGGGTCTTATTTGTGTTTATTAACATCACCGATTGTAATCGATGATGAAAATTCGTCCAAGTGCCGAAGCTTTAACCACTGCACCACTTGTCCGGTCGCTCAAGCGTATCAATGTTAAAAACTCACACGCTTTTCGGAAAATGGAGCCTAACATTTTATGGGCCTTCAGGCAGACATTTTGTATCTGTTTATCAAAACGTAATCATAAATTAAACGTTAAACCTAGATCATTAATTTCCGTTACTCTACATAAAACCGAATTACTGATATAATAATCATATGTGAAATTTACCGTTTTCCTACTGAAAGTAATTGTTATGCACTTACTGACATTTAAGTTAAATCCATTACGACAACACCAGCCAGACAAATTATTAAGATCATTCTACAAGGGTTCACAATCTAGAATATTTTCAATCACTCTAAAAATTTTGAGATCATCGGCGTAAAGCAGATGACAATACCTCAATTCCAACGATAGATCATTAATGAATAATAAAAACAATAACGGTCCCACTATGGATCCCTTAAAATTACCAAATACTGGGACACTCCAAACCTAACACATTCATCTATTAGTAGGCCAAGCGGAACTCTATCAAATGTTTTCTTAAAATCCGTATAATTCTTTTTTCATTTTCAATATTAGAAAAGAGATAATTTGAGAATTCCAACAAATTAGTCGTAGTGGATCTTCGTAAAATAAATCCATGTTGAGAAGCACTTTAACCCTGATTAATAGTTTTTCAAAAATTTTACTAAAGGCATTTAAAATATAAATTGGCCTATAGTTTTTGATATTTGAATTATCATCTTTTTATAAAATTGGAACGACATACGACTTTTTCCATTCATTATGAAATATTCCAGTCCGTACTGATATATCAAATACGATATCTAATGGAATAACCAAAGCGGCCTTCAATGACTTTATAAAACTTTTTACGCTATTTGCCGTAGGCACTTGGCGAAACACACTTATACTTAATAACTATACTTAATAACTTAATATACTTAATAATTTATACTTAATAAACAACTTTATAAAAGAATGTGTTATGAAATCTGGGCCATAACCCTTGTCAATCTAATGAATCGATTACTTGTAAAATCTCAGTTTTTGAGAATCCAACATGACCCAAGGTAATGTGAAATTAATCATAAATACTTGAGTAAATCCCCTGCTATGCTGTCGGAGGATTAAAAACTGATTCAGATGGGTAACCAGTTTTATTCTTTAATGAATCAATAAATGACCAAAATAGCTTAGGTGATGAACTAGCATTTCTTAGTTTCTAAAATAATTTGTAATCACATTTATTTGCTATTAAATTTATGAGATGTATCGTTATAATTCATAAGATTAATTAAATAATTGGAAAACCATAATAGATACGAATGTCTGGCATTGGCAGTTTTTGTAAGTGAATACAATATTTCAATCGCAATATCAATTGAATTACCCTGAAGTACTTCTACCAATTCTATCTCATTCAACTTGACTCGGCAAGCATTAAAATCTATTCTCCTCAGATTAATTGAATATGATCTAAATAATCAAAGTGATATGTGAAGAGGTGTATGATGATTATTAATTCTGGCTTACGGAGAAGTACTCTCCTATACCATTATTGAACTAGGGATACACGTGCGGAATGAACTAAATCAAGCAGTTTTCCGTTAAAATTGAGAATAGAATTAAATTGTTTAATATTTAGCATTTCCAGAGTTTCGAAAAAATATTGAAATTGATCACCATACATTATCGGGCATAAATAACCCTTTGACTGTGAACTCCATTCAATTGAATCAACTGAAACTAGTGATTTACCATTGGTATATAAATCTAGCAAGTTACATAAATTAGACGACATCGTCTTTTATTTCATTTATGTTTGTGTTAGTGTCGTTGCACCGAAAATTTGTTTAAGTCGCAATTAAAACCCGTATTATAGGTAAACGGAGAAAGAAACGAAGAAAAATACGGTTTCTGTGATACCTCGTGTGACATCAGTGAATGGTATATTCCAAATAAGCGATGAACCTGATTTTATTGAATTAATATGTACAATCTAGATTTTGTTTTTTCTCAATAAAAAATGACCCATTGGTGACCAAACGGCAAAATCTGTTGACCAATTCTGACCTAACAATTACCTAACGAAATTTGATAAAAACGGTATAATTTTCTAGCAATGAGGTGTTACCCCGCGGAAATTTTTTTTTTTAACGAAAATAGTTCGCTATAAATGAATTCAATCATCATTTTTGTCAAAGCCTCTATTGATGGGGTGCTAAAAAGGCTGAGCCACAGTGTTGTGTTGTTCGTCCACGCGAATTTCGGAATTGTCTACGTATTGGGGTCGAAAATGGCATACATAATTAATTTTTGAGTAGACAATGTCATCATCTTTAAATGGGTATAGAGTACGCATAATTCCATAATTCAATAATTCAATGAAAGATTCTTCTTGTTATTCCTTCCTTTCAAACAGCTTGTTCTTAATCGTTAATTAATGTGAACTTCTTGGAACATTGGCGAATCCTGGCACGAATCGTCTATAATAGGTGTACATAATAGAAGGAAGTTAAAATTTTTGCTTCATCTGTATAAATTCCATTGGCGGTTTTTTTGTAACGCAATTATTTTATCTCTGTTCTGAAGAGTGAACATTTCTTAAACTTCAGTTAGGTATCTTTAGTGCTCTTTGAAAGTTTTCCTCATGACGATAATATCGTATAAATATACAAGACATGTTTTCCGTTAAGTACGCGAACCGAACAAGATATTCCGAATATCATTACATTAAATTGCTACAATTTGTTGCCTACAGCAAATGCCGGTTTCCAACAATCCTCCTCTTGAACTTCTATACAATGGGTATTATTGTGAAGATGGAGATATGTAGAGAACTTCCTACTACCTGATAATGTGTCTAATGTGTCATCGATTATTTTCCGATAATCTACACAAAAAGTTATGCAGCCGCCGTTCTTTTCGACCAACACTGCCGGTGATCTCCACGGATAACTCGATAACTCCTGCCACTCGCAAGTCCTTAATATTTCGATCCACTTCTTCTTGTTTTCCAAAGGTAATTTTCTAGTGATCGCCGCGCTTCACTTTTCTTCTTTTTAGTGAGCTCTTCTGTCAGTTTTGCATAAGCTGTCCTATTATTTCCTTTTCTTTTGCTGTCTTGTCTTTTCTCACCTGATTTTTTGTTCGCATTGCACTATGGTAATTACTTGTTCACATTTTCTGATGATTGTCCCTTTCTGGATTGTTTTTGATTTATTCGGGAGATTTTGAGCTCTAATTGGAATTCTATCGTTGTTATTTGGTAATCCACAACATATATAGGTGACCCAGAAAATCTATCAAATCTTCCCCAAATAATTGTTTCTGTATTGTTTGACAGCTTTTCTGGGTTTTCAATTATTACTCGACCGATGGTTTTTACATTTAAACCCTTGAGTTCAAGCTGCATTTCAACCTTTCCATAGCTCTGAATGGCGGAGAATGCAGTGTGTATTGCTTCTGTGTCTAAAGAAATCACAGAAATTTTTCCTACAATATCACCTCTTATTATTAAGCTGTTCGTGCTAATCTGGAAATAGGAATAAAGGTTACGGAGCAGGCAGTAGTGGGAGCCAGCTTCAGCCTCTTTAAGCTGGCTCGCTGGAGTTTAACGTCCTTTTAGTTCAGTTCTCGTCCTTTGCAAATGTTTTATCTTCTTTTGATTTCCGCTGCATCGGAAATGGTGACCTACTCCACTTTCGCCAGTTTTCCCAGTAGTGTTAGGAAATGGAACCTACCTTATCACATGCCTAACAAATAATACTATACTTCCACGAAATCTGGGTGCCTCCCGCTATATATTCCTCTCAGTGTTTATTTAAAGCACGATCAATGATTTCAACGAAAGTTGTTTCGGTATCAAAACTAGCGCTCTGCGTGCGATAATAATCGTTGAACAAATTTGAGTACGCTAAATGCGCTAGTTGCTCCATCTCTGTTGCGTACGCTTGAAGAGCTTCTCCGACCTGCTAGTAACGTTCTTTAATCTCGATGCGGTATAGTTCTCGCTTATGGTCACTTCCATATTTCCGATATAGAACCTTCATTATCCACTGTAACTAAGATCCGCATAATTTGTCTCAAACATTAATTGATGGAGGCCTGAGATTTGTAGAATGATTGATTCGTAGCCCCCCAAATCTTGCTGACATTGACGGACATTATTTATCTACATCTTCAATCACGTTATCCATATGCGCTTGAGGACTTATGCATGCGTTGATCCTTGCGTTGACAACTGGTCACCTTAGTGTGTGATATAAGACAGGTATCATCTAAGTCTTTGATTTTTGGATGCCGTTAGATGCCTCGATGTTAATTTTTGCCATAACGCTTTTGAGAATGGTGAAAATGCGCAACCTTGTCGAATTACTTTTTGGGTACGGAGAATAAGGAGTATGCCTTGCCTTTGAATTTCACTTCGCTGGCACCTAACATACAGAAAGATATAAAATGATGGCCTCGATTCTACGATGGCCTCGTAAGTGTTGTAAACATAATTTTCCAATACGATGTAATTATTTTTTTAAGTCTACATACTTCATCAAACAACAACAGGGTGCGCACCATCGATGGTAGTCACTACTAGCTTCTCACATAAACGAGTTACATAACGTATGTGTTGATCAAACGATGGAGTTACGGTCAATTAAATCGACCACATTCTCGTATGTCTTCCACTTATCTATCACGTGTAATACTTGGAATACTGAGGCATTGAACAATTAAGTTACTCGGGCCAACTTCGGAGCTAGCATATCAGAAACCCTGAACAGCACTACTCCATTATGTTGTGGAAGACCAGTGGAATATAATAAAAGTCCTAACAGTCCCATGTTTTACCGCAATACGTCTTAATAAAACTAGACCTTTCAACAACTCAGTACCGCGTGGTTTTCGATGCATGAGTTAAAAACACATCTGGCCTATCGTTAAATGACGTATTATTCGCCGGTTCCACTATATAAAACAATTTGTGTTCGATTGTTCTACGGTTTCGTGAACGCAGGTTGTTGGGTTCGAAATACCAACCATTGAAGCCCTTAAACTACCGCGTTACATTAATAGTGTCAGCAAAAGTATTGAACTGCACTGGTTTGTTGATGCAAGCAAATTAGCAATGCATATATGGGAAATACATAGGTGATAACGGGTAAGTTACTGTCATGAAGTTAGATGACCTGAAATTAAACATTGATAAAATGATGATAATTGAAACGTTTCTATACAGATATACCACAATTCACTCATACAATATATCCAAAGTGTTTATAACAAATATTTGGTTTTGAGCAAAAACATTAAAATATAAATATTAATTCAGTTTAACAAAACAAAACCCATAAAAATAAATTATAAAATTAAAACTAATAAATAAAAACGAAAATGGAAAAAAAATATGTTAATATTGATTAAAATTATAAATTATAATAGTAAGAGTTATTTACGTATAACTTTCTACTTACGTAGGACACGATTGCGATAACGTCCATGGCACAGTCAAATTAAATTTTCCACCGTCCATTTTAGAAAATGTTCTTACAACATTTTCTACAATGTGTTTCATCTATTTTATGTATTATTAAGATTAATCCATGTTGAATAAATTCAAAATGGCGTCAAAACGTCATTATATAAAAGTATCATAAACTCAGCAACAAGCTACATCTCTAAAACCATTACTTGAAATCAAAATATGTACTCTGCAAAACGCGTAATTGAGTTGAAATGTATCTACTAGCCACTGGTTACGATTAGGCGCTTCAGACCCTCAATCATGGTTAGTGAAATCATCGGCAATTTAATTTAAAGATTTCATAGAACTAAACATTTTCATACCGTTGGCTTCGATTTTAGACAAGGGCAAAACTAAGAAATAAACCTAAGGCAACTTTGATTATATCGTATATTTTTCAGTTACAATTACTAAACAGCTGCCATCTACTACTGGTTTTTGTCACTGAAGTGGTTATCAAACAAACTACTCATTAATAAAACATAACCTAAGAATAATTTTTACCTTTATCTTGAAATGTTTCGTTTTGAGCGGAAAGCATTTTTCTCTCAATTTATTATCCTGGTTGATCTCAGTCATCCATGGTCGTTTAAAATAATTTTTCTTGTGTTAATTAATTTAACTACTTTTCAAGGCCAAAAACGTAATCTAAATTTGTGAATGTTACTAGGTTGCTCAAAAATGATTCCCTTTGGGTACTGTATTGTTTTTTACACATAAATACCTTTTACAAATTCAGTTATCAGTTAGTATATGATCAATCATGTTGACGTTGTACTGGAGACCATATGCAAATATTTACTAGTTCCATAATTTGTCTAACTTCATTCAAGAACTTCTTTACATTAAATTCCGAACACTAGTATGTACTTATTAAGTGTAAGTTTAGTTTAATTAGCTTTAAGGCGAACCATTATTGTAATACCCATCTTTTTCATATAAAAGGTGGTTTAACGGTTTCTTTTTAAAAATTCAATAAAATGAAAATATCGGTAGTTGCCCGGCTAGTTTGCCAAAGCCCATCCTCATAAATCATATAACTACTACAAAACTGTGCTTAAAGGCTTGAATCGGGATCTCACAATAAGATATCTAACGGCGTCAAACGGCAGCTGTGCGGAGGCCAGTTTACGCATTGCATATAAAATTTCGCCGAGCCGAATTGTGCACCACTTGATGTTATGTTCTGTGCCGTAGTTATTTGTTTCATTTTGTTGGGATTAAAGTACCAACAAAATTATTAGCGTTGTCTTATAATATTTTTGAACAAATTTCGCGACATGCAGAGGTTCATTACACCAACTCTAAATGCACAAATTTTGTTGAAAAGATTGAACTCAATTCAACGAAGACTTGTGTTTCTGAATTTTGGTGACTCGATTTTCCACAAATATCGCTCGCATATTTTTGTGTGGTTCTAACCACAATGGCGCTGCTCTTTACCTTACACTAACTAACGTTACAAGATGACATTCTGAGGAATCGGTTGCTCGTATATAAAATACGCAACGAAAATCCCGTTCTGAAGCGCGACAAAGCCGGTATGACTCTGCTCGTTTAAAATATGGGGTGAGAATCAGAACACACCTAGTTACTGCGATCCGTTTTAAATCAAAATGGATTGGGTCCAATCATCTGCAATTTTCGTTAGCAGAGGATAATCTTAACCATATGTGGCAGCATCCAGTTTGAAGGGTTACCAAAATTCTGCAATCATGTAGTAAATAATACGGCTTAGACTGAACACTATTCGACGCTGAGATCAATTGGCCTAGGAAGTTATATTATAGCATAAATACTCTGTATTGATCATAAATAGGATTTTTATGGTACAGACGTTTTTCTAATGATATAAAAGTTGACGACGTGCCGGTTGATCGGATGTTCCTATTCATCGATGTTGGATTTAACGAGTCGCGCGACTAACGTATTTATAAGTTTCAAAGATTTTTCTCATATGTTTGAGAATTTTTTCAACGCAAAGTCAAAATGAATTTTTTATTATTTTTTGTTAATTTTGCGTTAAAACAAAATTGTATCATGTGCATTTTTATTTGTTGCAGGTGATATGTCTCGACATATAACTCGCGCGACCGGGAAATACGAATGTGAAGCACTAGCATTCACGAGTGCTCTTCCTATCATCACAATCTTATTGGTGTCGCTATCCATTTCCAAATTTAATATTATCCGACAGGAAGTCTGCTGGTCATAATATACGAAGAGTGGCCGTTGCTAGACAATTCAACTTTATAACGTTTACAACATTTAGACTGTGGTTGTACTATTTGAAGCTACATTAGTGTTTGAAGGGTTTAATTTAAAGGAAGCTGCCCTTTTAGCTACACTGGGTTATTATTTTTAAAGCGCCCATTGTACTGATATCTAAAACACATTATTTGACCATTAAATGCAGTTCGCTGCGTTTTTAGCAAATCTAGGTTTCCCCGGTCTTCAGCCGACATGATTTGAGTCAAGAACTAAAAACGTCTAAACGAATATAATTAAGGCTCGCCTTAAATTGGCAAGTTCCTGAACAGTTCAAATCATACACAAATTTTCCAAATATTATAATTCTTAACTAAATTTAATCTAAAAGGTTTCACTTACTTTTATTTACTGCCTTCACGTTCTCAACTCGACACTGATGATGTCTTAAAATTTCCGTTTATGCTTAATGATACTAGCTGTGTTTTATTATTCGACCACTATCCGGCGTAGAATGAGACATTTCTACTAAAACTGCAGCTATTATTCGCTGGTGTTTTTACTAATGAAAAAAATAAAAATGTAACTTCATGCAGTCGAATGAAAGTTCCCCTCGGGGATAAGTTAACAGTGCTGCCTATAACTTGTTAAAGCGATTAAAATTAAAATAAAACGAGTAAACATTTAAGGAGTGACATAAATATTTATATACATTTATATATTTTTCATAAAAAGTCTTTTTAAAGACTAATAACCAAAACTACTAAGTCTACTAATACCACTACGTGGTCCGAGGGGAGGCAACGAAGGAGTGGTTCCACCGTAAAGGTGCAATAAAAATCCACTGCACGGCTAAAATTAGTGCAGAGATTTAAGTAGATTTGGGTGGTATCAAGTGGAGTGAAGTAAATATTTAAAGCTAATTTAAATATCCAAAACAAGCGTAGCTAAATTTATTTAGCGGATTACCCAGAGATATGAGTATGAGACCAAGGCGTGATCCGGGTCAATCTTCGGAAGAAGATGACTTCCAACGAGCCTCTAAGAAGGCTAAACTCGACGAGAATCGGAATGATTCAACCTCTGATGCCGAGCTTGTCGGCAATGATGAGACGACGACTGAAGTTGAAAACACTTCGCCAAACAGTAGTGGTCAAGTAGCAAAAAGCTAACGACCCCATGAGAACATGATTGAAATCGTTTCTCTTGAAACGATGCTTGAGCAAGTCAAAAACACGAAACTTACTGAACCTAAGCTTCGTGATCTATCCATGCAAATAAAAAACATGAAAATCCATATCCTCGAGGTGGTTGCGGGAACGAATCTGGTTGTTTGCAAACTGGAGGAAGCACGCAACCATAGGTGTACTTGCAGCCGGGAACCAAAAATGGTTACTGTGGAAAAGGCACCAAAGGTGGCTGCACGGGATTCAGTTCTCAGTGCTAATTCGGACATAACCAGAAACGTGGAAACCGATCCGAACGGAAACGGAGGAAACTGGCAAGTGGTCGGTAAAAAGCGAAAGAAACGGAGAAACAGAAAACGCTGGCAAAAACAGACAACAAAACGGATAATTATCTCAGCAAGGGATAATGAATCCAGCCTAACGACCACCGAGATTACAAAGAAAATCAAATAAGTTATCCGACCTAGCGAATCGAACGTAAAGATTCACTATGTAACGAACGCCGGCCCGAAAGGTGTGGCGGTTACTGTCGATGCTTCCTCCGATTTGCAAGTTTTCACGGAAAACAAAGATCTGGAAGGCATGGGTCTAGTAGCCACCGAACCAGCGCCTATAAAGAGATTACCGAATTAATTGTCTTTGACGTCAGCTCTGATCTTGATGGAGGCATGGTAACTAACTGTCTTATTAAACAAAACTGCCTGGATCAAAAAGATTTTAAGGTTCTATTTAGAACTGGTGCGAGAAACCAAGAGACCGCTTACTGTGTGGTAGAAGTAGAACCAGCAACCAGAAACATGTTGCTAAAGTGTGGTAGACTGCACGTGGACTGGGTTCGATGCCATGTGAGAGATTATGTGACTCCAACTAGGTGATTTAGGTGCCAGCGATACGGTCACATTGCAAAGAATTGTAGGGCCCGCACAAAGATCTGCTCTCACTGTGTACATCATGGTCATGGCGCAAGCTGCAAAGAAATGCAAAAACCAAATGACCACCAAGTAGGTCAGGTTCATGTAACGCATACAAAAGTGCTGTGCTACGCCTAAGATTTAATACTAAGCATGATGATTAGTCACAATCAAAGGAATTGTAACAGCAAACTACTAATCGCCCACCTCAACATGCAGGGTGCTAAGATAGTCGAATCCGAATTATGTGAAAGCATTTCCACCCACGACATAGATATTCTGTGTATGCAAGAGCCACACTCTGTCAATGGTCAAATCAGCGGCATGCCTTCTACAGCCAGAGTAGCAACAGGATGCTCTGAGAATCCCAAGACTGCAATTAGCATTCATAGTGTCGGCATGGACATGATGAAGCTAACTCAGGCTTGTGATAGCCATTGCACATGTGTTGAAATATCATCGGAAGCTGGTTCATTCTACCTACTTTCAATATACGCCCAATATAGTGAACCGATCGAGTACCATCCTAGGCTCTTTGTCGGGTCAACAAAAAAAGGTAATGATCGTCGGAGACTTCAATGCCAGAAGTAAAATGTGGCATGACCGTTTAACCGATGAAAACGGAAGAAAAGTAGAGGACTTCGTGTCTAGAAATGACCTCTTCATAATGAACTTGCAGGGACACCCAACGACGTTCTCGTCTAATTGAAACTCCAACATTGACCTAACAATAGTCAACGCAGCCTTGCTGAGCTCGATAGTTGGGTGGTGTGTAAGAGGAAATTGGACCTCTAGTGACCATAGAGTCATCACAATCGAACTATCAAACGCGCTACAGAATAGTCCTCAAAACTCCGAGATTTGCCATAAAGATAGCTGATTGGGGTCTATTTGCTAGACACCTGGTCAGCTCTTGGGACAGTGTAGAAACACTTCCTGAAATTAACTCGATTGACGAAATTGATGATCGTGTGGAGCTGCTCACAACGCAGCTAACCAGTATTTGCAACAACTCAATTCCAACGAAGAGAGTGGCAAAGAGACAAAATAGTTGGTGGAACTCTAATCTAAGGAAACTTAGATCCTCGATGCACAAGCTCAGAAGAGCATACCAGAAGGAAAGGAACCAAATAGCAAAAGAGTTGAAATTGTCTCTCTTTAGAGCGGCAAGGAATAAATACTTCCATGAAGTAAGCTAAGCAAAGTAGTTTGCAAAGGTACGTCACGGAATATGGCAACAATGACCCATGGAGACTTGTATATAAATTTGCCGCCGGCAAAGCAAGACCACCTGAAGTCTTAAACACCATCAGGAAGACAAATGGCGTCGTCACTGATACGTGGCATGACACACGCTTGGGGTTACTAAACTCGCTGAGATCGCCACCAACAATAGTTGGATATCTGATGCTGAAGACCCCCCATTTACGTGGGAGGAGGTCAACAGTGCCCTTACTTGCTTTAGGAGTAACAAGTCTCCCGGATTTGACAATTTTAACGCTGAAATAATCTAACTGGCTTGGCCCATAATAGGGACTTCCATAGTAAAATTACTAAACAGCTGCCTAAAATTTGGCTACTTCCCGAAAGTGTGGAAAAAGGGTGAAATGATTATAATCAGGAAACCTGGGGATAGAGATCCACTTTCTCCGAAGTCTTATAGACCAATCATGCCAACCTGTTATGGGGAAACTCTTAGAAAGGCTACTAGCGGTTCGTATCTCTCCAAGAATTGAACAGAGCGGACTATTCTCGGACAAACAATTCGGCTTCCGACGTAGCATGTCTACTGAGGACGCGATAGTCCGCCTAACAAACACTGTCAAAACCCAAAGTTCAAAATATGTTATGGGTATTTTCTTGGATATAGCTGGAGCATTTGATAACTCAACGTGGCCTAGTATCATTGCAAGTTTATCAGTTTACATTCTACCTGGAAACATCATGAATGTTTTTAAGAGTTACTTCAGCAACCGAACCGCAGAAATTAGAGACAAATATGGTTCAGTAACAAAACAAGTTACAAAAGGATGTCCTCAGGGCTCAATCCTAGGACCCCTAATCTGGAATAACGTGTTTAATACGAGTATGATGAATAACCAGGACGAAACAGCATTCGCAGATGACAAAGTCATCCTGGTGCACGGCAACTCGAGGCTTGAACTTCAACACCCGGGTCAAATCGCCATAAATAACATGATACAATGGTGCAAAACGAATAAAATGTCACTATCTGCAGAAAAAACAGTGATGCTGCAGCTAAAAGGCAAATTTGACTCTAGTCGACTACCAACAATATCACTAAACGGTCGAAACATGAAAATGGTCAAGTGCGTTAGATATCTAGGAGTTGACCTAGATGAACGAATAGGCGTAACATCTCACGTTCTTAGAGTCTGTGAAAACGCTAAGAAACTATTCCACTCATTGGCGAGAGTGTCAAGAGAGGGATGGGGAATGAATCACAAAACACTTGTAATAATATACAAAGGTGTGGCGGAGGCGCTTTTCACGTATGCCGCAGCTGGTTGGTATGACAGGTTAAACTGTCACCACATCAGATCACTAGAAAGTGCTCAGAGGAATATACTGCTAGGAGTAACAAAGGCCTACCGAACGGTATCTAAGGACGCTGTTGTGGTTCTGGCCGGCGTGCTCCCAGTGGATATTCTAATCAAAATGCGAGCGCTCATGTATCACCTTAGAAGAAGCGCCATGAATGAATCAGGTGACCATGTACATATCGCAGATAGTGAACAAATTCAATATAGCAACAAAAATGAAATCGAGCTAATGGCGATTGACCTGTGGCAAAGATGATGGAATGAATCAGCAAATGGAAGGCATACATTTGCTCGTCTTAAAAGAACGTAACAGTGCGCTAGAGTAGACCGGGTAACCGGACGGTACATGTCTCCAAGCTACTAGGGATGGTAACGATACAATTTTTGAATTGTACGGCTAAACTGTACCTAGCACTATTATCAGCGAACTTGCTAATTTATTAACAATGCAATTACTGCAAAATGAGGCTTGTGACCTGATACATATTTAAAAATTCTTAGTATAAGGTTATACCTAGGTATAAGAATTAATGTACATTTTACGGGAATGTGAACCACGACGGATAATGACTCGAATGAAAGTTGTACTTTTGTGGTTATTGTTGTCTGTCACTTGTTTATTTTTCCTTGGTTTTCTTCAAAAATACACAGAAACCACTTTTTACTAAAAATTAAACTATTTCGTATAAAGTTTTCTTCGAAACTACAAAACATAATAAAAATAACATTACGTCAAAATTTGTACACGAGAATGAAGTTTGCTTTGGTTTAAGGGTTGTACAAAACAAAGGCCTTTTCAAATTTCACTTTGAAATAGATGGCGGCGCCCGAAAAATATGTAGAGCAAAATATTTTTATATCGATTTTGAACTAAAAAGTTGAATGAAAAATCTTAATTTAGAATTAAATAAGTTAGTTATATGCAAAAATATAAGTTTTGGCACACATACAGCACATTTTTATGCACCAAAACACAAATTCTCCCCTCTACCATCCCAACAACTATAGAATACGTTATAATTTGAATTGTGTGAATTTAAATTATTACAAAATATTATTTTAATGGACATCCATACAATGTTTACGACTGTCTTAGTCGCAGAAAACAAAGAGGCCATTTATTAACAATATTTCTACCACAAAAGTAGAAAAAATGCACGCCACTCCCCCAAACCTTTAACCCCAGGGCACTTGTGTACACAAAGATACACAAACCCTTACAAAATACCTCACTATAGTTGCCGTCACCGCCAACACATTGAAAGGAGAGAGATCATTCGTGAAATTTCAAAATTGGCGTAGTTAGTATGTTTGGTCAAACTTCGAAACGTACACGTTCGTTTGGTGTAGGTGCCGCCTCGTACTCGAATGAAATAACCAAATGTTTGGGTTTTAAAAAACATCTACGACGTAATTCGATGACCGCCTGTATATGTATATATCATTAAAAAACAAATGAATGAATAGTAAATAACTAAAATATACAAAAAAAATTTAATAATTTTAAATTGTTTTTTATTATTCTATTGATTTTCTGATTAAATTAATTTTGTTTTATTTGTTTAAAAATTGTTAAATTTGTTGTTGCTTTTGTAATATAAATCTAATTTTAATTAAATATTTATTATTCGTTTCATATTTGTACATATAGTCTTGTATTTTATAACGTTGTGACATAAAACCATATTTCTAAATTTACATTGAGATTTTAATTTTTTTTTTAAATTTGATATATTTCTTTAATTGTGTGACGAAATGATCGCATTAATTAAAAATTAAAAATTATATTTATATACCCAAGAAAACGAAACTGACTGGTTTGATTTACGCATTTTTAATTTTTATTGAGTTTCTCTTCGTTCGAAACTTTAACGATGAGTTTTCAAAGGCGTCGCTAAAAGCTTATCACTACTAATAGCCGTTGTCAATTACAATTTAATAAGCCCCAGTAAGCCGGGGAACAAATAATTATCTTAGAGTGCCTAATCTGGAAAATGGAAAAGCAATTCTTAACTCAATTCGGTAAATTTGTTCATCGTTTTGATTGCTTTGTCGTTCGCTGATTTGTAGCGATGTATACATGTTTCATCAATGGTTACAAAACGTGGTAAAATCTGATTTCGATTATGTTTGTTTGTACATGTTCAAATTGTGTCAAAAATATGAACTCTTCCTTACTTTTGCTGGTTGTGCACCTAGCTTTCGCGAGGTCGAACAATTATGTAAACCGTTGGGCACGTTCAGTAAAGATGTTTACCTTCATCCACTGGCGCAATCTCAAGCGTCTTAAATTTACGGTCATTAGTCACCAAACTAAAACTTTTTTGATTATTTCTGGTGTAGTCACATCACAACGCCTTATAAATTAATCGTATCATCTGATGATGGTGACAAATGTTTACCTCGAAAACGTGTTATAACATCTAAATGGCCGTGGTGGAGAAACGATTTTACCATCAAACGTACTAGAGTTCATTAGCACCGGAAGTTTTATCAGAGGGAAAAACACCCTTTGTTGCGTATGCAAAAAAATGTCACTACAGGTACATAAAAAATGCATGTAATCGATTATTATTTCAAATAACTCAGAGTGCTGTATTTTAGAGAGAGATAGAGTATATGAGGGAATATTCCAAATGCAATTTTATTTTAAATGTCAGTTTCCAGCATGGTGTTGACAAAAGAACAGCAGCTCTTCGTTATAAATTTTTTAGAGAAAACCATTATTTTTGCAGTAATTATCAATAAGACTGTAAAAAAGTGGGGTTCAACATTTCAAAAGCTACACAACTAACCAACTATAAAAAAAATCCGCTAATCACATGTAATAAACCAATTAAAATTACTGGACCAAAATCATCCTTGTCAAAACGCCAAATTTGAAATTTGCGAAAAATAGCAACCAAACCTAATCCACCTACGCAGAAACATCTGGCAAAACATTTTAAAACAAAGCTTGGAGTCATACAATATACTCTAAAAGAGAAATTTGAACTAATAAGACTTGCGTAGAAGCCGAACAAAGAACCGTGCAACATTTGAGTCGCGGCCAAACAAAAGAAGAATTAGTTTTTTTCACAAGTCCAAAAACGGAAATAATGGTCGTCCACGAGATTCCATCTTGAGGCCGCACCTCTGGAATACGGTTTTCAACAGTAGTATGTAGGATAATGTCCAAGAAGTGACATGCGCGGACGACAAAGTCATGTGGTTTTTCGGCAATTTAAGACTGAGCAATCAGAAGAAATCGCAGAACGCCATAGACAGGATGATTCAAATCAAAAGTTCATTTGACATTAGGGAGCCAACTTTGGTAGCTGTTAGTAGAAAGAGAATACAGATGGTGGCATCGGTAAAGTGGTTAGCAGTTATTTTGAAGTAAGGCTCAGTGTAACCTCGCACGTCAGAAGAGTAACAGAGAGTTGTAAAAAAGGTTTCTTTGTGTTGAAAAAGTAAGTTAAAGAATGGTGGAGTTTGGAAAAAATACTTTAGCTAACGCTAACATATTCAAAGGCTAAGTAGTTACTTTCATGACTTATGGCTGCACTAGATTGGTAGATAGAATAAACTGTCACCATCGAAGAACACTAATAAACGCCAAAAAATTGAATATAAAACATATAAGCATGTTAAATAATGACACTCCACAGCTTAAGAGCAGACGTAATGTGCTGAGAAAAGGAAATAAGCAGCAAACAAATACAAAGACATTATTGTGTATTATACACTGTGTACGTATTCGTTTTTTTTTGCTTCACTCATTTTAAATTAATAACTCACGACTCACGGGACAAAATCGATATACAGATGTCACTATAACTCAAATTTGGATGGCCATTATTGGCCATTTCCAGAGATCGTGTTTCAGGTCTGGCTAGTACACGAAGTTGGTCATTGAATCACCTAACTAAAACCATTTAGTGCTAATAATGCATGACCTCAGGTTTATTCCTACGAATTTTGATATTCTAGGAGTTCAGATGTCATTATAGCTGGCCATTATCGGTCATTTCGACCGATAGTACATGAAGTTTGTGAAGAAGATTCAATTTCTTAATAAACCATTTGGTGCTTACAATGCTTGACTTCGGGTTTTTTTGATACAAAGCTTTATTTTCTATGTTTTATTCTAATCGTTTTAGAGTTCTAATAAAGGGTGGTTAAATTTTAAGGGCCGACGTTGAATGTGAACCACAATTAACCGTCAAGTTTTTTTCTGCATTTAATTTAACATTTCTCAATTTCAGACTAACTTAATGTGAACCATGGAAAGATACACAATCGAGCAACGCGTTAAAGTTATTCAGGCATATTATGGAAATGGGCGTTCAAATCAAATTGCATATCGTGCACTTCGTGATTTTTTCGGTCAATTTAATCGTCCAAATGTGCGTACAATCGGAAAAATCGTGTAAAAATTTGAGCAAACCGGGTCTGTAGGAGTTTTTAAAACACCAGTGCATGCTCGTAAAGCTCGTACTGCAGAAAATATTGCTGCTGTTCGCGATAGTGTGGCTGAAGAGCCGTCCACCTCAACTCGTCGTCGTGCCCAACAATTGCACCTCTCACGCTCGTCGTTGATGAACATTATGCATAAAGACTTGCATTTACGCACGCTTATAAGGTGCAATTGACTCAAGAACTAAAGCCTCTTGGCCATTCCAAACGTCGTCAATGGTCAGAATGGTGGCAAGAAATGGTACCAGTGGATGATCAATTTTCGAAGAAAATCATCTTCAGTGATGAGGCGTATTTTCACCTCAGTGGATTCGTCAATAAGCAGAATTGCGCATTTAGACGAATCATAATCTAAGAGTGATTTTCGAAAAACCAATGCACCCACAAAGAGTGACTGTTTTGTGCGGTTTATGTGCTGGTGGCATCATCGGGCCGTATTTTTTCCAAAATGAGGCCGGTCAGGCAGTTACTGTGAATGGTGTTCGCTATCGTGAGATGATAACGAACTTTTTATGGCCCGAATTGGAAGATATGGATGTGGACGATATGTGGTTTCAATAGGACGGTGCCAGTTGCCACACAGCTAACGAAACAATGGCTCTTTTGCGCAACAAATTCAATGTCCGTGTTATCTCACGTGGTGGCGATGTCAATTGGCCGCCAAGATCATTTGATTTGACACCGTTGGACTTCTTTCTTTGAGGTTATTTGAAAGAAAAGGTGTACGTCGATAAGCCAGCAACAAATCAAGAGCTAAAGGATGAGATAATCCGGCACATTAACGGAATAGAACCTCAATTATGCCTAAGCGTCATCGAAAATTTGGACCAGCGGGTGGAGGTGTGCCGCCGAGGTCGCAGCGGCCATTTGGCCGATATTTTGTTCCATACATAATTGAACCATACCATATTATCATAATAAAAAGAATTGACAATAATTTCTTAAATATTTTGTGTTTTATTCAAAATCAACATCGGCCCTTAAAATGTAACCACTTTTTATATTTTAATAAAATCTCGATAATTTCTAAACAATACGTGCGGTAGAGTTTGTTTATAAATTTTTATTTTAGAAAATATTATATATTTTTTATTTAAATTGATTTTTGAGTCATTTTCTAAAAAAGACTCATGCTTATATGATTGTACTAAAATTCCCAATACGATTCATTTTTTTCCTATTTGAATTTGACTTAACAGTGTGATACTCATACATACATAACATCTATGGAAGGTCTGGAATACTTCACACTCGTATAAACTTGGACAAAACACTCACTTTAAAATCACTTCACGCACTTTATAATCAATTGATCAATATCAAATCGTAGTCAATCACAATTAAAAATATTCTGAAGAAAGTGTCACGACAGACATGGTGCGCTCAGTAACCCGTAGATATCGTTTGATTTCAATCAAATCACCAGTGATCAAAACCCAATTTGGCGTGATGCATGTGGTCTTACTTTGGGGAATACTATTCCTATTCGAATAGGAATGAAATTTGTTCCCAAAGTAACAGCCAAGAAATTTTTTTTATAATTTTATCGGTTGGTACAAAAATTTAATAAAATCAGACGAAGCATGCGACTTACTCTTATGTCATAACAAACATTTATGAAAGTATAAAATTCGTTTTCGACATAAATGTGTCTTATTTTTCAGATTAATTTAGCATCGGAGTTAATTTTTTGTATCGTTTGGTTCTTTATGCGATAACAAAAAAATCTAATTTATTTTATTGTTGACAAATTTAAAATTGACTTTTCTTGTCAAGACGCTAACCCATAAAACAATAATTTTCGAAAAAGTTGCTCTAGTGGTCAATATGTTAACTTTGCGTAGAATAATTTTATTCCTATTCCAACAAAAAGCTGGAATGAAACTATTCTGGTTGGAATGAATACATTTCATTCCAACCAGAATAGTTGTTGTTGTAAAATTCCTAAAGTAAGACGCTAGCAATTTCAAACACTGTGAAAAGAAATTGTGCATACAAAAATGACACAAGCGAAAACGAAAATGAAAATTCCACTGGTCAATTTTATGTTGCGATACGCAGTTTAGCTAGTGAAATTGGTATGTTTCGTATTAAAATATAGATGTCTCTGTTTAACTCTACACACTTTTCACTGCGTTTTTATCTGCTGGTACGAGAAAAGTATGCTAAATTTTTGACATCGTTAAGCACTTTGTTAGTGAACACCTTTTTAAAACCACTTAAATCAAAACCCAATCACCCAGTGATCAAGGAGTGATCTATTTAAGTGGTTTTAAAAAGGTGTTCACTAACAAAGTGCTTAACGATTACAAATGGAAACCACGGCGGCTTCGCAATACAATAATATAAATTTTTGACGTTTCATAATTATTTGTATTTGTTTCTGCGCTGTGTGTGAAGTGTTTTTAAATATGACGAATGAAAATTTTGTTAATTTCGAATATTTGGAATGTACGTTAATATTTTACGAAACTCTAAAAACAAATTTTTCATGGAATATTTATCTGCTTAATTTTGGAGACAAGCGAAAATTTCATTTCAAGTCAGTTGCATCTATAGCTTAGTACTCAGTTCAAAGTGAAATGAAATTTTAACGCGGTCTCCAAAAATCTATTTATTTTCGCGTGAAATAGAAATGAAATTTTATTTGGAGAATTTTTAATTTTAACGTATAAATTTGTAAACATGAATAAATTAATTTCTTTATTTTACGTAAATAATTTAAATTAAATTGACTTTAATTAAAATTTATGAATTTGTGGTATTAAAAAATTTGTTTTTTGCCAAAAACAAACAAATGTCAAAATTTCGCGTGAAAATAATGTGCCGAGACATTATTTTCACATGAAAATAATTTGGAGAGTTTATGCGCGCCATCTTTGATGTATTGAACACACTTGGTTTTTTCGTTGGAGAACTGAGTACTACAAAACGAAAACAGAAATGAAATTTTTCATTTATAATTTCACTTTGGTAAAATCGTATGGAAATTTCACGTGAAATCGAACTGAGTACTAGGCTTATAGCCTTAACATGTATAGTTGAGATCGAAAGTCTATATAGGCAAATTTAAGCCGACAAAATAATTTAAAGGCTCGAGGTGATTTGTGTTTGTTGCACGTGAAACCACCCACTACCAATTTCAAAAATAAACGATTTTGACAGTTTAATTTAGTTAGAATAATTTTTCAATATAATTATATTTTCGAAAAGAATAGCAAAATTTTGACTTCTTAGGCCAAAAATTTAATTTTTCCGGTAAGAGCCAAAAATTTAATTTTTCCGGTAAGAGCCAAAAATTACTCATTTACCTAGCAATATTATGTAATATGTGGTGCTAAGGTTTGACAATGATAAAACCAGAAGGTAATGCGAATTAAAAAATTTAGAATATCTTTAATTTTTTTAAACGTGGCGTGTTATTTTAAACACTGAATAGCGATGCAAGCAATGATGGTATAGGCGAGGTGTAACAATAAATTGATGGTCGAATCTCATCGAAACCGAAGTGAGACATTTTCATAAAAACCTCTAATTTCATTTACGGACAGACCATGGGAGAGATAAGTGGCTCGATCGAACGCTCACTCATTAGCAAGGCGTCTATTTCAAGTTGAATATATGTAAACACTGTAAGTGAATGGCAGAAAATGAGGCTTTAATCGATGTACGGGTTATGAAAGAGCTGCCCGATGAGGACTGGACGGATGAATCAATCCGGAAGAGCAGTTACTAGGCTCGGATTTATCAATAATATTGAGTTATAAGGAAGAGGATCGTTGCTCAACATGTAATGATATTTTAGATAAGACTGTTTAAAACGAATATGGGATCGCCAACGGATTTATTGGTCCGAATGTAGACTGTCGGTAGTAGAGTGATGTAAAAATGTAATCAATGTGCAGCAGTGACAAGGCCTACAAGAAAAAGCCGAGGATGCATCCAACAGTGCAACGTCGGCGCACCGTTCGAGAGAATTGACATGAACTTGGCAGAACCGTTCCTTATTACGGAAAGCGGTAATTGGTATGTATTAGTGATAATGAACTATTACAGCAAATGGCCGGAGGTGTATTCTGCACTCAATCATGAAAGAACAACTATCGTTGATGTCATATTTAACAACTAGCTAGGCGCTTCGAGTTGCGATGGAAATTCACTCCGACCAATGAAACAATTTTGAATCGGTGGTATACGAGGTAATTTGTATGAGGTACAAAACCTACGAGGTAATATACGAGGTAAGACAAGAACAACGCCTCTGTGAATACAATTCAGTGAGACTATGATCGACCTATAAAATTGTTCCTGATGGCTTATCAATCAGCCACGATTCGATGAGGGTTACTCCAGCCACAATAACTTTCGGGAATAATCTACGATTAAACCAGTTTTTGCATCGGTATAAAAATTCGAGTGCAACGAACACAATGTGTCAGTCACTCAGGAAATACGGTACGCGAACGATTAAAAGTGAAAGTGAGTAGTGCAGTGTGAACAATTATTAATGGTATTTTAGGTGAAATAAAATTCTGTGATTTATTATAAATTATAGAAAGTGAATTAATAAGTATTTAGTCAAAATTTTGAAAATTATTCGAAGATTATTTTCAGTTTACTTGCAGGAATACTCCCAGTGATACGTACCGGATTTGACAGGGCAAATTCGCAACAATATTTTAAAGACCGTCATAAATCTACTCGTATATAACGCGTGTTAGCTGTAAAATTTAAATTTTTACTATTCGATGCATATTAAAAATATTTATATAAGGTGATATTAAAATTAACACATTTAATGCATCGCACTCGTTCATACAAAAAATACAAATTTTAAAACGTGTGTAATAATTACCACATCTATAGCGTGTTATTAAACCACACGTCAGCTTAACTAATTATAACAACTAATAAAGTTAAAAACTTTAAGCAGAGGTCGAATTTCTATAAATAGCTCTAGGTGTACAAGAGTACAAATTCCCAAAAATGCTAGAAGTTAGTCAAAAATATTAACTTTTAACTACTTTAAGAAACCTTGAAGAGATTTTATTCAAATAACATAATAATTAATCAAATATATTTAAAAATAAATTAATATAAAATTTGCTTAGACTTAAAATTAATTTGTCGTGTCAAAATAATAAAAACAGAACAATTGTAATGACCTTAATTGTACATTAAAACTTTTAATTCTCCAACTGCAATAATTAGTCCAATGCACATTGTTCTTATTTCCGAACTAAGTATCTTATAATAAACCAACAACAATCGGCATGATAAATAAAACTATACAATTACTATTTATTTTAATGAATAATAATAATAAACCCCAACAACAACAACAACAATAACAATAAACATTATTTAATTAAAATACGAATATTCATTTTACATTAAAATTTAATTAAAAGCGAGAGACTCGAAAATAAGGTCGTTGAGCTCAGACTTAATATTGCTCGTATATTTTGAGGTTTAGTTTTTCATATAAATACTCGTACAAATCACAAAATTTATTTTACACTTCACGTCATAACCACAATGATATAAACCAAGTATTTTCGTATGCTGGGGGAAATACGTTTGATATGAAAATATTAATTAAAAAAAATTTTAAAATACCGAACTGAAGTTTTTGAGAAAAGTGTAGCTACACAAAGTGTATCAATGAGAATGTGTAAATAGCAAAAATTACTAAAAAAATGCCATAAACGTATATTACATAACCTACAGTACACTATGCAAATTCAACACGGTAACAATGAATGATTGAGTATGTATTTTATATAAATTTTGACATTATCAGCAAATTATCAGGACGCTATTTCTCGACAAATTATCATCAAATATCATCCTTCTGAGGTTATGTTTCATCATTTTAAATTTAATTAAAGAGTGAAGACATCAGTTTGTGTTAAATTCGTGTGTCGATTCGTGAAATAAAAAGCGAATAAAGGACAGACATTAACTATTGAAAAAATTAAATGTATCAAAGAAATTTAACACGAATTACGAAAATGACGAATTTCGATATATTAACACAGAATACAGATTGATTTAACTAAATATAATAAAAATGAATGTTTTCACTCTGAAAACATTCATTTTTATTATATTTAGTTAACAGAAAAAAACAGCAATTTAGGTATAGTGTAGAGGTATCAAACTACCCCTGTATCAACTAAAGGCAGAATTCCATTACTGCGTTTTTTTTGTGCAGAAAACCAGAAAGAGATAAAATCAAAAATCCCTGTGTGTGGGTAGCGCAACCATAAAAATTTTTATATTTAAAGTTTTTGTTGTTGTTGCGATTTGGTTGCCATAAATATAAATAAAAAAAACCAAATGAAAAATACCCCCCACCCTCAGCAAATTTTAGTTTAGTAATATTTTTATGAGTCGCCCCGGTGGCAAAGTGGTCAGCATGCTAGCTCCAGCGACCGGAGGTCCTGGGTTCGATCCCCGGTGGTGACAAGGAAAAAAAAATTCAGGGCTGGTTTAGGATCAATGAACTAATCACTCATTATCCGAAATGAAAATATGAATATGAAACCTCATTTGAGGCGGCCAAATCCCTTGATGGAATATAGTGTGCGAGAGAGAGAGAGCTATATTTTTGTGGTGAGCACTTGGCTCATAGGTACATTTTAATTTTATATGTTTGGTGGAGTGTGGTAAAATAAATTGCGTTTTCATGATAAAATTTTATTAATGCTCAAATTAAAATATTTTACAATTTTTAAGTTTTACTATTTATTCTGTATTACATAATTTTAATACATGTGATTTTATTTAGGTTATGTTACAAACGCGATCAAATATTCCCCTTACTTTTGAATAGGAAAGCGTTTTCTTAGTTTTAAATTATTGAAATAAAATAATTAAAAAACCCAATAAAATGATGCCTACAATTAATATTTAGGTTTTTTAGTAATTTACAGATAGAAACAAAATTAATTTAACAATAATTTTCATTTTTTAACTAATTAACTAAGTTTTAACTAAAATAAAAAGAATCTGTCTTTGTCGGATTTTTGATTTTATCTTTTTCTGGGTTTCTGCACAAAAAAGCCGCACTAATGGAATTTCACCTTAAAGCGTTTATTCCATGGACAAAATTTACTGGCAGTAATTTTTTTACTAATAAAACGAAAACCAAAATATGTTAAATTCCATAAGATTGACAATGAAAAGAAATATGTTTTGTTTCATTTTTATAAAAAACCACTAACGTTAACAAATTTATACTCGAAAAAAAAAACAAATGGACATTTGACTATAAAATGGCGAACGATTTATTTTGTATGAGTACGAGAAAAATTTCTTATATCTTTACATACATTTTTTGTAGATATGTGAACAATACTGCCATAAAAACCACTTCAGTTTACATTTTTTTGTAACACATTATGGCAACACACTAACACCATCACAATTATTTTCTCAGTAAAATTTTACTTAGAACATTTTTGTTTCGTACACAACCAGTAAAATTTATATTTTTTTCTCGCTTTTCCTTTTACTGACAGTAAGTTTTTTTCCATGGACTAATGCGTGGATTCCACAATGAAACAATTTTTTTCAGTAAAAAAATACTGGGAAACCGAAAAGAGGAGACTATACATATTAAAGTTACGTTAGAGTGATAAAGGCAAACAAATGTTGCCATAAAAAGTATAGAGTATCATACTTTTTATGGCAACATTTCCCCCGCTTACTGCCAGTAAAGTTTACTGAAAATTTTTTTTTTGTTTCTCTCTAACAAGTAAAGAATATATATTTTTATCTCGTGTTAATTTTACTGAAAAAATTGTTTCACTGTGGAATTCGCGCATAAAGCCTTTATTCCACAGTAAAAAAGGCGAGATAAAAATATAATTTCGCCACGTACCAAAACGAAACAAAAAAAATTCAGTAAAATTTACTGGCAGTAAGCGTGGAAAATGTTGCCTTAAAAAGAAGTATGATACTCAATACTTTTTATTTCAACATTTGCTTGTCTTTATCACTCTAACGTAACTTTAATATGTATACTTTCCTCTTTCCGGTTTCCCAGTATTTTTTTACTGAAAAAATATGTTTCGTTGTGGAATAAAGGCTTAAAGCCTTAATTCTAGTCAGTGTTGCCAAACATTATTTTTCATGAGTGCTATGCTAAGTTTTAGTAAATAGTGCCAGATTAGCGGTAAATATGGCTAAAGAAATTATAAATATAATTACAAACATAATTTTTAGCTGCCGGACTTTTAATAACAAAAATATAACAGGAAATTTGTGATTTGCTGAAGCCTCTAAACCGAAAATAATATTTTAAAATTCACAAAGCAAAAAAAACAAAATTGCATTTCTGAACTAAAACAAAGGCAAAGTCAAACAAGGTCCTTATTTACATTTTGCATTCCCTTAATTCGTCTTCCGGAGGAATTCAAATGCGATAAAGTATTTAGTTCAAACTGTTCTATTCATTCCAAAAATTTACAATTTTCCAAAATAAGCTTTTTTTATTAATTCTGGGGGTCTATTATGAAACTAACTCGATTTCGGAAAATTTGATTTGCGGCGAATAATTCGAAATCGAAAAATTCGCCATATTATGAAACCAAAAAAAAAATACCAATCGAATTAAACGAAAATGTGACGTCAAAATCCGATTGGTCTTTAGGTGCTCCATCCTACATGAATGTGTATGGTCCTTCTTCTTCATTTAGTGAGTTTACGAAAGGCAAGAATACGGTCGCAATAACATTTTTTTATTGCACTTGATTCATGGTGACCTCCATAAAATACTGAGGTTCGGTGCCATTCGAGGTTATGCATGACTAGCTTCATCACTATAACGTTCTTTGGGTCTTCGTCTAACATAATTTCTGTGCATTTTTGCCCATTGCAGGCGTACTTTCTTCGACCTTGGCTTCTTGGCTGGTTTCCGGCAGAAGATAATCGTGGTCGCATTGTGCTCAGATATGTTATTATTTTGCACTTATATTTTATTTAGAATTTTTCGAAATCGAATAATGTTTCGTGATAGAACCCCAGGTTTTCGTTTATTCGGAATATTCAGAATATTTTCTTTTGTGAATTTATCACGAACTATAGAATTAAAGAAAGTCCAGAAATTCATTAAAAATCATTTATGGTAGTAGCATTTTATAATTTGGAAAATTGGAATCAAACCACCCAACAAACTAAATTTGAAAGTTCATCTGCAGGCGTTAGGACCTAAGAAAAAAATTATGTATTACTTTGGTGATCCCGTTAATAAGAATGCTCCAGATCCCTTGGTCAATATGGGATTTTGGGGTACACCAAAGAATTTAATTAAAATCAATTCCGACCTTTTGTTTCCTCTTTCGAGATATTGTGAGCGGTTGCTCAAGTACGGTTTAAACAAGGTCGCAAAAAGATTCCCGAAATCAAATTTGTACAAACGTTCTGTTTTACGAAATCATGAAGTTCGTTCAATGAGAAGCCAAAGCGCCTTTGCTCTCAGGCTGTTCGTGACAACTACCAACGCAGCAGTAAGAAGCACGTTCCTTCCGCTAGTATCTCCCAAGTACGCTTGGCGTCCATTTGTGAGATTCGTTGATTCTGAATCGCATCTCTTATCCGGCTTTTGCTTATACTTTGTATTCAGCAGCTTGTTACCTGCATATTTCAGGTCCTCTGAATGCAGTAGTATATGGTGTTATATTTTGGAAATATCACAAATTTTTAGAACTTTGCCGCGCTCCTTAGGGCTCCCCCTTTAAATTTTTATGCCATTTGAAATGTATGAAATGATCTAAATTGTATCTTTTCTTGTTTGAGCAGTACAGTGGCTGGATGACGTTTCTCGACCTTCCAAACGGGCTTCCAAAAATTAATATAAAACTTCAAAGGCTGAAAGCTTTCTTGAAATTGGATAGTGCATGTTCAAATAGCCTCTGGCTTTCTCCCCTTTTTCCTTAGAGCTCAGATTGTCTATGTCATATACACATTCTTTAGTTGATCATTTAATTCCTAATTCCTATCTTTCTTTAATAAGATTCCAGGCTGACTGGTAATTAACCTCCAAAATTTTCAAATGACGCAATAGTTGAACTACATCACCAGCTCACCACCATTAATTGCTAAAATGGTTAATAGCTTCTTTTTGCCATTTCCAGATGGTTCTATTATTTGTGGAACAGCTGGTTTGTTTTGACTTTGTATCGTCAATTCAGTTATGGATTTCGTTTTCGACCGTTTGGTATCGTTCCATTATCGTATCAAACACTTTTGTAGTATATGAGTGCTGCAAATATTTCGTTTTCGATTATTTAATGGGGATGCTTGTCTTCCAACTCCAACCGTAATGTATGAATCCGTATTTGTATTTTTTAAAGCTTCAATTCTTCTTGGAATTTCGTCAGCAGGTTCAATTTACTTGGCGCAACCGGAACATTTTTCAATGTCTGTGAAGTTAGCCCGAAAAGTAGCCCGAAGAAATGTGTCCCTGCTACAACTTTAATATTTTCAGGCCAGCCCCTTCCAATTATCACTTATTTGCATCGGTTCACGCACTTGCTGATCAATAAAGCATTTTTTAATACTGTTAAAGTTAGCCGAAAGTTTCCAGCCGAAAGATGGTAATGCAGATAGTGCATTTGCTGTTCCAACCGAAAGATGATAATGTAGATTTTAATTTTGCGATCATTTTAAAATGTCGACACCGCATGTTGTGTCGATAAAGAAGATTAACTTCAATATTCAAACTGAAAAATGTCAGCCATACAAGGGCGATATGTTGTACCATCACTTCGAATCGGTAAAGCGATAAATGATAAAGTTTCATCATTTAAAACCAAAGTAACAATAAATGTAGCTGATATTTCATTCTATAAAAAGTATTGCAAGATTAAAAAACGATAAAAGTCGAAAATGATACAACTTTCACTTTTTCGATTCGATTTTTTTCGAATTTCAGCTTTTTTCGATTCGAAGTGATGGTACAACATACCACCCAGATTTAAAAGTTACAAATGAGACGCAGTCGCATTTAGCTGATGAATGGTTTGTATATCAAGATTTTGACAGATAAACGACAATTTGAATGTACCAATTGGTTGAACCATGACCCTAAGTAGAATATGATTATGTCAATGTGTTTGAAATAGGTTTAATTCGGTTATATTGGTGAAATATTCCATTTTCCGTTGTTCCGACCATAAAATTGTTCATCGTTCGAGATTTTGCCAGATGGACACCAATCTGACTATGCCAATTCGATACGCCATGAACAAAGGTAGATTTTGATTATAGGCCAGGAGTGGGTTTCATGGGGTTATAGGGGTGAAATTTTGATTTCCCCCATTTTCATTCGTGATTTTGCCATGTGAACACCAATCTGACTATGCCGATTCGATTACCCATAACCATAGGTAGATTCTGAGTATAGGTTGGGGTGTGTCAGATGGCGTTATAGAGGCAAAATTTTGATTTGTCCCATTTTTCATCGATAAAATCGTTCGTCATTCGTGATTTTGGCATATAGACACCAATCTAACTATGCCGATTCCATAGCCCATAACCAAAGGCAGATTTTGATTATAGGTTAGGGGTGGGTCTGATGGGGTTCCTTATTCATGATTATGGTATATACACCAATCTGACTATGACGATTCGATAGCCCATGAGCATAGGTAGATTTTGATTATAGGTTAGGGGTGGGTCTGATGAGGTTATAGGGATGAAATGGTATATCTGCTTCATAAAGCCGAAAGTAGTCGATAAAGAAGATTGCAAATTACCAAGCATCGTCAAGAACCGTTCGTCATTCGGAATTTTGGCATATAATCACCAATTTGACTATGCCGATTCGATAGCCCATGATCATAGGTAGATTTTGATAACAAGTCTGGGGTGTGTCCGAAGGGGTTATAGGGGTGAAATTTTGATTTTCTCCATTTTTCATCGATAATATCGTTGGTCATATCAAAATATGTGGACACAGATCTGACTATGCCGATTCAATAGCTCGTGACCATAGGTAGATTATAGATCAGGGATGGGTCTGATGGTGTTATAGGTGTAAAATATTGATTTTCCCTATTTTGCATCCTTAAAATCGTTCGTAATTTTTGATTTTGGCATATATACAGCAGTTTGACCACGCAGATTCGATATAAAAATAGATTTTTTACAAAATTTCGAATGACCAACGATTTTATCGCCGAAAAGTGGGGGAAATCAAAATTTCACCCCTATAACCCCTTCGGACGCACCTCTAACCTAAAATCAAATCTACCTATGGTCATGAGCTATCAAATCGGCATACGACGAACAATTCTTGACGATGCTTGATAGTTTTCAATTTTCTTTATCGACTACTTTCGGGTATATGACGAATGATTTTATTGCCAGAAGAAGGGGAACCACAAAATTTCACAATTGATATGAAACAATAAATTAATATCGGTTAAACTTAAAATTTTAATTGTTGTTTGTTATAATATATGCATTATCGACTTTTTTTTACTTTCGGCTGGCAACTTTCAGCTTACTTTAACAAGATCATTTTTTGTCATTCTTCCGAATTTAACATATTTTTTTAGTAAAAAAATCCGCATTTTATACTTTTGCACCGAAAGACTGCTGCTAAATTAAAACACTCGAATATCAAATAATTAAAATAAATTGCAAAGGCTTATATCAACAAATATGTTTTACGAGGTTCTGCCTTAAAATGAGGCGACTTTCCCTTATTTGATCCAGCACATTACTGGACTTCATTGAACGAATCAACGAAAACTTAATGTCATTACAAATATTTCGTCGAGTGTATTTTAATTATAATTTTTTTAGTTTTTTGTATAACTTTTCGTTAACGAACACTTGGGATTATGTGTAATAATAAATAATAACCAAAGATTTCGAATATTTATTTTAATTTTAGAAAGTTTTCTTTCTTTGATTTCTTTTTTGTATTATACATATTTAAATTAAAATTTGAAAATAATAAAAACAAAAAATTAAGTGTTTAGAAAAATAAGATGATAAAAGAAACCAGCAACAAAAACTACATAAAATTATTTATGTTTTAATATTAAGAAATATAAAAAAATGTTTATTAAATTTATGGTTTTATTGCACAACTATAATGATGAAATGAAGTGGAAGAGCTACGCTATTTAGTTAGAGTAAATCGTTTCGATTGCGGGTCGGATACTATAATAAATAAATTGACTGGAAAACGATTACTTTACTACCTAGAAATTTTCGTAATTTTGTTAGAACCAAGACACCTAGAAGTGTAATTTCACGTTATTCGGGACGGACATTTTTGACGATGAAAAGATTTTATATGCAAAAACAGTTAACGGTTCTACCAGTTTTATTTTGTTTTTTAAAGAAAACTTCAAATAATATTTCACTACCGCCGAAAATTTCCGTCTGACGCTCATGATACCGCCCTTTAGCTTTAAACAGAACGAACAGACGAATTAATAAAAAATATCGCCGAGATATCGCTGTAGCTAACACAACATGAGCGTGAACAATCACAAATTCATAAACGATATAACCATGACATATTTTATCTATGTCAAAATGGATTCTGAAAGTTAGCAAACTCGAATAATAAAAATTATAAAAATTGTTTGTATTTTATGCTTTCATGAGTCAAAAACTACTACTATTTGGGGCGTTACCAACTTATATACATAAAAAACAGTTGGCAACATTGTTTCACCGGCGATAAAAATAGAAATAGACTCTAAATTTATTTCGTCGAAAAAATCGTCGTCGCCTGCGTCGATGGTTGTGTTTGTGATGCATGTTTTTGGTGTTTTGTAATATGACTGGCGAAGAAGACCTGTTGTTAGTGCTTCCTGTTGTTAGTATTTTCTATAATTCTGGGTTGGAACCAAGTGCAAGTTTTAAAAAATCATTAAAGTATCCATAAAATCCCAAATAATATTGTAGCAGGCCTTTGGTTTTACTGTAGATGATCAGAAAACAAAACTAAATAAACAATTTTTTTTGATAGATATGGATTCACTTCGAAATCAACATAAACCTAGAAGCCTTTGCTTTCTCAGTTTTTTTTAGAAAATTGATTATTTTATGATGATATTTTTTATCGATGCTTGATTCCTATCCTGGGGAGTTATGCTGGAATCTATTCGAAATTCGAAAAATGGCGATTGGCGGTATGTTATATCATTTTCGAATCGCGATAGCGGACATTTCATTCTCGAAAAAGTATTAAAAAAACGAAAATAGTCGAGAATGATACAACATGTCGACACCCTATTAAAGTTAGCCGAAAAATGTCGATAATGCAGATTCGAACTAATCAAACGAAAATGTAAGGTCAATTTTTGTCGGCAATATCGCAGCAGAAAAATGTTGATAATGCAGATACAAATTTTATGCTGGAAAGTAATTAAATATTAATTACAAACCAACTAAAAAATTTAAAATAAGAAATTTTCATTCGAAACAATTAAACGTAATATACCAAACCAAATTTCTCTTAGTGATGTATTAGATGTTTGGGGAAATAAGACGGGAAATGCATCTAGAGTTACATGTTTGGAGAATATTTTAAATGACGTGCCATCTAATAATTATCATTTCTAAAAATTAACCGTTTAAAGTGTCGTGGCTGAAAATAGATTCAAATGAAAGGCCTTAATGATGCTCACACCTGGACAAAATTTCAGGTCGATTTCCATGTTGGAAGTCCGAAAAATTTCAATTAAATATATCACAAACACAAAATTTGAAAATTCCTAAAAATTGACCGTTTAGTGTTATAATTGGTTTTAAATTTTGTTTGTGTGATATATTCAATTGAGTTTTCCTCGGCTTCCAACATCGAAATCGATCTGAAATGTTTTCCAGGTGTCAGCATCATTAAGACCTTTCGTTTGAATCTATTTTCAGTCATGACACTTTAAACGGTCAATTTTCAAAAATTTTGTGTGTGCGATATATTCAATCGAGTTTTCCCGAACTTCCAACAAGGAAATTGACCTGAAATTTTTTCCAGGTGTGTGCATGATTCTATTTCCAACCATGAGACTTTAAACGGGAAATTTTTAGAAATTTTCTAGTGTGCGATCTATTTATAGAAATTTTCGAACTCTTCACACGGAAATTGACCTGCAATTTTTGAAGTTTTGCGTAATATATGAAATTGAGTTTTCTCAGTATTAAAATAGTTTTTTATATGTAGTTTTAAAGCACTTAATAAAAAAGTTTAATTTTGAATAATATATTTTGATGAACCGAAGTAAACATTTCAAAAAAGATCAAAAAAAAAAATACTGTTTACACCAAAATTATTTGTCTGCTTTATTGACATTTTTCGGCGTACTATTTATACGAATCTGCCTTACCGACTTTCGCAGACGAATAATACAAGTTGTTTTTGAATCTACATTATCGACATGTTAGGCTGATACTTTTTGTTATTACAGTTGAATCTGCATCAGCATATATCAGCTAGTTGTTACAGCCAAATCTGCATCATCGACATTTCCGACTGTAGCGAGTCGGCTAACTTTAACAGTATCATGCCGACTATCACTTTTTCAGATTCGACTCTCAAAGTCGTTTCGATTCGAAGCGATGGTACACCATGCCACCCCTGGTTTATGGTAGTTTAAATGTATTTGGTTTGGTATTCTGTTTTCGAACATGTTTTTGAAATTTGCTTATTGGTCTCGATATTTTTTATGCAACTTTGGTAATATTCGGTGCTGGTCTGTAATGCTAATATGATTTTTGAGCTACTGAATAGAACTCGACTATTCCATCTAATTAAAATTTCTTATATCAAGTGTGTGAATGAAGTTCTGGAAATAACCTCGGACATTGAACGCGGGGCCGTTTTGGTCTGGACATAATAAGACCAACTCAGAATGGAGTTTTCGAAGTTCGCCGATGTCAATTCCGGCACTTAGGAACTAAATTGGTATTATTAGAAATGTGGGATCGGCTTTTGGACAGTGGCGGATTGGTTTTTGGACTAGCTTCGAATACCATCTGAGATAAAATCGAATTTTTATCGTCTGATTACGGTTGATGTACTGCTCAAACATAGTATACTGTAATTGTGTTAGTACAGGTGGAAGGGGGGGGGGGGGGGGGGGAGGGCATAAAATATACGGGTAAAGCATTTAAGCATATATGACCACTATTTGAGACAATCTCTGAAATTCAGATAATTTGTCATAAGCTACAACGATATCCTTTCATATAAAAATCGCGGATAGCGTGAAGGTTCAAAAATCCTATGTGCAAGCCATACCTTCCATTTTGAAATGGCATTAGGTAATTTTTATTCCACAATGCGTGCCCTTTGAAACCTATATAGCCACCTATATGAGCTACAATGGCATCCATCCATAAACAATTCCAAGTATGTGAAGTTAGCCAAAAATATCAGCTAAGAAAAATAAAAAAGTATCTTCGGGTAACACTAAAACTACAATGATATCCAAGCCCGAAATTTAATATGGTAATTTCGTTCAATCTCGAAATTTTATTCTAGCAGAGCGTAGCAAAGCGGGTCAGCTCGTTGATCCTCGGAAATAAACATTTTCTACTTCACATAACAGTGACTGGATGCGTTACAAAGATCAAATTTTCCGTTTTAGAATGGTTGATTTTAGTCAATGCTTATTAATTTTATGAAATAACGGAGAGCAATTTGTCGTGCTCTAAAAATGTGCCCGAGGTGTTTTTATTCGATACGGGTTTGCACTGCTTAGCTCAAGTTTTAATTTTTGCCCGGTTTGCATGTTGTGATAAAAGCTATGATGGTTTAGTATGGTATCGGCTTTCGGAGGCCAGTAATGGAATGTATTCTATACGACACGTGATCGTATGCACCAGTTTATTTTTTAATTTCGACTTTCTGTAATTTTCATAGAGATTCGGCCTGGTATGTCTTGGTGTATCGGAGGAAGCAGGATCGAAATGTATTATATACAACACGAGGTTGTTCCGTTGCAGTTAACATGTTAACCCGATTTGCAGGTTGTGAACAGAGCTCTATGGTTTGGGCCAGTATGGTATCGAGTTCATGTAATATCCAACGTGGTTCGGCCTGGCATGTCCCGGTTTACCGGAGGCCAGTAACAGAAGGAATTCCATTTGACACGGGGTCGTATTAGCTAGCTCGTCTTTTAATTTGAAACTGGTTTAAATATTTAGGGTTGAGCTATGATGGGTTGAGTGTGATAACAAGATACTATAATATCCAAAGGGATTCGGTCTCGTATATAACAGAGTATGATGGGTTGGGCAACTTTGATACACAGATCCTATAATATTCATATAGGGATTCGACTTGGTATGGCTTGGTGCATCAGGGATGTAAAGGAATGTATTATATACAACACGGGCTTGTATTTACCCGTTACAGTAAAAGAGCTTTGTCTCTTGGGTAACCATTGAAAATGAACGCAACCGTACAAAAATAAATAAAATACCAAAATAATTTCAATTATTATTAGTTTTTATTTTTTGTTTAAGTCAATTATTCACAATTCCTTCCATTTTTAAAATTAATGTTGGTTTTAATTAATTAAAAAAAAAATTAATTTAAACTAAATTATTTTACAAATTTTATATATTATACGTATAATTAATATAACGATAAAATTGAATCATTTTTTTTTGTATAAATAAATAATATTCTATAATTAATAGTTATTACGTAATCGAAGAAGAATTAATTAATATATAAGAAAAAATTAATTTAATATAATATAAACAATTGTTTTTAAATATTTTTCAACACATAATAAAATCATAATTATTTGATTTGTAAATAGATATAACGTAACAAAATTTTAAATATAAATTTAATAGAGTATTAATTAAAATTATTACATATTATTTAAGTTTATATAATTAATTAGCACAAACAGGACTAGATAATAATTTTATGTTCAGGTTTTTGTTTTGATATAAATATAAATTAAATAATATTTACATTAAAATTAGAAAATAATTCTTTAATTTTATTATTGTGCGTGATTTTTAAAATTTTATAAAATCATAATTTCAAAATTTTGAAAGAAAATTGAGTTTTGTATTTTATTCGTATTTATATAGTTATTTGGTAGAAACATGTGCCAAAAATATTTTTTTTTATTTCATTTATTTGTATTACATATTTATTATATAGTTATAATTATTTGTTTATAATTGATTAATTAATAATGCAATAGACAAAATTTGTTAGGGGAAATTATTCAACGTTACGAACTATTTCGTATAACGTGAATTTTTTGACGTTTATTTTGATTGGTTGAAATTATATTGTACAATAATATTTAACAGTGTTCAACAATTTGTTTTATAAATGTCATAATTTTTGTTTTTACATAAATGTTTGCGCTACGGAATAGTTCGTAACGAGAAATTTTGTATATTCGTATAATTATTAAAGTATTTTTATATTTTGTGATTGTTTAATTCGCTAGATAATGGGGTAGCAAATATTTAGTATATAGGTTCGCTGCCCTAAAATATCTACAGTAGCGATGTATATATATTTTATTTAAACGATTTAGTCTCTACATATTCTAATTATATAAAACTAATATAAAATAAAATGAAACCTACGATGTATTGCGTTTAATATGTAAAATATTTTCCGACATCTTATGCAGGCAAATCCAAATCACAATTAAATCATTTTTTTGTCTATTGCAAAACTGTAACTTTTGAACTGTTTATACAAAATTTTAACGAAAAGTTAACGTGCATGATATTGAATTGAAGCAATGGAGTACTTATGTTTAGGTTTACATAATCGAATAAACCGAAAGAGACCTGTAGTTCGGAGTCGACTAAACGAAAATAAAA
This sequence comes from Nephrotoma flavescens, assembly GCA_932526605.1. NCBI lineage: Eukaryota > Metazoa > Arthropoda > Insecta > Diptera > Tipulidae > Nephrotoma > Nephrotoma flavescens. Next base: position 21,484,240 of record OW052221.1, on the reverse strand, counting down.
TGGCGAGGCAACAAAGTCAAGTAGTTGCGGATTCTTCTAGGTAGCAGTCAATTTAACTTAAAAAAATTGAAATGCGAATAACAATAACCACAAATATTGGATCGAGTATTTGAAATGGTATGAGTGGTCATCAAGGACTATGCGATTTAACGAATTTCATTCTTCTCGAGGCTTGTTTCTAGCGAGAGAAAAGTAGTTTGCTGTCATATACCTTGTTTCTGCATTTCCTTCTTTAATGTCCGATGCGTACGAGTAACTACAAACTCTAAATGTGGTGTTCATGTAAACTAAAAACTAACCATGGAAAACAGGTCTGATGGAACCATGACGAATCTGACTTGATTTCAGACTTTTCGGAAACTGAGCTGAACCCGGTTAGAATATTCAGCTTTATCTAAATTCACCTTATTTGGATTCATCACATTATAGTTGTTATCTAGATGATTTGAATTTACCAATTACATAAAAAATGATTAAAAAGTGAGATTAAGTACAATTTTATCAATTTAATAAACGTGAACGAGAGAAAATAGTAGCGGTAATTTCGGTTGGATATGATTTTGGGTAATGAGAATTGCACATTAACCGGGAAATAAACGGGAAAATAACGATTGAAAGGCGGTGGTTATTGGAAGTTTTCATATTTTAGTTTTCTGGATATTTGGTAATCGAGCCTTGATTAAAAGAAATCGAACTGCACCAATTTAAACGAAGATCAATTCAAAATTTCCTAATCCGTTTTAGGACGGCCGATACACCGTAATATGCCGGTGAATTTTGAAAAAATTTGAGTTTCTAAAGAAATGTGAATATCATAAGTTGCAATCAAAAATATATACGGCAGAAAAAATGAAACGTCTGAGTGTCGATGAAGCATTTGTAGGCCTGCACAATTATTATGGGAGGTTTTTGTGAGGTTTAGACAACAAATTTTGCGTGACTGGAAACGTTGTTTTATTTTATAGAACCCATATATGGTTCACGAGCTTCCCATTTCTATAAAATTCTTGTTTAAAAAACAGATTGAAAAATTATATGATTTGAGTTATGCGGCTTCCAAAGGCCAGCTAGTTAGCAGCGTTTCCCTCTTTCAATCTAGAGTTAAGTTGGATTTTGTATATCGAAATTCTATATGAAACATAATTAGACTAAATTTCCAAACTAGCTTAGCTTACTTTTATTATTAGCCCGAATTTCTGTAGGCCTAATTTTGCGAAGACTTTAAGCTCGTTGTTGTATATCAACAATATGTTGAAACAAATCTCCTGCCTTGGTCTCCATTGCACTGTTGGTCTGTCCTTCCATTTCTAAGGGAATTTTCAACGTTTCTTTCCATTTTCAACGTTTACTTTGTTTTAAGGTAAATCAATTATTTACCAACAATAACTCAACCCGAAAATAAATTAAAACTGAAAACCAAAAATTGGATTTGAAAAGTTAGTCTCGAGTGAAACACGCTTTTAGTTCAAACATTCACCCATACCCTATTCGATCGACGACATCTCTAATAAATTTTGGCAAGATTAAATCGTGTTTCGGCACCACCACAATTGGTTATTAAATTACAATAACCCCAATAACAGATCAATTTTGCTGGAAATAGCAGACTAGCACCTTTTGACAGTAGGGGTGTCGGCTATTACCAGAAGTAATTAACAAAAAAACATATTTTTAGATACAGCTGTTCAATACTTAGGTAAAAACTGAGATTTACAAGGCACAACTTACCTCGAAAGACTTTCTGAAATTCAAAATCAAGTTCGCAAACTTCTCGTACTTTGTTGAGCCAATTCACAGATCCTAACCGAGAAATTCTAGCCAAATAGCAATAATATAGTGATTAATTCACGTGGGTGCGTATGTCGCGGCCCGTTGACTCAAAAAATCATTCGCGACATTATCAAATTGGATTCAAGAAGCGTATCTCTCATTTAAACAATTTACCTTACTAGCGAGAGAAAGACTTAACTGATCGAATCGATTTTGGTATTAAATTTTGCGTAAACCAACACCGGCGGTTAATTTAATTAATATTTAAACTATTAATCTCAATATACATTATAATTAATTAAAAACATAGAAATTATACGAGATAATTTCGCCTAAATCTCTTTCTATGTCAAAGTTATTTATTGACTGGTTTGTTTTGAGAAAGATTGTGTTTTAATATAAAGCCAACATTGAGGCGTATTACACAAAAATAATTGTTACATTAAAATTGATATAAAAAATAGCACAGAAATGGGCGTTTGAAGGTAAAATTTGCTGAAAACAAATTCAGCAATAAATATTCCGTTTGCGACAGAATGTGGATTCGGAACGATTTAGGTAAAGTCACTGCAAAATACGTCAGACTATTATAAACCGAACGAAAGAAAATGCAGCTTGTCGTGGATTGATATTTCAGTCGCACTGTTGTTCAGCTACAAACTGTAATATCAGCAAGGAGCTGATAAACGCCGTTGCCATAAACGGTCTAACTGCAGACACTTGGCATTTAGTTTGAGCATGTCCAAGAGAACGACAACAGACATTAAACTTCTACACAGTCAGGTGTATCACGATATGAGAATATTGTGCTAGTTTTGGTCAGGCGTTTCAAATATTTGATTGTGAGCACATTGTCGATGGTGCTGATGCTTGTGTTAAAATAATCGAGTTTAACAATCCCATATAGTATATTCCTTTTGTATGAACGTTACCACGTAAAATTTCTGCGGTCATGTAAACGACTTGCCCAACTTCGTTTTTTTTTTAAATTTCCACTTTGTACAAGAAGAGAGTGGAAGCAATTCACTAAGTCAGTGATCGATTTTTTTTCTGTTCAGACATTAAATTGAAATTGTTTATTTTGCCTAGTTTAAACTATGTTAACGGAATTTTTGCAAAGATAGCCTAAACAAGTCAGTGCCACAATTTATATGGAAAAAAATGTTCATGACTATCCAGATTCGGTAAATAACATAACTCTTAGGGTGGCTCATACCAATTCTGACCAAAAAAAAATCTTGTACAATTGGCGCGATTACACCTTCTATCCGACCCACGGGAACGGCTGACATTTACAACAACTCGACCTTCCAAATATGGAAGAGTTAAGGCTACCGAAACCACATTGTTAGTGGAAATTAATAGAAAACATGGAGTAAATATTGTTCAATTACTATGCGACCGCAATTGGATTTAAAAAAAAGGCGAAGGCATAAAAGTTACAACATTATTAATCACTTAAGTGATGGCTTTTTTCGAGAAAGTGTGTATTCATAAATTGTCAGGATATATTTAAACATACAGGGTGGGCCAAAAGTCACCATGGGGCTTAAAAATTTAATAACTTTTTCGCTTTTATAAATTTTTTATTTTTAAGAGCATATCGTAGCAGTTTTAATGTCAGAATTTTGGCCTCTGAAGCAATGATTCGTTGCTTAGTTGAGCATCACTCACTCAAGCGGTTAACGAACCTTGAAACTATGCAGGAATGAAAATATACGAGACGTTTAGTTTAAAGGTAGACACAAAATTTAGTGCAATTATAGAGAATGTATATTGACTGTACGAACGATATATTTAGGTAAAACTTCAACAAGAGAATAAAATTTTTGCTGAATATTTCAAAAAAATCAAAACGTAAATAATAAAATGGGAGTGTGAAGTGTCAGAGGACGAGTTGTTGAAACAAATTACGTGAAAAGTTGAAAGTCACACGAGTCGAGAGTGAACCAGCTGTCTACGTATATTGTCAGAAGAAGGTATGAGGCCCAATCCGGAAAGAAGTTTGGTTATTAAAAACATAAAACTGTAAATTAAGTTCAACGATTGATTTGTATGGATATGCATAGAGGAAACTAGAGAGCCACAGATGGAAAAGGAACTTGTAGCGTTATGTTTTGCTTGCCGTCGCATCAGTATTTATATGGAAGAACATTGACCGTCGGACTGGATCACAAGCCATTCGAGTCAATATTTAAGAAGAATTTACAGGCAGCCCCGTTAAGATTGCTAAGGATTATGATGAGGTAGATTTACCCTTATCGATCTTCCAGAATTCAGCAACGTATCCAAATCAGTTTTATCCGTGAACATATATCCGTGGTTTCATTTATGAACAAAACTTTTTCAGTTTTTAGACAAACTATCAAACTGTCAAGACATCGATTAAATATACGGGTGTCTCAAAATTGGAAAACCAAACGAAGCGGGGTGAGTGTGCCTTTCAAATAAAACCAATTTTATAAGCTGCATTATCTTCTGTCAAATACAAAAAAATGGTTTTCTAAAGTCTTTTGGTTTTTCAAAAATTTTTGTTTATTTTAAAGTAACGCCAGCGGGAAAAGAAACTTGACCCATTATCAGAAAAATATGAGACACTAATGCAAATTTTAAAATGGTATCACACACCGGGCTATTCACAGCAGAATGTTTTTTACCAATTTTTTTTTTCACAAAGTAAATCGTGTTTTTAAAAAAACGCACTTAACAAAATTTCGAGTTCTAAAAATAGATGCTTTGTCACAAATAAAACAAAATGAATAAAATAATGTTTGTTAATTAATTTTAAATATTATTTTTTGGAGTTTCCTGGATTTCCACAAAATTTCCAGGATTTCCCGGTTTTCTTCCGGATTTCCCCCAGATTATTCCAGATTTCTACCGAATTTCCTCCGGATTTTCCGAATTTGCCACGAATTTCCAAGGATTTCCCACGGTTTTCTCGGGTTTCTTATGGATTTCCTCCGGATTTCGCACATATTTCCGGGATGTCCCTCGGATTCTTCCCAATCGCATCATTTTAGAACTCGAAATTTTGTTAAGTGCATTTTTTAATAAACACGATTTACTTTGTGAAAAAAATTGATAAAAACATTCTATTGTGAATAGCCCGGTGTGTGACACCATTTTAAAATCTGCATTAGTGTCGCATATTTTTCTGATAGTGCATAGTGGCGTCACTTAAACATCAACAAAAATTTCGGAGAAACAAAAAAAGTTTACATAACCAAAGTTTTTATTTGACAAAAGATAATGAAGCTTATAAAAATGATTTTATTGGAAAGGCACACTCTTCTAGATCGTACTAAAAAAGAAAATTAAACAAAAGAATTCTTAGTTTCTTTTAAATTAATTTTTTATAACTTTTGCACCACCAACAATTCGAAAAAAACTTTACTTGGCTATTATTGTTGGTAATGAGCTCCCATATCACCCTGTTTCGTTTGATCTGCCAATTTTGGGACACCCTGTATATGGTTAGATTTCAATATACCATTTTTATAAAGATATGGCTTTGTGAATTCTTAATTATGGTTTTCACACGAACATTTATTATAATACTTTGCCAGTGTTGCCAACTGTTATTTTAGATTGGTGCCAAATTGACGTCAAAAAAGTATTAGATTTATTGAAATTGTGCTGAATAACTTATCGAATGCAATGACTAGTGAAATCATGGTTAATTTGATTTGAAAATTTCATAAAGTTGAATATTTTCATAACGGCTTCGATTTTACTCAACATGTTCCCTGTTGGGTGCCCTGAAAGCGCACATTGGCTTTAAATTTTCTTTTTATTTAATTTTCAATCGAGTATGCCCCTAGGACATACAACAATTTTATGCTCGCCGTCATTTGCAACCAATGTATGTATATATATTTTCCAAAATAATCATTTGACAGGTTTACAACAAATGGACGATTCGCTTTGTTTCATTCGAAGTGTATCGAATTTTTAGATATCGAATTTTTCGAAAGCGAATAATTTGTCATCATAGAAGATCCCCATTTTTCGTCGATTCCACTGAATTAAAAAAAATTGTTTCTAATGTTATGTCTAATATATCTACGTTACCATCAAAGATGTTTTATTAAAAATTATGGAGGTTACCGATAATTATCTATTGATGGTGGGCTATTAACAATTTAGGCAATTCAGGACAAAATATTAGACCCACTACGTTTTTTGGATACAGTTCTTTCAATCACTATTATAAACTAACGGCAATTTAAGAAGTTATTTTAAAATCATCCGTGATAATTTATTTTTGATTTTTTTCGGCTTTTCGGACAAAATATTATTTTTATGGGTGCCATTAAAAATGGGTGCTATTAAAAATAATATTTTGTCCGAGAAGTCGAAAAAATCTCAAATAACGGAAATTTAGTTTACTCAGTAATGTAGACCTATGTTTGATGCTTAGTGATTTTTCTGTAAATTTACAGACATAAATTACAAACCGAATTGAGTCGTCGTTCATAAATGGCACAAAACAAACTGTGTCTGACATTTAATAAAAATTTGTTAACTGATTTCAGATTTATCAATTTCGACAATATTTTTAATTTGTCAATTTTGAAAAAAGTTTGCCTAGTATGATCTCCGGAAACAAAAATATGGTGATCACTCAATCAGTACTGGGGGGAATTACAAGTAGTTGTTGACGTGTCGACGTTCTCTACGAGTACAAGATTACTGAATTATAATATATCATAAGATAATCAAAAAACAAACACCTACCAACAATAGATGACATAAATGAGAGCCTAATTCTACTCAACCGCAATTCAACGGCATCATCCGAAATAACAACGAAACTCAGAAACTCAATGATACAATTTGATCAAATTTAATAACCTTAGTTTGTCCATCGGAAACAAAAAATTGATCTCAACGGTAAAAACTATTTAGGTGCTTCATCGTCATCGCCATAGTCACCATCATTTTAAAATGCAAAATCAAAAGAACCAACATTGGAAACCCGTATAAAACGGAACACTGGAAGATAAATGAAAAGAAAGTTACAGGCGATATTCTACAAAACACGACGATTCATATGATCGACCAGTCGACCAGTCGAGTTTGGGTACCAAAAACACGGTACAACATAAAAGACGATTCTACGAAATGCCATCCTTCTAATAAAAATGAAATGGAACATTTGAACCTAAGAAGGGACGAAATTGCTAAACGACCATATCATGTTGCTCATGTCACAACGACACCAAACACCAATAGCATGTGGCTTAAGCCGCAGCCACACGAATGCAAATACATACCAACATTTGCGTATTTGTCCAAATAACAAATCGTGTAGCCGCAAAACGAATGGCAAATTCAAATCAAGGTTACATTTGTCCAACATTGGCGCACATTCGCTCAATAGGTGGTTTTTCGTATAGCCAGTAGAGTTTGTCAATTGTTATATTTTAAATACACGTTGGTTGATATTTTGATTCGTGTAGCTGCGGTTTTAAACATTTTTATATTAGGACAATTTTACTTTTAATTACATTAAGAATTCAGTTGTAAGTGTAAAAGATTCACGTAGTTCGTAAAATTAATTTTTTTCATAATTTCAATTCTAAAATTTAAACTTATATAATGATTTAATCGAAACTACACATTTAGTTATAATAAAACACCAAACCCTATATACCAAAATAAGTGGTATATAAAATAATTCCTAACAATGATCTCCATTGCTTTACAAATAACAAAACGATAATTAAATTTTACTCAAAATCCCCAGACTCAATCTCTGCAATAATTATTTTTTTTTATATATATTTTACCCATACCCAAGGCTATTTACTTAAAATTTAATTTAATTTAATATTATATTATCATTATAATATGACACTTATAATTAATTTTTTTTTACATTTATTTGTATTCAAAATACTTTTCATTTTTTATATATTTATTAATTACTATTATTTAATTTTATGTTGCTAAATATTATATTTGGTTGTAAAAAATAAAATATGATTCCTATAATCAATTCAGCGTAATACTTTGTAATTTTTCCATATTTATTTGTAATTACTAAAATATGCTAATTTTTTGTTGTAAGCAGTTTAATATATTTACAAATTTTTGTTTATTATTTATTCAGCAGGTCTATTATTTATTATTTTGTTGTTTAAAAACGTTTGCAATTTGTATATGCGTATGTAGGATGGAACTTTAATTAATTTATATTATATATTATTTTTATTATTATTAAAAAGGTACTACAAAAGCCATATGAACATAACCTACAAAAAAAAAAAATAAATTATATATAAATATTTAAAATTAAGTAAATAATAAAAAAAAATGTTTTGTTAATTAATAACCATAAAAATTTATTTTTCACTTATTTATTCATTATTCTACATCAATCAAGTCGTCTTCACATCAAATAATAATAATAATAATTAAAAAAAATAATACATAATAATAAAACAAAATAATTAATTTAAGTATAATTTTTAAAAATCAACACAATTTTATTACATAACACACATAAAAATTATATATATATATATATTTTATTTAAATTATAAAGAATAAATTAATAATTTTTTAAAAATAATTAATAAAAAAAAAACAACAAAATCATTCAGTCAATGAATATTTTTTTTTTAAATATATAAATGATGTTTTTAATAATATACAAAATAATTTATTATATGTATTTTTGTTTTTGGTATTACATTTTATATTAATTTTAATTAAATTAAAAATACTAATTTTAATGAGCATATTACATACATTTTGTTTAAGGTTAGAATTTTTGATTGGTTCGATAAATGAATTCAAAATGGCGGCTAGTTTATATAGTATGTATATGTATAAAATGGCGGCGAACGCCATTTTTTTAAAAATATTTTGATTTGTTTATAAAACATACAAATCTATAGCCTATTAACTATTAATAAACTATTTACTTAATTATTAAAACAAATACAATTTTTGAGAATTATAATATGATTTGAGAATAATATTTAATAAAAAGAATTAGCGCTTTAATTTGTAACCATGGTAACCATTTATTTTTCATCCGCCATATTATAAATTTATAATGAGATACCTACACGCCATTTTGTAAATACGTAATATTATTGACTATAATATATATTTATATACCGAATTTGCTCATTATTTTTAAAATATATATATTTATTTATATAAAATATTATTTTATTTATTAACACTTAAAAAAAAATAATAATATAATTAATATGAGCACCAAAATATTTTTTTTTCTTGTAAATTAAAATTTTATTTATTATATATAATTATTTTAAATTAAATAACATACAAAATAATTATTTTTAAATAAATAAATTAATCGAAAGCATATTATAATATTTATATATATATATATATATTGAGATAATTAATTTTTATTTTTTTGTAAATTAATTATTCAGTTTCTAAGTAGTGATCAAATAAATTTGTTAAATCTAATGTTGGATGTTCTTGATAATCACTATCCTCATCATAAGATCTACAATTAAATAGAAAATAAATAAATTTAATTAATAATATTTAAATCATATTTTTGGAATTATATTCTTTTATTTTATTAATTGTTCAATCGTTGTGTTATAAATTCGATTAGTAGATTTAAAATGCGAAATTTAGTTTAACATTTAACATTTTATAGTGTTTACTATATATGCCCCAGTATGGGCGCCGGATTTTATGGGTGACCGTACGCTGGGCGCCAAAAAAAAAGTAGTCTCAATCTATCTATAGTGTATCGGCTACATATTTTTCTAAATATAGGACACCAAAACGTTTTGTTAGGTTCCTAAATTCTATAAGAATCCTATGAATGAAGGATAGCATTGCAATGAGAGCCCCACACTGGGCGCCAACCATCTTTTTTCTAATATTGTAATAATTTGAAACCTAGAATTATAATTAGGCTGTCAATCATGGAGCCCTGTTAATTCTTGATGAATGGAAGACGATCTGGTGAACTAGTTTAATCTAGCTTATGGCACCGATCAAAAACCAGCAATTACGGATTGAGGCTGTGCGATGAATATCAAGACATGGACCCAGAATGATTCCAAGGCCAGAAGTGCAATTTCGACAGCGTGCAAAAAGCAGCGATTGCTCCTATGTACTTGCAACAGCGGTACTACAGTTGCACAAAGGAACCGAGAGAAGATATTGCAAAGTGTATGTCACAGCTCATGGAAGTCGTGCAACAATTAAAGGATGAAGGTGAGAGATTTAATAGTGGGTGGGAATCAAGGAGTGCGGACTATCAATCTAGCTTCGATTGAAGTCGCAAGGGCACTCGTCACAAGCTAGAAGGCAATTGTTTTCATTGTGGTGAGAGTGGTAACTGAAAACGCGAATAATTCGAATAACAAGAAACAGAGAAATGTTTTAGATGATGCAACACTTGGATGTTGAACTCGGGAGTACGTAGCAATGTGGGTCATCGACGTGAATGTTTCGAGAACTTTGTGGAGACATCGTCACACATAACGGTAGGAAATGGTGTAAAGATGATGGGTCGAGCGAGGAAAGAGCGACCTCAACATTCTTGCATTCAACGGTAACTTATGGATTTCGTACCGGAAATACATTTGAATTAATTTTTAACTGTTGGTACACGTGAAGGAATTTCTACAAAATAATGAACTCAGGCGAAATTATTTATGCGGACGTTTGTGGCTTGCGTCCAATATGCGGTGATGCGAATGTAGCGAGAGAAGATTTTGATCGAACAACGGGGCAGAGTTTCTCAATGCGGAATCGAAAAAGTTTACAACGAGATAGGGATTGACCATCAGCGTACTGTGCCGAGCTCGCTATATGGAACGTTGCAATCACACAATTGTATAAACCGCGCTAATAATGTTTCATGCGCAGCAGATGGGCTACAAATTCTGAGTGCACATACTGAGTTGAACAGTTTCTGAGGAATCACCGTATGAAATATGCACGATAACCACCGAATTATGCACATTCCAAAGGAAAAACAACAAAAGCTGACGTTTCAGCACTACGTTCTAAAAATCCCCTTGGTCAAAATTAAATGTTTGCTGTTTCCATACAAGATACAAATGGTACATGCAATTTTGCCGTAAGATTATGCAACTCGCTTAAGGTTTTGTGCAAAATTGCGAAGATGGCAATGCATTGACTGTAAATCAGCGGTATCCAAACTGCGGTAAACTGGTCGCATGCGGCCACTTTTATGATTTGGTGTGGCCAGTAAAAAAAATTATAAAAATAGTAAATAATACCACCAACTCAAATATCGGTTTTGCTTCCTTAGTTCCTAGTAAGTGTGTTTTGGTTATTGATTTTATTCAGCGGATATTCAGCGGTTTTAGATTCATTGAGTTCATAGCATAAAAAATGGAACTCAACTATTTGACATGTTATGAAATGGAAGAAATAACGAAAACGAAATTTGAAAATAACGAAGATATTTTGTAAATCACATTTGGCAACATTTTGAATATAATTTACATTAAATTTGACAACCGTAAGAATATTAAATTAAAATTAAGTACAAAAAATGCATGTTTATCCCTTCTATAGGTAAAAAATGGCATACAACAATGAAAAAAAAACGTAGATTGAAAGATGAAAATCGCTCATTCAAGGAATCCTGGACTAATGACATTTTTGATGAACATGTAAAACTAAATCAAAAAAGTTTTTTTAATTGCGGGTGTATTAGTGCCAGACGAAGTGAAACTTTATGAACAACTCAACTTATCGAGAAATACAGTTTGTCGTAGGATTGAAGATATTTCTTCTAAAATCGAAGACAATTTGAGAAATAAAATTGCTAGGTTTAAATATTTTTCCATTTGTTTAGATGAAACAACCGATATTTCGGCCACTGTACAGTTAGCCATATCCATTAATCGTTACCGAAGAACTACTAAATTTGGTTTCAATGAAAGATTCAACTACTGGGGCAAATATTTTTGAAGCCATTATTACACAATTGCAGTTGTTCAAAGCTGACTGAAGATCGTGTATTCGCAAATAAACCACAAGGACTGGAACAAACTAAAAGATAACATAATAAATGAAATTATTACGATTGATCAACAGTAAAGAGTAGCAGCTTGCGAAGAGGCTGATGGCAGGCATCTAACAAATATTATTTTTAATTTTTTTTTTTTTTTAAACTCTTCATGATTAAAACTATCCACAGATAAAACTCTACAGATTTGTAGACGATGTATGTATGCGTTAGACAGCCATAGTTAATAGAGGCCGAGGGTCGATAAGGATGCCCAGATGTCAATATTTCAAGATCCTCTATATTTATTAAGATCGAATATAATGATATAAATTTAATATCCATGATTTTTTTAAATCCGTTCCTAAAGATTTAATTTTTCAAAGCCTACTAAAGCGGGAGGATGTAAGTAATTTGAAGTGGCACATGTCTGCATGACTTTTCTTCTAGAAATTGTACGACTGGTCAACATTATTTCCATTCCTTTTTTCGTTTTGAATTTTAGTTCCATGGTAATGGAATATGTGATGCCTTTTACTGGTGGCATGGCCATCTGTTGTCTGTGCATTGATACTAAGGGTTTGTTTTGTGATCCAGCAAACAAACGCTGATAGCAGAATGAAATAAATGGATACATTTGCACACGTCGAAGCGAGAAAACAAATAAATTTACTTCGGTTTCTCCTATGTACTGCATTTTTACCCCCACCTAATCTCTTGTTTATCAATTTCAAAAATTGTTATTTCATTTCTATCAGTCTCCAGATTTCAGCTGAAGGGAATAGACGTTTGTAAATGTTTTTCAGGTGGAAATACATGGATAACATATAAAGTAAGTATACAAAATTAAAAAAATGTGTGAAATGACAATACACATTTGGTACATACAACAAAAACCAAACACAATCAATATATTATTGTGTTTGGTTTTGATACAACAAAATACATTAAAAAAATATTATTTTCTGGTAAACCAACGGTTAACAACAGTTACATATTATACTCAAATCGAAGTGAAAAAGAGATAAATTAATTTGTAGGGGAAATAAAACCGAGTTTTGGGTCGACAACAATACGAATAGCATGGAATTAGGTGCATCAATTTGAAGTAAAAATTGAGCGCTCTAAATATATACTGTTTATGCGCTCTTTGTGCGCTGATTTGTACTACTGGGCATGTGTACACCGTGTGCGGGTGTGCAACAGCGAATATGTAGAAGAATGTTTTTATTGTTGTTTTTTGTTTTGGTTTTTGTGCGAGAGTTTTTTGGTCTCGTTTGTTTGGAATTTTAAAAAGGAGAGTCGAGTAAAACACACTCTGCGTGTTAGTGTTGTATAAATAAAGATGGCTAATTTTTATAAAATATCCCTTTTGTGATTTACTAACACAATTGTGCGAGTACGGTAAAAGTACCATGTCAAAAATTTCTTTTTGTATGTTTTTTAACCAACTTACACATTCCTCTCAAACTTATTTCGTCCAAAAAAACACTATTACTTTACATACAATTGTGTTGGTTGTACTTCAAATCAAGCGAAATTTTTTATCAAAAACGCCATTACATACTATGATTTTTTATTCACACAATTGTGTGGTTTGGACTTTAATTTACCCATTTTTTTTATTTTTATTGGTTGAAAAAGGGATATAAATTTTTTTTGGTTTGTTTTAATAAAAAGAATCTGATCTATGTTGAATTTACCCAGAGCCTCCTAAATATAAGAGCCGTAAGATACCCCCATATTATTCCATGAGCTTTCCATAGAGGGCAAGCTTTTTGTACTTTGTCATCATGCTTTTTCGTATATAAAAACATAAATACTTCGTATGAATTTTCAATGTGAATGGTTAATTCAATATTCAGGAAAAACATATTTTAATATTGAGACATGTTATGTTGAGTTAACGCAAACACATTTGAATTAGTCTAACACAATTTTTTTTATAGAAACAAGAATTTGTTTATATTATGTGTATGTATAGAAAATAAGAAGTTGGTCTAGAGTGTTCCATCAAAAATTTCAGCATTATTTTTCCAAAACAAACGTTCATTAAAAAATGCTTTTGGAGTAACAATGTAATACACCTGAATCTCGATTATCCGAGATCCGATTATCCACGAACCTCGATTATCCGGGATTTTTTAGTTTCTTGGTTAATCTGAATTTCATCTGATTAACCAGGATTTTTCTTGGTTCTAATAAAAATAGTTCGATTAACCGGGATTTTTGATTATCCGGGAAGTCCCACTCATCCCGGATAATCGAGATTCATATGTATGGGGCTGTGGCGATTCGATATTACACGATACAATATTTACGCACGCGACTGTAGTACATGTGTGTCACTTTCAATATTTTTGCACTCGATTTGGATATATTTGACAGGAGAATGAAAAAGATGATTTTCGAGTGCGCGTCTTCATAAGGTACATTAGTTATGATTTTATCTGTTATCTGTATTAAATTAAAATAAAATAAATGCATTTATTTATAATCCTGTTAATCGTTGTTATTTATATCAAATAATATTTGCAAAAACCTGTACGCATATTGATGACCGTCGACGAGGAGAAAAACGCAATTGTATGAAAATTAAAACTCGAACCACGCCATTTTTTTCGAGGTTAAATATTTCAATACGTGCATTTAGCGACAATATCGGACGACGAAAAGGATGTTGATACGCCAAAATTAGATGATGGCGCAAGTACAAACAGTGCCTATCCCTACGCTAAAGATGGATCAGATGAACACGCGGTTTCTCCAGCTTGAACAATGGTTTCTCATCAATGGAATTTCCGAGAAAATGAAATTCGGTACCGTTATGTTGCATCATTGGACCCGAACATCATTAGTCAAGTGTACGAAACAGTGAAATACCCACCCGATGCCAAACCATATGATAATCTCAAACAGGCTGTACTAGCAGCTTACGCCGAGACATCGCAGCAGCGTTTTCAAAAGCTGGTGTCGGGTATTCAGCTGGGCGATTGCCAACCAAGTCATTTGTTGAATGAACTTCAAAATTTTTGGTTAAGCCGATTGCCGATCTTGTGAAGGTTATTGTCAGTGCTAGCAAGGGAGAGTTATCCGAAGTTGCGAAAGTAGCAGATCCGGTTATTGATGCGATAAATCTCTCAGTAAATCAACTAAGTCAACAGCCCATAAATCAACCTCCGCAAGCATCTTGCGTCCAACCCCAGTATGACCTGTGGATCGCTCCTCGCCGTTTTCAGGCCGCTTTAGACCAAAGTCACCAGCTCACAGTTGGTCTCGTGGGTAAAATGGAGCGCCTTCAAATCGCTCAAACCGAACGACCACATGCTGATATCACAGAACGTATGAAACTTCGGCAAGTAAATGCAGTCAGTCGTGTAATTTTGCAAGCCATCAAAACCGAGTCCTCATAAAGCATAGCTAATCATCAAAAGTAATAGCACAGCAAGCGTAGTGTTGCCTAACAGCAAAGTCATTGGTAAGATTAACAATTCAAAGTCATCGAAATCATTATCCCGTGGTGATGATTTATTTGACAATGATAAATTATTATAGAGTTTATCCCGAACGCAGTCAAGCACCAGATGATACTGCAAAAGATGTGTCGCAGTTTTCCACAGATATTCCACAGATATATATGGATCATCGAACGTATCAGCCGATTTTTTGTCATGAATCAACGAGTTACGTACTACACAACCGATTGACTACAACGAATTGGCTTTAGATCAACAAAGATGCGAACTGGCATCCTTGTTGAACGAAGATAACCTCACATTGAGGCTTGAAACTATAAACGTACCAGGTTCCAATCAGCGTCTATATTGTGGTGACATCTTTAATGGTAATGTTCGTCCTTGCGTTACGCTAAGATTCAGGACTATGGAATTCAATAGAATCGAGGGTGTTCACAATCTGTCTCATCCGGGAGTGAGGGGTACTCAGCGCCTAATGCAAGAAAGATTCGTGTGAAACGTTCGTAAACAATTGTGTGGTGTGACAACGATCGAAAGTCACCAGGCACAATAGGCCAGAAGTTCTAACAACGGTGCCACTAAGCCAACAATTTGCTCATATCAACGTTAATTTAATCAGTCCATGGCCAACATCAGGCTAGTATAATTCGACCATAATCGATCATTATTAAAGATGGCCCGAGGCAATTCCAATCCCGCACTTGACGGCAGAGACGGTGACTAGGAACTTAATTGCAGGATGGTTCTCACGCTTCCGAATTCCGAAAATCATCACGACAGACTAAGTTCCACAATTCGAATCGAGTTTGTTTCACGAATTGTCTAAACTATTTTGGGTATCCAGCATATTAGGACAAAGGAGTTACCACCCACAGTCGAACGGGTTACCATCACAACCAATGCGATCAACGAGTCATAGCTCTGAGGCACTACGAATACTGCCGCAACCGTATGTTTCACAATCGGGCGGGATCATTAGACGGAAGGTCAGACTAAATTTGTAGTTGGGAACACCTGTAAAGTACGTTGAACTGTATGATTTGGTTTTTATAAGACCGACTTTCAGTCTGGCGGCGGAGTAATGTGGCGACTCGATATTACACGATACAATATTTACGCACGCGACTGTAGTACATGTGTTTCAATAATTTTGCACTCGATTTAGATATATTTGACAGGAGTGAAAAAGATAATTTTCGAGTGCGCGTCTTTATAAGGCACATTAGTTATGATTTTGAGTTATCTGTATTAAATTAAAATAAAATAAATGAATTTAGGGGTTATTGTGTTTTGGATTCTATTTCAACATTGTGACATTTACTGTTTTACAGCGAGCAGCAAATGATGAATTAAATGGTGAATATTTTACGACGAAAAGTTTTATTTATGCCAACCGTATTATAAATAAAAATTATAAATGTATTGAGTTTTTCATTATAGAGACATCTGTAAACAGATTTTGAAATTACAGAAAGTTCGGTTTTGCAATCACATAAAATTGAAGTTTTCTACGTTTTGTTGTTTTTCGTAAGAATATTTAATTAAGAAACAATTTTATAAAAAAATTTTATAATATGAATAATAATTATTGTTTCTACATAGGTTAGGTTAGGTTAGGTTAGAGTGGCTGCTATCGCACACTTAAGCCAATAGTGACCCATTGTGATACCACAGGATCCTATCTCCCCTTTACTCCCGCTGAAACCATCCAGTGGTGGCTACCATAGTTTGGTCAGGTGCCAGATTTAATTTTTTTTTGTTTTTTTCTCTAAATTTCACTTATAAAGTTTTTTTTTTGAATTTTAAATTCTTATTTTATATTTATTTTAATAAATTTATTTATTTCTGCTTCAGTTTCAGCGACCATTTTTTGTCTTTCTTCGATAATTTTTTGTTTGGAATAAAAATAGTACGGCGTACGACCCCGTTTTATTTCTCCCATTTATCGGCCGCGAGTTATTTTCCATCGTTATTATTAATTTGGTTGATCTACCCTTGTTTTTATCTTACAATAAAAATAAAAAGAAGTACTAAAAAATTGTACGGTTCGGTATGATGGGAGCGGAAATTTTATTTCGTGGGTGAAGAGA
Organism: Nephrotoma flavescens; assembly: GCA_932526605.1. NCBI lineage: Eukaryota > Metazoa > Arthropoda > Insecta > Diptera > Tipulidae > Nephrotoma > Nephrotoma flavescens. The sequence continues at coordinate 21,466,907 of OW052221.1, read as the reverse complement.
GACCTGTATACGAATTTTGTCCGAAAACCACGAGTTGAGAGTTGGGAGTTTCTCTGTTGTTTCATCAGCATACTAAATGTAAATATAAAATTTATTTATTATTTACATCAATCAACAATTATATTAATTTTGTGCATCTAGTACGTTAGTAAAAAAGCAGCAAAACTCTCAACTCTCAAGTCTCGTCTTCGAACAAAATCTGTCACTCGGGGAGATCCGGTCGCCGAATTATATTTATCCATTGTTACCTTAAATTTCGGCCGACAAATTTCAGTGTAACTTTTGTTTGATTTGATGCCTCTACGGTGGTTGAACCATTCCGTAACAAAGTCATTTATTTGTTTTACTGCTTGTAATCCAATTTAAGCATGATTTGTTCTATCTACCCTATCCTGAATTTTTGAATATCTTCTTGAATCCATCAAATGTTATAAATGAGAACTTTTATAATTTCTAATTTATGGTTAACTGCAGTAGTTTGACTAATAGATATCAGTGGAGTTTCACCCGTGGCAATGTCATCATTGACTTGGTTAGGCTCTTTTTTGACAGATTTTATGTCGATGTTAATGCCTTCATTATTTATGCATTATTAAACTAGCGAACTCATTTACATTTTACAAATTTGGTGCGACCTCTTTTTTAATTATATTACTACACCAAACATAAGTTCTCGAATTAGGTCTCCCTCTTGATCTCACTGAAAGAAACAACGTTGATGTCAGTCTTTTTTGTACGCATATATTCGAACAATCACTTTATCAAAATGCATTTTTGAGGAAAATGCATCGTAAGTGGCTTGCATGACATTCATACAGCATCCTTGTCAATATTTCAATACCATGGCAAGTTCTTCTGACATTAAGTTTCTGAAATGACTTTTGCTTTGTGTAGTTCGGTCCAACATAACCATTGAACTCTTCATCCAGGTAAATTTTAAATCAATTACATTGCTACGGTTTTGAGTGACGTAAGTGAGATTGTTGAAAGGGGTAATTGTTAAAATATCAGATTTATTGATAATTATGTCAAGGGTAGATACAACAACATCGCTGAAACTGTCAGAAAATATGGAAAACTGTCAAAAAAATAGTCAAAACGAATCTTTTGTAGTGCAAACCAATTGTCCAAGCCCCATGTTGGGCGCCAATTATTTTAACTGATTTTGTTAATGTAGTACCTTTTCCAGGACCATCCCTGTAGTGAACGTTTGCTTAATAAACACATTCAAAAGCAATGTAATTACTATAATAACCTACACCTACATAATTGACTAATTGCACTACAATCACTTATATATATACTTTTCTATTTACTCATAAATACCTGGTTTTGAAATAAAAATCTGATAGGAAATCTTCATAATCTTCTTCTTCACAAGATCTATAATATAGAAAATGATGGAAATTTTTAAAAATAAATTACGAGCTATATAACTATACACAATCAGTATACTGGGGTGCATCACCATCATGGGTTAGTTTCATCAACCGCAAATTCGACAAAAACGTGTGTTAGTTAACCAACAATCCAAAAAAACAAAATGGCGAACAAAATGTGCAAATATAGATTTTAGGTTAGTATTTCACAAATCAAACAGTAGTTAATATAATTAGTAAAAAAAACCAGTAAATCACCGAATAAATGGCCATGCTTGATTAATTAATTAATTAATTTAATTAATGACACACATTAATTTAGTTTTTAACTAATTTATGAAACGCTTACCCATGAATGTAATATAATTTTTTATAAATATGTATTTAGTTTATAACAAAACAATTCATATATCGAATATTTAATTAAATTAAATTTGCGCTAATTATATATCGTAATTAATTAATATAAAAAAAATTAATAATAGATTTTATTTTTTGGTTCATATATGCGTAAAGTTAAATAGTTTATATTTAAGATAATTTGGTTATCAAACACCTTCCTCCCTAAAATAATAATAAATTATAAATAAAATTAAAAGAGTGGATGAATTAATTTTAGAATTAAATGAGTTCCTAATATTTTTGAAATGGGTGTTAAAAATGACATTATGAATGTTAGTGCTATTAAATAGTCTTACCCTTGCGTATCACCACTTTCTTCTGATACTAGTAATTCATATTCCATGGCCGCATATCGATCCCAGTCCGACATCTGGTACAAATAATTTATAAATGTTTTTAAAAATATATTTTCTCGCGCCCATTCAACCAATACTTACATCATCACCATCACGTTGCGATGCAAACGGATCTCTATGCTCATTTTCAATATATTTTTCAAAATTAAAGAATGTATCATAAAATATCGGCGTCATTTTGCACCGTTTCAAATCCCCTAACGTTATGCAACCCGGTCGCACAGGTTTAATCATATCGAGCATCTAAAACCATTAAATTCAATTTATTATACATAATTTATCATAATATTCTCATGCGGCACAGTACCTGACATACACAATCCGCAAATGGTAATATTTCAATTCCCAGCGATTCCATTCGCTGCTGTTGTTCCTCATAAAAATATTGTAGTTCGTACATCGACAGTATTCCATCGCCATCTAGATCCATACACCGAAACCAATATTCGATCGCGGTCGGATGCGCTTTGTCCTCTTCCGCCAGCAAAAAGTAAACAAATTCACTGTACGTCATTTTATTCGGCGGGGTTTGGGCCGCCATTAAACGCATCCGCTTAATAACACCACCAGTAAATATTCGTTCGATCATTCGGGTCGATAGGGCATGATCATTATGCCGCGCTAAATCATTTTGATCGATTAGTAAATCATGGTCACGATCAAGTTCCCAAAATTTACAGTAAATCACATAGAAATGTTCATAACTAAAGTATTGTGTAATTTGATTGATATCCTCCTCTTCCTCGAGTAATTGAATAATCTGCGAGGACCAGAAAAAAATATTAATTACGAGATTATTTAATATTATATGTTGGAGCATTTATTAACCTGTAATAAATTTGATCGTCTAATTTCTTGTACTGTAATCCTATTTGTCCAACTACGATTCACGTGGTAATATATTCGAGCTATAACCGTATGAATGTACCGCGAATGAAATTCGGCCGCCTCTTTTAAAAATTGTAGACCGGGATGCGTATCGACCACATCTTGTACCAGCGATACAAAATCCTCGGGTAATAAATGATTTCGCGTGTGTCGTCCTTTTAATATTGTGACAAAACGAGATCCGGCATCATTACAGTTGATCGTCATTCTAGAATTTAAAACAAAATATACGTTAATATTATTTGAGGTTAGTTATATGTATTTCATAATTTACTGTTTCCAAAAATCTATAAATCGATTTCCGTCCACACAACCGTCGGCTGTCAATTGGGTACAATAGTATAGGGGAGAACGCCAATATAGTGGTACTCCGCACGCCGTTACAACACGATGGAAATTATCACGAGACATTTGGTAATTAGGAAATGAATTAAATTCCGCCTGTATCCGTTGCAGCGTCGTTTCGATCGTGATCGTTGGCAATGGTTTACCGTTGGGGAAATGAAACCGTGGTATATACACATTTTTGGCGGAATTTTTTATGTGTCGTTGTAGCGTTGTGTGGGCTGGTAATGGTTTTATATACGGCTTTGCCTAGTAAAAAAATTCAAAAATAATTAATTAATGTTTTATAAAAATTTAATATTAATTATGTCTCAGAGCGTGAATTCTTAATTACGTATTCTTAAACCGGAGAAATAACAGAAAATCATTGTCAGCACTTTTTGACATTAGTGCTGTATAAAGCTGAATTACAATATATAACCCTAAACGAACCAGACATTTCGATTTCTTTCTGACTATTTCTTGCCACCGTATATGGTAACGAGGAAGACAATAGAGATAACATATTTTTGTTGTATTTTATTCAAATAAAAGAAACTCTGACATTATAAATCATTTTTATCATTTATTTAGGTGACAAGAAAAATTTTATTTTTTGTGTTCTCTCGTTTATTATTGGCACAGATTCAAGTGTCAATAAAATTATAAGAATTTTCCTTTGTGTGCGCTCACAATGGAAACACATGGTGAGTGTGTATGTGTAATTTCATCTTTGTCACCAAACACAAAATACAAAACAACCTCACGTTTAAATATTGAATGCACGTTCTAATATCGATTTTGACATTATTAAAAAAAAAACAATGAACCAATTAAATACCTGCTGATTATCATCATATCATATAGGACCAACAATCACACGACAATGTTAATAGAATTAAGAATATAAATTTATTGATTCGTGTATATAAATAAAACGTTAATGAAACCCTACGTATATAAACGTTACAAAACGAAAAACATTAAGATTTTACGTGTCCCGTGTTACTTTTGTACACCACAATAATATTTCAAGGGTTTATTTTATTTTTTTGATGCACGGATCCGAATGGGAATAAGTCACGCAAACGAATGGCAAATTGTTGAATTTGTATGTCTCTTTAAAAATTAAATTTACTTTATATAGATGCATATCTCGCAGCGGGTTAATAATAGAGCAGTTTTCTTGATTAGAAAACACACGGCATTTTTTTATGTTCCCCATATTCATATAACTAACGTCCCCTATACGTACATAAATAAATATTTTATTACTCTCCGTATATTTACAAAATCGGTAGATCTACATAATATACATGAATTTATGTCAATGTTATATGAGCATATTACCATATTTTTATGTAACTTTATGTAATGTATATATTCGGTTTGGTTATGTCAACAATGCAAAAAAGCGTACTCAATTTATTTGGCATTCGATAAAACGAATTTGAATATACACACAGCTTGATATCGATTTATAACCCAATAAGCCAAAAAAAATTAATGCTAATTAATTGCTTTAATATAATAAAGTTATGTCAACACGTGTACGAAAAAATGTTGAAATGCAAATTTATACCCGGAAAATATCATCACCTTAAACGAAATTTGATGGAAAAACCAAATTATCCTGGAAATAAATTAAATTTCACTTACATCTCGTCTACATATGAAGCAATAAAATAACGAACATATTTTTTGCTTATGCACAATATTTTTTCCAATTTTCCATTTTTCCATATGTAGATTTAAGTAAATAAATATCTAAATGTAAATTTAAGCAAACGAGAAAAATTGGAAAAATATTCCTCCCTCTTTCCATTTTCCGCAAAATATAATATTTAATATTCTAATAGATAATTGGAAAATGTGAATTATAACATATAAATGTCAAGGACGAGAAAGATGTACAAACCAAATATAATTTTAGTACATGTACTAAATTTTAATCATCACCGCCCAATTAATATAAATTCAACACAATAAAAAACCACAACATCGCAACATTATACACAGTAAATAAAACATTTCAATAATTTTGTTGGCATTGTGACAAGCCGATGAGGCGTGATGTCAAAATAGAAAATTATAATTAAGATAAATTTATCATCTTGCAAAATATGCTCATCTTCTTTAGCAGCATCCTTCTAATCTGGAGCGCCCAATCTAATTATAAAATTTTACTTTTGAAGCATAAATAAATAAATAAAATTAATTTGACCTTTCGTCATCGTTGCAAGATCTATGTTGTGTGTACCATAAAGATACCATAAAAAATATTTTTCTTTTCAATTGTAAATATCATACCATTATATAATAAAATATATGGCATTTCACCTTTTTATTAACCCTGAACATAACGGGTGCATGATTAGAAGAATACATAATAATTATGGAAGCATTACGAGTTTCTACTATATTTACGACAAGTGACGTCAAAAGAGTTTTGTGTTTGATTAAATTTTTGTTGGTTTACCCGTATACATTTAGAATATTAAGTTAAATTTATAGAATTCGTCTTCGACCCTGTGCCATTATGCGAAGAAAGAGTCATTGAATTGAATCATTTGGTGCTGTAACATAACTTAAGGAAGCATGCACAAAAATTAATGTTTACCTTGCCGGGTGGCGTAAAATCCTCGTGGACTGGTTATTTGGGCGAAACATTAATTAAGCGTAAATTGGTCAATCAAGGGTTAAAAGTTGAATGACATTTATAAAATTTAGTGACATCTAGGTTTAAGTAGTGGCATTAGAAGCACTTTTATAACAGTTTGGTGGTATTGCAGATTGCAAAGTGCGATGACCACAGTGCGTGAGGCTTTAGTAATCTTTGGTTTGTTTGGGTTAAGACGCGCGGGAAAATTCGACTAGCGGGAAAATTATCAGTAAAGTAAATAAAGTGGCGTGATTAAAATTTTTGTAAATGGTTTTAGTGTTGGTATTAACAGAGAAATTACTGTCGGAATATTTCTGGTATTTTCATGAATATTCCAATATACTTCACACTGTATTTCGAAACTTATTCAGAGATTATTTCCATTATATTCAGGAATATTCTAGAAATAGTGTAAATTATGAGAATCGGTGTTCTATCCATCAAACTTATTATGGATTTACAATCCATTGATAGGAACCGGATTTGACAGGCAAATTCGTAACAACGAAATATAGTTGTTAGAATTGCCGAAAGAAACAATTTTTAATTTTGATGAAGATGAACCAATTCTCAATCCCTTATTTTTATAACAGTGGCAGTAGGTACTAAACCATACTCAGATAATTATGGAGGAATTGAATTTCGAAATCAGTTCCGAATATGCGCTTGTGGAAAATTCCACGAGCGCACATTACATAGAAATGGTATTTCAATGTAAACATTGTTATTGTTCAGTTTCATCAAAACAAACCCCGCTAGTAACTGCTGCGTGAAATGCTCAAGCGACCCGATAATCTTATATTGCATCTAAAAACAAAAAACCAATAATATTGACATCGTTTCGAAATGTCAAAATATAAAAGTGGTGGATTCTAATATTTTATTACCAGATGAAAATAGCAAATTGATCGACGCACTACCTAGTATAAATTACTAAAACTAATTTTAGTACACTATCCGTGTTGTGGAGAAAATTTTTTCTTGGTCGGTCAAAAACGAAAAGTTAGTGTGTAAACATAAAACGTCACCACCACGTGGGTTAGGTAGCCGCCATTAGGCAAGTTTGTGTTGTGTATAAAATGGACAAATTCACTAAACGAAAATAATTATATTGACACGCATGGTGCAGGTCAGACTTACGATGATCTCAAAACTCGATGTGACAATAAGCACAAATTATATTCGGAATTCGTTGCAACCGAAGACGTCATATTTCAAATTGATGCAATCTGAAATGGATACACTCGATGATCAATACTATACGATCATCCCGAAATTACAGGCGCCAAGTCGGGTGAAATCTGGAGGTCATCAGCCATCTAATCATGAGCAGTCATTCGATGCCACCGCTAGTGTCAACCCCACATCAGACTTTAAGTTGCCGTCCCCAACCATGCCAACATTTGATGGAGATCTGAAAAACTGGCAATCATTCTACGATATATTCTGATACACCATTCATGAGAATATATCATTGTCATCCGCACAAAAGTTCAAGTACCTAAAGGGACTCTTGAAAGGCAACGCTTACAGCTTGATCAGCCACTTACGCGTAGATTATGCTAGCTACATTGATGCATATCAGCGACTCACCAAACGTAACGACAGGAAGAAATCTATAGTCGAGGCTCACATCAAAGCATTCTTCGACTAAGGACGAGTAACCAAGGCTACCGTTGTTCACGGGCTTTCATGATAATTTGTTTGAAATAGTAAGAGAAGTAAAGGCGCTGGCAGAATCACGCAATCCCTGCCTCATTCGCGTGGCGATGGAGCGACTTGATGAGGAAACAAGAAAGGCTTGGAGATACAAATCTGCCGACGAGCATTTCCCGAAGCTGCAGAGCTTCCTAGATTTCCTGTTAATACGTGTCGACGCCCTAACAGAAATAAAATCAACGGTAAAGATGCCTGATGCCAAATTGCAACAATTGTAACCAATTACTAAGATGTTACACACTGAAATAGCACAAGTACCCTGCAAAGTTGCGTCAACTGTCTTGGAGGATATCATTCCGTATACCATTGTCGCTCAAGAAAGACATGTCAAATTTGCAGAAGAAGACATCACACTCTTGTTCATTCCGATCCTGATGACAGTGAAGCGGATAACCAAGTTAGTTCAATCGGAACCATTCCCAGCAGCGATCCTAACGCGTCAACAAGCGAAAACTAAACTACGATTACAAAGGAAACCTACGTCGTCAAGCAAGTAAATATCGCCAGTGAAAATGCGTGATACCGACCGTGTTGGTCGAATTTAAGGATAGTTTCAGCAACTAGCATACCATTCGAGGATTACCGGATTCTGGTTCAGTTCTGGTTCGAGTTACTGGACGATGGCAAAAAACTACTAGGCAATCCAACGTTAATGGCACAAAACACCACAACACCATCTCACCAAGTATTTTAGTGGCGTGTTAACACGTTCACGCAAATGACTGCTATAGCAGTCATACAACTTATTCGTTTTCTAACACGTTCGAGTAAACATCTTTCACTTTTTAAGGAATAACTCGACATATATTTCAATTCCACAATACATTCCTTCCCGCGACGAAATATCATTGCAATTACAAAAGTTATCAAATGTGTGTTCCTGAGTAGCACACACTTTAGAATGTGCGCGTCAATGTGTTAAGAAAAAAAAATTTTAACTACTACACATATTTTAATTTTTTTTTCAATGCGATGTCGAATGAATGTTTTGTTTTCGCAGAAACACAGAATTAAAAATTATTTTAAGCATATTTGCAGTGGATTTACAAATTTTAAATTATAAATGGAAATGATATCTAGAAATGTCATATCCAAAAAAATTAAATGGCGCACATTCACACTAACATAAAAACACATACTACTACTATTTACTTGCGGTTATTTCGTCAACTTGTCGAATTTTGAACAAAATTGACCCCCAGATGTCTACGTCAATGACGTGCTGACAGGGTGTCACTTACTATTCAACGCGTTGCGCGACGAACTGATACAAATAATGAACTCGGCAGTGAATCAATAACATCCGTGCTAGGATTGTGTTACCAACCAACAACACAACCACGAAGGGGGGACTACTCCCTGAATGGTCCAGGTTATTTGACCCGATGGGGTGGCATGATGATAAATATCAAGGTTCTTTTGCAATCGTTATGACTGGAAAACCTCGGATGGGACGATGAATTACCACAGGCTTGTTGAAGAAAGTGGGTAAACCTCCGAGACGAAGTTGATGATAGGATGCTTAGGCCTCGGTCCTATATTCGCGTGTAACAACACCAAGTGTCCATAAAAACGCTATATATTCCTAAAGTAGAGCTATGTGCAGTCTCATTATTAGTAAGGCTAACGAGGAAAGTTATCTCTGCATTAATTTGCAACCGAGGCAGTTCTTCTATAATGATTCCTTAATAATGTTGGATTGACTATCCAAACCACCCAAAGTATGGCCGACCTATATTTCCAATCGAACTGGGCTAATACTATCGTACTCAAACAGAAACCAATGGCACCATGTGCAATCAAAACTGAATCCAGCTGATCGAGCCACTCGAATAACAACACCAAGCGAATTCAAATATGACGTCCTGTGGTGGAAAAAGGTCATGTTGGCTATTAATCAATCAATTAATCATCCCAGAAACGAACCAGAGCTTTTCATGTGAATCCGAAGCAGAAGCAGCTCATAAACGGAACAATCAATCAATGTGTGAAGTGCCACGGATATAAAAAGAAGGTCCAACAGCAATTGATGGGGCAACTACCCTCAGCACGGGCTAGTTTTATCTGACCGTTTAGATTATGCTGGACTATACTTAATCAAAGCCCATCAGTTGAGAAGATCGAAACTTATAAAGAGGTACATATGCATATTTACATTAAAACATTCACCGCTATCCAATCTGTGAGGAAAATTATTTCGTGGTCAGTCAAAAACGAAAATTCAGTGTGTGAACATAAAAATTCTAAGTATCGTTCAAGATGAAAAAAAAATTGAATAAATAAAAAAACAAAAATCAAAGTTTTATTGTTAATTGAATACAACACTTTCAGTTATTATTAAATGAAAATGCCCAATTTTGAACGGAACTGGGGCCGTAATTTATTCCATAGATTTAAAATCATATACATACTTATACAAATCTAATTGGAATTCTGCTACTTCAAATTAAAATTTTCTAGCTTTTCTATGTATAGTTGTATGGAGTACACTGTTATGATTTTAAATTTGCGAAATTAAGATTAAAATCATTTATTTTGATCAAATTGGTGGTTGGGATTTAGGCCAGTCAAACTTGCCTTGGTGTACTAAAATTCAAAAGTACAATTTTTTGAATATTTCCGATAAACTCCTACTCGCGATTTCCAAAAAAGTAGCTGACATCTGGTGAACAAAATGTGAATCATAGTTTGCTATGAAGCAAGGGGGATTAGAACTGTCATAACAATTGATTTGACAATTCTCGTCTCCCTTGTAGACGTAGAAACCAACGCTATCGCTACAATTCAACGCTACAGTCAAGAAAAATCGCGAATAAACCAGCATGGTAAGTTATATATATTATGATATGCTACTGGGCCCCATCGTTCAGCTAAACACGTGTATTTTGATCTAATAATACTTTCGAGTTATAGTACTCCAAGGCAGGTGTTGTTTCACATCGCGCTCGCTGACAGTTTGAACTGACAATTATTTACTTATTGGGTTTCATGTTGAAACCCAAAATACCAAATGACAATTGAATGTTCAGTGCATTTATTTATATTAGTACGTACCACATCCAAGAGATGTCGTGGAGTACATTACAATGAAATTGTTAGTACTTTTCATTTTCAGTACTTTTTTATATATCCATGATTTTGTTTTTGAGTTCAGTTCATTCATATTTGTTAGTGAAGTAGCGTGGAGTTGCATTAAAATAAATTTAAAATAAAAAATAAAAATTGCAAGAGAAAACAAACAACCTATTAATTTATTACGAAACATTTTTGGTCCTTCCAGAGCCGGATAACGGCATAAATTATCGTAAACACTAATTTCATGATATTACAGTACGTGTTGTAAATACATTAAAAAATGGCTGATCGAAAATCACTCAATATAAAATGCGGACACGTGTTTGGTACCTTAACCACAATAAAAAATTACTTGACAAAATACGAAAGTCAAGAGATTGAAGCTGTGAAAACCAGATTAAATACAGAGCAGTTTATAAAACATTTTTTGATATACAAACGCAAATAGAAGAACTGGAAGATGGTGAAGTCGACGAAGAGGGTAAAGTGGAAAAATTCCATGAGTCATATTTTGAAGTCGTTTCAAAGGCGAATTCAATCATAAAACAAGCATTGCAATTGCAAACCAGCCACGAACCATGTTACAACATGTAACCTAGCCACCAATGACAGCATTCAGTTGGATCAACAAATAGAGAAGTTCTGGCAAATAGAGAAGGTTCCTGAACTTAAACATCTCACATTCGACGAAGAAAGGTGTGAAGAACACTTCGCAATTCATGTCAAACGTGATTCAACTGGACGGTTCATTGTGCTCTAAAACGTTTTCACTATTTGGAAAAGAAATTAGAAAGAAATCCGGAATTAAAATCAATGTATCATGACTTCATTAAGGAATACATACGGTTGGGGCATTTGGTGAAAGTCATTTCACATTTAGTAGCACAGCCAAATTCCTTTTTACCACATCACGCGGTTTTAAAACCGACCAGCACCACAACAAAACTGCGAGTGGTCTTTGGTGGGTCATTTAAAACCAGTAACAACACTTCACTCAACGATCATCTATTAGCCGGTCCAACAACACAGAATGATCTTTTCTCAATAATATTGAGATTTCGAAAATGTCCAATAGTCATGACTTGTGATATAGCTAAGATGTACCGACAAGTAAACATCGATCAAAACGATCAAAGATTTCAGCAGATCATATGGTAACAACGGTAACTTATGGTACCACATCGGCACCTTATCTTGCAACCAAGTGTCTTCAACAATTGGCCTTAACTGAAGCAGACAAATTTCCAATGGCACATACCGCAGTCATTAACGACTGTTACGTAGATGATGTTCTCACAGGAACAGATTCATTAAAAACAGCGATTCAACTACATTCTGAACTCAATCAAATGCTACAATGTGGTGGATTCGAGCTCCGGAAATGGTGTACTAATTCACCACAATTATTACAATACATTCCCGAAGAAGTGCGAGAACAAAGTTTAACATTAGCGTTCGACGACAATCATACTATAAAAACTATTGGAATATTTTGGACTCCAAATCAAGACACATTGTCTTATAATGTACGTCACCCTGATAACAATCGCCAGGTCACAAAGAGGTCTATTTTATCAGACATTGCTACGATTTATGACCCACTTGGTCCCATTGCGCCAGTGATTGTAGTAGCAAAAATAATCATGCAAGAGTTATGGCAAACCCATGTAAAATGGGACGAATCATTACCAATCCATGTACAAACAAAATGGTTGCAATTTCGACAGAAATTAATCCATTTAAATAAACTAAATATCGACAGGTGTATATTTCTTCATCGCCAACCACAAGGTTTACATGGTTTTTGCGATTCATCAGAATCCGCATACAAAGCATAACAAATATAATGAAATTAAGGTCAATCTGTTCTGTGCGAAATCTCGTGTGGCTCCGCTAAATAAACTTACAATTCCGAGGCTTGAATTATGTGCCGCAAATTTATTAGCAGAACTTCAAGCCAAGGTATACTCAGCAATGCATATACAATTTGATCACCAATACTATTGGTCCGATTCAAAAATTGTGTTATCATGGATTGTAGCATTGCCGGCTAGATGGAAAAATTTTGCGGCGAACAAAGTTGCTAACATACAACAACTAACTAACGTAGAAGATTGGCATCATATTGGTTCACGACAAAATCCAGCCGACATTTTATCACGTAGTGCTACTCCAGTTGATTTGATCAACTCAAATTTATGGTGGGAAGGACCTAACATTTTATCAACACATACGGAAATCATGCTTAATACCGAAGACATTTTAGATATTCAGCGAGAGAAGAATTGCTGAATTCCGCAATTGAAAACCTTGTCAGAATAGCTCAACAACAATCATTTCGAAATGAGATTAGTAACTTGGAATCCGGTCAAACTATCAATAAAACCAGCAAAACCGCGGTGCTTAATCCCTTTATGGACAAGCAAGGTATCTTGAGAGTTGGAGGCAGACTCTCAAATGCAGATATTCCATTTGGCCAATAAACATCAGAAGCTACTTCCAATAGGACACTTTGCAGAATCATTAGCACGATATGAGCACAGACGTAATTTACATTGTGGTCAACAAGCATTACTATCAATTCTTCGGTTGAATTATTGGTCATTACGAGGACGGAATCTAGTACGAAGAACAGTTCACAACTGTGTTCTTTGCTATAAAACTAACCCGAAATCGATACAACAATTGATGGGTAATCTACCCCAACAAAGAATAGAAGTTTCAAGGCCATTCACCAACACGGGCATAGACTTCTGTGGTCCATTTCTCATGAAACCTACATTAAGGCGAGGCTGCAATCCCGTCAAGGCATATGTTGCTATATTTATCTGTTTTCCCACTAAGGCAATACAATATATCGAGCTCGTTGGCAACCTAACGACAGAATCTTTCATTGGTGCACTAAAACGATTTATTGCACGATGCGGCAAATGTTTAAGGATTTATTGTGATAATGCAACAAACTTCACTGGAGCTAAGAAAGTACTCGATAGTTTTCGTTCATTTTTCAACTCGCATGAAAATTAAACCAACGTTCATATATCATTAGCGCAAGAAGGCATCGAATGGCATTTTATCCCTCCGAGATCTCCACATTTTGGTGGTCTCTGGGAAGCAGGGGTAAAATCTGCAAAATATTATCTCAAAAGAATTATGAGTCGCTATTAACATATGAAGAGTTCAACACATTACTACATCAAGTGGAATCGTGCCTTAATTCTAGACCGATCACATCAATTTCATCCGATCCAAACGACGTCAATCCATTAACGCCAGCTCATTTTCTCATCGGTGACAGTTTAATGGCTATTGCAGAACCAGATTTGACAACACACAAAATTAACCAATTATCCCGATGGCAACGACCAAGCAAAAATTCAACTAAAATTTCAATTGAGATTGGCACAATCGTTCTCATCCAAAATGACAATTTACCTCTTCTCAAGTGGCACATGGGAAAAATTATTGAACTGCATCCAGGACGTGATAACACTATATGGCTTTGTTTTATGGTCCTCCAATTTCTGCGTTAAACCCGCTTTTGGATTCTGGTTTAAATTCTCTTTTGGATTCTGGTTTAAATCCGCTTTGATAACAAAATTAAAACAAAATTAAAATTATTGATAACAATAATGTTAACACTTTCTATATTTTAATTTTAACACAATGTAGATATTTATTTAGTCAATTGTCTTTTTAACATTAACTTAAATTTTTAATTACATTTTTGTGTTGATGACAATTTTTAAGCATAGACATTGCGTGACATGATTTTATTGAATGCCTTCATTTTTCAAAAAAAAAAAAAAAACAAAATACGTTAAAAACGAAAAAACAAAAAACTATTCGTAGCTTCGAACAGCCTTCTATATTTTTTTAACACTTGCTCATTTACCCGCGATACTGTCGATATACGCTACAACTACTAGAGTCGCAAGCATTAAAACAACATGGAGTTATCAAACGAGTGGTTCATAAATTGTGTTCGGTTCCAATTTTAAATGACTAAATTTGTAATTGTAACAATTTTATTTAACGTTAACTTAACCGCAATTTATAACTTTGTCAATTCAAATTGATAGAAAATTCTCAGATTTAATTATCCGGTAGAAGCTGCTAAGGTGGCCGGTATGTTGTTTCACATCGCGCTCGCTGTCAGTTTGAATTGACAATTATTTACTTATTGGGTTTCATGTTGAAACCCAAAATACCAAATGACAATTGAATGTTCAGTGCATTTATTTATATTAGTACGTGCCACGTCCAAGAGATGTCGTGGAGTACATTACAATAAAATTGTTAGTACTTTTCATTTTCAGTACTTTTTATATATACATGATTTTGTTTTTGAGTTCAGTTCGTTCATATTTGTTAGTGAAGTAGCGTGAAGTTGCATTAAAATAAATTTAAAATAAAAAATAAAAATTGCAAGAGAAAACAAACAACCTATTAATTTATTACGAAACAGCAGGTTTGGCAAGTTTGATTCCGGCTGATCTTGTTATGGTTCAAACTGAAAGATTATATGTTGCACAACATTTAAGCGTACTGTATAGTCATTGTGCAAGTTCTAATCACTCCGGTTGTAAAACACTGGTTCCGGTTGATAAATGAGATAGCGTTAAAAGATGCCATAGTAATCTCTTTTTATTTAAATTTTTTCTATTATATAAAATTAAAATATTTTAAAACATATAAAACTAGGTAGGCATGAGATTATGGGTTTAGCATTATTATTGTGAAAAAAATTTGAATCTATTGTTGTTGTATCTTTCGATCGAACTTGCATAACTTCTCCAAGTTTGAGAGCGAATAACAAAATATTAAACGAAAATTTCGAGAAAAAGAAACACTAAGCACGAATTTTCCATGATCGAACCTGCATAACTTACCCTTAATTTAATAAAGAACACTCTTAAGATATTTTTTCACGTATTTTAACTGCACGCGAGTATCTATTCCCAATTTGATATAAATAATTTGAATGTGCTGAATAATTGTCAAAACAACGCAAAGTTTATTGAAGCATAAAAATAAAACCCTAAAAACCGTTTTGTGTCATTACTAAGATGTTGACAATTATGCCAAATAAGGATCGTAAGAAAGTTTTTTTTTTTTGCGACAATTTTATAACTTCAAGGCTTACTGCATCCATTCATCCTTCCGCAAGTGACCGTAAATAATTAAATCACATACAGTTTTCCTGTCCATTAAGAGGAAATTTATTAATACCAGAGAATAAAACCGTCATTGTCGTATAAGTCGAAACTGTACCAATTTTCTTTTAACATGTTACACACACAAACAAGAAGAAAAAATTTCCTTTTATTTATACCCCCACCATTTATTTGACAACCGTATTTATTGTTTCTTTTTTGTATAGCTTCGATTTATTAACAATACATAATGTGAATCAAGAAAATCATTCACCATGTATAGCGATAAAAAAGTGCTTCGGTTTTTCTTGTATACAATAAGTCGATTACGTTGAAAATACTTATTTTGGAAAATTTACGATTTAATTGAAATGGATATATTCTGACATGATGATGCAGGATAAATTCACCTGGAAAAAAAACGTACTTAACTAAATACCAGGTAATGAAGGCGTTAATTTCACTTATGTTACCAAAAATATATAATTTTTAACTGCGGCACGGTAACACAACAACATAATCTACATTTTTACAACAACAATTAAATGTAGGTCTCATTACACCTGATATGGTGTGTGGTGTGGCGTAAAATATTGTTTCGTTATTTAATTTAATTATTTTTGGTATTTTGTTATTTTCTTATGTACGTACTCGTACATTATACTTGTCTTTCTTGAGAGTGAGATACGACACAAAATAAAGACATTGGCGGCAGGTCGATATTAAAATAACAAAAAAAAAAACGTTAAACCAACATGAAAATTATACCATAAATGGGTTTTGGTACATACGAATAGAGCACAAAATATCAAATTCATGGCTAAATAAAATATTTTGATTTCGATTTGGGTCTCGGCATAAAGATTTATCATGCTTTCAGTGCCTGTTTCTGATATTTACACGATAAAAAACGCAATACATATTGTATACATAAAAAGAAGCAGAAGCAACTTGTGCGCTCTTATATCTCATCCTAATTGGTTTCAATTAAACTGGAACAGAACAAAATATATATTCGAAAACATGTTCGCCTTAAATTGTCTTGAATATGCGGAGGCCGACACAAAATGAATAAAATACAATTAAATAGAAGCAAAGTGTAAATATTGTGTATCATAAATCTTTCGAGGATACGGAGAATGTTAGAATTTTTAGAAGTGTAATGCGTATAAAAACTGCGGCAAAAAAATTATTCGGCCCAAATATTTTATTATAATCATGATGATGGGATATCCGTTTTTTTTTGAGGTTTCGATGTCGACCCAACCGAACACAAAACGCTCACAGTTGGAAAATCTATTTACAGTTTAACCGAAGTTTTCCTTTTTTTTAGTGTTGTTGTCTCGTATAATATAATCAGAAGTATTATAAAATGAAATTATATATACAAAGGAAATAATAATCTGGAAATAAAATAAATTTCCCACGTCACACATCTCTCTCTATAATACACAAAATGACATGCGGGGCAATTTAGACGAAAAACGCACGAACAACAATAAATTCGTTTTTAAAGCACACACAACACAACGTACGTAAAATAAAAATAAAATAAAATTAAAAAGTCGAATTCTAATCACGTAATGATATTTTCACGTACATATATTGTTGTTAAGTTGGTATATACATCGTAACAGGAACCATGGTACTCAGTATTAAACGTAAACGTAATCGCCTAATCGGTCGTAAGTAGGTTTTTAGTCAATAAACCAAATAACATGTTAAGTTTTTTTATACGGTTTGTAATTAAATTAAAAGGTATTTTTAATGTGACGGTTTACAGGGTGTATCACTATATTATGTTATAGTCTTAATTTAACGTTTACGTCAGAGCTGTTCACAGAACCATACATATTGTCCAAGTTATTTTCAAGCACGGTGGAACTTTTAAGATTTACAGAACCTAAAGTATCTGATCAATTAACTTAAATATTTGTTTTTTAAGTTTTGAATTCCTGGAACTGGTTTAAATGGACAAAATTATGCTTTCAACGTGATCTGAATTTTTAATTGATCTCGTACAACAATTTATACTTTTGAACCTTGAAGATTGAAATGTCTTTGGAGGCCTTAGGTATTAGAATACTAATTGTTCTAAGAAAATCCGTGATTGTGATTTTAGATTTATTGAGATATAAGCTGTAAGAAATTGACCTTACTGTGATCATAGGATCAGCTGATTAGGTAGATCTTAAGCAGCTCAAGAAATGACCGTTTGTATAGTCTGAACATCAGTTGTGGATTTGTTTTATTCAGAATTACGTTAACCACAAACTTGATTTGCTTATCTTTCTTAATGAAAGACCAAAGTGGTTTTCATATCCAAAGTTCATCTGAATTCATTCCGCCGTGAAGATCATCTGCTTATTAGAAAGCCGAGAAAATATTCTTTGATAGATGTGTTAGAGATGCTTCCGTAAGCTTCAGTTTATATTTTTTCCTAAAAGAGATCGAGTGTTGCATTGCAGTGGTTGATCAGGATGATGTCTTGACAACATTTGAATGTTTTATCTGACTTGATGAAATCTGCTCTCTCTGTAGTGTTAAGATGTGGAACATTGTGTAAAATTTTGTTCGTCACAAAACCATATAAAGCCAACCGGAACAATATCCAAACCGACTAAAGCACAAGAAGCACAAGGTGCATTGCGTCATTGTGCTGTTCCGGTTTTTTAGTCGGAATCGATATGGGGCCCACCCGAAACCATATAAAGCAGGCCGAAACCAAAAAAAAAACACATAAATTCCATAAAAAATTATGAAAACTAATTAAGAAAATTGCCGATAGATGGCCAGGGATTGTTTGGTATGCGAATACGGCGTTGTTATATTATGTAATTTCGAATGGTAAAGAAAAAATATATAAATAAGCATATTCAAATTCAATTTTTAGGTTAGGTTCAACAACAAATTTAATTTAGTAGCTATTTAAAAATTGTAGTTAAAAAACATTCATGAACAATTTGTCTAGGCAAAGGCATCGGGCTTAAATATTGCTAAACTCTTTCTCCATAAACGCTTCACTATTGTCATTTTGATTTTTTTTAAATGTAATAAAGTGTAGGTATATGATGTATGATGACATAGTTGACAAAAGATGTGGAGTTGCCCAAAATCGTTATAAGTTTCCAAATTTTCACAAAAATCCAAATATTCGTCAAACTACTTACTAAACCAATTCGAAAGATGCACTGCATTCTGCACTATTGACTCTGTTCTTTGAGTTGGCCGCCTCTATGAGGTTTCGATGATCACTTTTTCTTCAGATTAAGGCGTGATCAGGTCGTTGAATCCTGGCCACCTGTCAGAACTGCTGTATGAGGACTATTAGCATGTCTCGCTCGACTTTTGCGCATTTTTCTTTTGGGATTCCATACCACCACCCAAATTTGTGTTAATCATAGCAATGCGTGATGTTGAGTTGAATGTGGACAAATGCGAAACAATCACCTACTCTCGAAAACTTGCACAGACCCTGACCCACTAGTCAGGTGTGGTCGCGTATCGATTCTCCCGTTCTGTTAGAAAAGATTAATCTAAATGTAAACTCGCAAGATTTGAGAACTGGACCTAATTTTCGATTCGACCATCTTAGAAATAATTACGATACGAATGAGCTTGTTAAAATTGTTTTTATTTAACTTAACTGGCTTGACATTGCAATTTAAATCTGTTTGTACTTAGCATCCATCTACGTTGGTTTTTTATAATCTAATTCGGAACTTTTTTACTAATACAAATTCTTCCGATTCTTACATTCCAAATTTTCTATAATTTACGATAGAGAACCACGGCATACTTCGCAATCAACAACTTTCATCATTTGATTGAAGGTCGCAAATTCTTATTGTGTAAGAGTCACAATCCGTTAATTATGTATTACACCAATAGTCGACGTGCTGGCATAGAATCTATAAATTATCAATACAAAATAACTGGAGCACCCAACATCAACTTAATCTGTAAACAATGAGCACTAAAAGGAGATAAAATAAACGACAGCTGTATAAGATAGCGGAAATTTGACAGCGAAAAATAAAAGATTACGCTACTCGCCACAAGGGGCAGCACTATCACTAAAGAGAATTTAGTTTCTTATGTAATTACCAACAGAATTTTTTTATTCATTTTGTATCTCTTTTTCACTAAATAAAGTATCTCAGCGGATTAAAATATTAAAAGTGATCCTTAAAATGACAAATTGATTGATCTCCGAAGTAAAAGAACGCGGTAAATGAAATCTTGAAATTTAACAATATTTCGTCTTTCCGCCATTTCTTAACAAATTACGATGAAATTTGGATAGTAGTATTGATAAGGGATTTTAAAGTAAGTTTTGAGCAAAATTCTAGGGTCTGTTCGTGCTGGACTAAACTTGGCCATTGCATTTATGGATTAGAATTTTTACTTGTTCTTTGTTGTAGGTGGAAGTTATTGAATATTGGCCAAAAACTGAAAATAACTTATATGGCCACAGAAAATCAAAAAATTATAATGAAAATTCTTTCCATAAATCTTTACCGAATTGTTCCTGTATGCGATGCAAATTTTACAATTATCAATTAAGAAATAGCCGGGTTCCTTTCAGTTTAAAATTTATTTATATTGTGTAGATTGTATAGATACCAATTTCTATTACATTACATTTTTATTACATAACAAAATAAATTATCTTTAGTGATAGTGCTGCCACTTGCGGCTAGTAGCGTAATCTCTTATTTTCTGCTGTCAAATTTTTTCTATCTTTTACAGCATCAGCATTCGTTCAAAGCAGGTCAAAAGGTTAAAATTCCTTGGATCCACTAAAAGACCACTCGGAAACTTTCCAAAAATTCTTCAACGCAAGCATTAAAACAACAATTCTTCAACGCAAGCATTGGTGCAACTATGGTAGGGAATGAAGTAAAGGAGAGCAAACCTAATTAGTAAAAATAATCTGAATGTCTTTTTGTTATCAAATTACAGTAAATCGGATGGGAGCACAACAAGCAGTTTACATGATGGGCATCAGTTTACATGATGGGGAAGATGTGCGACCTACAATTTTAGGAATCTCATTACAGGTGGCTTAAAAACAAAAAATTGTGGTCATGCTGGGAAGTGATGAAAATTCACACCACACAATTTAGGGAAGCAGTGATACGAGTAATACGATACTCCTTGATTTTATTCTTAGTACTAACCTATGGAAAAAACCAACGTTCATAACTAGAAATTGAGTCAAAACCCAGCTATAGAAACAGAAGAAAAACCGACTGCTATATTTTTAGAACTATTTTAACCCCTGATTCAACAAGAGTCTTTAATAAGGCCGACCGTAGTGGTCGAAAGAAATTCAAAACACTTGTAAAAAATGCAGGAGAAAAGCCAAGGACACTAAAGCTGTTAAGAAGTCGGACTGCTACAAGGAAGCCCTCAAAATATACAAATACGAATTAAGAAATGCTGGAGGCTATAGTGTAGTAAAATACGGGAGTCCTTTGAAACTTCTAGATTGCGTAAAGTACTATCTTAAAGTCTCATCACTTTGAGTTTTCAACGAAGTTTTGTTTTTTCAAAGGCCTAGGTATGACAGAGCCGTACATATTGTAAGACAGGCTATAAGCAGGAGAAAAATACCGTGGGATATAAATAGCTTTAAGCCTTATAAGTTTGCAGGCCCTGTGGCATTATATCAGCGGATGTCCAACAAATGACTGATTTAGCCTTATCCTGGTTGAAAGTTATCTTCAAGGGCAGCCTAAAAAAACTCTGTCGGTCTTAAGTCAATGTCATATTTATACTTAAGGCGGCAAAGAGCCACAAAGACCTTAAGTCCCCTCCCCTTCACTACTAAATTTTTTAGAAGACAGATCGAAGCCCACATTAGGACTTCAATGGAGCCATATAGGCTATTGAAATCCCAAGCAGACACTCTATTCTCTGTGCGATGACGAAGCACTCATGGGCTAGCTAGATCAAATGCTTAAAACAACGGTCGTGACGGCCAGTCTGAATGGATCCTCCAATAACACATGACAATGAAAATAAATATCATCATCCTCGCCGTTCCATACTCGAGTTGAAATATTTTTAACTTTGTATTGAGGAAAAACAAGTTTCAGTAACTAACTTCCGTAAGATAATATAGCATTTTTTCGAACTAACACAGTTTTCCAAAAAACAATATTTTTTCTGTGTTTGTCGCAGACAAACTATATAAAGCCTTGGCGAAGAGTATTGAACTCCCTATAAATTTGGAAAAATCTGCTTTCAGCGAGAAAAAAATATAGAGTTTACTGGTTGTGTACGAAACAAAAAATGTTGTCAGTAAAATTTTGCTGAGAGAATAGTTGTTTGTGACAGTGTTAGTGTGCTTCCATAATGTGCTAAATGTAAACTCAAGTATTTTTTATGACAGCATTGTTCACTCATCTACAAAAAATGTATATAAAGATAAGAAATTTTTTTCACACTAATACAAAGTAAATCGTCCGCCATTTTTATAGTCAAATATCCATTTGTTTTTTTTTCGGCTTTAAATTTGTTAGTGGTTTTTTTGTGGTACATATGAAAAAATTAAAATATATAAAAAACATCTAAATGTACGAAAATGCACAAATCAAAACTTTTATGAAATTTTTAGGTTATGTCAAAATGTAATTGTCGATGTTAAACCAAATATTAAATAACTATTTTAGGACGGACGTCTTCTTTTTTCTCTTAAGGCGGTGATACATGTACAGATTTTGCCTTTAAGGCATAAAAATTATGCGCGCTGATTGGTTAAAAGTCGGCCATCTTGAATCGCCTTATAGGCAAAAATTTTAAATTGAACATTTCTCAATTTTGTACAAGGCAATTTTTTTTGCCTTAAAGGCAAAATTTGTACATGTATCACCGCCTTTATCCTATCGCATTTTCCGTAGTTAGATTTTTTCCCACGGTGTCACTTTTGTCGATTTTTTTTGGAACTTCGAAAAAATATTCGAAGTAATCAAGCTGTTCATGATTTTTAGTTGTCAAAGTGTCACCAACTTCCAAGTAAGTATATAAAGATATATTTTTTAGTATATTGTAATAATTATAATAATTTTTACTTATTTAAATACATTTTAGTGTTAAATTATTTAAATTTTTATATATACATAAGTATATCAAATCTAAAGATGATGTATTGATGGTCGGTTGTGGTAATTGATCTTTACGATTCAAGAAAATTACGAATATTGATATTTCATCAGCGGCCATAAGCAGATGAACGATATTTGACGCTCATTGATCCGGATCAGTTCAAATTTGATATGGAAAAGATTAACCAAATTTTGTTTTAGACCACAAATTTTGATTTTTAATGTTTTTTGTGTTGTTTCATGAAACATGAACTGAACTGGATCAGATCAAGCATCGAGAAACACAGCTATTAATAAAATATAAAGACCCGATATGAATTTTATACAAATGGACGCATTATACAATGAGTACTGGATAGAGGAACGTTGGATGGCTTAATGTCTAACAATTCGGTCGAGAAGCAGGAAAATATAACGAAATTGATCGCGATATACAAAGTAGAATATTGAACCTTTAGATTTAGTTTGAATTTCTAATAGTGTTTTTGTGTTGTGTTTCAGATTAATGGGTCGATATATGTTCGTATCTCTTTGCTGCAGCAGCATATTCTTGCCGCTCTGTTGGAGTATTAACCTCAAAATAATTGGACGTTTGGAGTCGTGAGATGTTTAGATGCTGGACGCAAAACAGCCGAAGCAAGAAAGGATATTATGCCGGTATTTACTGTGGCCACCAAATTTAGATAGTTACCTAAAAAAATTCAAGAATTAAATTGGGTAGTGATAAAATGCAGCGAATGCTGGATCCTACCGATATACAATCAAAAGTTCAACAGGCATAGAAAGCTGCAATGGTTTGTGCAATTGTAAAGAAATTTTGTGGATTTATTTCGACCAGATGAAACTATACCAAGATTCCCGGTACATGTAGTGGACCAGAAAGCGGGTCGTGGAATTGGAAAGTTTTCTGCATTTATAGTGCTGCAAGGTATAGAGACGGATTGGATATTCTCTACTAAGCAGGGTCGGCGGAAAGTATTATCTCAAGCAAATTTTGAACGAATGGCCATATTGTCGATGCATCGGGGCAACTCTACACAAATTGGGGCGATGTTTAGGAGGAACTGGGTGAAAGTATCATAAATTCGGCGCCACAGTGATTAAAGGACCAAATTCTTTATTTATCCCTGGGGTCAGAAGTAGGGCTACGGGAAACGATATATCAAGACACCAGTGAATATTCTGGTGATTTTATCGTCGAAGAAATAACAGACGACGATAAAAAAATCGTGCGTCAGATAATATTTTTGTCAAATCAGTGTGCGGCTTTGGCAAAATTTAAACCAGTGATAAATAAGTAATATGTAAATAAGTAATCCGGGAAAGTGGTGGACGCATCTTATTTAGCTTGCCAGCATCATTTGTCAGAACGGGATTTACCCAGCGAACCAAAAAATCGCCAACCTTAGTAATTGGTCTCGGCGGTAAGGGTCTTTGTACTTTTATTAATCGATGCTTACGCATACAAGTAACAACGGTTTAATTAGATCTAGCTATGTTAGAAGTGGCTACTAAATATTTCGGACTGAAATTAAACGATACGTTACAAATTGTAATACAGGACGGTATCCAGTATCTTGAAGAATCCGCGGAAAAACGAAAACATTTGATTTGATCATTTTTGATGCCAATAATAAAAAATCAGTCTCAAGTCAAACGGCATCATTGTTCTAACTTTGGTGTGTCGTGATGAAAAGCTACTAGAAAATTTGGTGAGCGATTTAATAAAATCGTTTAAAGTTATCTACACGTATTAAGTGGAGGAGGAAGTAAATCAAATACTGTATTGCACCGATAGTAAAGTTTACAAGAATGAGACTCACAATGATTTATTTAAATTAATAAAATCAGCGATATACAACGATATAAACTATATGACCAAAGAAAAATCCATTCGATCCATTCGAAATAAAAATTTAAGACAAAATTCATTTTTTTTTTTTGCTTACAAATCAAAATCCCCTGAGTACAACTTTTATTTCTGTGTACTGCCTTATGGCTCTGAATATCCCGGCCATTCAAAGGCGGAATATTCTGAACCATAAGAGACAAATTCTGAGGTTGGCAAAATGTTCATAGTGTGAGGCCACATGAACTATTCAAAATACATAAACGTCCTAGAATCTGCGTTGCTGCCCTCATTTTTAACACAAGTTGGTGATACAAACATGGATTGCGGTTAATTCCAGCAGGATAACGCACCATGTCATAAATCTGCCCGCACAAGGTTTAGGTTTCTAGAAAATGGCATTGAGAATCTGGAGTGGCCTGCCCAGTCCCCGGACCTAAATCCCATAGAACATTTATGGAGTTTATTAAAACGCAGAGCCAGGCGCCACCCAATAAATAACAAAGAAGACCTAAAACGCTGTCTCCACCAAGAATGGAGCGCCATACGTCTTGCAGAATGGAAAAAAAGTGTAAGCTAAATAAGGCAGAGGGTGGATAAAATATTATTTTTATATACATAAATAAATAGTAATGTGAACCTATAAAAATTGTTTCAATTTATTTCAAATTGATCCTCCCAAAAAAATTGTAAGATATCAAGCTCAATACTTTTGGTCAACGCTGTATTTCGACTGTATGTATATGATTCAATTATCAACATTTAGGCGTAAAAAAAATCTTAAACAAATCAATTTTATCTTAATGCTCAAAAACTGCAATTTGCATTACCTTCAACTTTTGTTGGAATAGAGATGCTATTGTTTTTATGTGAAAACCGTTAATTTAGTTAAGGTTACTAGTTGTAGTTATTCGTAAAATGCCTATTTTGTACTACTTCAATTTGTTTTTAGGTTTAACAAATGCGGTGCAATTCAGAAAATGCCACTAGGGTCATTTATAGTCAACTTTACTGCTAATTTGGACTGATTACTAAACTGACAACGTTTGGATATTTTGACAGAGATAGCAAAACTTTGCCATTAGTTAGAAACAGTGACAATCAAGGGCACTATATATGGTTAACCAATTATCCTTAAACTTGCGACTCACTTTAATAGTTTTATGATAATCGTAATATGCAATACGAAAAATCCTTAAATTTTATACAGATACAGACCCTATAAGGAACACTGCCCTGAGCTCCCTGTATAATTTAATGTCACGGATTCGGCATTTGAAAACATCTATTATTAATAATGAAACAATTTAAATTGCATGTCAATCATACAAGTTTAGAGCCAATTAACATGAACATCCGATCATATACGCAATTATAAACTTTATGCCAGTTATGTGTCAGCACACCATAAATACAAGCACAATTACCCTGTAAACATTTTCCCCCCCAAGTTAATAAACAAGCACTAAACCGCTTTCACTTGTTAAATGTTTAATATTAATCTGATCGACGTGCTTGAGGTTAAGTGTTAATTAAATAAATTAAATTTACTTAATAAGATATTGACGTATCTTATAATTAACAATATGGCGTAACCCTAGCACCATAATTTAATTATAAACAAATCTATACAGTTTGTGAAATGAAAACGATTTATATGAAATGCGAGATTTTCAGTCGTGTCACATGTAATTATCGCTACATTATGGTATTTCATTAAAAAAATTAACCTGCAAATACAAAATTTGTGTAAACATATGATGAACATAAATTAAATTTACACATTGTACAGGATTATGATTCACACGTACTATTATAATGAATGAAAAAAAATCAAAAACAATAGTAAGAAGTATATTATAGTAAAGTAACTGACCTAGTCCTCGCGTCAAATTAACATACTAACTCGTATTATCTTATAAAAAATGTATGCCGAAGAACTTGAGAAGTCACTGCGTGTGTTAAATATAATTTTGTAACATCTTAACGCGTTTTATAAAAATAAAAGAATAATCATATACCGGAAATGATCATACACAAAAATAAAATAAAATAATTGGTTTAATTATACGATCGCGAGATAGAATTTATTTTAGAGATCGCATTCGCGTATTTATATTTATCGGCAACGTTGAAAACAATTTTTTTTAGAGTGAATTTAATAATTCTTTTAGATCTCCTTGACATACCCACGGTTTTTTTTTTACTTTAATATTTTATTTATTCTATTTAATTTTTTGTTTTTTTTTTTATACACAACACAGATATTTATATCTTTTCAAAACGAAAACAACTGATTTGTATATGATCAGTTGTTCTCAACTATTCGCGATCATATCGCAGATATAATAATCTATACGCGCGTAGGAGAGTGGGGTACACGAGGGTGTTCAAGTGATTTATTCAAAGTGCCATTCATTGTATGAGGGATTGCGTATTTTATACGAGATCAATGTTGATCATCTCGATTTTGTTTATACGTATTTACGAAGAACGCAGATCGCGCAACAGAATCGGTATTTATTTATTTTTTAAATTCATTTTAAAAATATTGTGTATATATTTTCAAATGTTCTGTACAACTAAACACATTGCTTTTAAATTTATGCCTTGTATATACATATTCAAATTTAAGATGCAATGAGTAAACGAAACCACTTATATCGGAAACTGGCTTTCGTTTATATAACATTGAAAATTTACGTGATTATTTACAAAGAATTTTGTTCTGTGATTTACTAAGTTTAGAAAAAATGTCTTAGTTGTTGCTAGTGACCCAGTTTAGTACAAATTGGTTTCTAGGGTTGAATAAAATATTTAAATAACAATTTGCTATTAGTGGCACTTGCTAAAACGTCATGTCCGGACTTTTTGGAAATAGACCAAATAACATGCACAAAATGTAAGAAAAGTGAAGAATGTAGGTTATCTTCATTTTCCGCCAGTTTTGCAGATTTTTATCTTCCCATCGCGTTTTGCTTTCGTGGCGGCACACAATTTCCAGCTGCTCTTAAAACTAGGATTTTTCTAATGGTTTCATAAATATTTTTTTATTTTAGAATCCCAATTCCACAAGTCTAATTTGAACACAATGTGATAAGTTAGTTATGGGAAATCTTTCGGTTTTGCAAACTTTTTACAAACAATTGGCGTCGCTTTGTAAATATTTAGATTGTGTTTCTTCAGGACTTAAACTTTTTGTAGTATCTATCCTTGATTACTAAATTTTCATTATACTCTAATCTTTAAAACAGAAAAATTCCACCAGAATTAAATTCCAAAAGTTTTCTTTCAATTGTTTGACCCAGCCTTCGGGGCCAGCAACTCTAGGCAAGAACAAATCCATATTAAAATCCAAAACTAACCCTAACGGACAAATGGTGGAACTTCGTTTAAAATACTTTGGTTTTTAAATGTCAAATTGCCACTTTCAAGAATTTTATCTAAAACTCAAGTGGTCTAGCTCCATTTAGCATTTTAATATTCCTCTAGGTCAAGTTCCTTACCCCGAAGAGCAGATCAATCAATTTAACCAAACTTTTAAGATTTAATTTTGCTAGATTTTCTGCTTAAGTACGATAATGCAAAAATTCAATTAAAATTTCCATAGGGTATAAATAGCAATTGAAATTCTTTTTTGTGATCGTGTTGCCTCTAGTGATAAATATTGTAAACTACTATTTTGGACTCGTTAAATAAAAATATATTTTCGCGGTTTTAATTCGTGCTGCACCTAAAAATGTGTGCTGTACATTTTCTTATTAACACGGGCGTTCATTTGACATCGTACACAGCACACGAACAAATAAATAAAGGATTCTTAATCAAAATTTAGTGTTCACCGTTCATCGCAAAAATAACAACAACCGAATCACGTACCACGAATACGCAACCCACCCCACAACCTGAAAATGTGAATGGGGATTCAAAAAATAAATTAGTACAGGGTGAACTTACGAAATCGGTGTAGAAAGTTGGTTTTTATATATCGCTGGACTTTTTATTTTGCTGGAAGCCATTGGGTGACATGAAACCTGGTCAACTTTTCCGCGAAATGCGCGGAGTAGCCAGGAATTCAGCTCTTAAGGGAGTATGGGCTGAACTTTTACCCGATCATACACGAGCGGTCGTAGCTAGTTCCTTCGGATCAGTAAAATGGTTTACGAAGATAGTCGATGCTATTGTCAAAGTTATGGAAAGGCGTACCATCAATTCAATCAAGCCCGATAACGAAACGAAGCAAGTATCGCTATTCCTGACGATTCTTCAGGAATAACAACTCGAAATAGCTCAATTATCGAGATTATCCTACGATGAAAAGTAATCAGTCTGAATGAACCGCGTCGACTGCTGACACGAGTTTAGCCGAAACTTTAAATTCGACGACAATTCGAATGGGAATTTTTTATTGCTGACGCCAAAACACCGACCAATAGAGAAGATTTTATGCGCAATTTCGAAATGTTAAATCATTTGAAAGGAAGTCGTTTGGTCTACTATCGACAACTTGTGACTCCTATCGTTTCCAAATATCGGAAATTAAAATCTTCAATCCAATTAAACAAATTCGCAGACATTACAAAAATGTCTTTTTCGCATCGACATATGGAAATTCAGAAATCGTACTTCGAGTAGAAAGAGCGCGACAACCATTGTTCGCTCGACCTCGAAGGTCCGGCCCTGTTGGCTACGTATTCCAGGTGCTTCTGAAAGGACACCCAATGCAAAATACGGTCACTGGAAGTACAGGGTATCCATCTGAAAGGTTTACAATTTTTGTTTGCTGCCATCTAGGCGAATATTAGTATTGACAGTCCATAGTTACAGTCGTAAAGTAGACAAGTGGCAAACTAATCAAGGAAACATATTTGATTGAACAACGCGTTTTATATGAAAACCGTTTACACAAGTCAATCATCAATTACATTAACATTAAGAAAATTATTTGAGTTTCGGAAGGAATATATAGTGCTTTCACTGTGGCAAATAAGCCAAAGTGTGTGAAACAACGTCTAATCCAACGACACAGTGCACAAGAACTTGGACTTCGAAGATCAACACTAATCAATATTTTACAAAAAGACTTGGATTTATTCCCGTATAAAATTCAATTATCGCATGAGCTGTTACCAAGAGATCATTTGCGGCACCAACTGGGTGGCTAGTGGGGCTTGACAATAACAAAATCGGATTTTTTTGAAAAATTAATTATGAGTGACGAAGCTCATTTTCAACATTAAACCTATATTTTCTTTTATTTACCAAAAAATTTTGTAGGCAAAGAAATTAGTAAACCTTCCGGGAAGACACCCTGTAGATGTAAGGGAGGTATACGTAAACTACGTCTTGATAAACTACACCAAAATAAAGGCCCAAGATATCTGTAAAATATTATGGTGGAGTACTTTTGTAACTGGACCCTGACATATAAAACCGACGACGTCACAGTGGAATACATTATTACGGATGGTTCCATAAAGATCTCTGTTGAACCCATTTCTGTGGAACGTTATGTAGAAGGCGCCATTGTGGGGTCCTAACAACTAGTTAAGACTGCAACTTTGCTTATTTGAAATTTTTAATTTCAAAAAAATGCATTGCAAACAAATGAGACAAGCCTATTTCTGATAGCATTGCCATCTGTTGTTGTATATAGACACTAAAGTTTGATTTTATGGAAATTAGCTTCCGCGTTCACATCCAGTATCATTTGAATTTATAATAAATTGAGATCAAGACCGACGCGCACCTTATGCGTCCTTAGATATAGAAGAATATTTTTTTTTGTACCTTTTTCATTTTGGCGTGTTGGTTGATGTGCGGTGTGAAAGGGTAGACAAGTGATGCACACGGAAGACGAAAAAAATACTCTTCTAGATTTTTGTTTTGGTGCGAGTAAAAGTTTTCTAGTAAAATAAAGAGTGTAGTTTTTGAGCTTGGAAAAGACCAAGCTGCTTTGGAATATTAGGTGAAAAATAAAATACCATTCATATAAAATTTAAAATTTATGAACAAAGTTTTTTTATTTAAAACGTTAATTTACTCCTGTTTCCACTTTATAACTAGTTGTTTTGGGTAAAGTGTTTGTGATTAACGATACGAAAACTTGAGTTGTGAGAGTTCTTGCATGTTAATTACCGAAGGTGGCAGGAAAACATAATTGTGATTTTGAGGTGCATAGTCAAGTTATTGGAAGGATATTTTTGTATGTAAAAACCCAGTCACATGATTAGCTGTTCACCCGACAGTGTTTTACCGATGAGGCTGTGAAAGTTGATTGATAGCATCGGGGCATTATGAACTATATAACCACGGGTACCACATTTTTGTCAACGGGGGGCCATTTGAGGCCATTTAAATTTTTGGCAAAACCTATCAATGCCAAATTTTTGGTTAGAGGCGGAAAGATGCCTAACGTTTTTTTTATTATTTACGGTTTACGGCGGGAAGACGCCCAACGAAATCTACTGTTTACGGGTGGCCAGTTGCATCCATTCCAATTTACGGTTTTTGGCGACAACGCCTAACGGCATTTTTTGGTCAAAGGCCTTTTTTTGGATTTTCGAAATTCCACTTTTCCATCCAAAATTTGCAGTTTTTAAAATTTCAAATATATATTTTTAATCGAGGACCAACTAACGGTTGTGGTGCGCGACCGGGGTGTGTCCTCAAAATTATTCAGGTTCTGTGACCATATTTTGATTTGCTTTTGTTTTCAGTCTCGACCATTTTTCGGTTGATTTTTTTCTTATTTTGTCGCTTTTTTCACGTCTAATTTTTCATTCTTTCTCTCTGTTGGACAACATTATTTTTTGTTTATTATTTAATAAAAAATTGCTAGGCGATTCCTGGCATTCGGTTTTATTTCTCTTTCTCCTTGTTCAGTTATTGTTATTCGGGTTATTCTATTTTTTTTTTTTTTTAATAAAAATGAAGTTAACAATCTTTACGGGTCGGTATGTTGGGCGGGAGATTCTCATTTCGTGGTGGTTTCATAGTTATAGGCTGAGCCTGTCACTCCCCATCATCCCCTTGGCAAGATATTCATAGGGTCGAAGTGGCAGGTGCAGCATATGTGTCGTCCATTCGGGGGGACGGCCGTAAAATCTACAAGGTCTCTCCGTGGCACTCCGGCAGTTTCAAGCTGTCGGAATGTGAATTGTGGGAGATCCTCTAGAGGTCACTTCGGGTCTGGTGGGAGGCTTTATCTGTTGGAGAAGCGTCCCTACCCTTTTATACTGCTTCGCTGTGGTTGGGCATCAGCCTCTAGGGTTCGATGGGTCATTAGGGGGTAGCAGACATTGTACTTGCTATTAGTGGAGATCCGGTCGTTCCTGGGTGGACACCCTTTTTAGTTTGCTTTTATTTTGTTCTATTCTGTTACACGATGTAGGCCAGGAGCATGGAAGCCTCAACTTTCTTATGGCCCAAAACCCTGAGATCTAGTGGACAAAATCACCGTGAGAAGCATATCTTAGATGAAATCTGTGGGTTGGCTCCATGCCACCCGTAATATGGTGTAAGTGAATCTGCATTGCTCGACTAAGAGCTTTAAGGCTCGCTGGTTGTTTCGGGCAGTTGCAGATACGCGGCGCGTGTAGTTTCACTACTCGAACCATTTGCACAATGAGCATAATTCATTACTCGGACCATTTGCACAATGAGCATAATTCATTCTAGATCAAAATGCACCATCTGAAATTTCGAGCAACACCAAATCAATGCCAATCAAATAACAGTCGGAATAATATGAAATTAGTAGGAACCGTCCAGCCTATTGTACAATGAGCACGATCCATTCTAGGATATAATGCACACTCTAAAATTATAGCCGGAACCACTACATTGCAAATCGGAACCATAATAGCCAGCTGAAATAACAACAATAGTAAAATGTCAGTTGGAATGAGCAAACAGCAACCGAAACCTTATGAAGTTATTAGGAACCTGCCAGAATATTGCCCAATATGGGCACGATCCGTTCTAGTTTATTTGTAATATCTAAAATTTTAGCCCCCATAACCAAGGTTTTACCGAACTTGAACATCCATTTGGACCTGGAACATTTTGCAAATGTGCGTGCAGGTTCCGAGTGGCATTTTAGTCGTTCCGGTCGGAATTATTGTTTTAACCAGCGGCCTTTTAACGGTTTCGGCTGGCATTCTATTGCTGCCGACTGAAATTTCAGATACTGCGCATACTTGACGCAGAGATTCCAATTAATGGATTTTAAATTTATTTATTTTCGCACAATAAGGAAATTTTTGTTTTTTTTTATGAAAACTCAAATTTTGTTTTATGTGTTCGTCACTTTTACAACAAGTCATGACAGCCAAAAACGTGAATTAAACGAGTATCCACAATTGTTATAATTTTTTCTAAAATCTTTATTATTTTTAATAAAATTTTATGTGCGACTTCAATATGAAGATGGCAGCACTCGCCAACAAAAGTAAGGGAGTGTGTTTGCGCATGCGTTGAAAGGAGCTAATCTCAAAATATCAGACATTTTGGACTCGCAGTTGTGGTTTAACAATCATTTGAGTGAGTCGATGTATCGATGTATTTGTGAGAAGGGAAAAAATCAAATCGAGTATCGAGCTGTCATTAGATATTTATGGTATTTTTGGCCAGCTGAATTTAAACGTGGCCGTACCAACTTGGGCGACGGCGAACGTTTGGGACGTCCATTAACTGTAACCACTGACGATAACATCATTCAAGTTTACCAAATGGTGGTGGACAACGGTCGAATTTAAGACAGAGAGATAGAACAGGCTAAGAATTTGTCAAAAGACGTATTTGTCACATTTTGAATCCAAATTTAGAAGACGAAAACAGAAAGTTGCCCGCACGTTATGTGTTGCATTTGCTCACTAAGGACCAGAAACATGTTAAAATAAATATTTCCAATTGATTGCTAAGAGGGAATCTGCCCCAAAAAAGGCAAAGGCCACCTTCGGCTGGGAAAATGAAGGCGATTATGTTCAAAAATGTAAAATCCGCACAATTTTGGAAAAGAAGAAATTGTGGAAAACGGCCATTTGCAGGAAAAAAAAAACTTGCTCCACCAAGACGATACGCCGTTTCACACCGCAGTGGTTGCCATGGCGAAAATTCAAGAATTACGGTTTGACCTGTTCGATCGCACTCCTTACTCATCAGATCTAGCCTCAAGTGGCTTTGTTTTGTTCCCTATAAGCTTAAAGTTGCGCTCGAAGAGCAGAGGTTTTCGTCAAATGAGGAGGCCTTCATCTTCGTAAACAACTATTTTTCAGAGAAAGGCGCCAAGTACTATTTGACGGTTTGAAGAGCTGGGAGCATCCTTGAAAGAAGGGTATAGATTTACAAGGAGACTACGTAGAGAAATAAAGATAAATTTGTAGAAAAATGCCTGGAATCCTTGTTAGATCGGAAACTTTTCAGACATCAATCGTAAAATAAGTAATGTTTACTGTACACATGTTATGTTCAATGTTTTCACTAACTACAATCTAAAAATAATGCAATTAGGGCAGACACTCGTTTAAATCCACCTTGTTTGTTGTTTGATGTGTTGTGTTCAATACACGTGTGGAAAGGCCCAATGAGTCACTTAAATCATATCGATTTTTTTTAACAACATATGAACTGTCTTTTTATTACATCGGAGAGAGATAAAAAGAGAGCCTTTTCCGATTATTTTTAAGATTGTGTAGAGAAAAAACATATTTGAAATATTTTGACAGAAAATATGGCGGACGCTATGGATAATGATAATTATTAAATCAATTTTTACATATTTTTAGTACAGTGTACAAAACTCGGTCAAAAGCCTTTTCAGTAAAAATATTATGCGATTCGTCAGATAAATAATCTCTCTGATTTATCGGATATCTCGGATAAAATAAAAAAACAAGCCAATAGAAAAATAAAAATCATCATGATAATCAGCTTACTTCATTTATAGATGATTAATCGAAAAAATGATCGAACGAACACCAACCATAAAGGCGCCTTAAGTGCGTCAAATTTTTCCCGAAAAATTTGATGCAGGTCACCAAAAAGCCGCCTTCAGGGTTATAGTGTACTATCGGAATTGAATCGATTCAGGAACTATAATAATTCTCGCTTTTCTATCATCCGCGATTTTATAAATTTGTATGAAAAATGGAGTGGAATGGAACGAAACGAATCTTATGTGTCACGGACATTTCTAAATTCATTCAGACACTGCAATTTTTACTAAAGATTGACCAAATAACTAAGTAAAATTTGTGCTCCAAATCGCCGCACGCAGGGTCAGGCATATATTGGTCAAAATGTTTTGTTAAAAATGTTTTTTTATCAAGCTAGTTGTGTTGTCTCCATGTGGCTTCTTTCTCATTTTTGGGATAAATAAGACTACCCGTTCCATTTGTTCAAAATTGTGGAAGATATTGCAAGCTGAATAGCAAGCTACATAATTCAATCGAATTATTTAGCTGAGGTCACATAAGATCATGGTCCGTATCAACAACTATTTTGAAATCGCCGTTTCGCGCGATCGAAGAGACAAACTTGGATAGTTGTTTTTAATTAAAGACTATTTTTTAAATCTATAAATTGGGAATATTTCAAATCCCACCTCTAACATGCAAGCACAAAATTGGCATAAAAATTATAAAATACTACTAAGTATATTTATTTTGCTGGCAGTATGCAAATTACTTGCGGTACAAAGTATGAAATTAATAATTGTAAATCATGACAATAGGTAAGGCAGAGAGTTAACCCTTTATTACACCATAATTTAAAACCAAAAGTATCTCTAAATGCACTAATCGTTGTGCGCGCCGATCGACATGTCTGTTAATCTTGACACTAATGTTTTTCGTTTTATATACCGATACACGAAGGTGGCCGCACAGTTGCAATATTTACAATAATGTGTGGGAGTGCCGCGTTATTTGGCGTCTAATTTTCATCATATACACCAAACATTAGTACGCTGCGAGCAAATGTGATAATTAAAATAGCTGTTTAATATATTTCAAGGTTCTGTCACCAGTCGCGAAAATTATCATCAAGATTAATTCTACGTGCAATTTTGTGCATATTGCATCATCATTTCGTTAAGTAATCAAATCGACCGCCGTTGAATCATTCTACTGATATTGTTTAGAATGCGGTCACTACACGATGGATTTATAAAAAAAAAATTGAAAAAGCTTGCTGCGATACTCCTCGCAAAAATTGTATTTAGCACAGTAAGTAGGTAAAGGTGTATACACAAAAACCATGTTTTCAAGAGCAAACGCACACAGAATTTGGGAAAAATTCCAATTTTATTTTTAATCGGTGATAAAAATAAATTTAATTTATCGTAATATTAAGTTGTGTAGTGTAGCAAACAAACGAAATATTACTACCTGTTGGAGGCGGTCGCAGCACAATATAAAATTTATTTGTGTAGATTACACACATTTACACTTTATATTGGATGCGCGCAGCTATCACGGAATCTCGCGCAAATCAAATCATCCTACACACAAATAATATTTTTATTTGAAATAGCGCGCAACTCTATCCATTATATTAAAAAAAAAAACATTCAAGATTTGAGACAATACAACACATCATGAAGTGTAGTTGTGTGTAGTGAATATGTTTAAAAAAATATAAAAAAGTGTAGCGTGGTGTATTTATGAATATTTTCGTTTATTCTAATTATATGTGAAATAATGAGACAATTAGTTGTGGGGCCATAAGTGTGAAATGATATTTGGGTTACCGGATGCCGCTTTTTTATGTATAGTAGTCAAAACAGTAGAAAATACTAGTTTATACCGTAGCAGATTAATGAAGGCGGGTTCTTTAATTTGATTTTTATTTTGGTATGGTTTGTGTTGATGTGCGGGGTTTCTGATTTATTTTAGTTAAATCGAAGTAAAGATGTTTACGCTTAACGGTAAATGAAATCGTTTTACTTGCACCTTGGTTTATGTATTTGAGAAGTCAACATATTTTGTAGTAGGGTAGTCGTAGATCTGTTTCAATTTTAAAATTTCATAGGCATCTCTACGACTCGTTGACTTTGACCATCGATGGTCACTACTACACTGTTTAAAAATAAAAATTAAATAATTCTGTGACTGCCCCATCGCATAAATATGTTGGCTTCTAGAAAACATAAAGAAAGGTTCAAATATAACTTGAACATTATATGGAAAAACTGTTAAGCGTAACGATGGTAGCAAGACTATCACCAAAAATCAATTTACCGAAAACGACAATTCACCGAAATCAACCATTCACCGAAAACATATATTATCGAAAACCACAGTTAACCGGAAACGAAAATCACCAGCTCGCAGAAAATGACAATTCACCGAAAACACAATTCACTCAAACAACAATTTAATGAAAACGGCAATTCACCGAGAGCTAAAAAAATTGTCTACAAACGACAAACAAAAATATGTCAAATGAGAGCCAAGAGTTTTAATTTCTGGAACATTCCAGAAATTGAAATCCTAGAACTAAGGTTATTTTGATCATTTATCCACATTACGATCAGTTTGTATGATGGTAATAGAATTCGAATATGCGTTCTAGAAGTAGGTCTGGAAAAGTTTTAGATCTACATAGAACAAAGTCTATAGTCACTACCGATGAAGATAAAATTGAGTATGAAGGATGGAAATGAAAGTCTAATTTTTGTTTAGGAAGTTCTAGAATATGGCCGAGTGGGATGGGGCTAGATCAAATCTTCACATTCATGATGAAATTTGGTAAGCAAAATTAAAATGGAACTTTAAAATGATTTCTGGGAGAAATTTCAGAATGTAATGAACTGAACCGGGAATGGAAAGGCCATTTCTTAATCGATTATGATGAAATTGAATATACATAGGATAGAAATGAGAAGAAATCGGGATACTGTTAAAGTTAGCCGACTCGCGCAAACCGAAAATGTCGATAATGCAGATGCAGCTGCAATAACTAAAATTTATCAACCGATAATGCCGATAATGCAGATTATTCGCCCGCATGTAAAATTCACAAATAGACAACCGAAAATGTCGATAAAGCAGATACATAATTTTAGTATTAAACAGTAATTTATTTTTAAATCAAAAATGTTTATTTCGGTTTATTAATGTATATTATTCAAAATTAAACTTTTTATTATATGCATTAATGCACGATTTACATGTTCCAATTTTTTTTTCCAGTAAAAATGAAGGGTTAAGTATATTTACGACTTTCGTATGCTAAAGGAGCACAAATCAAATTCCAGTAAAATAAAATTGGATTTTTTTCTTTTTAATTTGAGCAAATCTTGTTTACATATGGCTGTCTCTTTTTAATTAGTATTTTTTTGTTATTTGTGTGCAGCTCTATTTTTCTGTAATAAAATTGTTGGGAAAAAAAATTGGAACATGTAAATCGTGCATAAAACTACAATAAAAAACTGTTTTATTACTAAGAACACTCGATCACAAATCAAGCAAAACTTCAAAAATTTAAGGTCAATTTTCATGTGAAGAGTCCGGGAAAATTTGCACACACAAAATTTGAATATTTCTAAAAATTGACCGAAAAATTGACCCCTAATGTCATGGCTGGAAATAGATTCATAGGAAAGGCCTTATTAATGTTCACACCGGAAAAAATTGCAGGTCAATTTCTGTGTTGGGAGTCCGGAAAAAGTAGATTGAATATATGGCTGGAAGTAGATTCAAAGCAAAGGTCTTATTGATGCTCACATCTGGAAAAATTTTCAGGTCAATTTTCATGTATTTCAGGTCAACTTTCATGTGGGGGGTCCGGAAAAATTCGGTTGAATAAAGCATATAAAATGGTCCAAAGAAATACCCATCCGAGAAGTACCGATAATGCAGATTAAAGATAAAAACGATTAAATGACAACCGATTAATGTAGATAACGCAGATACAAATTTTATGTCGGAAAATTTTGTATAATTTGTATACATAACGTGTGTATCTGCGTTATCGACATTAATCGGCTGTCATTTAATCTTTTTTATTTTTTATCTGCATTATCGGGATTTTTCGGCTGTGCATTTCTTAACCATTTTATATGTTTTATTTAACCGAATTTTTCCGGACTGTCCACATGAAAATTGACCTGAAACGTTACTCAGGCGGGATCATCAATAAGACATTTCATTTGAATCTATTTACAGCCATGACACTTTAAACGGTAAATTTTTAGATATTTTCAAATTGTTTGTGTGCGATATAATCAATCGAGTTTTCCGGGACTCTCCACATGGCAATTGAGCTGACGTTTTTAAATAATAATTATTAGATGAAGTGTCATTATTTCCCAAACATGTAACTACAGATGCATTTCACGTCTTGCCTCCCCAAACATCTAATACAGCACTTAAAGAAATTTTGTTTTGTTTATGAGTTTTAATTTTTTCGAATGTAAATTTCTTATTGTAAATTTTTTAGTTGGTTTTTAGGAAGAACAAACTAAAAACTTCTAATATAAATAATTACATTCCGGGATAAAATTCGTGTCTGCATTATCGACATTTTTCGGTTGGAATATTACCGACCAAAATCAGCTTATAATTTCGTTTGATTAGTTTTAATCTGCATTATCGCCATGTTTTCGACTGGAGTCTACTAACTTTAATAGAGTGAAATCGGGTATATAGTTTAAAATGAGATTCAAACCTTATTTATTTTGGAAGAATTTTTGGCATATGGCTAACTGAGGTGGAACTACTCCATTTCATAACCGATCATAATTTTATATTTTATGTATGTTTGAAAAGGGATTGGAAATTGGGTATGGTGGATCGAAAGGGAAACTAAAAATTATTTTTAGAAGAAGTTCTGGAATATGATCATACGAGACCAACGATGCTAATTTCGTTAAATAAAAATGTTTAATTTTCAATGAAAATAAAATGTGTTACTTATATTGTATCTGCATAAGCAAACTTTTGATTGGACCGCGTTTTTGAAACTTTCATTTTACGACATTTTAAGGACTTTAAAAAAACTTTGGGTTGCAAAATTATCGACAGTGTTCTTTACTTTGTCAGACTATGATTGAAATAAATTAGTTAGCGTAGTCGTATCAATTCTTACGGATTTGTGTTATCTTAGAGCAACCTATAAACTCTTTCGATTGATCAAGTCATTTATTAGTTTTTATATGAACACAATTTTGTGAAATCGGTTAGATAAACCCCAAATGGCCATAATCGAGAACTCTAAAAATTATTTTTAGAATTTTATAACGGTCGCATAACAAATGGCCTCTCTTAGTACCCCATTTCGGAAGTATTTTTTTTTTATACAGAAGAAACGACTTTCAGAAGAACGACTTCCATAATTAAGATAGAAGCTTGGGCACTTATTGTGCACTTTCGAAAGATTTGGATAATTTTATGATAACTTGTCACGACACCGTTTTTTTTTTTAATTTTTCATATTTAAAAATAAATTTCGTTATAATCGAATAGGTGGTGCCATCTACCCCGCGGCATTCATACATTAAAGTTTTAATATTCTATTCTGTTTTCCTGACTCACCCTATTCTATTACATCACTGCCCAGAGAATAATTGGAGCGAGACCAATGTGTACACCTTGTACGTATGTGCGGACGGCGAAAGTATAGAGGAATATTTTTTTGTGTTTTCTTGTTTTGGTACTTGCGATGGATGCGTACAATAGAAAGAGTGTGCAAGTGACGCGCCGGAAAAAACAAAAAACTTATTCTTCTATAGTTTTTTTTTTGTGCGAGAATTTTCAGTCTCGTTTTGGTTTTGGTGTTGAGTAAATTAAGTCAAGTTCTAATTTTTGTTTGAAATGATATAAAATGGACGGATTTTTTTCTTGATAACACGTCGACTACATGAAAAGAAAATATAAATATATAAGTAAATTAAGAAATTTTGGTTGATATTAATTAATTACCGATAAGAATTAGTTAATTACGCAAAATGTAAAACGATCTTGTGTTATAATAATAAATTTCTAAAATTGTCTGGAAATAAATATAAAAATGAGTTTTCGAATTGTGTATGGTCTTTCAAGTGTCTAAAACGATAGTTTCGTGTTGGAGTTTTTCAAAAGAGCCTGCGCGGTGTACAGACCAAAGGGTCTGTTGAAGAGATGTCCCTACCCTTTAATGCTTCTTCTTTGTGGCTGGGCGGCCGGGCATCGGCTTTTTGGGGTCGATGGGTCATTCGGGGGGATCTCTTCAGCTGGGTCATTCGAGGGGGTTCCGGTCGCTACCGGATGGACACATCCGGTTATGATTAATTTATTAAGTTTCCTCAAGTTTCGTTCGACAAATTCTGGTCGACTTAATAATTTAAACTTATTTTTTATTATTTGCTTTAGATTTTGATATTTTTGTTGCACGGCGTAGGCCAGGAGCACGCAAGCCTCTAATTCTCCGCGACCCATGCCATTACCATGAGATCTAGCGGGCAAAACATCACCATGAGAGAAGCCTCTGCGTG
Organism: Nephrotoma flavescens; assembly: GCA_932526605.1. Taxonomy (NCBI): domain Eukaryota; kingdom Metazoa; phylum Arthropoda; class Insecta; order Diptera; family Tipulidae; genus Nephrotoma; species Nephrotoma flavescens. The sequence goes on along the minus strand of OW052221.1, from coordinate 21,425,508 downwards.
CTTAGTTGAAAACTGCGGGTTAGCTACGAGTCACCCGTAACAAACTTTAGTTTCATATGAAAAACTGGACGTCTTATAGACGAATGCAATCTTTTTAGCAAGCATGATTATTCAAACAAGTTAATAGAAGTTGCTTACGTAATTTTGCCAATGTAAATGTTTAGATGATAAAGTGCTTTCACAACTTTCGAACTCATCAATTATGCAAAAAGAAATAATATATCATGCCTGCCGAAGTATTTAAGTATAAAAAAATTGTACGTAGATATAGACACAGCTACCAAAGCCACCATCCCAATTAAATTGAATCTTAACCGAAATGACATTACGGTAAAAGCGCGACGGAACTTTTTTTGAAAATCATATCATATTTCCGAAACGACGGGAAGTATTGGACAGCGACGGATAAAATATATGAAATTATCTCGAGCAATACATAAAAGTAAACAAATTGCAACGCACGAACAGTATAAAATTAACAGTGTGAGCTAAAACGCGATAAACAGTGAAATTGTCTAAGCCTATAAATCTATATAGGTTTACTTAATTTTATCGAGTTTCTGGCCATACTGTTCAAATGTAGTATTTCCTTCTTTACGTAGCTCGGTAAACTATGACTACTCTACTCGACTAATTTAGCACTAGTTTTAGAATCCAATCGCTTCAGTTTAAGCAAGAGTGCTTCCATCATGTCTATCGCGTTCAAAGCAGGTTTTTTTGTGAGCAAGCTGTCAAATTGATATGGTTATATTTGTTCGATCCGCTGTCTCGCCCGTTCACTTTTGATCTGCTCTTTCTGGACGTTTGTTCTTCAATTTAAATAAAAGGCGTTATTCTAAAAGGTCTTGGTATTTGCAATACCCTGCATCTGCCGTAGAATTTTGTGCATGTAAACAATACCGATTAAGTATTCGTAATGACTCAGCGTAAAGTTCCTGATTAACAACTTCTCCACTTAGTACAAATTTCAAGTTTTTATATTAAACCTTTTCCACAATTTCCAGATTTAAACACTTGAATCACAGTGCATTACCGTTCGACTTACTCTGTTAATTTTATACTGGTGGTGCGTTGCAATTATCATTAAAAATGTCTATGACAATTTATTGAAAAACAATTCACCGAAAACGATAATTCACCGAAAACCTCAGTTCATCGAAAAAACAAATCACCAAAAACGATTAATTACGACAATGCACTGAAAACGACGATTCTTCGAGAAAACAATTCGCCAAAAACGACTATTTAGCGAACACGATAATTTACCGAAAATATTTCAATCGCTTCGCATATTATTAAAACGAATAATTCATAATAATTAAAATCTGTTTTATTATTACAAATGAGTTAAATACACGTCAGGAAAGTTCTTATCGGGTCGCGTTTACGTAAGAAAAATCCCCGGAATTATCAAATTTCTGTTGAGCGATTGTGTTAAAAATTTAAAAGTTAGCTGTTTGAGAACCAATAGCCATTTCCCGAAAATTCGTCCTCCAATTATGCAGCTCCGCTTTTCTGCGAGACCGATATTTTTTCATTTGTGCGGTTACACTGGGTTTAAATGATGAAAATTGTATTCGAATTGGAGTTCCGAATGTAGAACTGATCCCGGTAGAATATGGTATAAAGATGATTCTAAAATGCTTTTTCCAAGTAGTTCAGGAATCCGACCAGCTAAAACGGAACTACGTTTTTCATAGCCGATCATGATGGAGTTGGGTTTGTAGAATGAAAATTGGATTGTAAGAAAAGTTGTTAGAAAAGTTCACGAAATACGGCTAACTGGGACGTAGCTAGGCCATTCCTTAACCGATCATAATCAACTAAGTTATGTATTGAAGGACATGGGATTCCAAAATGGGTTTAGGAAGAGTTTCTGGCATGATCAACTTAAAGGAAACTATGAGGAATTTTTGAATATGAAACTGAGGTAGGACGAGCCCGCCCAATTTTTTACCGATGAAATTGTCGATTTTGGATGGAAATGGAATTTAAAAATGAATTGCTAAAATAAGTTTAAATTCTAAACAAGTGCACCAAATTCGTTAAATTTCGAGGCGGGAGTAGGGTTTTGCGAAAATCCAGAAAGAAAAATCAAAAGTGAGGAGACGGAACAGTGGATCGAACAAAAACAACCATAACAGTTTGGCAGCCTGCTCCACAACAAGAACCAGCTTTCAACGTGATAGATAAAGCACCCTTGCTTCAATTGGATGGATTGGAAAATAGATTAGCAAAGCGTCGAACTAGATCAGCACGGTTCTTAATTAGTCGAGCAGAGTATTCAATTTACCAACCCACGTAACGAAAAAATACTACATTTGAGCATTATGGCCAGAAGCTTGATAAAATTTAGTAAGCCCAGCATCCAAATCAATGAGCTTAAACAAGAAATTGAGAACCTTAAAGTAAACTTAGTGGTCGAATAGCACAATTGTGTGGAATAAAATTTATTAGTTTTTTGATGAAAAGTCTAGTTTTAAAGACGTTAAAATTATTTTTTTTTTGAAAAATCGGTAATTTTTGTGATAAAAAAAACATTAAATAAATATACGTTTTGTTAGTGCAAAATAATAAATAATTGTTAAAAATAGAACTTGCTCAATTTTTGAGATTTAAAGTGTATTCCGATTTTCATATTACTTTGACAAACCGCCATCATTAAAATTTTGTTTTGATTTTTATTAGTGTGGTAAACAATTTAAATATTATCAGTGCCACATATCACGCCGTGTGCAATAATTTTAGTTCGGCAATATCAACGGAAGTAACAGTTTGTAACCGTATAGCAAAAAATATATTTTTTTGGAATTTTCGGAGTCGCCACAAAAATAAAGTTGGAACAAAATTCGTTGTTTCCAAAATCATTAATTATTTATAACGGGTGCCGCCATTTATATTGTTTTTGGCGTTTCCAAATTTTCTACGAGTACTGAATTTTTTTTACCAGATACCTCGTTTTAATGTTGTTTTCAATTTTAGTAAAAGGTGTACCGCAATTTTAACGGGTGGCCAACAACGTTGACATTCGCAATTACGAATTTCGGCGAGTGAACGCCGCCACATTCTACGGACGGCCGACCGAGGCTCTATATTTACGGTATTCACATATGGGTGGCAAACCACGGGGCCATTCGCAGTTTTGGGATTACGGTGAAAACAACAAACACCGCAACGGGTGGCCTATCGGGATATAAAAAACACATACATAACAGTCAGTTTAGCACCTGTGTCGGGCGAGCACAGCGGTAACGTTGAATTCGGCCGGAAAACGCACAACGTTTTATTTGTACCAAGGGCGGGACGACGCCCAACGATTACAGTTAAGGTTACGGGTGGCCAGTCGTATGTTTTTTGTAAGCGGTGAGGAATTATCGCAACCCATTTCGGCGGGCAAGGACGCCGCAACCCATTTAGGTAGGACCTTTCTGAAGGTCGAAACACAAGGTACAATTTTTTTATTTTATTTTTTTTTATCTAACGTAAATTTTTCAATTTTCAATTTTGTCTTTTCCGATTTCTTATTAAATATTTTTGTGTGGTTTGTTTAATTTATTCTTTCTGTTTTAGATTCAGCGGCCCTTTTCTTTGATGGATTAATTTCCTCTTTTCTTTACCTTTTCACTTAAAAACCTTCAGGTTTTTTTATTTACTTGCATTTGAATAAAAAACCTGCACGGCATCTAACGCTTGGTATTCGGCCTTATTTTCTTTTTTTTAATTTTATCTGGTTATTTTATGTCTTAAAATACATAAGATGAAGTGGTAAATAATTTTTCGGGTCGGTATGGTGGGAGGGGGTTTTTCGTTCTGTGTCGGTTCCATATTTACAGGGTGGGCTTGTTACTCCCCATCATTCCCTTGGCAGGACATCCACAGGGCCGAAGTGGTGAGTCCAGCATATGTGTCGTCAAGTCAGGATGCAGGTAGCCAACCCTAAGCCCTTCAATGAGATGTTCAAGAAGCACCTAGTGGTGGCTCTCGATAGGCTCAGGAAGATGGAGATACAGTTCACGGAAATTGGGGTAAGGCGGAAAAGAGAGACTGTTGCTATTTAAGATGTTTCATGAAGACCAGAGCACGAACTTGGTTTGGGCCGCAATGTCGATGACCACTGGCGTTATCAGCTTTTAATTCAATGCACCGATACTTAAGAGAGTGCAGAAAGATAATGCATCGAGTGGTATTCCATTGGTTGTGCCACCGTCACTCAGAGTTCTTGCCAGCCGGAGATTAGTGATGTTATGGAAATACTGTCAGATTCTGGATCGACTCGAAGATGCCGGGCCAATGGTTAACTTAATACGAGTAGAATTCATGATAACTCAATTTTAGATGAATGGGCTAAAATAACTTGTTCAGCTACTTTTTGTACTCCTCTCGATAAATGCAGAACACGTTGAGATGGTGTCTTAACCAAGAATCATGGATTAGGGAGATCGAGTTTTCGCACTCAAATCCCGCCCCGGTCGCAAAGTGGTCAGCATGCTTGCGCCAGCGACTGGAGGTCCCGGGTTCGATTCCCGGCGATGACAAGGAAAAAAAAATTCACGGCTGGTTTAGGATCAATGAATTAATCACTATTATTATCCGAAATGAAAATATGATTATGAAACCTCATTTGAGATGGCCAAACCCCTTAATGGGATATAGTGCCAGAGAGTCTCTGGACTTAGAACTCCAAACTACAATCATCCTACTCCATATGACACTCCGGATCAAGTATTCAGAACGTAAAAATATAAACTAAGAAGTCTTCGGAGGTTTCTAGTTTACGTTCTAGCAATAGTAGTCCTGGACAGTCCCGAATTATCTTCAGCTGCTGGATGAATTCTGGGCACACACAAAACATAACATTCTAGGCATCAATTCTTTGTCCATACGCCTGTACTAAATCAAGTTGCGGAGCCGTACATTTAAGCATTGCTTCGGGCCATGTGACAATAGTTTGATCTTTTCGATATTGGGTGCTAGCACTAAAGTTAAGGGTCCTCTCAATCCTCATTGTAAATTTAGGTTTCACAAAAAGTACCAACCCTGCGAGGAGAGATACTTATAACCCAAGAGATTAAAAATAAATTCAAGACAGCCGAAATAGACCAAAAGCAGGAAGATCAAAATAACCATTTTTTTCAGATTTCCGAATAAATGATAGCTGCGAGTTGAAAGACAAGCCGGAATTCAGCAGGAGAAATATGATATCAATCTGGACCTCTTAATCAGGAAAACGAACGAAAAGAAGCGAACCTTGCCTCTTTTCAAAAAGAACTACTCATTCGTTGGCAGACGGATATTTCGGAGAGAAATATAAAAAAAAATGGTTTTTAGCTTTGTTTAGTGTACTTTTACTATTCACCACCATCGGCAGCATCAGTTAAAACAGCGATGAATATACGCTTGATAAGCGAAGAAAATAAACACAAATATGGCCCCCGCTCTTCACAACTACAATATATCTCACCCTGGTAAAGCAGTACGTGACGGGCGAGCCACGAAAGACTTGCGGTTGAAGTAATTGAAGTGCAAAAAATTGGTAAAATATTTTGAGTCGTGGTATAAAAACGTCATTAACTCTGAGACAATTAAATTTAAAACAAAAAAATTGTCCACCTACCTGTATTTTAATCGGTTCCTTTGCATTAGTCCTTAGTGGCGTTTTAATTTCCGGACACCGTTCAAATATTAGCACACGCTCCGCAACCGAGCCACGCGTTAAAAAAGGCCGCACCGGACTCGACGACGTCGATCGCACATTTAAATTACGCGTTGCACTCAACTCCGGATGCGGTACATTTTCGGTTCGTGGCGCCCTCGGCTGTTTCAGTTTGATATACGTACTATTACCAACCTCATCAATTTTCGATGGGTGCGTATTTGAGGCGGCGACCGGTTTCAATTGTATTCCATTCCATGTTGCGGTCACCGTATTTGGTGATTGATTTGTTGTGGACACGTCCGGCTTTTTCCAATTTAATTTGCTATCCGGCTGCAGGGTGGACGTGATCACTTCCGGTAACATTTTATTATCACTAGAATTTAGAACTTGTCCTGTTTTTAAAGCGTTAATCAGTCTTTCTTCTTCTCGTGAGACTTCATCCAGCAGGTCAGATGAGTTTTTTGTCGATTGTTGTATTTTTTGTTGTTGCTGTGTAACGATCGCCGATGACGTTGGCGAACCAATTATTTTTGTTGGACTGTCCACGATATCTTTGGTTGGTGAGGATTCTTTCCCGGAACGGGTTTGATTGCCACTCCCGCCCGTCGGTGAATTACCTAAACGATTTTTTAATGGCCATGATGGGACATGATTTATTAAATTTGCCGGTTTCACAGGGGTTTGAGGTTTTTGCGGAGAGGGGGTTGAGGACGATAATTTATTAGTAGCATTATTACTATTATTACTATTACTATGTGATGATGTTTCTTTATTATTATTATTGTTATTATTTGGAAGAACTTGATCGAGCGTATTCATTAGAACATCTGGAACATTAGATTTTTTCATTGATGACGATGGTGATGGTGAAGATGACGGGGATGATGGGGATGATTTATTTAAAATAATTGGTGAATCATTTTTTTCAAATTTTTTTAATGCATGCTGTATTGTACTACCGCTTGTCGGGCTATTTCGCTTCCGTGCCGCCAATCGCGCCTTATCCTCATTCACAAACGTGTTCACCAATTTCTCTAGGCTATTATTAGACATTTCGGGCGCATTTACTAGCAGCTCTGTAACAGGTGAATTATTATCTTTAGTATATTTCAGTTTCATATTGCCTTTGTGGATTGGGGATTGCATATTTTTACCAAATGTATCATTCGTTGTATGGCAATTTAGGATCTCTGTTGGTGCTAAACCGCGTGCCTTCCACGTCTGATAGATCGCCTCCGCATGATCACTAATTTGTTTCGCGATCGATTCAATATCTTCTTGTCCATCATTCGACACTAATTGTTTTTGATTTCCGGTCGCTGATTGCGGTGAGGTCGGCGACTGGGGTGATTTCGTTGTTGGCGTACTAGCTTTAGACGATCGTACGGTAGCCATATTTTGCAGTTTTTGTGGATTAACTTGTGTCGAGGCGTGTGCAGACAAAACCAAATAATTTATCACATTTAAACCAAAGATAAATTTAAAATGCTTGGTAACCAAAACAAACAAAACAATTGAAGAAAATTTTTCCGTTTTCTGTGTTTAAATAAATGAATTTTGATATGTAAATTTGGTCGAGTTTCCCAAAATGAAAGAAAACCAAAAACTAAATGAAAAATTTTGATTTTTTCTTGTTTTGTTGTTTTTTCAAATAAATAAAATATTAATTTATAAATTATAAAAAAATATTGTTTTTTTTTATTTTTGTTGTTGTTGGAAAATTTTATTTCCTTTTGTGTTTTTTCATTGTTTTTGTTTTGTGGATGTAGATTTGTCTTATTTATTTATATAATAAAATTAATTTAATTAATTAATAAAAAAAACTTGTTAAAAGAAAATTTGGAAAACATATAAATATAAAACAAAAGCAATTAAAATGTAAAACTTTTCTTTTTAACTTTTTCTTAACGAGTGGTAATTTTTCATTTTCATTTTTAATTAGAACATTTCACACTAGACATGAAACTTAAAAATTCACTTTGAAATTTTCGTAACTTTAATTTTTTTTTTTGTTGTGTATAATTATTTACACCAACCACTTACACGCACACACTCACAAAAAAAATTTTCATTTTTCACTTTTAATTTTCTTAAAAATCATGACACCGTTGTGATGGGATGTAAATTGTCGTCGTTGTGATGCTTGCTTTTAATGTGGTCTGAAAATAGAGAAACAAATTAAAGATTAATGTTTTTTTGTATTAAAATGTGAAAATCGATTAATCAGTAAAATATGTGATAACCTCTATTTGTCTTATCGCAAAAATCGTGTGAAGAAATTAGAGAGAAACAAATTACACTACTAGAACAAGGTTAAGGTTAGTAAAGTACAGTAGTGTCGGTATGAGACTGATTAGTCTTATCATTTATGGTAGGGGTGAAGTTTATTATTGGCTGGACAAATATAATCTTCATTAAACTTTCTTCCATACTTTAACTCAAAAGTTCACGTACAATTCTACTATTCCGGCGGAGTGCAGAATTTATGGGCCGACCCATCTTCCATGCCAGTACTGTAGGCTGGCATGGAGCACTGCAAGGGGCAGATGGTTCTACGTAAATCGGACCTATAGCCGTACGTCCTCGATTTGTCTACTGCTAAAGGTAGGACGTAAAAGCGAACCGCAAAACTGGGTAAAATTTTGACATAACTGACTTATTAAAATTTGCATTTTGGGGAGCCCGCTAATTTTAAGCACCCCATTTCGCTTGATATATAGCAACTTAATTATTCGCAAAATAATTAATTCTACAACCTTCGACAAATACGACTATAATACGCGTCATACAACCGTGCGATATACAATTAATTAGTCAATATAAAATAAAATAAATCAACTTCCATAATCGACCGCGCACGAGCGCACGACTTCAACTGGCCACGTACACACGCCACGCATTTCGATACAATATTGACAACATAAGAAATAAGAAAAACGAAAATGAAAAAAATAAAAACTCTCTTACAAGGTGTCAAGTCATATAGTGAACACGTTTTTTCCCATAAATTCAATTTAGAAATATAAAGATAATCGTGGGTGAAGATATATCTAAATCTAAATGGTGTAAATAACTATAAAAATAAATAAATATTGTAAAACATTAAAATTAAAAATCGAAACGAGTGTTTTAAATAAAATCAAATACGAAATAAAGTTTACAGTTTAACAAATACATAATCACAGATACTAAATTTAAAATTGCAGAAGTGTTCATGAGATAATAATCGCGAAAAATGAATATTTGATGGTTCACAAATCTAACAGTAATTTGCAAATGACAATTAAGGTTCCCCCCAAAAGCAATGAAAAATGACACAATTGGAAAATACCATTGTTCTGTAGCTCCAACTAAAGATACCGAGTATTCCCTCTGGAAAGCAACAAAAGGGTCAAAACGACCTAAAACGCAGGTCCCCCTCAATCAAAACAAACGATGGGAAATGGGATAGTAGAGCGTAGAGCGAAAGATAAAGCTGACCTGTTTGCTGAACATCTTGAAGAAACATTTCAACCTCTAGTTCAGCAGACCAGTTACGAAAATACTGCTGATACGCCCTGAACATCTGACTTCGAAGACATCAGGCCTGTAGGCGAGGGTCTTCCGTTGTGGCCACTCTATGCATAACGTTTGACAGAATGCAATTATGGCGGATCTGACTACTGTCATACTTGTGTTTTGACAGTACGTAGTTTTCTAGCTAATATCGAAGTGAATGGACGAGCTTGTTCATTTGGTGCGATTACATTGATAAAAAAAGTCCGTACAAATCCGTACAAGAGAATAATCTCAAACAGGTGAGTGATATCGATATTTCTACAGTATTTTCGTTGTGATTTGGGATGCCACATCGATTTATTTCAAAATCAAGACGCATCACACTTATTTTGATTACTTCGAAAAACTGTCAGATACCATCTGACATAGCATATTTTTTAACATTTTATAAATTTCGCAAAACCTTCGTTAGCTTCCCCTGTGCTGTTGCTTCTCGACCACTATGCTTCCCATCTATCAATTGAAGCTATTGATATCGCCTTTGTCACTGGATGTGTCTATTTTTGGGCCGATAAGGACCCATTACAAGTTACAGTATTCTGTATGGCAAAAAAATAATGCCAACAAGGTAGGATTTTGGATCATTCAATCTTGCTATTTCGATTTGAAATTTTTAATTCTCAGCTCGTTGTTTTAGGTAACGGAGATTCGTCATATTGCTGGCCTTGTCTCTAAGACTCTTGATCTGGCATTGACACCTACTCTGATCTTGATTTTATTCAAGCGGTCGAGCGGAATGTGGAAAAGCTGGCTCCGAGGATCGCATTGATGAAGAGGAGTAACATCGAATCGTCTTTCTTGGGACAAATGTTGAACATGAAGTGAAAGTGGTTACCACACCAAAACCTTCCACATCTACAGCGTCTTCAACGAGCCGCTTATCAGTCTCGGATGAAATTGGTCCCTCGCTAAGCGAGCAGCCGTTTCCCATTCGAAGAAGAGCAAAAAAAGAAGGCAACTGCGCCTAGCAAACCGTCGGCCGAACGCTCTAAAGAAAAGAATTCTTCCACATCTTATAATAATATCGACTTCTGCATCATCTGTTTGAAGATCCTAAGCTGACATACATGCAAACATTGTGTTTCTGCCTTGAAAGATGGGAAGACGATAAATATATTTTTTTAAAAGCCTTTTTTGGTATTTTTGCTACTAAAGGCCTTTAAAATTAATAAACATCGAAATTCTTTAGAATTAGGTGCGTGTTCCTTCTATTCCGGAATTTTTTGCCGGAAAAGATGACTTCACGGAATTGGTGTTAAAAATTTTCTAGTTGACTCAATCGAAGTAGTTACTTTAGCAAACAGTTAACTAAAGCCTCTAGCATTTCATTGATATCCCTAACTCCGCGTAATATGGACTCAAACGAAAATTAGGGTCAAAAACAAAAATGTACTAACTCCCTTAACATTGAAAGAACTAAAAGCTGAAATTAAGAACATAAAAGCAAAGAAAGCTCCTAGTTACGATCTGATAACAGGGCAAATAATAAAGGAGTTGACTGAAAAAGATACCTGTAAACTATTACACATAATCTATGCGATCCTCAGGAAAATACATGTGCCAATGCAGTGGAAAGTAGCAGAACTAATGATAATTCTAAAACCAGGGGTGGGATGTTCTAACATCACTATTTTTCGATATTTTATCGTAGTCTACGTCTCTTTCAGCTATAATCAATTTGACTTCTGTTTCGTGTATCAATTATTTCTTCTCTATTGCTATCACACTCTACTAGAATATATTTGAACTATATCTATTTCACTTATTTTCGTTCTACAATCGAAAAATAATTATTTGGTGATAGAAACACAGTAGAAACATCACAATGTTGCAATCTAGCAGGCTGGTAAATGATATAAAAATTGAAACAGAGATAAATTGGTGGTGTTAGAACATCCCAGCCCAGGCAAACCACCGAATGATAGAACCGGCCTTACCGGCCAATTTTGCTTCTACCAACACTAGCGAAATTGTTTGAGACGATGTTACGATTACGTAAAGTAATCTACGTAGTTGTCAATATGCAACCCGACGTCGACAACCTAGAAAATGATATTAAAAACTTAATTTCCTAACTATTTTACGTTAACCGCACTATTAAAGTCGTGAATAATTACTTAAATCTAGCTAATTCTAATTTTTACAAGCATTTTATAAATTAAAAATAAATTTAAAATCTCTGAACTAGAGACATCTATCTAAAACTATTGAATATTTCAAATATTTCAATAGATTATATGCTTTTCGCGCCATCTTTTATCAAATAGATATATATCGCGATGCAAGATTTCCACCATGACAGTGTACAATTTAAGTCATTTTGACAGGAAAAATAATACCAAATTCGGCCATATTGTAATGCAAGTATATACACGCCATAAATTTTAGTTTTAATTTATTTTAGTTGTTTGAATTTAGTTTAGTTTATGAATTGCCACGCAGCGATGATAACGTTTTCGCAGAATATGTTTTAAAAAAAGTTGACAGATTGGTCGATAACTCTGAATGAAACGCCAAATTTGAATTCGATTTGCGGAGTACTCTAGCTGCAATACTGGTAAGCATTTATTGCCATCCACATAAATGCATTTTGTATTTATAGATGATTTCTTATAAATTTTTGGCAGTACAATTTTTTTTTTGTACGAGCCGTCCGTGTCATGCGACTACTACTGAGCAGTGAGCATTCGCATTTGAATATTTTAATTCCGAACTGCGATATTGCATGAAAATGCGAAATCTTATTTTTTCATAATGATGCCCCTATTTTGTTCGCGGTGCTGTAAACGTTGGGAGTACTTTGTCAAAGCATTTTCTGGCAATTACTTAAATAGATTTATAACTTTTGTTATTTTATAACAACCAATTTTATTTGACATCCTGATTTATTTTAATATAAACAATAAACATTTAAAAAATTAATCATATATGTACTAACAAACCACACATCCCAATTTAAACACAGTACTGTTTCCTTGTGCGCAACTAATAGACAATCGGGCATCATCCCAACAATTTCATCCGGACTCTGTTGAGTTAAATTAGCCAATATTTGCGCCAAAAACAATCTGGGTTCTTGAATTCTAGCATGTGAATTATTCGGTTTCGGTTGAGCAAAATTTAATTGTGAACACACAGCTTGATATCCCGGAACATCCTCAATTTCAATAAAATGATGTCATCGATTATACTTTCATATGGTTTGGTAATTAGAATACTTGAATCAATCCTCGCAATAAGCTTGGCCAAAATGTGACATTGTTGGGAGTAAACATTAGCGGCGAATCGCACAAAATTTGTGTCAGCCATTCCAACAGCTACTACCTTTTTATATAAATTTTCTGAAACCTTTCCCACATTTGTCTTCAAACGAGTTACGTCATCCAACGACGTCACAACCTAAACAGTGACAACAATATCAAGTTCGTGTGTGAATTCAGCCCTAAACCATCTTCTTTTAGTTTTGATATCGATTTAACCCGATTTTATATTATGTAATATACATTTTTAATCTGTCAATATTTTGACATTACCTGGGCCGACATGTTGTAACTATCACTATTTTCGCTTCGACGAAAAAACCGTGCTACTTTGATGAAAATTTAAAAATTTACATGAAAGAAAAAACATGTTTACTTCCAAAATACCGTTATTCTATCGAAAATGCATCGAAGCGACAATTGTGATAGTTAGTTACAAAATGTCAGCCCTGCACTGTTAAATTAATATTTTTTTTTTTTAAATAAAAGTACAGGCAATTTATGCTCAGTTTTATTACAAGTTTCGATAGATGGCGTAAATTAATTTATCAAATAGTTGTGGACGTTGTCGACGTAGTAAAAGTCGTCAACGAGTTGTAGACGTTGTCGAGGAGTAGTCGACGTTTTCAACGAGTTGTCGACAAAATCATGTAAAAAGTAGTAGTCGACGCGTAATCGCTCATTCCTGGGCGTAGGCCTTCGATAAGGTGTGGCTCAGAGGTTTACTCTTCAAACTACATAGAGATTTACCAAAACAATATCATAGATTTTAAAATCATATTGCATTTCTCTCAGTAGAAGACACTATCGAGGAATCGAAAACGAAACTTCAAGAAGCATGTGAGAAAATCATAAAATGGACAAAAAAGTGGCGTATCGGGCTCCGTAATCATTAACGGTTAGCAGATTCCGTATGCAAATAAGGCTAAATATCTAGGGATGACCTTATATACCAGGCTCTGATTGAAAGAGAACGTTAGAAAGAACAAAGAAGAACTAACATCAAATATCGAAAAATGTATTGGCTGCTCGGGAAAAATTAAATAAATTGCTATTATATCAACAGAACCAACCAACAGAAAACCAACACCAAAGTAATACAAACTTTTCAAAATAAAGTACTACGTGGTATAGTTAACGTTCCGTGGCACATTAGCAATAATGACGTTCATGGGGACCTAAATATCTAGACGGTTCAAGAAGAAATGAAAAACATGCAGTAATTCGTGGACGACGTATTTATCAACACGTAAATGAAAAGCTTCGTGGTATGTTAGACACATCACATGCAGTAAGACGATTGCGGAGAACAAAACCAATTGATTTAATGGATTAAGGGCACCAGTGTCCTGTGCAAAGACAACTTCATCAAAATTACCTATAAATGAAGCTGGCCAATGGGCCTCTTCTCATTCACAAGTGACTAAATTAAGAAAGAAAAATTGCTAGGTGAATTGTATTCAGACGTAATAATTTAAATAAAATAAAAAAATAAAAAGTATAGACCTTGCAAGGATTCCGATTGGTTTCGTTCCAAGTTGTTTGAGTTTGTAGAGTTGAGTTCGAATTTAATTTTTGTACCATTCTAACCCCTAAATGTTGACTAGTTAATAATAATAATTCGAAACTGATTGGATCGAGAAAATAATATCGATTGGCCGGTAAGGCAGATGACGGGTCGAACGGTGTTAAGTAAAATGAAAAATGAATTAGCAAAATTGGGATGATTGTTTTTGCGTGAATTTTTGTTGTTGTTTGATGTTTTTTTTTCAATTGAAAAAATTTTGGGATTTTTTAGTCAATTTTTGATTAAATCTCGAGTTGTAAACACGTAACACAATTTAGAAAGAAAATGTTTATTGAGAAAATTAATTATAGTCAAGTTATCTATATTTAAGTTACAAAAAAAAAATGAAAAATTGTAAAAATTTGACATTGTTTTTATAAAAAAAATGGCTATATTAAACATAATCAAAATCGGGGTTTTGTATTGAGTGAAAAAAACTAAATAACTCTTAAAAATGGATACGCCAGTTGTGCGAATTAACAGATTTGTATGAGTAAGAAAGGACCGTATTCAACTAATGCCTGAAGTGCCCGAACGAATGAATGAAAAACATTTGTTTTGTTTATTGCATAAGTTTGAATTAGAACAATCTATAAAAGTGTACTGTTAAAATCAAGTATTTGATTGACAATGGATGTGCGCCTAAATGACCATTCAGAAGTTTAAACTTTGAAATGTTTAACATCACAAATTAGAACTTGGCATAACCCAACGTATGTACTTAATGAGTAACAAGAAACCATATGTAATAAGAAGTCTAATACTCATATCAATAAAAGAACTTATATTATACTAAACCGTGTATAAAGTTAAATGATTAATAAAAACCACTCAATATTAGCTGTATTTGAGCCAGTTTTGAATTTAGCTGCGTTAGTTTATAGAATTCCTATAGCAAAAAATAATTATTCATCATAGTCGGCCTTTTTATCAGTAGTAACTAAATTCGCGTTGAATTTATGTAAATTTAAAAAAAAATTAAATTTAAATAAATCGAATTCAAGTTACAATTACTACCAGAGAAAGCAGCCAACTATGATGAATAATTTCTTTTTGGTACGATAAATTCATAAGCAAAGCAAAGCAAAATTCAAAACTGGCCTAGGTTATAGACATATTTCATTTGCCAATTTACAACAACAATGCTATGTATTCAATGCCAATTAGGAATTCGTTGAATAGTATTGAAATTTCAATTCTATTTTTTAGTTACTGTGCTTGTCACTGTGTTTTCCAAATTATTGTTTTTTTGTTCTAAATGGCCATCTTGTATATTTTATTTTGATTTTTTGACATACAAAACTGATACGTACTATTGACAAGCTTTTTGTATAGATTTTTTTACGTTAAACATTTTTAATAATACATACTAATAAAACTAAATAATATTTAGTTTTGAACAAAATAATAAAAAAAAACAAATAAAAAATAGTGCAAATATCAAACACTACCAACTTTCAAAAACAAATCACGAGAATTCATTGGTTGCTTCTTTTGACAAAAAATTTAATTGAATACCAATTTTAATTCCTTGGCCAAATGAAATGCCACTTATTTTATTTCCCAATGAAATACAGCTATTACAATTCTCCCAATCATAAAATAATAAAAAAAAGGCCTTCAATCAACATTTCTTCTGCAGTTCAATTCAGCATTCAACATTTACGCAACATTCAACAAAGCGTAAGAACTCATATCATAATTAGTCTACTCTTAAATTTCGAGTTTTTTTGGTTTTCTTCGATTACATTTAAAGTAGTTTTTGTATTGGGTGTACAAATAAATTTCCGACCTTTTTTACTGAAATAAAAGACATTAGTTTGTGTAGAAAATGAAAGAATGTTTTATTCAAAGTATGCTCCTTTGGAAGCTATAACCTTCGCTCATCGTTCAGGCAATAAACGGATTCCCCGAAGGAAGAAGTCTGGTGATTTCGAGGTTGTCCAGTCATCGACCCATTTTTTGACGTTTTCATATGAAGTGAAGTCCTGCTGTGCCAAGGCTGGTTGCATCGACTGGAATAAGTGGTAATCAGAGGGAGCAATGTTTGGTGAATACGGCGGGTGGGGTAGAATTTCCCAGTTCTGCCTGTCCAAGTAATTTTTGACAGGTGTAGCAACATGTGGCCTAGCGTTGTCACGTTGCAAAACAATCTTATTGTGCCTTTTGTCCCATTCCGGCCGTTTTGCAGCTAGAGCTTGCTTTAAAGCCATCAGTTGTCGTCGATAAACTTCTACCGTAATGGTTGCACGCTCTTTCAGCAGCTCATAATAGACGACACCCTTCATATCCCACCAAATACAAAGCATCACGTTCTTTGTCCCTTACGTCAAATTCACCAGCTTTGAATCGTTGAAACCACTCTTTGCATGTTGTTTTCGATGGCGCATGTTCACCGTAAACTTCCACAAGCAAACGATTTCTTACTGCAACAAAATAAAATGAACAATTCCACATTTTCAATTACATGAAAATAATTGTTGTTTACGCTTTGAACAAATGTCACTAGTAATTTTCCAAGCTTGACATCTAACCTCCAAAAAACATGCATTGCCCGATTGAATAATGTGCAAGCATAGTGATACTAACGACACCTATCTAAAAAGGTCGGAAATTTATTTGTGCACCCAATAGTTAAGATTGTTTTTTTTGGTATTGATTCTTATTAGATAAACTGGTGGGGGGGACTGGTGGGTAGTTAAGTTTTAGTTTAGGTTTAGCTAGTTAGATTAAAAATTGTATTTCAAATTAATTTTCATGATAACTTTTTTTTTGACAAATTTTACTTTCCTTTTATTTCGATTTTTTTTTAAATAAATTATTGATGTTCTGTTATATGGAAATTTGGTGTGTATCTGATAACACACCAAATTTCCATATTAAAAATTAAAATGAGATAAACAAAATTTATGAATTGAGGATGACTAGGGGCCTATCACGGTAATATATCGGTAATTAGCATTTCCTAATTACCTACCTTAAAGCGGTTAAACCGGGCATACCCACACTCAAAAACCCCACCCCACTCCCTAAAGCCTAGCCGCGCAACAACCACTTGAGTCCCTGAGTACGCCAAATTCTATAGCTCAGCATGTGGTGGACGGTATTTTATTTGTTTTTTCATATTATTTTTTTTTATTTACCAGAATTTTCATTTCTATCTTTCCTGTTGTTTAAATTTTTTTTTTATTCAAGTACAATACCCTCCATAGCATGCTAAATGCTACAGTGGTGCCCAAACAACGAGAGCAAAATGGTTTTCTTTCTTTAGTAAATATTTCCAAATTTATTTCCAAATTCCCAATTTCCCATTTTTTATTTTCTCCGGTCATGTAAAATTAATATTTATTCTGTTTTCATCTACGGTCCAAAATAGTCAATAAAAATTGTTTTTCTACGTTTGTCGATTTAGCATTCGAATTCAGATAGATTTGCGCTACTTCCCTCTATGCACAAGTGCGAGCCTATTTTGTGAGTGCATATTGAATAAAAATTGACATAACTTTTTTGTACAAAAAATGTTTCATGGTAAATTTTGGTTTATAGGGATTTTTTCCTGACATTTATTTCGGACGTATCAAAATTTGTGTGCGTACATATATAGTTTATTCATTGGTGGGCTTTTATTAATAAATAAAATTTTAGGTTAGTAATGTATATCATAATATAATATATTATAATAATGGATAAAAAGAGTTATTACGAGGTGAATAATGAAATAAAATATATTTGTGACGGTGCTAAAAACAGTGCATTAGAACAAATAAATTAAATATCATGAAGGATACGCAAAATACGGAACATGAAAAAACAACAAAAACAGAACACGTAGTATCGCAAGGCAACGTGGAAATAATTTCAGACGAGGAAATTAGTGATAACGAAAGTTTATTACTTTGCTCCTTATCAGATATTAGTACACAGCTGGATGATTTTGAAATTGCAAGCATTTCGAGCGATATTGTCGAGATAATCTTCCGAAAGATATTAGGACAATGAAAAAGACAAAGGAAGGGGGCTCCGAAATTATTTCAATGACAAAAAGGATTTTACACTCACATTGGGATAAAAAAACCCATTTTCAAATTTTTAGAAAAGAATCCTGATATTCAAGAAACTATATTGACGTTGGAATTGATGGTGTTCCGCTGGCTAAAAGCTCCAATAGCCAATTGTGGCCAATTCTTGGAAGCGTATTCCCATCTCAAGACATGTTTTTAATTGGCTTTTTTCACGGTCATAAAAAACCATTTTGCGCTAAAAATTTATTCCTGAAATGAAGGAACTGTCTAACGGAATAATGTTTAACAACAAAAAGTACTATGTCAAAGTACGATCCTTTGTCTGTGATGCTCCAGCATTTATATTGGGTAAGAACAATTATTAAAAATTTTTAATGTTCATTTATTAATGTTTAATAAAACTATTGTTGTAGGCCTTTGATACGCTGGATATTTCAATTGTATAAAATGTACTATAAAGAACTGACCAGAGTTTCAAACAAAGGCTGCAATTACAGCACCATATTCATTCTTACACAATATTGGAGGAATTAAATATTGGGTATGTTAGCACATTCCCAATCGACTATATGCATTGCGCCTTGCTTGGTGTCATGAGACAATTGCTGAATTTGTGGATTAAAGCGAGAGAAAACCCGTTTTCATTAAAAAAAAAATGCAATAAACAAAAATTTGAACCACATTAGAAACTATATGCCGGTTGAATTCCCCAGAAAGCAGCGCACTTTTGATGAGTTGGACCACTGGAAGGCCACGGAGTTTAAACTGTTTTTGATGTACACTGGTATCGGAGCGTTAAGTGGCATTTTGGAACAGAAATACTTTCAACATGTCTTACTACTGGTTTGTAGTATCGGAATTATGAGTAATCCAGAAGATTTCAAGCAGAATAACGATTGCGCTACTGAATTGTTAAAAGAATGTGTTCAACAATTCTCAATATTGTACGGAATTGAAAATGTTTCGTACAACGTACATAACTTGCTTCATTTGTCACAAGATGCACAAGAGCTTGGCAACCTCAATAGTTATAGTGCTTTTAAGTTTGAAAATTTCATGCGACAATTGAAAAAAAATGGTAAAAAAGGGGCATTTCCGATACAACAGATCTTAAATAAACTAAAAAAAAAAGATAAATTCCAAAAAACGTCAACGCCAAAACCGCATATACCCCCTACACACGATCTGATTTGGTTGGACCGACCGTCGGTCCGACCAAATCAGGTGTTGCTCCACACGATCCAACTTACCGACTGATTTTAGTTTAATTTTGTTTTTTATACTAATAACACGTATATCATGCATGCCTCGATATTTAAATAAAAAACAGAAAATTGGAATAGCGCTTGCCATTATTGCCACTACTATGAGTACTATTGCAAAGAGGAAAATGTGGGCTAAAAATGGCTATTACATCGAGAAAGGTTTAGCCATGTGAGTTTATTAAAAGAACTAGAGAGTGATGATTTTAAAAATTTTTTACGAATGGACCATACAAGTTTTAAAATTTTGTTGGAATTAGTCACTCCTTTAATTAAAAAACAAAATACCACGATGAGACAAGCCATTACTGTCGAGGAAAGATTAGTCGTAACCTTATACGATTCCTCGCTACAGGAAGGGAGTACGCCGATTTAAAATTTAGCAGCGCAATTTCGCCACAATTGCTATCAAAAATAATTCCAGAGACTTGCGAAGCTATTTTGAAAGTTTTGAAGATGTATATACAGGTACACAAATATTTTTAATTTATTATTCGATA
Source organism: Nephrotoma flavescens (assembly GCA_932526605.1). Lineage (NCBI taxonomy): Eukaryota > Metazoa > Arthropoda > Insecta > Diptera > Tipulidae > Nephrotoma > Nephrotoma flavescens. The sequence goes on along the minus strand of OW052221.1, from coordinate 21,405,683 downwards.
ATATAAAATATCTAAAATTGAATGATATTTGTTATAACGTTGTAAAGTATTATTAACATAAATGATTAATATACGCATACATTTTGTGTTTCAGTTACCAACAAATTAACGGAACGTGAGTGGTTGAATAATGCCGATCAGTTCGAGCAAATGTGGCAGTTCAATAACTGTGTTAGTGCCATGGAAGGCAAACACATTTTGATTATTAAACCGCCTGGAACCGGATCCAAGTACTACAATTATAAGGGGACATTCAGCGTAGTACTGTTTGCCGTTGTCAACGCTAATTACGAATTTATATATGTACATACTGGCGTTAACGGTAGTGTATCTGATGGTGGAGTAATAAAACACACAAAATTTTACGAGAAGTTGTCTTCGGAAGATTTAAATTTGCCAGCTCCAACACAGTTACCTGGGACAAATATATCGGCACCTTTTGTATTCTTAGGTGACAGTGCATTTGTTTTGACCAAAAACATATTGAAGCCGTTTCCACAAAAAAATCTCCCCAAAGAGAAACGTATCTTCAACTATCGCCTATCGAGAGCACGAAGGGTAGTTGAGAACGTTTTCGGAATTTTGACCGTTTCCGAGTGTTCCAGAAGCCTATATTAATAGACGTGAATAAAGTTGATTGGGTCGTATTAGCCAGTTGTGCTCTACACAATTTCTTGAGAAAATCATCATATAACTATATGACAAATAATTGTGTAGACCATGAAGATGTCGACAATGCAACGTTTCGGGAAGCCGACTGGCGACACCAGAGTCGTATGTTGCCCCTAGATCGGACTAGTCAAAGACAACAAACAGAAGATGACCGAATTGTAAGAAATATATTTATGCAATATTTCAATGATAAGGGCCGAGTGTCATTCCAAGACCGGATGATAAATGTGTTGGGAGAAAATATCAATTAAAACACAGACATGTTGTAGAATAGAAATAATAAAAATTTGTTTAAATTAAATAATTCATTATTTTATTTTAATACTGCTACATTATTTTACTTATGATTTATTATGACATAGTCTTGATGTGAGTCTTTGGCAGTACGAAAGGTTGGTAGATGTTGTTCGTTGTCGAAATCTGTGGCATCATCATTATGTGGTTCGTATACTTGGACCATTGGCAACGGTGTTGATGCAGCGGAGCTGATGCATGTCGAATTGTCGGTGAAGAAACTGCGTGATGACGAAGGGGATGGTGTTAAAATAGTATTTTAGGGCAAGAAGCCCTCACATTTTCGATTTTTTTCTTTACAGTATTTACGGTGGCATTGCTATCAATTAAAGTTAATTTTTCTTTTAAAATCTCTGATTGGTTTCGGGCATCGCGGTTGCTGTACTCTTTGCATGTGTGATTCCACAAACATCTAAATTTCTGATATAATTCTAGAAATTCGATAATTACGTCACGTTCATTAATTATTTGCGATGTCATTTTCACGAATTTTTTTATACAACATTAATAATTTAATTTACACTATAAATAATATTTTTATTAAATAAAAAATTTGTTAAACTTTATTTTAAATTATTTATTACTATAATTTTTTATTTTAATTTAATAATATTATTTTACATGCACGCGACATGATACACACTTTGAGTTTATGATTTTGACACATGCCCAACAACAATATGTATATAACAATTTGCCCAACCATCCAACAACGCTACACACGACCTGATTTGGTCAGGAGGTTGGATGGTTGTATGACGGTCGGATGAAATTTCCACCTGACATCACCCGACAAAAAAATTGTCGTCTGATCTGATCAAATCAACCCGACCGCCTGACCAAATCAGATCGTGTGTAGGGGGTATAAGATTTGTTCACTATCCATATCACTTCCTAATAATTATTGTATAGTGAGCGAAAAAATTATGGACGTGTTCTGTTAAACGTGGACAATTTCTTTCAGTATCCTTTGTTGTTGTCTCACTCTCACATCGGAATTTATAGCAGCCATTCGGAATATTATTCAGACACGGTTAAAATATTTGAATTGAAAAATGTCAAAAAGATTATTAAAATACCAACCAGATTAAAAACTATGTACATACATTGAAATGTTACATTCTTAATATTCATTTTTTCCAGTTAATTGCTCAAGATGGGCACAAATTACGATTCCGACGAAACACAACTAACTGTATCAGGTAATAAATTGTTCACTAAAAACATAATTGATTTTAATATTTTCTTAAATAATTTAGATGGCATTCAATTCAATACAACAAACGTTAATATTCAATCCGAATATTTCGGGCCTAACGATGATTGCATAAATTTCTCCGGATAAAAAAATGTAATACCACAAACAAGCACTCCGATCCAGCATTACAAACAATTTGTTTATAAAAAACCGCAGGATATTAGAACTACAGCATCACCAAAGAAAGTACCATCGACGATCTCACAAATTCAGTGTTTCGATAGCAAGAACCCTTATCCAGAATTCAGAGATAAACCAAGATACGCGTACAAACCCATCGGCAATATTACGAAGCATACAGGCACCAAAGATAATAATTTCACCGATTCCAGTACGAAGCGAAACCTTAGCAGAAAATTATAAAATCCTTCCAACTTCTAGCGGAATAACCACAGATACGCAATCGTCAAGCAATACTGATTTAAACCAGCAATTACTCATCGAAAACAACAGTTTAATGAAACAAGTATTAAGAGAAGTTAAATTCCTCCGCCGAGAGTTAAAAGTGAGAAATGAAAACAACAGCACATCAACCAGTCTCAGTCTTTCAGTTTCGTCATTTAAAATTCCTTGCGCTACCCCGGAAGAATTTGAAGAATTGGAACAGCGCATTAGAAATGATACTTACTAGCGCCAGTAAAAAATTGGTATGTACAATTTTTGAAAAAATGTATATTTATGTATCTAATCTACATACATTTTATAGGAATCAATTTTTGAAAACGTACTGGACCAATCTTTGGTTAAATTTATAAAACAATGTATTGGTGTCATTCTATCTAGCTGCCAAATATTCTTGGTTTGGCAAAAATAGAAAGCTGCGAGTTAAGTCGTATCAAATTTTAAACATTTTAATCAAATAATATTTTTCTTTTTAATTTTTTTTAAATAATCTAAATTATTTATTAAAATTGTAGAAATTACAATGAAGAAATTTCCCAGCTCTAGACCCTGTGATGTATTAACCATAACAAAACGTTGGTTTAATTACACTAACGACAGGATTAAGCGGCAAAAAGAAAATACTTTTCCATAATGCAAAAGAAAAAAATATTTTTATTTGTGTTAAGCGTAAATTAGTTGAATTACTTAAAAACAATTATTTTATTGTGTATTTATACATATTTAATTTATTAATTATTTTTGAATTCTTTTACAAAGATTTATTTTAGAGAGGTAGAATTCTAAATCCTCCCCGTGATATTTATAGTCTTATTTAGTTGAATTTAAATTATTTTTATGTTTATTTAATTTCTATTTTTTTATTTTATTTTTATTCATTATATTAATGAGCAATATTAATTAAAATAAAATTGAATTTTGATACAAAATAGATTTTTATTTTCCTTCTGCAACAAATTGATTTTGAAATATCATCCCGGATCACTTTTGTTTCTCAACCATGTGTTAAAATTGAGTTTCGTTTGAGAATTTAATTTAATACGATAAAATATGTCAAATTAATAATAAAATTACAAGTCAAATTTGATTCTTTTTTGCGAAACAAAATTGAAAGAAAAAATCGTGTCCATAATTTTTCTAATTTTCTCATTCCACTTGACTCAAAAATAATTTAAGATTGTCACACAAAGTTGAATCAAAGTTGAACTAGTCATATATAAATGCTGTCAGTTTAGAGTAAATTTTAATTCGCCTTGCTGAGGGTTAGTTTTGTCATTACAATGGGCGCTTTCAAGTACCTATCAACTGTTGGGTGCCCTGAAAGCGCCCAATGTCTCAAAAATAAAATTAGTTTCCTCAATGAGAAACCATCTATTTCCGCCATTTGCGTTGACTTAGTAGTATGTTTTCTGGTTCGCTAAACCGGTTTTACTTAGTACAATTTCGGATATACTCCCCTCATGTGGGTTGAATTTATGATCCGAGCTGGTACACCATTTTAATTAAACATTCATATGTTTAGCTTATTTACAGATTATCAAATTCCTTGATCCGGTTTTCATCGTTTTGATACCAACGCCCATTGGAAAATCATGATTATTAATTGTGAAATTTATTATCCCGCAAAACAATTTTCTATTCATTATTCAGTTGAGAATATGTTGCCATTCTCATATGGCATATGGAGTTATGTATGCCAATTAGCACTTAGAAACTTAGATTCAGGCACGCGTTCGATGGCCCGCTCATGGTATAACAAGATCTTTAACCTAAGTGCAAAATGTCAAAATACACTTTCTTCTAAGCGGAGGCATCCCAATAAAAGGCTGATAAACTAACAACTTTCAAAAGTTATAATTCACAATCACAGTTTCTCATGTTGAGGTGTTCCGATACCGGCGCAATTAAACCAAAACCGCAAATTGGCAATCATTTTAATAATTACAAATAATTGGTTGCGAATTACCGCGAAGTAAAGTGGCATACAATAGTTGGGAAAAATACGAAACAAGAAAAATTTTATTGACATTTTCCGGAAAGTATAATATTCAAATAAATGTTGTATTATGTATACATATACAATGTACACAATATACATACATACCCCGGACTGCGTTCAAACATAAAACCATACCCATTCCTAGAACCGAAAGTCACCGCATATCTTATACACATAAAATGCTGGGGGATAATTTTAAAAAAACACACAGTCCGTCGTTTGATAATCGAGTTTTTATCGACATAATTTTTCTATTGTAGTCTAGCGCGCGCGATACACAAATTTCATATTTTGTTTACGTTTCGTGATTTATGTTGTGAGTATGTTTTGTCTTTTGTGGGTGGGTGTGAACACATTATGAAATGTTAACGTAATCTCTATATAGTTCATAAAACGCGCATCAATGGATTATTTTTATATAGCGGGATGTATATTAACCTCATTTGACGACGACGCATGTACGTCGTATTTCACATGAGGTGTGCGCGAAAATTTTAATTAGTTTTCATTTCACGTACAGTTTATACTCGCGCATATACCAGGAAATTAATTTTTTCATTTATTTACATTTAATTACCAATAAAATTTATTAAGTGGTAAGTCTTTTATAGACGACGTATACACGATCGAAAGGAAAGTTTTAGTATTCAAGATGGTTTGTTTCCAATTTACATTATTATTTGGTTAAATGGAACTTGTTGCGGACTTATGGACTTTCCATAGCAAATCACAATTTTACATGACTGAAAGTGTTAATTATTGCGATTTTCTTCGTTCAACTGTATCCAGGCCGCCGCATCGTTTATTTTTCTGCTTTATAATTCTATTATGGGCGAATCGTTTTTTAATACGATTAACAAAAAATTTATGTATCGTTGTATGTATACTCGTTGGTTCTATTTTTTGCGGAATTCTAATTTAATTAATTGTCTTATTTATTGTATTATATAAATTAAGACAACATACAAATTCTTGTGTGTGTATATATGATTAAGATACTTTACATAGATAAGTAGATTTAAGATTATATTATTGGGTTAGGTTATTGTTTTATGTAGCGAATATAATCGAAGGTCTCTGCTATATGTAAAACGAACGAATCGTGTGGAATGAGGTGGAAATTCTAAAAAAAATTACGTGCTCTATCTAATCAGATAGACGTAATTTTTGTTGAGGCCTAAACTATTCTTGATATCTTGTCGTGTTGAGTGACACAAATTAATTAATATACTGTTTTAAACCGCATAATTTAACTAGAAGCCAAACAGTATTTTGCGCAAAGTAATGGCATCATAAATTAAAAATGTTGGCACACGCAAACAAACTTTTGAATGTAGCTAATAAAAGTCTATAGTAAATCGTTTATTAGTTTTACAATGCGTACCGATGTAATTTAACAAAGTATCTGCCTTTGTGGTTTTAGTGAGGTGAATGCAGTAAATTTGCTTAAGTGGCATTCCTCTGACTTCCCGTTATCGAATGCAATTTTGGCTGGTTTTATAAATTCCTGTCCACTTAATACTAACCAAAAGTTTTAGACTAGATCAGTTTAGCTCTGATTCTGTGAAGAAAACAAAAGTCTATCGGATATTACTGAACTCAATTCCGGGCTCCCTGAATTAAAAATGGCTGACTAATAATGGTGTGTTTTTGGACTTAAAACCAGCGTTTTTATTTCATTTTAAAATAGACTTAAAATCTGTAATGAAAATTAAATAAAAAAAGCTGACATTATTAATGCATATCATAAGTCACTTTGAAAATGATTTAAGAAGTGTGTTTGTAAATGATATAAAATGTGTATTTTTAAGTCATTTTGAAAATGAAATAATATGTGCATTTAAGACTGAAATAGAACGTTAAAATGTATAACAGTAAAAGCCCATTTATCTGGCATCCAATTAATGGGAACATTCAGTTAACCGGAATTTTAATTTTTAGGATTTTTCTTTTCCTTTTTTCTCTTTTTTTTCTTTTTCAATTGCATTTTTAATTCTTTTGAAATTTGCAATTGTTCCTTGCACATTTTCATTAATGAAAGCATTAGTTGAAAATTTTGAATGGCTTTAATTTTCATACTACAGTAAAAGCCGATTATCCGGCATCCAATTAACCGGAACACTCAGCTAACCGGAATTTATATTTTTATGATTTTTTTTTTGCTTTTTTCTCATTCATATGCATTTTTTAATTCTTTTTGAAATTTGCAATTTTTTTGCACCTTTTCATTAATGAAAGCATCAGTTGAAAATTTTGAATGGCTTTAATTTTCATATTACAGTTTATCCTGCATCCGATTGCCGGAACACTCAGTTAACCGGAAATTTAACTTTTAGAATTTTCTTTTTTACAAGGGATATTATTTTTTTTATTATTCCGGGATTCATAGAAAATATACTTTCCTTTAATTTTTTTCTGTTTTATGCATTATTTTATTTGAATTGAATGTGTAAAGTCGTACCTCAACTAGGGTTAGGGAAATATTGAATATATGTATTATTAAATATTGGGTACTCGTATGGGTGTACTCGTATACATAATATGTGAATGAACTGAATAATAAAAAAAATAATTTCCCTTCTGAAAAAGAAAAAAGCAAAAAACTATTCCAAAAAGTTAAAATTCCGGTTAACTGAGTGTTCCGGTTAATTGGATGCCGGATAATTGAGATTTTACAGTAATATGAAAATTAAAAACATTCCAAATTTTCAACTAATGCTTTCATTAATGAAAATGTGCAAGAAACAATTGCAAATTTCAAAATAAATTAACAAATGCATATGAAAGACAAAAGAAACAGAAAAAAGCAAAAAAAATCTAAATGAAAGGTTTTAGATGATTAACGCTGAAAAAACTTCAATCAAATTCTCTCCGCACATGCAAATCGTGTTGACATTTTTTGTAGAGGCAACTTTCATTCGAATCCTTGCCCAGCCATGACACTATAATCGATATATAATTTCAAATTCTGGATGTGTGATATATTCAAGCGAGCTATCTCGGTCTTTCCATATGAAACTTGACCTGAAATTTTTTCCAGGGATAATCATTACTAAAATCTTGAATTTTTTTTCGAGCCATGACACTTAAAGCGATTTACTTTTAGAAATGTTTAAATTTTGTGTGTGCGATATATTCAAACAAATTTTCCTGGACTTTCCTAGTGAAATTTTACCTGAAAGTTTTCCAAAGGTAACTGTGTCACACAAACCATTCATGTGAATCCTTTTCCAGCGATGACAATTTAAAATATCATTTTTTAGATATTTTCCAATTTTGAATGTGCGATATATTCAATTCAATTTTCCTGGGCTTTCCACGTGAAAATTAGCCTGAAATTTTTTCCAGCGGTAACCAAGATCTTTCATTTGAATTCATTTCCAGCCGTGAAACTTACATGAAAAATGATTTTTACAGAGATAATTGAATCATTTCAGCCATGTAAAGTGTCATGTTGTGTTGTTGAATGTTAAATTTTTAGAAATGGTTTTTTAGAAATTTTGCCTGTACGATATAAATAATGGGTTTTGCCGAATTGTAAATGAATTTGTGCAGTACTAAAATAGTTTTGTATTGTAGTTTCAATCAATTGAAATTTTTTAATTTTGAATATTGTTCGCTAATGGAAAAAATAAATATTTTTGATTTTTAAAATACTTTTTAATACCACAAATTTTTATTTGTCGATAAACGACATACATTTTTCATCTGGCTATATCTGCGAATGTACGTTACCGGCATTTATCGACTGCTTATGATATTGTTGCTATTCCTTGTTGATTTCTTTGAAATCTGCATTACCAACAATGGCTAAAGTTTACTTTATGATATATCGAGAACACCAGGTAAGGAGTATACATTTTTAAAATGTCTAAATGCAGGATTGTTTATCAACAGTTGTAAGGAGGGGAAGCTAAATTTTTCCGGAAAATTACCCGAAATTTGCACTTAAAAAAAATTGGGTATTATTTTATTCAAAATACGTACAAATGTGTAATTTTTACAAAAATTTTGATATTAGGATTGTATTGCAATTTTTCCAGGTAAAATTTGAAATTTAATCAATTTTTTTTTAACTTAGTTTAAAATTATAAATAAAATTTGGCACTTGAAGAATTGTATAAATACTGGAAAAGCGGGGTTTTGGGTAGTAATTACAGCAACTCCCATCCTCTAAGTTATACAACGAATTAAAATTACATTAAAAAAAATTATATTTAAAAAAGTTGATTTTTTAACATTTGTGGCACTATAAGAAGAAGCGATAAGAGCGATAGAAACTCTTTGATCTGTGTCTGCAAGGTTGGCGAAGCAATTATTATTAATAATAATAAAAAAATATTGAAAAAATAAAAGAAGTGAAAAATTTTCCGCAAAAAATTAGCTTTCTCCTCCTAAAAACTGATAGTAAACAATCCTACATTTAAAATTTTTTAAAATGTATACTCCTTACCTGATTTTCTGGATGTATACGTAAAGTAAAATTACGCCCCAACATTTTTCCAGATACCAAATTTTGGTTATTACATCCAAATCTACATTATCGACACTTTTCGGCAGCGCGTTTCAGCTAACCTTAATAGTAAAAACTACCATCTTCTATTTTAGGATATAAAAAAATACTTTTTTAACATCACAATTGTTTATTAACTGATTTATCAACATTTTTTCGACTGGCTATATTTACGAATCTGCCTTATCGACATTTTGCTTGTTGGTATCGCTGATATGTTGTTTGTTGATTTCTTTGAAACTTGCATTATCAACTTTTTCCGGCTACCAAATTTGGTTATTACAGCCAAATCTACATTATCGGCACTTTTCGGCAGCGCGTTTCGGCTAACCTTAATAGTAAAAACTACCATCTTCTATTTTAGTATACAAACAAAAAATCAAGTGTGTTCAGTAAATGATACTTATTATAACTTGCTCAATAACTCAGAGACAGTAAAAGACCGGACTAGGATCACGTGTCACCTTTAATGCAAGCCTTTAGCCTCATTCATTCTTAAATATTTGTTATCATGTGATCTTGACTATTTAAATAATTTTAACTGCACACCAATTTAAATTGAAAAGGTCGAACTAAAATTTAAAATTATAATGACGACCACATTTAATCGCAACTGAACTCAAAAGAAACGCACCCAAGTAGAGATGTCTCTAATGGTTGTTGCGATATTGAACTGTCAAAATAGTATAGGTTTGTACATCAAAATTGCAGGTTTGATTATTAAATTTTTTCTTTCTTTAATTCTTTCTTGAACGCTAAAATTCTGTAATTTGATTTATCTAATACTTTAAAGATTAATGTTGATAATGTTTTATAATTTTAGAACGTTCATTAATGATTATTAAACAAACATTACGTAGTTTTTGACAAATTTTTAATTTCTTTTGAGAAATTTCTTCCACCATATAAATTTGACTGTGTTAAAATTTCAATACAGTAACAGGCAACAGCGCCGCTCTTTTAATCATTTTTTAATATCGCGTATTGGGCAGACAAAATCTACCGAAAAAATTAAATCCTGTCGAAGAAGCCATAATAATGAACGACATTTTCTATAAAACTGCATTATCGACAAACTCGCTTATGACACACGGGGTATCACAGAAATCATATTTTTCTTCGTTTCTTTCCCGTTTACCTATGATACCGGTTTTAATTGCGACTTAAACAAATTTTCGGTGCAACCACACTAACACAAACATAAATGAAATAAAAAATATTTTAAGGACATTTTTGACTCATTTTAGTTTAAATTTTATTTTCGAGAGAGCAGAACAAAACAAAATAAAACACACATACATATATACATTATCTATTACGACTAGTTAGCATTGGAAAAATAATCAAAAAACCAAAAATCTCGTGTGGAATGGGACATATTCTTAATTCATTTATTTGGAGTATCAACGAGTTTAATATGCTGCGGATACCAAAAACCAATCAAAACTGTGTGTTAACCTTTCTTTCTCTGTTTGACCAAATGTTAAAATTGAACTCAAAAATTTTAAATTTTTCAGTAGAGCGATTTGAAAAAATCACTCAAAATCGTTTGTAAAAATGACGTTTTTCAAAAGTAAATAAAAATGCATTCTGATTAGTAATTTTTTTTTTATATTCCTACATCCTCTATCGGATCTTAATTTTTATAATTCTTTAATATTTTGCAAATTTTCTTGGGATAGGTTCTAATATCGTAAAATGCTAATTGCTTTTGCGATTTGAGTGATTTTTTATAAGGAATTTTACCTAATTTGCTCGAAATAACTACATAAGAGAGAACGTTTTGATACTAAATAATAAAAATATGAATTATTGGGTATCGTTTGATTCGAATATCTTAGAAATGAGTGAATTTTGAGTTGTGTCACTATTGAACCAAACCGACGATATTAATTTTAGTCCATCAAATGTTTTGGTGACTAATGAAGGTAAAACCTTTACTGTAATAATTCTCAGCATCTTCTTTATTTGGGTTTGGCTTTTTAGAATTATACTCACTATGTCTGGCAAAGACAAGTGTTCTTCGGTTAAAGATTAAATTATCGACCAAACAAATTCTTCCTTCTTTACTTCTAACATTTGCTGCGCCTTTAGTACATTCGATAAACTAGCAGAAAGCAAAAGTGCATGCCTTGTCTGGAAACCAATCTAAAATCGTTTTTGAGCTAACATTTATTGCAGGCTTAGAAATCAAATCAATTCACTGTTCTCCACTTTCACACTAAAATCCATGGTTTTGTAAAAGAAACCGCTCATTCCAGATTTTAGTCGTAATAAACGAATGTTTCGAAATTTGTTTCTTAAAATTGGTCGTTCTATCCGAAATGTCACAATAAACGCAATCATTTCTTCGTCCATTCATTCAAAAAAAATTTCGACCAATCATCTCTTGTGAAAAAATGCAGAAGAAAAAAATTCTCATTTTGGGGCAATATGATTGGTCGAAAAAAATGTTTGAATGAATGAACCAAGAAGTATGAATTCGGTCTAATCGAATGTTTGTTAATGAGAAACTTGTAAAAAGCAATCTGTACCTAAAATCTTCTACGTATTAAGCGAAAATTCGTTAAATCCAAATCCGTTATAAGTAAATAACATTGTATAATAATAATCAATAATTATAATTTATATAATAGTGTCTACGAAAATCCGCGTAATTTTAGGCTCGGACCTAAAAACAGAAGATATGTACATGAAAATATTCAAATAAATATTTATTATTATCCGAACTCTGCTAACTTCAGTAAAGTGAAATTTCAGTAAAGTGAAAATGTGATTTTGAATTTGATTTTTAAAACATAAATAATGCAACATATTTGAATTACAAGTTGTAACTACCATTAAATCGGTGCTCGATAAATAGTTAAATACAGTGATGATGAAAATTAATTTCTATAGAGTTAGTCCAAAAGTGAGGTTATACTATATAGTTATGGGGGTCGGATGATGCAACTATTCGTCATTATGGGTTGGGGGAAATGTTAACCGCGGCTAAGGGGTGACGAGACAGCTTTAAGAATGCGAGACTATAATTAGTTTGAAAGATGAGCCACAGAATTTAAAAATTTTAACCAACACCAAACAATTTATTTTAAACGTAAAACCGCTTCTACAAAAATTGAATATTCGTCGTCGCCAAAATGTTAAAAGCCACTGAAATTTACACAAAACAACCCTCTTTTATATTCTTCATAGCAAAATTTCCCCAATTAAAACAGTACGCCACTATTTAAATTCGCCTAACTTTATGCAATCGCCATACACGTTACGAAAATCAAAATGGCAGAAGTATCTTAAAATCGAGTTACAAAATTCAATGGCAAGTGTCAAATATTTTACAAAATTTTATGGAATCTTATTATGGAGACATATTTAAATGACATTGGAATCCCAAGTAGAACGATAGAAGAAGGGTTGGATCGATTGGAGTTAATATTGCAAGGGAAGCTAATTATGATTTTTGCGTATCAGGATAGAGTACAGGAAACCCTCCAAAAACACGATTAATTCGTTCCGTGTTCTTTAAAACCGTGTTGTTTGAAACTACAAAAAAGGAAATAAAAAAAACGTTACGATTTATTTTATTTTTTTTTTTATGAAATACAAAAAACAAAATAAAAGAGAATAACGAAAATCGTGTTGTTTGAAACGACCGTGTAATTTGAGGAAATGGGTGCCCGTGTTCTTCGAAACCTTGTTCTTCGAATAGCGTGTTCTTGGAGGGTTACCTGTATTTAGGATTTCGTATTTATGTTTACGACTCGAAAAAATATTAGAGATGTGTGGTCATTTGTCTTGTTGTGTCGTGGTAATTTGATTTTGAATACTTTTGTTAAAATATATCACGGAGTTTATAAAAGCAAGATGCGAGCGTAAGTTAACTAAAATTTCTATGAATTTTTAAAAATATTATTTTCTAAAGAATGCGACGTGCCTCGGAAACCTATGTTGATAATCAGTTTGCAGCATCAAAAGCCCGACAATTGTAAAAATTGGATATTCTAACTAAAATTCTATTGTGCAATATAAAAATGCCGCTCTGTTCTTGAGTACATGAAAAATCCATCCGGATCAACCCTCAATACTCGCTAACACTAAAACAAAAATATGGTGAGAGTTAAATTCAGAGGGTCCAGAATAACATTGGTTGGAAATACACCTTATTTGGAGAAAAATAACAAAATATCCCTCGAAATGTTTGGGGGGGGGGGGGGGCAGACATTGAACTTGGCGCTCGGAGAGATCCGGTCGCCAACTGATGGACACACTCGGTTATTATTTTCCTTATATCGTTCCTCAAGTTTCGGCCGACAGATTTCGGCGGAACATCGGTTTTTTGTTGTTTTAATTTTTATTTTTAATTTGCGTTTTCTTTTTTTTTATATAAATTTCTGTAATCACGGTATAGGCCAGGAGCCACACAAGCTTCAAAAACCCTATGACCCCTGGCATTTCTACCTTAGATCTAGCGAGCAAAATCACATCAATTTAGATGACATCAATTTAGATGATATCAGCGGGTTGGCTGCTGAGCCTTCCATAACAATCGAAATTTAGAACGACAAAATCTGAAATGGACAAAAAGGCTGTTGAAATTGGTAAACGAGCAATAAAAGCTGAACGATTTTTAGTGTTAAAAAAGGATATAATAATGTTAAGTCTAAACCAAAACACAGAGAGGAAGTAGATCCCTTAGAAAAATGTAATGATAAGAAAAAGAACGACGGCAAGAAACATTTTTTAAAAATGAATATTCACCAAAATTAAATATGTAGTATCTAAACCTAAAACAATTATAAAAAAAGTAAAAAATAAAAAAAAAATGAAAAAAATGGAAAAAGCAAAAAATAAAAATACAAAAATTAAAAAAGCAAAAAAAATTGAAAAATAATAAAAAAAAGAAATAGTTTGAAACCAAAAATGTAATGAATTTAAAAATAAAGATGGGTGTACAAAGGGGGGCTAAGTCCTAGATGCATACCTCCTTGCGGTGCCCCCTAGGTAACGCTAAATAAATCAGGCGATGGAGTTGAGGCGATGGAGCTGAGGCGAAGCAGAAGAAATTCTGATTATAGTCAAGGACATTACATGACACGGCGTCAATTGGCAGACTGAAGGAGCCGTCTGCCTTGTAGCAAGTAGCTCGCAATATAAACGTGTTTCATGACTGGATAACTTTGGCCTCATAGATATTCTGTTTGTAGGCCCGAGCCTAAAATGTTAACTCGCTTACACGACAAATGGGCTGTAAACTTCGCGGATTCGCGTAAACAAGTTTTCAATTATAATTATACAAAATTTATAATTATCATAATACTAAGAAGGTGTTAAAAGGTAGCTTTATCCAATGTAAATATGTCGCAGAACCGATTTGAATATTATTTATTTAAAAAAAAACTTCTACTTTTCGTTTTCTTCTATAATTGTGTCGATACTGCAGTTTTACATTGAAATTTCGTATGTAATGTCGATAGCGCAGTTTTATAGTATTATTTATTCCCACGCAATATGTCGATAAAGTAGGTTCCCTGTCGAAATTTGAGCTGAAATGTCGATAACGCAGTTCTCATAGTATTATGAATTCCCCTCTCAATATTTCGATCTTCATTCGGGATTTCGGTTGCAATGATGGAATCAATTCCACCCGATCTGATTTTTTTGGAAGAACACAACCAAAATGTGCGCATGAGGCATAAAAACTTCTTCCATTGATCCATTGATTTTTAACTTCACCCAGTTCAAACTACCACTAACCATGCGTCCAGCTTTTAAATAATTTCACTATGGCGCTACATAAAATATGGCCTGATTTTTGGTACAGGTGTTCAGGTTTTTCGGCGTAAATCTACTGATATAACTTCATAACATGTAATTTTCGGCTAATATTAACAAAAAAATTTACTACTACCTGATACAAAATATGTCGATAATGCAGATTTTCCGGCTGCAATTTTCGGCTAACTTCAGTAGCATAAACTAATAGTTGAATTGTTATAAAATGTTGACATGTCGTTTGAAGCGCCATCTATGTGTCAGCCTCGGTACTTATTGCTTTGTAGCTTTGTAAAACCATTTTTTTATTTGAATATTTAGATGGTAACGTTTTTTGTGTAAATAGTACTACGTTTCCTCAAAACCCTTCCAATTTTTGATGTTTTATGTTTGAAACAGTATAGATATAGGTATTTCTATTTTATTATTCCCGAAGGGCAAGACTTGCCCATCCCAATTGTAAAACTTATTTTGATCAAAGACCAAACGTACCAATAATATAACCATAAAAGCATCAACGTTGACACACGCACAGACATAAAAATACACAATCCATTATACACCAAATTCGACCCCGACTTCACCCTACTCTATATACTTAGGGTTTAATGGTTTTACACTTGTGTAATCCAATTAGTCCCTTTTTAAAGTTCCAATGAATAATTTCTCATTTTCTGATTGGTTTCGTATTTGGTATACATTATTGAGACGGAAAGAAGACAAACACAAATTTATTATTCAAAAGATTTTTTTTTACAAAACTTGAAAGAATTTGGTGATGCTGCCTTACTACACAGCTATGTATAGATTTATGTATATAGACATAAAAGTTTATTTCAATTTATAAAGAATATTGTCTTAAGCTTAAGGGTATTTTATTATTGTATTGTGTCGATATAATAGACCAAAAAAAAAATCACAAAAGCATGACTCCTTTCATATTCTTTTAGTGCTCGTATACTCGTGTAGTCAATGAGTTCGTATTCTTAGTAAAAAAAAAAAATCAGAGATGAATGCAAAATAAAATGTATTTTGGTACGATGCCAGAATTCTACTCAGCGCTGTATAAAATCATGTCGAATTTAAATTATTTTGTTGGCAATTTCTAATTAATTTATAAATTACATTATGCACACATTAATACATAAGATTCATGTAGTCGTATTTATTGATTTCTTTAAGTCGAACGAAATCAGGTTACTACACTATAGGTCATCTATAGACGTATAGAGTGTTGGGGTGTAAACTGTATATGTGATGTATTCGGATGGTTTTAGACACAAAACACGTAGGATATTCTCAAATTTCTATTTTAGATTAGATTTAAGATTTATTTTTTTTTGTTTTGCTTTTGGAACGATGCCCGATTGCACGCATATTTTTCGCGTATCTTCTTGTAAAATAAACTATTACTAGTTTGACTGAAAAAACACTCGTTTGGGAACACATGTTCGCGCTATAACAGACTTAATAAATTGTCTGAACGAATTTTTTACCGTTTCTAATTTTGTTTAAATTTTAATTAGAGCAAAGGTATTTTTTGTACGATATTTGATGAAACTTCTAACTATTGCTTTTAATAGTTACGAATTACTTAATTAGATGCAAAGTTGAATTGTGCATCGTTCAAACAACTTAAGGCAAATCTCAGCACGAAATTACAAAATTCGAAAATTAAATCATGAAGAAGCCATGACAAATTAAGAACGTAGATCACGACACCAGGGTCATCAGAAATGAGAAATGATGTCGATTTCCCTCAACATTGAGCAGAACGTTCAGCCTTGCGGACGACAAGTAAAAAATGAGGGATCTGGAGCAGTGGCAGCAAGGCGCTAAATTAGACCAGCAAGTCCTGAAACTCGATTAAAATAAGCAAGTCAAGAGCTTCAAATGCAAGAGCTTAACCGAGAGGTGAAGAATTTTGAAGAAGAAGTTGTTGGTCGATTCAAAGAGCTTGAAAATAAGATTAGGGTTGTTACGAGTCACTGGTCATAACATTAATTTTTTTTCGTTTTCAGGTTTTTAATTTCTTTATAATTGTTTGAAAAATACCTTTTACTGATGGCATTGCCATCTGTGTTGTGTCATTGGTGTTACATTTTGGCCATTATTGCTCTGTATTGGTTATATTTTTTGATGTGGTGCAAGTATTTTTTTTTTGTTTTGTAGTCTCGTTTGGTGGTAATAAAAAAGTGCAGTTGGTAAGGTGAGAAAATAAAGTCAAGGAAAACTAAAATATTTAAAAGACATAAAATCTTAAAAGTTTGAAGTTTAATTTGTAAATTTCTTTTTTATTGGAAAATTCATGACACAATTTATAGTATCAGAAAATACATAACAGTGTCCTGTTATTTGTTTATACAAAAAAAAATTGTTTTTATGAAGAAAGAGGCCAGTCGTTTTCGAGCCCAACCGGGACTCAATGTACAATTTTTTTTTTATTATTTAATGTTTTTCCATTTTTAGATTTTTTTGTTCAATTTTTTTCAAATTATATTATATCAATTTTACTTTTTAATCGGGCACCAATTAACGTCCGTTATGCACGCCATAGTGTCACATTGGATTTCATTTTCAAAATCATTGTACGTTCGGCGGCCATACTGTGTGTCCGATTCATTTCATCTTTGGTTTCCGCAACCATTTTTCTTTTTTTTTTCTTTCGACGATTGTTTATTTCGTTTTGATTTTTTAATAAAATTCCGTACGGCGGATGTATCTTGGCATTCGGCTTCATTTTTATCTTTTCTTTTTTATGGTTTTTCACCTGGTTATTTTATTTTATTTTTATTTTTTTGGGTTTGTAGTTTTATTGCTAGCCACGCCTGTTCATCCCCTTGGCAGACCATCCACAGGATCGGAGTGGTGAGTCCAGCGTATGTGTCGTCAATCGGGGGACGACCGTAAAATCCACTCGGTCTCCCCGTGGCACTCCGATAGTTTCGAGCTGTTGGAGTGTGTATTGTGGGAGATTAGCTGGAGGTGTTTCCGGGTGAAGAGAGGCCTGGTTTAACTTCAATTTAATTTCAGTTTTGTTTTAATTTGCTTTTGATTTTTTCTGTTTCACGGTGTAGGCCAGGAGCACCCAAGCCTATATTTTCCCCACGACCCGCATGCCATTACCGTGAGATCTAGCCGGCAAGAATTGCCGCGAGAGGTCTTTGCGTGCTTAGTTGAAAACTGCGGGTTGGCTGAGAGCCATCGGTAACAGGGTTCAGGAACACGTAGAAGTTCATTCCTCTTAAACTATTGGAGGTCCCATTTGAGAATTTTAAATTGCAGTTGAAAGCGGCAGTTACCTGCCAGTCGGTAGCCAAACGTCAAATAATTATGCAAGATACAACCTACAGCAAGTGACAAATTTTTAGTTTTACATTTTTTAAAAATTAAGTTTCGTTATAATTGAATAGGTGGTGCCATCTACCCCAAGGCATTATAGTTCAATTTGTATAGGCTTTAATATTCCATTCTGATTTTCTTGACTCACCCTATTCTTTTACATAAACGTCGAGAGAATAATTGGAGCGAGACCAGTGAGTACCTTATGCGTGTGTACAACTGATGAGATGTAAAGGAATGTTTTTTGTGTGTTCTCTCGTTTTGATATATGGGATTATGGGAAACGAAAACGAAAATACATACAAAAAAAAATATTCTTCTATATTTTTTGGTGTGGTGCGAGAAATTTAGTTTTGAGCTTTTTGGAACGAGGAGTTGATTTTAAAATTGATGTAAATAAAGTTGGATAGTTTTGCAAAATCGCCATATTTTTGAGATGTAAATTTTATTGGCGTGATAAATTTTTACAGTTAAGGGCGGCCAACTGAGGCTCGTTGTAATTTACGGGTGACCAACCCAGGTCAGCCAGTTTATACAGGTGGAAAGACGCCGAACCCATTTCGGTGAAAGGCACCGCAACCCAAGGTCGACCTTCCGGAGGTCAAAGGTACGATTTTTTTTGTTTTTTTGTTATTTTTATTGGTCAATTTCTTTTTTAAAAAGTTTTTTCTTCAAAATTTTAAATTTTTTTTTTTTATTATTTAATTTATATTGTAATTGAGCGCCATAGCGGTTGCTTGGCGCGCATTTAGGGTGCACATTGGCTTCGCTCCGAATTCTT
Organism: Nephrotoma flavescens; assembly: GCA_932526605.1. NCBI lineage: Eukaryota > Metazoa > Arthropoda > Insecta > Diptera > Tipulidae > Nephrotoma > Nephrotoma flavescens. The sequence goes on along the minus strand of OW052221.1, from coordinate 21,386,650 downwards.
TCCTTTCGGTCCGTATTATTATGTGTTTTCCCCGATGATAAAATTATTTTGTTTTAAATAAAATGAATTATTAAATAGTTTTTGACTCGGTATGGTGGGACGGGAGACTCCATTCTGTGTCGGTTCCATATTTACAGGCTGAGCTTGCCACTCCCCTTCATTTCCTTGCCAAGGCACAGGGTCGGATTGGTGAGTCCGACCGTAAAATCCACACGGTCTCGTGGCACTTCGGTGGTAACATGGTGTCGAAGTGTGAATTGTGGGGAAACAGCTATAGGTATCTCCAGATGTGGCGTTCAAATGATTGACACAGTTTAATGAAACCGAAAGGATTATTTAGAAGGCCTTGCGCAGTTCAGTGTAAGCAATGTGTAGTACAATAACTAAAGAACTGCTCTCACGTATTGCACAAATCCAGTTCGAAGCAGAAAATGGCTGAAATTAAGAAAAGTTGAAAAAAGACCAAAAGGCTGATGAGTCAATTGGACTATAGTACGGAAGTAGCTGACACAAGGAGACGAATACGAAAAATTTTACAATTCAATAAAACGTTGCATAAAATAAAACACACGGTTTTATTGGGTTAGTTATCAAGGACAACAATCTCGGCCGAAAAGAAAAATGCAGCATCACAATCGCCGCCCCAGTGAAGGATGGTACCCGTGACTATTTCAACATTCGGCCCGTCGTAATTTTGCCCTTGGACATTTGGTCCTAATACAGGGTGGCGCACGAATCGTGCTACAAAAACAAAACGTAATAACTATTTTTCTGTGTGACTAATCTGTTTTTTATTTTTTTTATTTTGCAGATTATTATTTAAATTTACTAAAATGGATGCTTGGAATACCGAAACGAGGATTTGGATAGTGCAGCGCTACCATGCTTTGCAGTCCATCATTTCCGTCCAGAGGGAATTTAGGCGGGAGTTTGGCGGCACTCCCCCGAGTAGATGGACCATTATGAGGTTGGTACGCATGTTTGCTGAATCTGGAAGCATCGCACGTAGACCGTACAATCGAGATCCCTATGTTCGGGTCGAAGCCACAATCGCAGCTGTAGCATCATCAATTCAGGCAAATCCAAGTGTTTCGACTCGAGAGTTATCGGCGCAAATTGGAGTTAGCAGACGGTCATTACAACGGATAATTCATGATGACTTAAACTTGTTTCCGTACAAAATCCAAATTACAAGCAAATTAAAACCTCTGGATTTGCCTATTCGCCTGGAATTTTGCCGGAAAATTATTGAAATGGCCGAAGAAGACAACAACTTCATAAATTGCTTGTTTATGTCTGATGAGGCCCATTTTGATCTAAACGGCAATGTAAACAAGCAAAATTGCCGTATATGGAGTGAAACTAATCCAGAAATACTCCATGAGACGGAACTGCACCCAGAACGAGTGACAGTGTGGTGCGCAGTTTCATCAAGATGCATTGTCGGGCCATACTTCTTTGAAGTAAACGGTGAAACAGTAACTGTAAATGGGGACCGTTATTTAAACATGTTGAAAGATTTTTTTTACCCAGAACTGCGGCGAAGACGTATCCCTTTTAACAGCATTTGGTTCCAGTAAGATGGAGCAACTGCACATATAGCCAGACCGGTTATGGAGGAGCTCCAACGAAAATTTCCAAATAAATTAATATCCAGAAACTCCACTTTCCGCTGGCCCCCAAGGTCACCTGACCTCACTGCACCAGATTTTTTTTTATGGGGTTATGTCAAACAAGAGGTGTTTAAAACGAAACCAAGGAATTTGACTGAATTGAAGCAGTCCATTACAACAATAATTGAGGCGATCCCGACTTCAACCCTTCAGTGCGCAATGAATAATTTTCTGATCAGGTGTCGCACATGCGTGAATGAGCATGGAGGTCATTTACGGTCTATCATTTTCAAAACTAATTAGTTAAATAAAAATAAAATTGAATTATCTATACAATAAAAAAAAATAAAGCCGATTAGTCACACAGAAAAAAAGTTATTACGTTTTGTTTTTGTAGCACGATTCGTGCGCCACCCTGTATTTGATAAAAATAAAATTCGAAATACAAAAAAAACTCGATTTAACGGAAAGGTTAAATCCGAATGGAAAGTTTTTATATTTAATTGACTATAGATTTTGCACTTGTTCTGGAATATGGCCACCTAGGACAGAACTCGTTTATACCTTAACCGATTATGAAGGGATTTTGTTTGTTGGATGGAAATGAGATTCATAAACAGTTTTTAGAAGAAGTTCTAGAATATGGCCATCTGGGAAAAAACTCAGGCATTTCTTAGCTGATTATGTTGGGATTGGGTATGTTGGATGGGAATGGGATTGTTAAAGGATTTTTGGAAGAAGTTCTGGAATATGACCATCTGGGGCGGAACTCGTTCGATTCTTAACCGATTGTGATGATTGTTTTGAAATTGGGCTAGCCACCAGGAGATGAGTTTCTATTCCGACTATAATAGTTAAAAGTTAATAATTCTCCGTTTTTATTAATTGGGTATATTGGTGGGATGATTAAATGATTTTTGGAAGAGGTTTTGGAACATGGCCACCTGGGGCGGAATTCGTTCAATTCTTAACTGATTATGATGGGATTGAGTATGTTGGATTAAAATGAAATTATTAAATTATTAAATGTGACCGAATTCTGTCCTAGGTGGTTATATTCCCGAACGTCTTCCAAAAATCATTTAAGAATCCTATTCCCATCCAACATACCAAATCCCATCAATTCGGTTAAGAATTGATATAGATCCGTCCGAGGTATGGCCATATTCCAGAATTGGAAAAAAAAATCCTCCCAAAATCGTTTAAAAATCTCATTTCCATCCAACATACCCAATCCCATCATAATCGATAACCGAAAAATGGAAAATAAAAAAAATTGTCCGTCAAATCGAGCGTCCGTTAAATCGAAGTCCGTTAAATCGAGCGTCCATTAAATCGGGATCCGTTAAATCGAGGGTTTACTGTATTCCTTAAACCAAATTTAAAAAAAATATATTTCTAAACACGAAAAGTAACCCCTCTTTGACACATTTGGCTCTTCAACACATGCGGCCCTTTGAGGCATTCAGCCCTTCCGCCACATTCGCCCCTTCGTAATTTTGTCCGTCGACATTCGGTCCTTCTACATTTAGCCCTTTGATATCATACCGAATTGTAGAGGCTTCAAGTCGCGTCGCTCCTTCGAGGGCCTTTAGAAATAAATTCCAGGGGAACGGGGTTCAAAAACCTGTCGGGAATAAATGATCAACTTTACTAGTTTTATTCTAAGTGAATGATTTGAATTCAAAACTGATATTTTGATACAGTTCTAGAATACGGTCGATAGGGATGGGACTTGACCATTTCTTTACTGATCATGTTAAAACTCTACAAGTAAGGTCTAAATGGGATTCTAAAATGATTTTTTGCTAAAGCTCTAGAATATGGCCATTAGCGACAGAACAAAAATCATTTAACAAGCCCATTTCCATCGCACTTGACAAATTTCAACATAATCGATTAAGAAATGGCCAAGTTTCATCTCTATCCGAATTATTCCAGAACTTTATCAAAAAATAATTTTTTGTATCCTATTTAGGACCCACATGTCAAATTTCAAATAAATTGGTTAAAAAATGGTCTAGTTCCATAGCGATGGCCATATTTCAGAGCTTTATCGAAAAATAATTTTAGAAATACATTTCCGGTGAAAATCGGTTTAGAAATGGCCTAGTTCCATCTCTATTGACCGCCTTATCGAAAAAACATTTTAGAATCCCATTTTCATCACACGTATCGAATTTCAACAAAATCTGTTAAAAAATGGCCAAATTCCATCCCAAATTCCCAGCTATGTTCTAGAACTTTATCGCAAACTCATTTTTGAATTTTGTCAAAAAATCATTTAAGAGTCCCATTTTCCTACATGTCAAATTTTAAAAATTCAAACCGAGATTTCCTAAAAATCGGGATTTATATTTTATACAAAACCGGGATTTATAAAAAAAACCGAAATTTTGGCCAACCGGGATTTCGTTACACACCCGGATATATCACTTGGTGTTTGTGATGTGTGGATCTGTATCGATTCTACCGCAACAAGAATTCCTTCAATACTAATTGGGAACTGGATTTTAGAATGGTATTTCATATGGAGGGGAATATGGAATTAATGAAAACAATTGTAAACGGAGACGAGTCATCACGGAAAATACTGTAATCAACAACGGCGTTAATCATCAAGACAGGGATGACGTAGAATGTCCGCGAATACAACTGCATGCAAGTGATTTAATAATATTAGGAAATTAGGAACAGCGCAACTTAGGAAATAAACAGTGAACAGTGCGAAAAGTAAACGTGAAATAGTGAAGAGTGATAAATATAGTGAAATAGTGAATTTCACCTATCTCCTATTTCAAAGAAGAAGTTATAGGTGTGTTCACAACAAGTATTTTATTTGCAACATCTATAGCCCGAGTACGCCTACATACAGCGCGACATTTCTATCATCGAGTCGTGTAGCGTCGACAGTAATACGAGCTTATTTTGCTAGTGCAACATGCCATGAAGTGGTTTGACCGCCTCGATGAGGTTACTTTATCAGTTTATTGTCAGATTAATGATTGGTAAGTTCATTGAATCCTAGCCAGGATCCAGGGATGCGGGAAAGTGCAGACTGCTGGATTAGACTTATTGGCATGCTGAAATGGGGGAATAATCATGTTTCCTTCCATTTTTACTATTACTTGTATGTTGGTCCCATGCGGTCACTCCTGGTGAGGTCATAACATTGTTTGGCGTATGTGCTTGATTTATAGAATTTAATTTAAAAAAAAAATCGTTACCATCGAATAATTGCTGATGGCATTGCCATCTGTACTCGAGCATTTGACACTAGGTTTTTTTGCGAGTGTGAATCGACTTTAATACTCTGGTTCACGTTTTGCATCCTTCTATCTTATGGCGTAAACGTCGAGTAATTTTGGGAGCGAGACCAATGTGCACTTTGTGCGTGTGCGAGCGACAAAGATGTAGAGGAATATTTTTGTTGTGTTTTCTTGTTTTGGTGTGTGCGTTTGGTGCGCAGTGGAAAAGAGTGTGCAAGTGAAGCGCGATTTCCATTACGAAACAATTTATCTCAGTAAAAAATACTGAAAAAAAGAACAGAGAAAGGAATATTAAATCTACAACAGAGTGAAAGAGAAACTTCGATTTGTCTATTTTTTTATACCGAATTTTTATAGTTAAACAATTGACAACCTAACCTAAAAAATTTAATAATTTTTAGTGATTTGTGTCACCTCAATTATTATCGATTATTTTAATTTTTGGTATTTTAATTTTTGTTGTAAACTTGTAAATCTAGTTTTAAGATGTCTGAAACCGAATAGTACACAACACGAATGACAAAAACGAACCATAAATAAACTATACTCAAAAAAGGTTTGGTAGTGTGGGAGAATTTTATTCATATTGCAACACAATATTTATGTAGTAGATGTGTTGGAATGTTGCCATAAAAAGTACTCCGTTGAGCATTTTTTTCAATTTTTTATGGCAGTACACTACTACTAATACAATAATTTTGTCAGTAAAATTTTACTGGATAAAATTTTTATTTCTCTCCCACACTTGACAAATCGATAAGCTGGTCTCGCTTTTTTTTACTGAAGTGGAAATCGCGCTTCACGCGCACGAAAAAGAAAAAGAAAAAAAAATATTCTGCTTTGGTTGGTGTGAGAATTTTTGTCTGGTAGTTTAGTTTGGAATATTGACGTTGTTAAGTCGAATTCCGTTCTAAACTAAAAAAAGGTTTAGTTTTGGTTGATAAAAGGCCTAGTTTGTAAGACATTAAAAGTTATTTTTCTTTTTTTTGGAAATATTGCCCAATTTTTGTTTGCTTGATATTTTACGTGTATTCCAAGTCTCATAATATTTCACGGAGACCGCCATCATTAAAAGTTTGAGTTTTTTTAATTTTTATTTTGTGGAAAACAATTTAAATTTTTGAGTGTAATATAAAAGAAACATGTATTTGTTTGGGAAATTTGCGGTGACGTCATAAAACAAAATTTTCATCCAACGGGCACCGCATTTAACAATGGTTGACAAATTTTCATCGAATAGTTAACGAGCGTCACATTTTATCGGGTGCCGTAATTAATTTACGTGTACCGCATCATCGAAGGGTACCGCCATTAACAACAGGCAGGAGGCCAACCTACCATTGGTATTTTGTTGACCACAGGCGGGAAGTCACAACGGTTTATTTTCGGTTAAAGGCGAGATAACGCTCAACCAGATAACGGCCAGATTACGCTACAAGGAAGCATCGATCCGAGTGTGGCACCACCTGTGGCATGACGGCTACCCCACAAGGCCGCAACAGTTAAAGTACCGATTTTTATTGTTTGTATTTTGTTTAGTTTTATATTTTCGAATTTCAATTTTCCAATTCCAAAATTTGCAATTTTTAATTTTTGAAATATGTTTGCAATATATGTGCACCGACTGAGCTAGTTTTTTTCTCTCTTTTCTCTCCTTTCTTTGGCCGATGTATGTGAAGATAGTCCAAATTTCATCCCCGAAAATGCGATGGCAACACTAATTATTGCTATCATGACATTTTTTACTCTCAGTTATTTCATCCCCGATATTTACTGTCATGACAGCTAAAACTATCATGACACAAACATTTTTCTTTGCTGAGAGTAAAAATATTGCATTTTGGTGAAGGAGGAAGATTTAAAGTAATTTTTGATTTTTTTCTGTCAGTAAATTTTTTAGATAGTAGAATTTAGTAGTTTTTTTGTTTATTTACACGTTTTATAACTTTTTATTGTTTTTTATTACACGCATCAAAGTGCCGAACTCATGGGCCTACCCACCTTTCTATGTCAGTACTATAGAGCATGGATTTTTAGTCTTGGTTTAAAATTGTTAATATTCCTAGTCTAATGAAAAATAATAAGCTCTCCAACTTTGCACCTATATCAGACTATGCATCAATTGCCCATGTCATATTCATAATAATTATCACATTCTTTGCACAATATACACATTTGCAATTCAATTAAACAATTCAATAATTATTAATATTATTATTATTCATAAAATCAAGCTGACATGTGTCAACAATATCGTGTGACTGTGAATGACATTCCTAAGCCAAAAGCTAAATTATTCAAAACATCGCGCAATACACAGATTGAAATTCTTTCCACCAAAACAATAATAATAAATAACAAATGGTAATTAGAAAATATTTTTAGAATTGTACATTGTTCTGTTTATACAGTGTATCCTAAATTAAATTGTTTCGAATGTAACTTCTGCCGACACAATTATTTCGTGCACTGTACATGTCTGTTCGATCGATTCAAATCAATCGTTTCAATTATTCTAATTATTAGAATTTCCGATCTGGTTGTAAATTGATTTAATTATAGATACACGTAGTAATTCTTCGCATAGTGGTTTGATTTGCATATTCACGTATATACGTTTACAAAGGTGTGTTAATAGCTGCGACACGGTCTTTCGGGGTCACCACACCCATGTGCATAGCATATACACATTTTAACCCTCGGTATATTTTATATAATATTTTAAATGGAGGGTTAAAAGGGTGTGCACTATATATTCCGTATTTAGTAGATATCATCAATCATATTTGGCGCAATTACTTAACCTTCGCCGTACTGCATGTAATCGTGTATGTGTCATCATCTTATAAACACCAAAAAAAAAATGTTATAAGGAAATTAATTATCTACACGTGGAATCTTTATCGCACCCGATATCTACATTTCTCTTACAAGTATCACTTAACGAACGTATTTCAAGTTTATTTTTAGATGTTAGTGGTTTTGAGAGAAGATTTAGATAAAAGCATGAAGCACTTATATTTATTAAACCTATCTGATATTTTGGTATTGATTTTTTTCTAAATACGAATCGAATTCCAATTGATAAAGCAAAAAAATAATAAGTTTGCGTTTCTCTTTCATGTTTTATGGAGTTATCTTGTTTATAATAACGATTTCCAGTTCTCCTTGGAATTGTTTTAAATCCACATGTACACAATCCAAACGATTCTAATCTTAATTTTTTGTTCGAAACTTATTAGTTGTTGATGTATCGAGGTATAAGTAAAGTAATAGGTCGAAATTAATTATTATTTGTAAAGATGAAATACTACGGGTACTTGATACTAGTTTGAATTGATTTGATTCGTAAAGATGTGCTTCAACTATTAGGTTTACTGGTTTTCTTCAATATGTCAAATAAAACCATAATTCCTGTTACTTATACGACTTATTTTACAATTTACTTGATGGCGTTTAAGAAGAATGTTGGAAGAGGCCAAAACCGGTTTCATTTTAATTAGTTATTTAGTAGAAATATAAAGCACGATATAAATTTATTACATTTGAAACATAAATGTCAAATTTGAAATAAATTTTAAAAATTTATGTTAAATTTTTGAACGATACAAATACCAGGTAGCTAAATTGTGATATAGATTTAACAGATTTCACTCAAACTATGAATAAATGGAATTTTACATATTTCACTCAAGCTTAATTCAGCTAAATTCAACCGGATTAAAAAATTACAAATTTCACTCAACTACTTCAAATAAAATTTTTATTATTTCCTGAGACGTTTAAAATTCAAAAGAAACATGGAGTGTGATTTAAAAGTCGAAAAGAAATAATACAACAGTCAGAATAATCAACTAATTACTAATTTCACCTAAATCCTTCGAATTACAAATTATAATCCACTCAAATTTTATTTGAATTAAACGTTTGAGTGAAATTGGAAAGTGAAAATATAATTTAAGCAAAACTCAAAAATACATGGGTTGAAGTGTGTTTCAGAAATTTGTGGAATCTGAGATCCATTGAGTACTTCTTAGAAATAAATGGAATAAATTACTAATTTTAATTAGCTTGACGCTTTTAGTCGTGATTCCCGTACTAATATTTTTTTTATAAACCTGGAGAAATAAATAAAATTTTAGATCATTGTAAAATACGAATTAATATTTGAGTGAAATTTGAAAAAATATTAATCATCGAAAAGATTGTAATTCGATTTTGAGTAAAACTGTAAGCTTAAATCTTACAACTTTCACTCAACTCTCTTAAATCAAATCAAATTTTGACTCCTAGGTATGAATAACAAGCCTTCGGATACCAGTTTAAGTGAGTGAAATTCTAAATTTCGCTCATTTGCTGCAAAAATGACATAATCCAAAATTTTTAATTTTGCAGTAGAGCGATTTAAAAATATCATTCAAAATTGTTTGTACAAATGGCTTAAGTTTTATAATTCTTTAATATTTTGCAAATTTTCTTAGGATAGTTTTCAATATTTTAAAATGTTAATTTCTTTTACGAATTGAGTGATTTTTTATATGGAGTTTTACCTAATTTGCTAGAACCATAAAAGAGTATGTTTGGATACAAAATAATAAAAATATTAATTATTGGGTATCGTTTGATTCGAATATCTTAGAAATGAGTGAAATTTGAAGTTGTGTCACTGTTGCAGCGATATGGATAGTATTTTAGACAATAAAATCAAACATTTCAATTGGAATTTAAGTTTAGATCATTGAAAAATATGAATTAATATTTGAGTGAAATTTGAAATAATTTAAATCAAAAAGACATTACTATTTTTAAAATGCCCCTCAATTTGTATTGTAATTCGATTTTAAGTGAAACTGTAAGTTTAAATTTTTCAACTCCTTCAAATCAATTCAAATTTTGTCTCTGAGGTATGAATAACAAACCTTCGGATACCAGTTTAAGTGAGTGGAATTTAATGTTCTATAAATTTTGAGTGAAAAAAAGAACATAAAAGAAGGCTTCAAATTTAAAGAGTTTAGATATTTTTCACAAATTTTGAAAAAATCCATTTCTGATTTGAAAAGAAATGCATTTTAAATGCAACAACAACCACTTTATTTCAGTGAAATTTTACATTTTGCTCATTTGCTGCAAGAGTGACACAATCCAAAATTTATAGTTTTTCAGTAGAGCGATTTAAAAATATCACTCAAAACAGTTTAAAAACGGTCTTTTTCAAAAGTAATTTTTATTTACATACTGATTAGTAAAATATTTTTTTTCTGTTCCTACATCCTTTATCGGATCCTAATTTTTATAATTCTATGTAAATTTTTTTTGGATAGTTTCAAATATCTTAAAATTTTAATTTCTTTCGCGAATTGAGTGATTTTTTTATAGGAAGAGAGTATGTTTTGATACAAAATAATAAAAATATGAATTATTGGGTATCGATCATTTGATTCGAATTGGAATTGGCATTTTAATTGGAATTTTATTTTAGATCATTCAAATATATAAAATATAAACTAATATTTGAGTGAAATTTGAAATAATTTAAATCAAAAACTTTAAAAATGCCCCTCAAGTTGTATTGTAATTCGATTTTGAGTGAAGCTGTAAGTTTCAATTTTACAAGTTTCACTCAAGTACTTTAAATCAAATCAAATTTTGTCTCTGAGGTATGAATAACAAACCTTCGAATACCAGTTTAAGTGAGTGAAATTTAATGCTCTATAAATTTTGAGTGAAAATAAAAATTAAAAACAATTAACTTGAGAGTTGAGATATTTTTAACAGATTTTCAAAAAATTCATTTCTGACTTAGAAATACATTTACAAAAAAGCAACAACAACCATTTATTTCATTGAAATTTAACATTAATAATTTAAACAAAACTCAAAAATTCATGAGTTGAGGTGTGTTTCAGAAATTTATTGAATCTATTGACAAAATAAGAAATATATGAATTAAATTACTTATATTAATTAGCTTAACGCTTTTAGTCCTAATCCGCGTAATAATATTAAATACTGGAATTAAATTATGTCTGATAATTTTTTGGTGATCAGGTTTACAACTTGATATTTTGTTATTGTAAACCTGAAGAAATAAATATGAAATTCAAAAACTGTTTGAGTGAAATTCAAATATATCGCTCATATATCGCTCAGAGTGACACAATTCAAAGTTTTTAATTTTTCAGTAGAGCGATTTGAAAATATCACTCAAAATTGTTCGTAAAAACGGCGTTTTTCAGAAGTAAATAAAAATACATTCTGATTAGTAAAATATTATTTTTATTCCTACATTCTCAACCGGTCTTTAATTTTTATAATTCTTTAAAATTTTGCAAATTATCTTCGAATAGTTTTCAATATCTTAAGATAATAATTTCTCTTGTGAATTGAGTGATTTTTTATCTGGAAGTTTACGTATTTTGCTAGAAATAACTACATAAGAGAGCAGGTTTTGATACAAAATAATAAAAATATGATTTATTGGGAAATGTTTGATTCGAATATCTTAGAAATGAGTGAGTTTTGAGTTGTGACACTGTTGCAGCAAATGAGCGATATATACTTATGGATAACATTTCACACAATAACATCAAACTTTTTAATTTGAATTTAATTTTAGATCATGGATTCAAACTAATATTTGAGTGAAATTTGAAATAATTTAAATTTATTAGACATAACTATTTTAATTAGCCCTCAAGTTTGTATTGAATCTGTAAGGTTAAATTTTACAAGTTTCACTCAACTCCTTCAAATCAAATGAAATTTTAAATTGTAACACAAGTTCAAGATTAAAAAATACAAGTATTGTAATGATTAAACAATTATTTAAGGCTCAAAATGGAATACAAATATGACTTAAATTAAAATCAAAAAAATTTATTTGAGTAAAATTTGAATATCGAGGTGTAAATAATAATAAATTGTATTCCAATTTGAGTAAAATTTAATGCTTTATAAATTTTCCCAAGAAACCCATATTTAAAGAGAGGAGTTATTTTTTAAAAATTTGTATTTAACAAAACAAAATTTATTGGCAAAACAAAATTTTTAATTAACTCAATCTTTTATAACCCCACGAACTTCGTTTATGTTCAGTGAATATTCACAACAACTTTAGTTGAGTGAAACTTTATAATATACACTTATTATAAATATGAATTTTATTTTTAGTGAAACCTCAGAATTTGGATTAAATTCAATGAAATTAAAAAATACTGTGCATATTCTAATAAATTTTTGAGTGAAATTTTAAAGCTGAGAATTAAAACCTTAAATTTGAAGAGTCTAGTCATTAATTACAAAAACTACAAAACATAATTTGTTAAGCCCTGTCATTCTGATATCTACAATTTAATTTGAGTGGAATTCTACAAACGCCTCTGAATCCGTTGAAATTCGAAATAAATTTTGAACGTAAGAAACAAATTTTCATTGAGAATAGCGAATCAAAGACCCTTCCAAATTCTGAGTGTAAAAGTTAAAACAAAAATTATAATAAAATAAAAAATAAAAATGTCAATTACAAATGTAAAACTTTGGAGCTTGAGAGCTTTTGAAAAATTGTGCAAATAAAAATTAGTTAACAGTTTGCACCTCAAACTAAAATTTGAGTATAACTAGAAATAATTTAAATTGAGTATTATATTGACTTAAATTAAATTTTAAGTGAAAATTAATATAAAAAAAACAATTTAAATTTAGAAAGTTGAGTTAATTTACAGATGTATATTTCTATTTTACCAAACCAGATCAGGCATAAATTAAAAATTTTAATCGCCTTTTGACCCTTCAACCCCGGAAAAGCATTAGCCAGTCGTTTCAAAATATGAGTTTAATTTTGAGTGAACTCTAAATATTTAATTGAAACGAATGAAAACAAATATTAAATACAGCAGTGCCAACCATTTCATAACAGTAAAATTTTTGAAATACAGCCTTAGTTCAAAATATGATTTTGAAAAATCTAAATAGGTACTCTGAATTTTGAGTAAAATTTAGAAAAAAATATATTCTAAAATAATGTTTTTGCCAAAAATAAAATAATAATAATCTGAACCGAAATAACTTCACTTTCTATTTGAATTCTTCAAGGTTATTCCACTAATTTCATCTAAATACTTTGGATTTCAATTTGAGTGCAGTTTAAAATATGAAATAAAAGAAACCAATTTTAAAAAGTTGAAATATTTTAACAACTTTACGTAAGTCCTTCTAAAACATTCACTAAACTCTGATTTGAAAAAATAAATAATAATTATTTTAAATGAAGAAATCATTTTATTTGAGTGGAAAAAAAAAATTCACTCAATCCCTTCAGAATACGAGTTCCACTTCTAATGTAATATGTGATGAAAACAGAATTGAAGTTATGGATAAATTTATACTTATCTGGAGTAAACCTTTATATTTAAGAGCTTAGGAGCATTTGAGTGAAATTTAAAATTAGAGTGAAACTTAAAATAATTTAAATAAACGCAGCATTTCGTTTTAAAATATTTCTCGATTTCTCGAAGAAAATTTAAATGGATTAAAATTTTACTCAACTCTTGGAAATCAAATAAATTTTTGAATAGTATATGAAAACGAATATTAAATTTAAATTGTCTCGTTAGAAGTAAAACGAATTCAATAAACTTCAAAACTTATGTTGTAGGAAAATTTGAAGTTAGAATTAGTACAGATGATGGTGAAATTTAAAATTTGAAAAAAGCTTTACTCGTTCGACTCTCCACTCCCGCAATAATATCAATGAAAAATATTTCACTAATTCCAACTAAGATTTATTTTGTTTTTTAAAGTGGCACAAAAACAATCATTTTACTTGAGTGTAATTTTACAAATGTTAATCAACCCTTTTGATTCAATTGAAAAACTAAAGAGAAATAATCTGAATCAAAATGAATTCAATCGTGAAGTATCAACCACTTAAATATGCGAATCAAATGTTGAGTGAAAACTTAGAAATTTCACTTGATTTTTCTGATTTAACCAAATTCATAAAATAAAAACCCGTTTTGAGTAAACCTTTGTGGTGAACGTGTATGAGTGAAATTTACAAAAATATTGAGTCATAATTTTATTACTCAAACTAAATTTGAGTGAAATTTGAAATAGTTTATATCCGCTCGGATAATCGATTTGTATTAACAAATATGATAATTACAAACTAATGCAACCCTGCACCAAATATTTAGATATGTAAATTGATTTCAATTTTCATAACGATGAAAGAGAAAAGTACGTGGTTGCATCATTTCGTATTTATACGTCTTGTAATTAATTATATCGTATAAATTAACAACAGAAATTTATTCAAGACGAGAAACTCTATTGTTTATTAGCTAATGTGTGTTGCAGTACATATATAGTACAATATGGTAAGTGCGGCGGCATATATGATGTAAGAGATACTCGATCTCAAATAATTTATATTATCGCACGTTTTTGGGGTCACAATATATAAATTTCATGATTAGCTCGGTTTTGAAGAATGCATCGTGCACTTTAACTAATTAACGTATACATGTACGTACTCGAATTAGGCAATTTTCAAGAAGTTGTGTTGTAATATTTTTTATTTATCTTATCTTGCATTATAGCAATTAACTAACTTAAGATGAGCGCTGGTGTGGGGGTATGTACATCGACCGCCGCAATAATTATTGGTATTTACAAATTGAAATTTATTTCATCAATTTTACGTTTGATTGACTCTCTGTAATTCGGTTTCGGTTGTATAAAAATATAATATATAAATATTTTTTCGTCTTTATTTGGCGCGAATCCAAAAAATTGATTGTTTTTTGTTGTTGTTTTGATTTCAAATCAAATTACTTTATACATTTTTGTACTCCTATTTGCTATTTAAATCGAACAAATTAAAATATCAAAGCGCGCACGTTGTTTTTAACAAAATAGTTTTGGTTGCCATTTATATTATGGTGATGATGCTGGTAACCAAAAAAAGAATGGATTTTATTTGTGAATGGATTTGACGTTTTTAGAAAGAATGTGAGTATACGTGCATGTTGATCATTGCTGTCAAAAGTGGTAATTAAGCTAAGAAAATTAAGGCAAAAAATTATATTTTCAATAGTGTAGATATGGTAAAAGACACGTGTGCCTTGGTGGCATATCGGGACAGTCTGACCTTATATAGCAGATACCAAAGAAATCAAATATCAGGGAGTAGATCCACCATAACCGATTTCTGGTCTGATGCCAGCAAACGTTTCATCCTAAAATTACAGCTTTATATGTCGTTATAAAAAATCGAATAGCCAAAACCTCCCTGGAGATCTAGAACCTCGATTGCCTCACAGAATAGGCAGATATGGGGGAATTACTTTAGTAGCCTCAGAAGGAGAACGGTAGTTGCCGTTTGTTAAAACTCAATTTTGAGTGAAAATTATTAAATAAATTAATTATTCTAATACCATGACGCGCACAAGTTCCTCATTTTTTAAGCAAACTCCTCATCGGCTGCTTCTGATTTTTGTGACAATCTTTTTTATTCTCACAATAACAAGACATCACGGAGATTCCATAACAATGCGACCATACATAAATTACGGATTGCACCGTTTCATTATAGACATGCTCAGTGCGATTTTTTTAAACAAAACCCTCAACGGCTCTCCATCTCATTTTTCAGTGAATCTAATTTAGACCAATAACTAGACATCCGAGAGATTACAACAAAATGCCACAATATAGGAATAACTTCCACGGATTTCAAAAATTCAAAATCAGTGCTCCGTTCGAGAAACATTCCGCGAATTACGCCATTTTTATCATCGCCACAACCGCCTCGCCGAGGTGACTGTTCGACGTTTGGTAGCCAAATTCCATCACTGCTGTGCTTCAGAGTGAATACGGTAAAAGCTGAGGCAGTCAAATTCTCGTCGCCCACAAGAACTTGGCCTTTCTGCAACTTCAACTTGGCGAAATTTGCATCGAGTATTGGTTCTGGACTCGTATAAAAACCAGCTGGTTCAACTTGGCGATGTGCCCAAATGAGCGATGCCTTAAACCAAGGGTCAAAAAATAAATAATTCTAGGAAATGACTTCAGGATAGGTCTCTTGATGTTAAATATTTGCAACTCACCAACTTTCTGGCGCCCAGGGTGGTCAATTCCAATTTTTTTGAAAATCCAAAACTGGAGACCAATATGATCACCATTTCATTGTATTATGTATTCAAGATGTCGAGACATAGATCAGTCTAAGGAATACTAACACATAGAAGTGTGGATAGAATAAATGGGGAGAAGTTTCCAAATAACCGGACTAGATACATAAACGTATGCACCTAATTGTCGAAGCATATAACTCAAAGAACATCAAAGATAGCGCGCAATTTTTTATCTACATTCAAGGTGGCAAATGTAACTTCCCGGAACACGATAGCAGGCATACGAACTATCCAGATATCATCAACAGCATAAGGTTTACTTGGATAGGGCTTACCAATGACATCGAAATAAAATGGTTGGGCTACAAATTTTAGTTTAAGAAACTTGGAGCAAATAAACCGAATATCGGCGTGAAAGCTGCCACGGTAAATTAAAATAATTACAAAAGCTGTAAATAAGAAAACAGGTCCTGACCCCAATGGCTTCTTAACAGAAGTATGAGAAAAGTTACATTGGCTAATATTACATTTAATGCTAAACATGTACGAGTACAAAGCATTCTTTAATTTAGGAACATTCTGTACTAATTGGAAGATTATATGCCTCTTTCTCATCTACAGGGGACAATGATATGCAGAGGTGCCATCAAAGTGGTAAAAAACGAAGCAATTTTTCGCGAAGTATATTGTCTTGCTGGAAGATACGATAATGCAACTCTGCACTGAGGATTATCTCATCTTAAGTAATTTGTGCTCCTTTATGGAACCAAGGCTAAGCAGGGGATAGATTGTTTAGGGTCTCTGGGCCTTGGGTGCGTCATTCGAAGTTCTCTTGCGGAAGCCAACGTCTAATGGTTCGTCACAATAACGCAGGTAATGACGTAGTTGTAAGTTACTCGTGACATCGAAGGAGCCAAAAGGAAAAATTAAAACATCAGATTGATGGTTGACATCGTTAGAGCAGACACGAAGAGCATTTCAGTGTCGCTTGTTGATGTCAACAGTGAGTTCGATCCTGCCGAATAGTTTAGAAAACTTTCTGTTCAAAAAGATGCAGTGTGCAAAACATGGGAAATTAACGGGAAAAAAGTGGAATTAGGCTACTACGTGATTCAATTATACTTATTTTCCAGCATACCTAAATAGAATTGGAAAACCAGAATCGGTGAACGGTATATACTGTAATAGATGTACTTATATTGGATAATCCAACAGACATCCATTGAATGTAGAAAGGCCAAGCTATAGTTGGAAATTTACTGTCTAGAGTGGTATTAATTAAAGGTATCCTACAAAGGAGGAACTATGGAAAGCAACTGCACGATAATTGAAAAATTCTTGCGCACCAATAAAATGTGTTAAACATCCTATTAAAGTTAGCGGACCCCAGCCGAAAAATGACGATAATTGAGATTCAAAATATTCAAACGAAAATATCACACTACTGAAATTAGCAGAAAATTGGACCTAAACTACATTATCGACATTTCGACCGAACTTTCGTATAAAGTAGTTTCTATCGACATATTGAGGTCGCAATTCATAATAATATAAAACTGCATTATCGATACATATATTGCGAGGGAATCAATAATAGTATAAAAACTGCATTATTGACATTTTGGGCGAAATTCCATTAAAAACTGCATTACCGATAGAATTATAGAATGAAATGAAAACTAGAAAATTTTGTTGCGTAAGTGGGATATATTATTAGGCTCGGGCCTACAAACAGAATAACAATTTTGTGTCTTTGATATTTTTAGTACGGAATTTAGTATGGAATTAAAACAATTTTTTCCACATAGTGGACAAATTGCATATTGGGTATTGATTACCTCGCAATATGTCAATAAAGTATTTTTTCTGCCGGATTTTCGGTGAAAATGCCAATAATGCAGTTTTAATAATATTATGAATTTAAATCTCAATAGGTCGATAAAGTCGTTTGTTGGGTGAAATTTCGGCTGAAATGCTGATAATGCAGTTTACACCAAATTTTCTACTAACTCCAATAGTATTAAAATGATGGCAGAGTTTGTCGGTCGATAATGCAGTCAAAACTGTCGATAATTCAGATACACATTTTATGTGGGGAAAGTAATTATTATTTAGTTCCTAAAAACCAACTAAACAATTTAAACTAAAAAAATTTCAATCGAAACAATTAAAAGTAATATACCAACCAAACTTCTCGAAGGGCTGTATTAGATGTTTGGGGAGGTAAGACGTGAAATGCAACTATAATTACATGTTTGGAGAATATTTTAAATGAAATGCCATATAATAATTATCCTTTAAGAACGTTAGGTCAATTTTCATGTGGAGAGTATGGGAAAACTCGATTGAATGTATCGCAAACACAAAATTTGAAAATTTCTAAAAATTGACCGTTTAAAGTGTCATGGCTGAAAATAGATTCAAATGAAAAGTCTTAATCATGCTCACACCTGGAAAAAATTCCTTGTTGGAAGTCCGGGAAAACTCAATTGAATATATCGCACACACAAAATTCGAAAATTTCTAAAATTTGACCGTTTTATTTAACGGTCAATTTTTAGAAATTTTCAAAAATGAAATATTTTCCAGGTATAAGCATTATTAAGACCTGCCATTTGAATCTATTTCCAGCCATGACACTTTTAATGGTCAATTTTTAGAAATTTTCAAGTTTTGTGTGTGCGATACAGAAAGTTTCGGACTCTTCACATGGAAATCGGCCTGACATTCATTTTTTACATGCGAAGAACATAAGTTGTTTTTGAATCTGCATTATCGCCATTTCCGGTTGACAATTTTTTGTTATTACAGCCGAATCCGCATTATTAACTTTTTTCGGCTGATATATTTTAGTTGTTACATCATCCGAATCTGCATTATCGACAATTTTCGGTTGAACTGAGTCGGCTAACTTTAACAGTATGTGTTAACGCTTATTTTTCCGTATTCTCTAAAATTTTTGGGATTCATGTTTCGACAGGGGTATGAAACTGTTATCGAAAAGCTTTACCAATTTAGGTCTTGGGCATTTAAAAGAACCTTATATTTATCAATTGGCTGCTTAAACAGCGAGCAGATGCCACTTAAAAAAAATCCGTAATGAACAGTGTTGAAAATTTCGACCTTTAACCGGATACGACAAGCAAAATTTACGCATTTTGAATATGCATCCACAGCGACCTACAATTTGGTGCGGCTTTTAAGCTGGTAGAACCACCAGACTTACATTGTAGTTTCGGTACGCATTATATCTCGTAACAACAAGGTCAAATGGTCATCTAGGTCTTATATTTCGAAGTATTTTTCTGAGAGCACGTGAACTGCTCAGGACGATTGTAGAACTAAAAGACGAAATCGTATTTCGTGATAAATTTTGTGGAGACTGACTTATTTGTAACTCTACAATAAGTTAGCAATCGGGTTGACTTATTGTAGACATTATTTGGTTTATTTTAATAAGTTACCAGTATGAGAAGAAGCCCATAAAACTCAAAGAAGTCTACAATAAGCCTACACGAGAGGACTTAGTCTCCACAAAATAGTAGTCTCAGTTAAAAAATAATCATAGAGATACCTTATTTCAAATAGTGATGGCGCTGATCAAATTAAAAATTGTATAAAAATTTTCAAATAACAATTAAAGCTCTAAATAGCAATTCACAAACTGTTTAGAGACGTCTGAGTTCTTGGAAATGCGTAACAATTTCGTCCTAATTTTCTTCGCAGTTGGAAATTCGACCTAAAATAATATTAAATCTGCCTTTGCCTAACACTGCAAATAAAATTGTCTCATGATAAAGAAGATATCACGGATATTTGCAACCTATTAGCAAATTTAATTCTCGAGACCCCGAGAAAAACCCACATTTTTAAAAACCAACTGTTATACAAACGTTAAACACTCCTTCAGAATTGCAAAACAGCAAATACCAAAAATGCCATCCAGATTTTTTTTTTAAACGAAACATGTTTTTTTGCAAATGAAAATTTTTTCTAATTAACCGCGCAGCATGTGCGGATTAATTTGTCGCTACGCCACGCCATATTGTTACACAGAACTCAATTAACAGAATTTGCAAATTCTTGAAATTCAATACATCAATGTTTATATAAAAAACTGCGGTTAGTAATTTCCATGTCTACATAATTAATTTAGTAACAAATTGCTTTATGTCGGTTTCGATCGAACTTGAATGAAATTAACCGACCGAATAAATTCCTTATCTAAAAGTGTGTTCAATTTCATTCGCCACAAATAACTAAATTTTGTACAAAAGTCACCAAATTGTTAGATTATTTAAATTTCTGTTAAACAGATTCAAAAATTGTTTATGCATAGAGAATTTTTGATCGCGGGTTAAATATCAATAAATTATTGATTGTTTAGAGCACGATCGCACGTTCTAACCACTGGGCGTCTACATTACTAATCCATTAGATAATCATGACTCGTGCATTTATCAGCATTAATCATGCATCAACAATTCGGCACTTAATATGAATCACTCCCGCACACAAAAAAAAAACATAATCAACATCAACTGTCCTATTGTAACCAATTTAACCTCACTTCAATTGTTACCAATTGACCTATACACCAAATTAAGACAAGACGAAAAAAAACACTAAGAACAGCATGAATTGACAGAAAATAATTAAATAAATAAATTTTTACTAAATAAGGAATATATAAACTTATTAAAGTATAATATAATATGCTTATATAAACATTCATGTACAAAAATACACATACCTACATACATATAGGTTATGTCTTACTTAAAATGTTCATACGAATGGAGACGATAATACGTAAAACACACAGACAATTTTTATTTTATATAAATATTTAATACAACGAATACTTACAAAAAATCCATAGCAAATTTCATTCAATATTTATCAAAATGTATCCATTTTTAATGCCATATGAGTTATGTGGAAAACACCCTGCAAACAAAAAAAAAAGAAAACGAATTAAATTAAAAATTAAATTTATCATAAACGATCTTGAATGTATATATAAAATAAAAATAAAGTTATTTTTAGGTTATCCATCTCTTTCGAACCGTCCCACATTAATATTGTATGTAATTTACGCATAAAATTAATGTTGACAGAATAATATAAATATGTGGATTAACTTTTAATTTTTTCTTCTTAAACCAAATCGAAATTATTTTGTCATTACATGCTAAATTATAAAATTTTAATATACATATCTAATTGAATATGATTATAATTGTGGGTGACACTTCTGTGGAATATACTTTGAATACACTTGCAAGGAATAATCAAAATTGTCGATAGGGTGTTTAGTTTATATTTTGTTTTACAAAATACTAGTAGGTAGGGTGGACTACCCGACAAGCAGTTATTTTTAGATATAGTGTTTTTTAGATAATTATTGAATCTTACTTAAAGGATTCTTCATACAGGATGAGTTATAACGGTGCATGGTAGGAGAAAATTACTTATAATGAAAATTGTTCAGTGTCGAGTGGGACATTTTGTCGGTTAGTGACCTTGAAATTCATTATTAGTTTTTTTTAATTGGAACCTGTACTTTTGAGTCTACTTTTTGATTAAGCAGTTAAAAATAAATGCTTCAAAAAAAGTTCTAACAGTGTTTCGTTGTAACGGGAAATAAAAATAAATAAAATCAATTCTTTGCATTTTAACAAATTTTTAATTTAGACACTGCTAAGTCAAAGCATAATTGTTTTTATTTAGTTTTATTTCTTGTTACAACGAAACAGTTAGAAGTTAGAGAAAATTGTTTCACTGTAACGTAAATCAATTTATCTTGGACTAAACCAGTCGAAAGTCACCATTTTGAACACAAGCTTGAGCGCCTGTGGTAATATTCGGGTACCAGCATGAGGTAAATTGGATATTATTGTGAAATTTGTGAACGTTCAGATGGAGTATCCGCTACTTGTGACTGCAGTCGATGGAGCAAATGTCCGTTGGTTTCACTTGGTGTTCTTCAGCCAATTTAATTCAGTCGATGGGCCGCACTATCGTTTTTGTCCGTAAAGCTGCGGAAATTTTAAGGTCACAATAAACTCTCAACTCTGCATCAACAAGTGTCCAATGCGCGCCAGCAATATTTTAATGATTCATTGAGCATATGATAGGGAATGGGAAGTTTCTTACAAGTTACTTGGGCGACATTATTGTAACAAGTCGCACCAAAGAAGAACATCTCAAAAATCTGGAAGAAATTTTTAAAGATCTTGCTGCTACTAACTTGAAGTGCAAATTCTTCCAAACTAAAGTGAATTATTTAAGGCATATTTTGGATAAATCTGGAATCCGACCATCATCCGAATGAGTTCGAGCGATTGAAGAGATGGTCCGGCCAACCAACAAACTTTAAAGGATTGTAAGCTTTCATTGGTAAAGTTAATTATTACAACTGTTTTTAGAGAATTTTTCGCAGCTTGTATAGCTCCCCTTAAAGCATTGTGTAAGAAAAATGCTTCATTTTTTGGGTGAAAGGAACAAGAAAATTCTTTTTGTCAAATAAAGAATTTCATGGCGAAAGCGTCGCAGCTTGTCCACTATCAGCATGACTGCCCACTTTTGTTAGTGACAAATTCCACAAGTCATGGAGTAGGGCAGTGATCTCTCATATGATAGAAAGGAGTATCCGACAGCATTTTCTACGAAGACGCTTGATGATAATCAGAAGAAATACAGTCAAATTTAAAAGAAGCACGTTCGATCGTCAATGGCTGTAAAAAATTTCACCAACATCTCTATGGCAGGTAATTTATTCTAGTCCCTCGTCATAAGTTCCTCGTCCCCCAGAAATGGATGTGAAACTATCGTGAAGAGCGTGCGTGTCAAATGAACAAAGAATATCACGAAGTGTTTCCACTGGGCAGTAAACAAATTGCTACAGAAACCACTAGAGCATACTAGCGAGTGTTCTATCCTATGTGAAGGAAGGAAGGCCAGACTTAATCCAAAATCCAGATCTTCAGAAATTTCATGTCAATAACGTTCTTCTTTCCCAGACTTATAGTACAATCGACCCATAATTCCTCTCAGTCTGCGTCAACAATGCTGGGGACCGAACATCGACAGCGAAATCAAAACCACAGTGACGAAATGTCGAACATGCCAGAAGGTTGCACCGAATCCGAGAAGGGTGTTCGAAAGCTGAATTGTAAATTGCACAGAAAGCATTGTAAGTGATAAGGGGAAAAAGTTTTCATCACCAGATTTTCACGAGTTCTGTTAACGCAATGGTATTGCTCACTTAACAACTGCGCCTTTCCAACCTTCGTCAAATGGGGAGGCAGAAAGGTTTGTACCAAAATCGGTAGTACTGAACACGCGACACTGACACAGACTGGTTTGGTGCGACGTCATTAAAACTGAACCTGAGCTCGAAACCTGATCCTGATCCGTTCGTTATCGCTGGAATTTCGAAAAGTCAAAATCAACATCAATTATTGAGCGAGGTTGGTATAGACACTCCTCCACAATCGATGCTTCGACAGACACCTATAGACTCTGAACCTGGTAAAAAGTGACCACGTCGTTAAGCGAGAATTCTACGACCTGCTCTGGTTTTAGCACTTCTTATGCACTTTTATGAGCCATCATAATCCATCCCACACTATAACTGCAGATCATTTAAAATCTTCTCCCATGCCAAAATCATCTCCCATGCCCAATAAAGTTACAGTGTGTGCCTTTACACATTTTGGTTCAAATTAAACTTTTTTCACGTAAACGTAAAGTTTATTTCTTGGACGGAGTAAATTCCACGCGCATTGATTAATGCTGGTTCATCAATTTTTTGAACTATATTCCAATGTTTTCATATTGCTGAACTTTAAGTTCCAAATCGAAATCGGCAGTGGCCATTGACGTTACTGTTTCCGTTTTTTCATGGTTATCAGATTCTAAATCAAAATTGCACTTTTTTTTAAATTTTTCTTGTCTTTGTCGTTTTCTTTCTTCCTTTTCATTTCTTTATCTTTTTTTTCTAATTTAGTTTTAGTATATGAAATCCATTGTTGTGATCGTGATGAGATCACTACCGGTAATTTTTCCCATCTACTGGAAATTGTTTCAAGCTTAGGTGTGGACCAAATTAAATTCTGTTTGAATGTAGTAGTTTGATATGTAATTTCGACAGTTACTGAACCATCCAATGCTACGTTTAGGGTCGGAGCGGTTTCCTGTCCTAAAATACTATTCAGATAAACATCCATTTTATCAAGGTCGAAAATGTCATTGCTCGCCGTTTCTCGAACGTTGAGCTCGGAAGGATCATCGTGACAGTTATCCTTCGATTCATTAATATTTATTTCCGCAATTATAATTTTCAAATATCTCCAATATTCGAGTAAACATGTATCTTCTTTTGATCTTTTGATCCAGTCCACGGAATTGCACAAATGAGCCAGTTCTAAAATATTTAATTTTGATCTCTCCTAAATAACTATTCAAATGCTCTGAATGTTTCTGTAGAATAATTAAGTTATCACTATTTTGTTGGTCATCGCTTTTGTAGTTCTCTATTGCGAGTGGGGCTAGTTCACTGCTAAGTAGTTTCCCGTAATTTATTGTATTGGCTTTAAGGGGACATAACCCACAAGCTTTGAACCCATTTCTTAATTTTTTTTCATAGCGCCCGTTGTGAAAAATTGATGATAGCAAAGGCCCAAAATCATCACGACAAATCCGTGCTCCATTATTTTTCATTCGCCAATTATGGTGTTTCTCCAGTCTTGCTTTAATGGATGAAAGTACGCCACATCCATCGGTTGCAGTATAGAAGTCGCATTCGGTAGCAGTAAAATTAATATTATTTCTTTTGCATTGCAAAATTCACTTAGGATCAAGGTCATGCGCGAAGTATGCCCATTAACGAAAAGAACAACAGAAAAATTCATTTTTTTTTTACTAACCATGGGTAGGATTTCTTAGCAATATACTCGAAAAATAGTTCGCTTGTCATTCAGCCAGATTCACTTCTTCCAATTCTCCAACTAACTGGCATGCTCTTAGCGATGTTAATAGGAATCTGTTAAATGGAAAGACAACCATTGGGAGGACCATGGTTTCCTTTGGGAGTTACCCATTAGGAGAGTACAGATATTTTCTTTTTCATCGTTTGCTGCATAAGAATATACAGATTTTTGCCCTTTCTTAACCAAAACAGAATTTTTTTTAGGACTTAAGAAGAAAGCGGTTTCATCGCAATTGAAATTTCTTTCAGGGTGATCAAAAATAGTTAGATATCCGTTAACTCACTTGTGCCCGATATTTAACTAAGGCACTGCGAGACTAGTTTAGAAATTGAAGTATTTCTTTCCAAAAATTCATTATACCAATGACGACCTAAATCAGATATATTTGTACAAGTTCGATTATAAAATCAAAAACAAAATTGAAAGAAGTTTACATGGTCTACCGTATCGGAAATTATTTAGAATATTCAAATTTTTTACGACAATTTGAACGGAATCCAACAGCATTTCTTTTGATATAGTGAATCCGGTTTTAGCCGTGTGATCAATCCAAGTACATAAATGCATTTCCTGTTCCTTTGATAAAATGCTTGGCGCGCCTTGCTTTGTATCGGCACTCAGGTTCATAGTATGATGATTGTATAAAGTTGTTTTCGGTACGTTATAAGTTTTGCTCGCAGAGTGAACCGTCATACCGCCTTTACTGTTTCCAGTTTCGTAAATTGGCAGATCAAACGAAGCAGGGTGATAGAGGAGTTCATTTTCAGCAAAAACAGCCAAGTAAAATTTTTTCGAATTGTTGATGGTGCAAAAGAGTACTTTTTAGTGAAAAGAAACTAAATGTTCTTTTGTTTGACTTGCTTTTCTTAGAAGAGCGTGCCTTTCCACTTTTATAATGCAGCTTATTATCTTCTGTCAAATAAAAACAATGGTTTTGTAAACTTTTTTGTATTTCAAAATTTTTTGTTGATGTTTAAGTGACGCGAGCGGGAAAAGAATGTACTACAGATAGTTGACCCACTATCACAAAAATATGCGACACTAATGCAGGTTTTAAAATGTTATCACACACCACATCTATTCACAATAGAATGTTTTTTATCATTTTTTTTCACAAAGTAAGTTGTGTTTATTAAAAAACGCACTTTAAAAAATTTTGAGTTCTAAAATAGATGCTGTGTCAGAAATTTAACAAAATAAAAAAAAATTTTTTTTTTAATTTTAAATATTATATGGATTTCTCTCGAATTTCCCGGAATTTTCTCGGTTCAAAGCCCCTATCACCCTGTTTCGTTTGGTCTGCCAATTTTGGGACACCCTGTATATTAAAATAATGTAAATCAGTTGAGAACGACTGAACCGATTTGACTCAATCTTTTTTTGTTGTATTCACAATTGTCAGGAGATGGTTCTTGCGAAAGAAAATTTTGGGATAATTTAACGGAAAATTCGTAAAATTGAATAATGATGTTTTTCAGTTGAGAACGGCTGAACCGATTTGGCTCAATCTTTTTTGCTGTGTTCAAAATTACCAGGAGATGGTTCTTACGAAAGAAAATTTTGGGGAAATCCACCGGAAAAGTCAAAAAACTCAGAAAATCGAAAAAAGATGTTTTTCAGTTGAGAACGGCTGTGCCGGTTTGGCTCAATCTTTTTTGCCGTGTTCGAAATTGCCAGGAGATGGTTCTTACGGCAGAAAGTTTTGGGGAAATCCACCAGAAAAGTCAAATTCAGAAAATCGAAAAATATGTTTTTCAGTCTAGAATGGCTGCACCGATTTGGCTCAATTTTTTTTTGGTTGTGTTCACAATTGCCAGGATATAGTTCTAACGAAAGAAAATTTTGGGAAAATTTACCGGAAAAGCCGAAAAATTTGGAAAATCGAAAAATGGTGTTTCTCGACGACTGAACCGATTTAGCTCAATTATTTTTTGTTGTGTTTGGAATTGCCTAAAGGTGGTACTTACGGAAGAAAACTTTGGGGAAATTCACCGGAAAAGTCAAAAAATTCAGAAAATCGAAAAAAGATGTTTTTCAGACGAGAACGGCTAAACCGATTTGGCTCAATCTTTTTTGTTATGTTTGCAATTGCCAGGAGATGTTTCTAAGGAAATTTTTTTTTGAGAAAACTTGCTGGAAAAGTCGGAAAATTTGTAAAATCGAAAAATGTTGTTTTTCAGTTGAGAACGGCTGAATTGATTTGGCTCAATCGTTTTTTGTTGTGTTCGCAATTGCGTAAAGATGGTTCTTACGAAAGAAAATTTTGGCAAAGATTTACCGGAAAAGTCGGAAAATCGAAAAACGATGTTTTTCAGTTGAGAACGGGTGAAACGATTTGGCTCAATCTTTTCTTGTTGTGTTCACAATTACCAGAAAATGATTCTTACGAAAGAAAATTTTGGGAAAACTCACCGGAAAAGTCGGAGAACGGCTGAACCGATTTGGCTCAATCTTTTTTTGTTATGTTCGCAAATGCCAGGAGATAGTTCTTACGAAAGAAAATTTTGGGGAAATCCACCGAAAAAGTCGGAAAATTCAGAAAATCGAAAAATATACGCTGGGTCGTTCCGTATTACCGCTTCTATCGAAAACATTCGCAACACATTGCAATGTTGAGTACTGTAACTCCATTAAGTCCAATAAATATGTATGCAAATACGTGAACGAATGTAGCAACCTGGCAGTGTTCGGCATTGCTGCTCCAGATGCAAATGATAAAGTGTCAAGATTCCAATTGAGCCGTTATGTCACTTCCAATGAGACGATCTCGCGTATTTTCTCATTTGCAATACAGGGGGTCATGCCACTGTCCAACATTTTTAGGTGTACTTGGAGAATGGACAACATGTCTATTTCACCGAAGCGAATGCAGCCCAACGAGCAAAACGACCACCAGCTACCACACTCACGAATTACTTCGAAAGCGATCCGGAATTGTCGAAAGCGATCCGGTCGCACGAACCTTGCTTTACTGGGAAATGTCACGCTATTATACTTGAAACCAGTCGACGAAGAAGTTTCAACGACGAAAGAAAGGTCAACATGTTGCAGGATACGTCGATGTGTATTCGACTGACGCGCTTGGCCGTGTGTACACCGTTCATCCACAACAAGACGAATGCTTCTATTTTCGTTTGCTTTTGTTCCATGTTCGTAGTCCTACTTCGTTCGAATCGCGTCGTACTATAGATGGTGTGTTGTGTGCCACATATCGAGAGGTTTGCCATCGTCTGAATTTACTGAAAAACGACTGACATTGGGACTCAACACTCGCGGATACCACTGTTTC
Organism: Nephrotoma flavescens; assembly: GCA_932526605.1. Lineage (NCBI taxonomy): Eukaryota > Metazoa > Arthropoda > Insecta > Diptera > Tipulidae > Nephrotoma > Nephrotoma flavescens. The sequence continues at coordinate 21,358,348 of OW052221.1, read as the reverse complement.
TATCGCCATCATCATAGTGACGTGTCAAAGACAAGTGCGTGCATAAGTGCGGCAGCTATTTCTCGAAATTGGGCATATCAGCACCAATTCGTTCGATGCACAATGCATTTATTCGTGAACTGCAACAAGAACAAGTGTACGATCGAGATTCAATGAGCCAAATAGTTGACGAAAGAAACGGCGAAATATTGTTCCTCGATTCTTCCTCGGGTCAACTAGTTCCATCCATCTGCTTGCAGATGAAAATTAAAACCCTTCGTTAGAACTTCAAAAGCTATAAAGAGGTTTTGTTCCTTTATTTTAGGGTGAGTTGCTTAAGACTTCTAGGCAATTCTTCATATTTCTCAAATACCTATTAGAACTTTACAGTCTCTTTATTTAGCCATCGGATAGCATGGAGAGGTTTTGTGGCACACTCCCTGTAATTACGGAGATAAAGAGGATTATCATTACATAATCTACAAACATCGATATTGGTGGAGGTTCTTTCTTATTCAACGATTCCCCAAAATTTTATATTTTATCTTAAATTTTGACCACGAATTCAGTTAAATCGGCTGATAGAATTTCAGAAACGGTTTTTAGATAATCAAAGTTCTCAAACGTATGGGATGTCAGTACTCGATTCACGTCGGCTACTTGAGTGGTCTAAGAAAAATAAGAAATGTAAGCACCTTATTACAAAATTAAAATATGGTTTCCTATACAATAAAAAATTCTCGGGAGTATTTGCGGTGGTAAACTTACAAAAATGTATAATGATTCAGTTGTTCATAGCCAGTCCGTCCGTTCGTTGAATAATAATTTTCCTGATTATCAAAAAAAAATGCGCGGTCGCTTTAGTCAATCACTTAAGACTTAACCAAGAAAACATAACCAAATTTTATGAAAACGCCATATTGAAAAAAAAGGAACGTCAAAATTTGGTATCCAGTTATGAAGAGATAAATATGGCGAGTAAATGTTATTACGAGTCTCCAGGTTTAAAAATTCAAATTAGGTTGTACCCAACAAACCATAATTTGTGATAAAATTAATTCGAAATAGCCCCATAACCCATTTCTGGTACGTTTCATTCTGCATCCTCACAAAACAAAGTCGACACAAAAATTTATACATATTTGTATAGGTTAGGCTTCAACTTTGCTGATGATGGTAAAAGTATTTACTTTATCAATTCAAAGAAACGACGATACATCTTATTTTTTACACTTCACCTGTTACGATTTGCCTTTGAATTTGAATTCCATTCCCATGTTTATTTTTTTGTATTTCGCTTCGCCGTAAAGCTATGTAAGCAAATTTTGTTTTCAGAATCACATTATAATTTGGGAAGATTTGTTTATTTTTGCGTTTCCATAAATTTATTTTTAATTTATCCCAAAACGGAGTGACACACGAAAAAACATGTTTTGATTTCTAGTTCTTGCGAGATAACACACACACACACACAAAATAATTTAAACGTGTCTTTATATATAGACAGCAAATAGATAACAACACTATATCATGATACCATGAGTAGCAGCATATCATTCCATATTCGACATTTAATTCATAAAACAAAATTTTTATTTTATTCCACATAGCAGACATCGTGACGACGACATCCAGTAACTAAACAGAGAAAATTAAGAAATTTACGATTATCACCGTACGTCATATCACTCTATATTGTTGTTTGGCATCGTTTTCATTATTTGTTGATCCACTGTACACAAAACGTTCATATTGTCTGTTCTCAGTGTGTGTGTGTGTGTATTTGTTTGCATAAAAATAAACAATATACGTACATATTTGGTTAGAATATTAATGATTTTAATTATTTTGTTATACAATTGGGCCTCATGAATATTTTATGATTTTACGTGAATTACACACGCGCCAATTTTGGGTAAGTTGTTTATGGCTATGCGATTAATATTTAATGAGCCAGCTTGGGATTAAACCTTTCCAAATTTTGCTTCCAAATTAACCCAATCGACAAATTTCACTATTCCATGTAATGAAATGGAAATTAAAAACGAAACTGTCGATAGGGTTATAACGTGTGTGTGTGATAAAAAAAAATGTTATAAATAAATTAAGGCAGATAAAAAATCAGCACCCAGTATAATATAAACACATCGGAAAAAATATGGTTTTATATAAATAAAAATACAAAAATTTCAAAAAAAAAAAAATATCTAAAAATACCAATATATTTTTGTAAATAAGATCAAGCTTAAAATATTTTTTAAATGACTCGAATTTTTAAAATATATATATACATCGACCGTCTATATAAGTACGTGACGTATCGGATATACTTTATTATTTATTTCACACGATCACCTGTTTTAAATACCCGCGCGGCGGCCTCTTCTTACTTGGGTTGGTTCGCAATTACATGTACATCCGTTACGAACATAAATATAAAAAAAAGTGATTTAACCTCGAAATCAAGAGATCGACCGAAATCACGACCATCATTATTTTATTTTAATGATCGCATCTCATCAGCATTATTACGTTCTTCCTTTTTTAGATTAATTACTTTTCTGCTAGGTAAATTTTATACGTTCTTATTGTTTTAAAAATGACTTTGATTTTTTTTTTTTTTTTTGTTTTTGTTTCAATTTGACATTTAATATCATCTCTATAATGATCAATCTCCTTTTGATCGCAAGCAAAAAATAAAAAATTACGAATAATTTTATATCATTAATAATTGGGTGAACAACTTTTTTTTTTTGTATTTCGCAATGTTACAGTTGAATTGATAATTGATTTATCGTTATTTTGTGATATTGTTTTATTTTAAAATTTGTTTTTCGTATCAGTAGGCTTGGAAACTAGTTTGGTAATTTTTGTTTTGATTGTTCTAAATAGCATTCAATCGATGAGTATTCGCCTTTTACCGCTAAAAATGATACATCCATGAGTCAAAGATGCTCTAATTTGTTTCTAATTTAAACCGCCTACTAAAATTTTTTTTTATATGAAGTAAAACCTTTGGCTGACAAAAAAATCAAAAACGAATAGCCTAGAGTTCTTTTTAAATTTGTCTCAAACCGGATCGGGCATGCTCTCTGATGTTGATTTCGATTGATATTTTCCTACTCTATAAATAGTACCCTCAATTTGTATCAATGAAACAGAAATGAGCTACACCGCTTTTAAATGTCAAAACAATATATTAATTTCACCTTTGCTGTCATGCCATGTCGCTGATTGACAAATGTTTGTTCCAAAAATTCCTCATCAGATAAATCTGAGGAGAATGATTATGTTGATGTGAAGTAAATGTCATTTAAAAATTTTCCATAACGTAATACTCGAATTAAAGTTCCCGATTACTAAACACGTATGTTTTGACAAGTATAGAAAAGAAACAGCGTATGACAACAACAAAAATGGAATCTTCGCCCAAAAAACCTGGGGTGACATGTTCTACCATCACATTTTCGATACTTTATCGAAGTTTATTTCTCATTTTTCTAAACTACAATGGACAACTGTTTCATTTATGAATTATTTCTTTTCTATTGCTATCACAACCTACTAGTACAAATGCGAACAAATTGTCTTTCTCTAATTTCGTTCAAGTATCGAAAACAAATCATTTCTTGATAGGAATGGAGTAGAATATCACAATTTTTCAATCTAGGAACCTGGTAAATGATATAAAATGTGAAATAGTGTCACATTTTATTCTAAAGAAGCGAGACATAATCTACGATAAAGTATCGAAAATGTGATGGTAGAACATGTCAGCACTGGAGTATAGAGAAAATTACTCTGGGTGTAGCAAAATATTACCGTTGTGGTATTTTTTTTTACAATCGAACATTTTGACAGCAGTTGGAGTACCCTTTTTACACTCAGTGTAACAGTTTTCGTTCAATCGAAATCAACATGAATGTATCTGTAAGACAGTTGTTCAGAATTTTTATTAAAACACAAAATAGACAATATTGTTACGATCTCGCCTATTGGTTTAATGGGCAAATTATTCAGCACGGGCGCGAAATTTTTTCAACAAAAATTACTCATTATGGTTTAGGAAATTACTAACATTTTTTTTTTTTGTGAGATTAGTGACATCTATGTTTGAGTAGTATCATTAGTGTAGTTTTATAACAGATTGGAGGTATTGCGCAGATTAATAGTTTGGAACAGAACCGTCGAGAATATTACTTCTGTATATTCGAACATTCGATCATTATCTAGTTACGATGGTTTTCGTTACACCATGAAGTTATTCAGGAGTACGCGAAAGATTAAAACCGAAAGTGAATAGGCGGATAATAATAAGTGGGGACGGTGAAAATAGTGGTTAATTAAAAATAGTAAATGGTGTGTTAAGTGAATTAATAAATAATTGTTGCAATTATTTGTTGTTGTGTTTAAGTGTTGGTAAAAAAATGAGGTTTTTACAGCTAAATTGCTAGATCTGCTGCTTACGTGAAGGATTTAACTGAAATTGAAATTTTGCAGCTAACGAAAGAAAATCACTGCCCAACTGGTAACATTTTTTAATTTTGTATGTGATGATGGCCTGGTCCGATCTGATTACCTTTTTCCAGGGCTACAGAATCAATAAAATAAACATTATACTAAGTTTTAACTAAACGATTTCGATTCTGACACTTTAACTTTTAATCTCACTCTAACTCGGGTTCGAACTGTGTCTCTGTCTCTAGATCTAGCTCTGTCACTAAATCTGATGGAGATTCAAACTCTGACTCTAGTTCTGGCAGACTGGCTAGCTCTCAGTTTGGCTCTAACACTAACGCTGACTATTTCTGACTCTAACTAAGACTCTGACTCGCTGCATCCCATACTTCTGATCTTTATATTTTAGTAAAAAAAAATTGAAATTTCCCTTGGAGAAATGAAGAGTATGAAGACCATTCAAATTGAATTAGAAAATAATTAAATTTCTCAATGTACTCAACACTGACGAAATCGATTGTGAAATAACTGAAGCCACAATCGCTTAGAGCCTAAAAATGTCAGCCCGAAAAATGTCAACCCGAAATTTTTGGTGCATTTCTTAGCTAAAGCGTAGTCAATCCGAAAAAAGTGTAAATGTTATAAAAATGTTGGATTATCCCGAAATAATCCTAATAGTAAAAAAAAATGAGACAAATATGTATTTCTGTAAGTAAAACATTATCATGTGCGACTTGTCTAGTGAAACATATTGTAAAATTCTGTGGAGCTAATACCAGAGATATATTGCACTAGTAGTATTACGCCAGGTATCTCTGGTATTAGCTCTACAAAATTTTCACTAAACAAATCTCACATGAGAATTTTTTAATTACACAAATACATACCAACGTCATATTTTCTCCCCATGATAATGAAATTGAAATTTTTAGGTGGCGAAATAGTTCTATTCATCAGAACGAGCACAATAAGTAGTCAAAAATTTATTTAACATTTTTAGCCGCTACATCACTCCCCTGCTGGATCAAAAATCGTAGTGTTTTAAATTGAACGTAACGATTTTACGAACACTACGATTTTCGACTTAGTTTACCACAAATGTTCCATATGCTGGCATAAGCCTCTCGATGAAAATTGTTGTTTATTTTCCGTCGACATCCACGAATATGTGTGAACAGAAAAAAAATTGTTTTCGCTTCAATTTAAGTCACACAAATGTGTATGTAAAAAAACATAGATTGTAATGCCGTTTTGTTTTTTTCATGATTCTCTTTCGTACACGATTTTTACTACCACAATTGTGATCGCGGCCTCCATGGTCATAACATTGTTTTCTTTCTTTTCGTCGTTTTCAGTTTTTATTTTCATGGTAATAATTTGCGATGCCAATTATTGACGGCATTGCCATCTGTTCTATGACATTGTTGCTGAAGTGGTTTGTTTCTTGGAAATTAGCCGCTTTATTCACACGTAGTGTCGTGCGAATTTATAATAAATTAAGAGCGAGATCAATGTGTACCCCTTGTGCGTGTGTGCGATCGACCAAGATATAGAAGAGTGTTTTTGTTATGTTTTTTGATTTTGGTGCATGCAACTGATGCGAGGGAGAAAGAGTATGCAAGTGACACGAACAAAAACTCTAATATTCTTCTATAATATTTTTGTGGTGCGAGAGTTTTTTTTTTTGTTTTTGGTTTAATCAGTGTTTGAAATTTTGAATAAGTCGAATGTTGTTTTAAAGTTAAAAGTCGAGTTTGAGATTTTGGAGAACCGAGTTTCTTTTTTTCTGTCGTTTGAACAAAAAGAAACATTCTGGCGTGCAAGTGATTTAAAGCTTCGCGTTAAATAAAATTGTGATTAATATTTTTTTTTGTATTAAAAAGTGACGAGAAAAGCCAGAGGTCAATAAATAATTTGGATGTAAAAAAAAAATTAAGGAGAAAAACGATTTGATTTGATAAAAGGGTGGTTGTATTTGCATACATAATTTCAATTAGCTTCAATTTTTTCTTGGGATAAATAAATTAAATAAAGGCAGGAGGGAAAGCAAACCGGCTCAGGGCATCGTATAATATATGCGACTAACACACGACGTGCTAGTTTATCTACGGTTATCAGACACGCGGTGCGCTACTTTTGTATGCGGTTACCAGAGACGCAGTTACGTTTTCGAGTGACCGACACATGGTTATTTTATTTACTGGTTATATATATATTTACGGCCAACCGGCCATTTGTAAAAAAAAACAAATTTGCAAAAAACTTGCAAAACAACGTCTAATCTATTTTACGGTTTCGGCGAGAGGATGCCCAACCGTTTTGATGGCCTATCGAGGCGAGATGCAGTTTTTGTTTTTTTCGTCAAGACCAGTCGAGGTCAAATATATTTACCGGCGGACATGCCGCCCTGTTGGATTCGTGTACGGGTGGCCAGTTGGGGCCATTTGTTTTATAACTTTTTATATTGTAATCGAGCGCCATAACTGTAGTTGGCACACGTGCTGGATACATTTGTCTCGCCCTTAAAATTACTTGCTGTCGTTGTGAACTGAATCGCTGCAGGTGCCCCCGGGTGAAGGGAGGCCTGGTCTGTTGAAAAAACGTCCTTACCATACTCTGCTGCTTCGTTGTGGCTGGGCATCGGTCTTCGGGAGTCGATGGGTCATTGGGGGGGGGGGGGTCTCTTCAACAAACTGGGTACTCGCCACTTGGGAAGATTTGGTCTTCACCAGATGGACACACCCGTTATTTTTAAATTTATTTGACGTTCCTCAAATTTCGTCCAACGAATTCTGGTGTCCCTAATTTAATTTCAGTTTTTCTTTGATTTGCTTTTTAATTTTGATTCTTTCAACTTCCCTACAACCCAAAACTCTGAGATCTAGCCGAAAAAATCGCCGTGATGGAGAACTCTGCGTGCTTAGTAAAATCTGCGTTTTGGCTGCAAGCCATCCGTAACACTGTCTACTGCCACGACGATAAAGAGATTTGTAAACCAACGCCTGAAGCCGAGATTAACCTTCAAAAGTTTGGCACCGTAAGTGGAAATTGAGGGTCCGTTTGCAGACGGCGAGATAAATCAATACCACTGTTTGCCGTAAAGACAGGTGATTTAGTGATCCTGATCTGCGTCCGTAATTGTAGTTTGGCGATCTTTCACGTATATCCATGTTAATATTGGCGCTGGAGATCGGATTGTTTTTGCATCTTGTGTAGTTGTTATAAATCTAAAAGTGAACTGTTCATCGTCGTCGGTAATTCGATGGATAAAGAATTGGTGTTCGACGAGGATGAACCATGCCGTTGGTTGTTCGTTCCAGAAGGGTACAATTTTCGGTAGCACATTATAAATATTAGTTGGGTCGGATGCTAATGTGCACGCATTGGCTACGATTACAGCTTTTCGCTATTTTGGTGACATTTTTATTCATTTATTATGTTCAACAAATTTAACGTTCGCGGATAAACAAAATATAATTTAATTCCCACATTGTTGGTAAAAATCGTATTTCTTGAATGATCTGATCTGAAATTCGAACTGATCCGGATCGTTGAGTGTCGTAAAATGTAGCTAAATATTCAAATCAGTTCACAATTCAAATAGTTTGAATGGCAACAAAAACACCTATACAAAAACTAGTAGGTTCATTCTTACTGTTTTAATTGTCATTATACTTGAAATCGGCCCTGCTTCATTACCAATGTTTTCAAAGGCTACGTTGCTCAGAAAATTCCCCGATTGATATCGTGAACCATTATTTTTTTCCAACAAACCCGCGAACCCATAATCCGACTAGGAAAATCTTATTTCAGCTGTTTCCCAAACCGCGACTTATTTGTGGACACCGACGTATCCAAATAAGTCACCTCGCGAAGAGGCAGTGAATTGCATACGGTTTTTTTTTCAAATCTAGTGGCAACGACCAACATGTCAAGAACATTTTTTCTTCCTAGAAATTGAGTTTTTTTTTGTTATTACGTCATAAATAAGTCGGTACAATGAATTGGGACGGAATGATATCAAAGGGCCGAATGTCGAAAGGTCGAATGTCGAAGGGCCGAATTTCAAAGGGCCGAATGTGTCGTAGGGCCGAATGTCGAAGGGCCGAATGTGTCGAAGGGCCAAATGGGTCGAAGGGCCTTTTTTTTTTTTTATTTTAAACAAAAAAAAAATTGCACTATTTAAGTCAAACCACACAAATGTGTGGGTAAAAAATCATAGTATGTAATGGCGTTTTTGATAAAAAAAATTTGGTAAGATGAAATTTTTCTAAAAAATTACGCTAAAAATGTCGCTTGTGTGGAAGTACAACCAACACAGTTGTGTATATAATTATTTTGTTTTTTTCCGGACGAAAATAATTTTAAAAGGAATGCACAAATGCGTAAATTGGGTCAAAACACATACAAAAATAAATTTTTGACATGGTACTTTTAGAGTACCTAAGGGGGATATACCTATTGGTGGCGCATGACAAACTTTTCCTTCGCCAAAATGTACCGCTGATTGGATACGTGATGAAAAATAGTAAAATACATAAATTCATAAAAAATTAATTTATGTTCAATAAAAAAAATTTACAAAATATTCAATAAAACAACAAATGTAAAAAATTATATTTCTAAAAACAAAAAAACAAAAATTCGGCCCTTCGACCCATTCGGCCTTTCGCTACATTCGGCCCTTCGACATTCGACCCTTCGGCATTCGGCCCTTCGACATTCGGCCCTTCGACCCATTTGGCCCCCCAGTAATACAAATCGGCGCACAATGAGCGCATAAACAGCATATAATTAGAGCGCTCAATTTTAACTTCAAATTGATGCACCTAATTCCATGCTTTTCGTATTTTGGCGACCGAAAAATCGGTTTTGTTTCCCCTACGTTAAAATAACGGTTTAAGTAGAAACAATATTTTTTATTTTTATGTTTTGTTGTATATACCAAGTCTACACACTCGCAGATACATACAACTACATATTTTTAATTTTGTATACTCATTTTATATGTTGTCCGTGTATTATCCATCTGAAAACAATTGTAAAATATATGTACATCATACTATGTACAATGAATATTTTACACATCAATCAGAATCTACATAAATATATATTTAAGTAGATTCTGCATCAACTCACTCACACCTCAAATGAAATCTCCAGACTGATAAAAATAAAATAGAAATTTTTCTAAATGAAATTGATAAACAAGAAAATAAGTGGGGGTAAATATGCAGTGTATGTGTATCTGTATGTATTATAAAAGAAACCGAAGTAAATTTATTTGTTTTCTCACTTCGACGAGTGCAAATGGTTCAATCTGTTTCATACTGCTATCAACGTTTGTTTGCTGGGCCTTCGACACATTCGGCCCTTCGACATTCGGCCCTTCGACATTCGGCCCTTTGACATTCGGCTCTTCGACATTCGGCCCTTTGTACCCATTCCATTGGAACGACTTGACCGACTTATTCAAGACGGCGTCATATAAGTAAATAAGTTTGTAATAATTCGGTGTTCGGAAAAGAGTCTTCGTTGCTAAATTTCACATTACGCAAATTGCCCACCAAACCAAAAATTGTCAACCACATATTGATGACTCCGCATCACAAAAAATATTTCTCTTGGTTTATGTTATGTCGATTAATTTATTAATGATGGATCATTTTGAAACTGAAAGTAATCATGCAAATTAAGAATGGTGAGTTAAATATAAAATTCAAGATTTAGTTGTCTCCTAACGAAAATACCGTCATTAATTATTATTTTTAATCGATCATATTTTTACTAATTGATATTTAATTTACAGATCGTTGTTTTTACTGTACCAATCATTAATCATAATATTTGATGAACTTTTATTTTATTATAGTGACCTCCAAAAAAAGCTTGCGACCACTTCTACTCAATTTAAAGGTTATCTTTGATATCGATCTGCATAAAGCAGCAAAATTATCACCAAAATTTGTATATTTGTTTGCTTGATTAATTATTTATATATGAAACTTCAAAATATGACTCAATTGATCGGAAATGTTGTATTTATATTTCCGGCACAGTACAGATAAAATTTTATATTTAGCATAATTTTTTATATCAAAATTTCCATGTCCATTTACAGGTTATCATAAAATAATAGCTGATTTCTAGAAATACACCATTATTCATACAAACAAGTTGGTCGTGGGAAAATTATGAAATAAAATCTCATAATTTAACGTTATTGTGTTTATTATTAAACAATTCAACTATCCAACTAAGTATTTTGTGTATTATAAATAAATTTGGTCAGTGGTACTCCATACTCTGTATTAACACAATCACAACAGAAATATCTGTATAATAAAAATTACAAAGATCATTAATTTTGTTGGTATTGTTTTTGTTGTATTGTTGCGCGTCTGTTAAGTTAAAAATGAAAAATCGTTTCCCTTTCTTATCGACTAACAAAAATATATATATTTTTTTAAAAACTCTTAAGAACTTATCTTTTTAATTAATTTTCATTGCAATATTAAAATAAATATAAATCACATGAATATTTTCCCAGTTTCCCATAAATTATATCGTGCAGCAAGCAGCTCATGCACATATATGAACGCGCCGCTTTATATATCCATATTGCTTGATATGATGTAATAGATTACGATATGTTTGCGAACTACTAACCCTATCAGCAAATCAATGTATACTAATAAAATGTTATAGATTTTAGTTTGTTGAATAATGGGTTTAGATGCATTAAATATTACGCGTACACGCAATCTCGCTCCAAATTTTATGAACGAACATAAATAAATAAAATTCGATAAATCAATCCCAATGAACACATTAAACTAAAATAAACAAATCACTTTTAGTAGGCTACAATAAAAAAAAAATTATTAGATTATTATTCAATCATCTCCTGCAGCATCACAATATTACACATTTTATATAGAGACACCGATACATAGCATGCTGACACCATAACGCGCGCCCGCCGCCTGTACAATATTATTATCTCGTATAGAAAGCAAGTTTTATTTTCAATTTCTAAAATTCCATAAGAAAAATAATCATAATTTTTATCTCAATTTTGTAACATTTCTTCGTAACTTGATTGTAGTAAAACAAAATAAATAAAATGATGTCAAAAACTTTCACCTGCTGTTCAATAATGAAATTAATTTTTTTTTTTTTTGCTTTTGTTTTTTTCTTAATCAACTTAACTACATCTCTCTGTCGCATTCTCGTTATGTCGCTGCTAGGAGATGTTTAATTTGCGTATAATTTCGGTAAATTATTAATTGAACCGATTTTATTTGTTTTTAGTTGTATTAGGTATGGTGCTTAATTAAAATGTGGTTGACAGTTTTTGGCACGGTGGGTAATTGATGGATGGGAATTCCCTCAGCGCGATTGCATAACTGTGAATTTAAATAATGTGGTTGCATAACATTTTGATCGTACGTTTAGAAAATTTGAACAAAACAAACTGCTGTTACGTTGCCGCAAATATTCACGAGTTGACAGATTTGGACGGCTTTTGGATTAATTGAGAAAATATTAATATTTATCGTTGTTACTATTTAATAAAATTTACTATTCTTGTCTCTATTTGTACACCCTACCGGCAGAAATAGGATCGAAGTACGCCAGATGCACAATTTATTTTAGAAATAGTGTGCACAGCTTTGACTAGCCCAGGAAGCATGCGCATCTATCAGAAGCGCTCAACATGTTGATGTTGGGATGACTATTTCTAAAATAAATTGTGCTAGGTTGATACGTTAATCTAACAGGAACTGTTGTAATATGTAATCGTGAGGATATGTGACCCACATGGGTCCTCCCAATTCGTGAGTTTTACATTTCAGCGAGAATCAAGCATGTCTCAGGAATTGTTCATAAGGGTTTAACACCGTGAATCAAATGGATGATGTGCCCACATAAGGAACTTAAAAATTAAAGAGCATCTACTCTAACCGCCAACTATGATAAAATAACAAGTTTTGACCTTGAGGGTAAAAAAAAATTAAACAAACCCACCCGCAAAGAAACATGCCAAATTAAATTCAATAAAACTTAAATTTGAAATGGTTGAAGAGACAATTGGCAGAAGGAATGGGGATCAGGTTGGGAATCACCGATCAAAATGTTTCCGAGGTCTCTTTAGAAACGTGTCATATATTAGGAAGATGACTGCGAAGCTTTTCCATCTCTTTATAGCAAAGAAGTGGAGCATGGCAGTACTATAAAAGAGGAAATGAGGTCAGGAACACCGTAAATTGACAACACTGCAAATAACCTTGCCAAAGCAATAATAGACATAACCTTGCCAAAGCAACAATAAACCAACAACGATTTTTTGCCATCTGATTCATCTTTACCATTCAACAATGGCTTCCATGGAGAAGATTTAGAAGTTCGGTGGGTGTAAAAACTTTCCATATGCTAGAATCCTTTTTTTTAAAACCTTAATTCCCGTCGATGACTTGAAAACATATTCAACTTATCGTTCCAAAAACTGATATTTTAAAAAAATTATAAATAACGAGTGCTGGCCGCACCGAACAGTAGTCGTTGGAATTGAAATAGACCCACTGTTCCAAATGCTCGTCCCATTCAGATTGGAGGTATGCCTTAGACAAATCAATTTTCATGGAGTATCTTCCGCGAGATGTTCGATCCCTGCAGGTGCAGCACATTGACTATTATACTTAATCGGCTTCAAAACGCCAGGTCTATTTCGAAAATTACCATCGGTCTGTAACACCAAGTAAACCCATTTTTCTCAAAGTGTTTCCTGATCCCAAAAATGCAAAATAATAGTTTGTCCCTCTGTACCGCTGATATCTCAAGAACGGCTTGGACGATCCGACTTTTTACCAGTATACATCGTTTGAATAGTTTTAGATCTGATAACAATTTTGATAATATCAGTTTAGATCCACAATCCAACGTTTCGGCGCTGGTAGCCATTTTTCGGTTATTATTGAACAACGATGTCGTATATCGTTGAAAAGATCTTAAGAATGCCGTAAATTTTACTGAGCTCCTTAGTACTCAAAATCACTGTTATGGCGCTGGAAACAGTTACAATTTTTCTCATTCTGATATAATCATATGGCGTATTATTTGAAAACTATTTAATAAAGCAACAATTTTGTAATCAGTGTTTTAGAATATCACAAATTTAGTGGAAGCACCTAATACTCAAAACTACCACTGTGGCGCTGGCAGCAATTAAATTTTGCTCATTTCAATAAAATCATGGTTCATGCGATATATCGTTCGAAATGTCTTGAAAAAGGCAACAATTTTGTTATCAGTGCTTCAGTTGACAAAGCCGCCGTTTTAGTCCTGACATCTTGTTATTCCTTTATTAAATTTTTTGTTCACAATTCACAAGCTTGTTAATGCCGGCTTCGACGTTAACCCGAACGAAAATTGTCATGTCATCGGCGAAAAAAGCCACTTGCTTATTTAAAGCAATCAACGACATCGTTGATAAATTATGAAAATAAAAAAAGGTCTACTAAAAAATACTTGGATAGATTAACAAGGAAGTCTTACAGTTTACGGGCGGTTTGAAAGCTAAGAATGCAACCATTCTTTGGGAATAAATTGGCACTCCAAATGCCTCAACTTAGTGATAATAACTGAGTGATGAACCATCACTCAGTTATTATCACTAAGTTGAGACATTTGGAGCCATCAAATAAGTTACAACAGAAGAAGAAGAAGATTCATAACTGTAGGCTTCCCTGGATAAAAACCGTGCTGTGCTGAAAATATAATTTTTACAGCAATGACATCTAGACAATATGTGTTCTTCCTGTTAACGATATAGTCAGATGAAAAGTATTCTGCAGGGTCCTTGGGCACTTCGCCTTGTTGGTTGAATATGGCCCAAATGACGCTAACGAAATTTTTGTATTGTTAAATCGTTTCACACACATTATTATGCCAATTGACCGAACGGTTGGAATGAAACCAAAACTTTGTTATGACACTTTGAGGGGTCATAACATTGTTTCATATGTGTTTTTGTTTTTGAATTTTTAATTTTGTTACCATCAAATAATAAATGCATTTTACTGATGGCATTGCCATCTACCCTGTGGCATTGACATTAAGGTATTTAATTGTGCATGGCTCTTAATATGCGGTTTTATGTTTTTTACCCATCCCTATTGTATTAATATTGTAATATTTGGTGGTACGTTTTTCATTTTAGCGCGTTGGTTGATGTGCCGTGTGAAAGAGTAGGCGAGTGACCCGCACGAAAAACGGAAAAAAATATTCTTCTAGATTTTTTTGTTTTTGGTGCGAGAATTTTCGTCTAGTTTTGGAATTTGAATTGTACAGCCGAGTTTGACTTGTGATATTATAAGGTTTAGCTTTGATTTTTTGGTAATATTCGGTTTTTTTTTTTTTTTTGCGCTGGAAAATAAAATAAAGTTCGTAAATTCTTCGAGTTTTTGTGGCAAAAAAAAATAAAAATAAAAGTTAAAAATTACCTTCCACTTTGTGTTTATTTTCTTTGTGGCAATTAAAAAAAAAAAAGAAAAGTATAAAAACATGTGATTGAGTTTGATTAGAAATGAAAAATACTTGGGTGGTCAAGTAAAATATTGGAAATTTTTCGGCATTCAACGGTGTGTTGCTGTGTACCACGTCAATTCAATAGTTGGTGTTGATTTTTTTTTGGTGCTAGTCGCACAGTTATTTGCGTAAGATGCCTAAATTTTTTTGGTGAAAATTTTATAACGAGGCATATTTTATTAATCGGCGTGAAGACGCCACGTGAGATCAAACTTACGGGTGGCCAGTTAAGACCATTCAACTCTTCGGTTTACGGCGAGCCAACGCCCAACATTTTCGGCGGCCTATCAATGCCAAATTTTCGGTTAAACGCCCAACGTTTATTATTTTTAAGGACGAGAAGACGCCCAACGATTTCTTTTACGGGTGGCCAACCAAAATCAGTCGTTTTAGTTAAGGACGGAAGTACGCCCAACACATCATACAAGTGGCCAACTGGCCATTGATAAATTCATAAGTGGTATCGGCCTCCATGAGATCCACAGATACGATTTTTTTTATTTTTTTATTTTCAAATTTTTATGGTCATTTTTTTTTTCTTTTGTTCATTTAAATTTATATTTTCACAATTTTCAAATTTTTATTGTTTTTCCAAAACTTTTAATTTTTGTTATCTGTAATAGAACACCGGTAACGGTTGTGTTCACGACTGGGGTGCATGTTGGTTTCGACCCAAAATTTTGAAGTGGTTATTCTTTTTTAATTTTCCTTTTCTTTCTTTTGTTATAAATTATTTAAATAAACGATAGCATTGAAAATTATCTCCGGCATTTGGTTTATTTTTTTCCTCCTCGGTCGGTTTTTTCTTTCCTTTATGATTTCGTCATTCCACTTAATTTCTATGTTTCTTTTTCTGAACCATAAAATGAAGTACTAACTTTTTTTCGGGTCGGTATGTTGAGAAGGGGAATTTTCATTTGGTGTTTTTCCATAGTTACAGGCTGGGCTTGTCACTCCCCTTCATCTGCTTGGCAGGACATCCACAGGGTCAAAGTCGCAAGTCCAGTATATGTCGTCCATTCGGGGACGACCGTAAAATCTACACGGTCTCCCCGCGGCACTTCGACAGTTTCAAGCTGTCAGAGTGTGAATTGAGGGAGATCCTCTTGAGGTCTCTCCGTGTAAAGAGAGGCTTTGTCTGTTGGAGAAACGTCCCTACCCTCATATGCTGCTTCGTTGTGGCTGGACATCGGCCTCTAGAGGTCGATGAGCCAGTTTCTTCAGCAGATATTGTACTTGTCACTCGAGGAGATCCGGTCGTTCCTGAGGTAACGGATTCTGGAATAAATTTAACGTAATTTAAGTTTTTAGTTTGATTTTTTTATTGCTATGCCAGGAGCATGCAAACCTCAACTTCCCTACGACCCAAAACTCTGATCTAGTCGGCAAAATCACCGTGAGACCCGTAACAACTTTGGTTTTACCATCCTGATAGTGTCTGGCAAGGTACATCATCTGCAGCTTTAGGTAAAATTATTGAATCAGTATTTGTAAGAATAGGTGAGGATGATTCAGATGTAAACGTAGAAGGTCGATTCGATGCAGAATGTGTCGAATAATGTTGTCATTATTGTCATCAATTTGTCCAGTATTCAATGGCAAAACCCGTAGTTACCCATCTAAGATTTTGAAGTTATTTAAATGGGACTCATATAGAGACTCAACCAAATTTAAAGCTGCTGGTTCATCAAGGCCATGAAAAACGAAAAACCAACTTTTCACAAGTCAAAGCTTAAATCCAGCTATGTGTTGCACTCTTTGTACATATATTTTTAGATATAAATTGCACAAACCAAGAAATTTAATTAAAAATTCTCGAAAATTTATGGCACTCAAGTGTTTTACGAAAATGTTTATTTTTATCTTTATAGAATTTTAAATGTAGATTTTTTACAAAAAAAATCCAAATACATATACGTTGAATTGTGAATAAATAAAATTCACAATTTATAATGGCTTTGACCATTGCGGAAGGATATTGCCATCTCCAGCTTTGTGCACAAAAATAATTCTCCAATAATAAAATTTATTGTTACGTGCATTGCATATAATTAAATTGCTGGGCCATATAGTGTTGCATAGTTCAGAAAGTGTCGTGCACAATAATAATTTGCATGACCTTATTCACGTGCATATAATTACAATATACTTTAAGTAGATTTTAATTAGCACTTTTAAAACGGTAATACAATAACAGAGTTTAGTATATCATTTAACTATTAAAAGTTTTTAACTTTTACTACCGTCAGATTATTAATTGGTCGCGTTCGTTATGTTGTGATATAAAGACAAATATTAGAAGAATTTTTTATTTGGTTTATATAAATTGTTAGCATAACAGAAACTTTCTATTTCGCTATGTAATAATAATACATAAAACAACTTATAATTTATTGCGATTTTATTGAAAATTGTATTCCATATCGTCGTGTATGAGATGTCTCGAGACAAAGTCGAGAAATTATACAAACGAATTTGGGATAAATTAATTATTCCAGGTCATTGCCATTAAAATAAAAAAAACTAGATTACAACATTTCTTTTGTACGAATTCATTCATTCAATATTTCAATGCAACACAAAACACTACAAATTGAAAACTTTAAATTTTAAATTAAACAAATAATGAATAAAAATAAATCATGAGCACAACAAAAATGTTTTTGCACGTATTCGTCGTCTACCGCTTTTTATAGACAACTTTTACTATCAACATTTTTTTATATAAGATTTGTTATAAATAATAAGAGATTGTTTGTTTTCGTTAAACTTGCGTGTATAAATTATGTGCAACTTTATGTAAGTCACTTGAGAATGTGTGTATATTGTGTGATTGATACCGTGGTTGAAATCGAGTGATGATTTCATGATAAATTTTGAGCAAAAAAATGTTCATGTGGGAATGGGTTAATTTTCAATATTTACTAAGATGCAGGGTGTCAAAGAAAATTTTCTTATGTTGGAACCTAAGTTTCTAACAAAAACTATCAAAACACGAAAATTAAACTACGTAATGTTAACACTCAAAATCAAATTCTAATTGGAATAAA
Organism: Nephrotoma flavescens; assembly: GCA_932526605.1. Taxonomy (NCBI): domain Eukaryota; kingdom Metazoa; phylum Arthropoda; class Insecta; order Diptera; family Tipulidae; genus Nephrotoma; species Nephrotoma flavescens. The sequence goes on along the minus strand of OW052221.1, from coordinate 21,340,271 downwards.
ATGAGTGATTTTTAGACACGGAATAATCATTTTAACTATCATTATGATGATTATTTTATTGAAAAGTGATTTGTAGAAAACGTTCTTCCCAAACGATTCGAAAGTGTCCTATAGCAATTTTGCACTGCAAGTTTGAGTACTTTTTCACAAAATTTTACTATACAGGCAGGATAGGTATTTCAATAAGGAACATTTTATAGAAAAAGATTTTTCCGAACAATGGATTTGAAAGTATGTTGTTGAAACCTTGCCCAAATCCTTGTACTGATACTGTGAGTAGAAAATGGATTAAAGCAAACTTTCAACAAAATATTCCTCGAAAAAATATAAAATGTTTCCTTCCGAAATATGTCCAAAATATTCAACAAAACTAAAGAAGGATTAGTAAATAGACTGTTAAAAAAAATTCTAGAAAGATTTTTGAGTGACAACTATAAAAAATTACTTTGCAGTCTTCATAACAGCCCTAAAGATTCTCATTTTTAAGTAGTTTTACAGAAAATAATGCAAGCTGTTTGCAATATCTCTAAATTCCACTTATCGAAAATGTATGTACAAAGCCACTACTTATGAGGAAATTATTATTACATTACGATTTTTTATCGTGCCTTATCAAGTGAGCTAAGAACATTTCCATAAAAATGGGGATAATTCTGAATTGTGTTCTGGTAAAATAAGTCAATTCAGCCTTCTGTTGGAAATGGCTCATGACTCATTAGATTGTGTCAACGTATGTCTACCATTTCCATATACATAGTGGAATTTTCCAACAAACTGTACGATATCCAGAGTTTATCTAGTAAAGTTTTCCGACAAACTCCACGCCAGAATTTATCTAAACTACAACTACTCGGACCATGGGTCTCGATTGCTAAGTCTAAGTCTATAATAGCCTTGACAGACTGAGGAATAGTTAAATTTGACACACTATAAACAATCAAAAATCTACTAGGAAATTAAGAGTTTTTCCATATGGTACTTCCTTGAATTTTGTTAAACCAGTTTAACTAATCTGCCGTCTGCCCAGCCTATAAGTCTAAGTCTAAGTCCAAATCCAAGTTTAAAGTGGGAACCAGTCAAAAATAAAAATTTAGCTTAATAAAACCATAAGAAAGCGATAAATGACATTTCAATCTTCGTCTTAAAAGACCGAAATTTCTAAAAAGCCGGAAATTATTTTAATTGTATGATTAATAACTAAAATAATAATAATATATAAAGTTAGTTCAATAATTTCATAAGAATTTTTCACTTTTTTCCCTTCTTTTTTTTAATTGTCTCCATCTGTTCTGGGGGATATGACCATTATGAAAAAGTCACGGAAAAACATAGAATTGCTGCGCAAAATAACCAGCATAAATGAAGAGAGTTAGCTGATCCCGCATTAGATATTGTCATACTGATGCAGTCTTATGTGAATTTCCTGATGAAATGAGAGATGAAAACAAGGAAATTGAACTTTCCGACTCTGAAGATGAAAATTTTCGTAATATGCATAGTTGCAGAAAAAGAATTCGTCTCGAATCGGGTTCTGAAAACGAAAGTGACATGGAGATTGCTGATACACCTCCTGCTGAATCCAATATGAACAAAAATTCTATTAATGGGAATGGCAAATACTAGAAGAAGATAGAAGTAGTGAAAGTATGACAAGTCCAGGGCTGGAAACCAATTTGTATTTTATGTTGGTTTGGTTTCTGGTTCCTTTTGATGGCAATTTTCGGTTTTGGTTTTGGTTTCGGTTGTATAAATTTTTGAATTTTGGTTTTGATTTTGAAACAAAAATGTAATGGTTTTAATTTTCATTCTTGAAAAAAATTTAAAATAAGAATAAAACTAAAAAATTTAAATAAAGTTTTATTCATTAATAACATAAAAAAATCATCAAAAAATAAAATTCTAAAAACATAATAAAAAATAAAAATAATAATAATTAAATTTTTTATGGTTTTATGGTTGTAGTTTTGAAATACCTTGATTTCCAGCCCTGGATAAATCATTTCAAAAGTTGTACTGAAACAGAGGCACGTAGAGGTTTGGGAAAGGAATGGACAATTACGAAGTCACAACTGCATGCTCTTCTATCAATTGTGTAAGCCGTTTGCATATGACGCTAAACCGTTGTAGACCTCGCTAAATCGTTGAAGAAGTCAATGTTTGAAGATAGACAAATTTGCACTGATTTCTAACAAGTGGAATAAATTTAATTCAAAATAGCCAAGGTGGCCAGGTCACACAATATATGCCTCAGAAACCAGATAAATTTGGGATACAATTTTGATAAGCATTGGAAGCAGATATCTTAAAGACGAGATAGATACGTCAAAAGCAAATATCTTATAAAATGGTTTCCCATATTTGCAAAAAAATTACTTGGGAAAAAACAACTCTCGTTGAAACTATACGTGTAAACAAAAAAGAATCAACAACATCGCAAACGCTAAGAAAGATAATATGCAGAAATTTTCTACCCTACTTTATAAAACAGAAAACTGTGTTCTGACAGTTTACAAGAGCAAACCGAAAAAGAAGATACTTCTCAGTTCAAAACATAAGTTTGTAAAAATTGAAGAAGATTCTAAACGCACTCCGGAGACAATTGCATTTTACAATAACACCAAATATGGAGTGGACGTTGTCGGCCAAATGGCACGAAAGTATGCATAGTGTGAAACCTGGGTCCCGTAGATGGCCTCTTCAAGTCTTGTACAACATATTGGATTTAGGAAAGGAGTAACTGGAGTAAATATGTCAAGAAAAGACTCAGCCAATTGAAAGCTGAAAAACTAGCAGGTGATAATGAAGATACATCCAACGCTGATTCCACCCCGCATTCGAACAAATCGGATTTTGTAAGAAAAACAGACCAAATAATATTTGTATTAATTTAAAATTAAAATTAATTAAGAATATTTACCAAAAAACTCAATTTACCGAAACCCGTCATTTTCTATTTGCGACACATTTTTATTGTTTATTTTTAGATATGAGCCGTGTTTTTTTTAGCGCGCTATTTTTTCATTTATTTAACTCCAAACTAATATTTTTCATTCAACTTTTTAGTTAAACATCGACATAAAAATATTTTGCTCTACCTATTTATCGGGCGCCGCTATCGGGAGTTGCTATCCATTTCAATGGGAAATTTGAAAAGGTCTTTATTTTGTAAACCCCTTAAACCATTAGAAACTTAATCTTACAATAACAATTTAAAACTCAGCAAGATGAATTCTTGTTTATAACGTCATGTCAAAATAAATGTCAATTGGTATATTTCAGAACGTTAAATGTTTGTTTTATGGATGAATTTATTTTTAATTTTACAATATCCTGCCCGTATAGAACACAAAACGCAGTAATTTTTGTTAAATGACAATTGATATTTAACGAAGCTTCGCCAAATTTTTAAATTTAAATTAATTATTTTATGGTCGAAAGCACAGAAATAACATTTATCGCAATCTTAATATTTTCAAAGTTACGTTAATAATTTTTTTAATTTTTGTATGGTTATCACTTAAGTCCAAGTTCACGTCTTAGTCTGACTCGGATTCGAAGTCAAGGAAAATAAAAATATATGATGTGATTTTAAAAAAAGTTTTCCCCATACCATATGTTTTTCGTCAGTTGAAAAATTTCAAAAACTATTAACTAATACTAATTCAGATGTATAGTAAATTTATTAATAAATCAAGATATTTACCATACCACTTACCTCCCGAACCATGTTTTCTTAGAATTTCTAGTTCTTAAGAAATTTAGATGATTTTAACTATATCAGACTTTTACGATTACCAATTTAATTGTCCTATTAATGGTTATGGGAATGATTGGCATTACTTAAGTCTTCAGATTTCTCAAAAAGGAAGTTGGTTAAAACGTCAAAGCACGTGCTACTATCTTAATAATTCAAGAAAACTTGAATTTGATTAGCAATGTTATATTATGGAACCATTACTTTATTTTACGTAGTAATCGACAATTTTCGACCTCGAAATTTACACAAATTTACCAAAAATTTAAGAGGAAATGACAATTCTTGACAAAAAAAAACATTTTCCAGTAAAACTTCGGTCTCTGTACCATTCCCATACGGATTGAGTAATTGGGAAGAAACCTCATACTTAGGCTTTTTAGAAATTGGGACATTCCAGTGATTTTTGTCCGACATCAGTTCATCGGAAATGACACCTTCCATAGTAGCTTTTTCAGATCATTTTTAAATTTTACGAGTTTTGATAAAAAAACGCTTTATTTCACCAAAATTTGACGTAAGTCTTCATATTTCAACTTTTCTATTAATTGGGAGATCCTTGCAAAATTTGTGTAACCGAAGTGACAGCTTCAATGTGAGCTTTTTCAAATTTTGCAATATGATGTTGAAAATTTTAGTATTTATTGTACAAAAAACGACCAAGAATTAAAAGATTTAAATAAATTTAAAGATTAAACTGTCAACCAACAAGGGTTGACCGGATTGCTTTTCTGAAATTTAAGCAAGGATAATGTGTCTTGATTATACAAGACAGTTTTACCAAAAGTCTGGTAAGTTGTATTTTTAGCGTTGGCCACAACATATTCACCCTCATATTTTTTAATTCGACCCAAACAAGCAGGCTTACCTCGGGTATTCGGTAGCATAGAGTAATATTTTTTTATTCTGCACACTCCTCGTACACTGATATTCCTTTCCAAGTAAAATTTGAAAAACCGCACAGTTCAAAAATAAAAACGCAGTGTGCAGAGTAAAATTATTCAGATCGAATAAAAACGACAAACTATTTTTTGTTAGGGCACTGCCTATTTGGATGAAATTAAAAAATGAACCCTTTGATATAATTATTGTCATAATAGATCTGTTTTGTTGAGAAATAAAGTCTTTCAAAAGTTGCGCCTATAGATGTTTTCTTAAAACAAAACATGAAAATACTTAGATTTTTTCTGCTGTTTTTTATTTTTTGTAAAAATTTGGATTTTAACGTGTTGTTGTTGGTTTATGCACATAAACTTTACTTTTCAAGAAAGCCCGAAGCAAATAATCTAATGGTGTTAAATTGCATGATCTAGGCGGCCCATTTTTGCCACCATTACGTGAAATTGATCGACCTGGAAATATAGACCACAATATCTGTTTATTTTATTTTTTGTGTTAATTGGATTTTGTAAGAATACAAATTCTTATGTAAAATTCTTCTTGAGAACGTCGCGATATCGATGTTCGAGCAGCAATGTTCTCACTGGAACGTCCACTTTTTGGTCTGCCATACCTTTTTAGATCCTCGACAGAACCAGTCTCTTCAAATGTTTGCACTAACCTTTGAATTATGGACTCATTTGGACGATTATTTACAACAAAAAATCATGAATTTTACGCCAAGTAACATATTTGTTAAAAATCGATGTTTTCCATAAAAAGTTTGAATAACTTTAATGCGTTCTTCTAGGGTACTTACACGCCATCGTTAAAATTGTACATCTGTCTACTTCACAAATGTCAAAGATGACATTAAAAAAAAGGTTTTGTTTAAAAATTATTTAATACTGACATCTAGGCGTGACTTTTGGAAGACCTAGAGTATTATTAGAGGAAAGTTCTCGAATTAGCAGTGTTTGTATCTAAATTTATCATAACAAGAGAAAATTGATAATCATAGTTGGCGTATTTGTCAGTAGTAAACCCATTTATGCCCAAAGTACCAAAAATGGCTCCTCAATAAAAATGTAGTTTATTCCTATAAAACGACTATATTTCTCTCAAAATGAAATTACTATAAAGTAAATACAAAGAGGAACACACGATACAATAAACGATTTAATAAACTCAATTTTTTGAGATATTAAGCTTTAAAAATACTTAAGTGCGTTATTGAAATAATATATAATCCTTTTGTTTTGGAAACTGCTCTTTTCTAGAAAATAACTGTTAAAAGTGGCGGAATCAATTTTGGTATTTGAGTCTTTTTCGTATTACAATTATATTTGTTTCATTTAGGCGAAAACCGTTGACGCTGCAAGAAGTTTTAGACAAAATTGAACGCTGGAGCGACGGTGAAGAGCCTACTTATAAGCCCACTATGAAACTGAAGAAGAGTTGGGGATGAAAACTGTGTGGATTACAATAATCTGGGGTCCAAAATGCTTCAAGTAGAAACATTTAAATAGTGTCTCTGCAAGAGCGCCGGATTTAAATTTGCCGCCATTTTGTTAAAACGAGTTCTACGGTGACTTTTTTTTTATATTTGTCACGTACTGATATTTCCAGAACATTTGTTAGATATTTCTAACATTTCCAGAAGCACTATGCCACGAATATTGGTAAAAGATCTGCATTTGCACGCGTAGAAGTTTCAATTGGTGCAAGAAATCAAGCCAAGGGACTATGTGTAGTGCCGTGAATTTGCTGATTGGGTCTTGGAACATCATCAAATTAATGCAGATTTTTCGAAGAAAATCATTTTTTCAGATGAGGCACATTTTCAAGTCGACGGATACGTAAATAAGCAAAATTGTCGGAGTTGGGCTGCTGAAAATCCTCGTGTGATACTCAAACAACTAATGTATCCAGCGCGAGTAACTGTTTGGTGTGCATTTTCGGCTGGCGGAGTAATTGACCGTATTTCTTTTAAAATGCGGCTGGAAATGTGGAAATGCGCTAACTGTTAATGGAGTGCGGTATCGCGAAATGTTAACGGAGTTTTTGTGGCCCGAATTGGATGTCATTGATGTGGCGGACATGTTTTTCTAACGAGACGGTGCGACCTGCCATACAGCACGTGAAACAATGGTGTTACTGCAGACTAAGTTTCCAGACCGTGTATTTCTCGATTTGGCGATCAACATTGGCCACCAAGATCGTGCGATCTAACACCGATGGACTTTTTTCTTTGGGGCTATGGAAAAGGTGTATGCGAATAAGCCTGAATCAGTTGAACATCTTAAAAAAGAAATACAGCCACATTTATGCGAAAACGTTATTGAAAATTTCAACAAAAGAATAACCCTGGGTCAGAGGTTTCGTGGTGGCCATTTGCCTGATGTTGTATTTCACGTTTAATCGGAACTATTTTTCTTTATGTTGAAATAAAAATGTTTGCTTAATTCAAAATAATATGAGTTTTTCTTTAAAATTGAGTCCGGCGCTCTTGTTGGGACACCCTTTACTATGTAGTGGCTTAGAAACCTGTTTTTTTTTCATTTTGATGGCGCTCAATCCCATAGAGAGATTTGGCCCTCTCATTTTTGAGGTTACATAATCAACTTACATTTCGTACATTGTAAACATTGAATTCTTTAAAATAAAAAATTCGGTCGACTCATCAAATTGCAATGATCAAACTACAAAAATATTGATAATACATACTTCGAATTTACATATAAAGTATAATCACAATGCATTAGCGAATTTTATAATTCGCTGCGCATTTGTAACCTCGTAACCTCGAATTATAATGTATTTTGCCTCAACCAGCGAATACGCGAAGAGTAGTTGCACGTAGTGTTATCATTTGAAGGCAACAAAAATCTACCAAATGTGGTACATTCCTTTAGAAAAAATGGACCAATTTGGTACATTAGTGGTGCAATTTTATATTAAAAATTAAATTATTTATTTTAGTTTCAGGAGTATATTGCAACTTTAAATTATAAATACATAAATAATCTCAATTTAGTCTTTAGGCACAATTTAGGCAGAATTTCATCGTTTTCAGGTAAGTATATCACATCACTAAAATTTTCTTTTAGAAGCGTTCTAGTGAACATTATATTCCCAACTGTCTTAATATCTAGACGGTTTTTTATTTTTAATTAAGTTTAAGGTAGAAAGACTCTTTCCGCGGGAGCACTACTGACAATGACGGCAATGACAGTAGTATTAAGATGTAATCTGCCAATTCAGAATACATATGAATTCCTAAACTATTTTTAATTGATTTAATTTTCAGCCAGTTTTGAATAGGGTTTTCAGAACTTACTTTTGGTAGTAACTCCTTATTTAGATAGTTGGATAGTTTTGAAGTAACTATGTTTAATTGTCGGCATTCTACCAGACACAATTTCAGAAATTTGACAATATTTTAACAATTCCAGTTTACTGTTATTAAGCTCAAATCGCTTTTTTAATTGGCAGCATACCTCTACATAGAATGCAATTATGTTGGCCTTAACCGTTTCGATATTAAATGGTTGCTGGTCTATCGATTCTTCTAGTTCTTGAAAACTAATTGAAATGATTTTGATCATCTTTAGCATCTACATTTAAATTGATTTTGTCCAAAACTATGAAATTTTTTAAGATATCTTAATAAATGGATTTCATCCTGAAATATAAATTGTGAATCTCCGTGTTTTTTTTTAAATATACGATAGAAATAGTAAATAGAAATAAAATCCTGAGTTATTAAGGAAACGAAGAGTTTCATTGTTATCCCTTTCTTCGGTTACCTCGAAACAATATAAAATAAAATTATGTTTTAATATTGTTCGATTATTCATAAAACAACTGCCTCAAGAGACAACCACCGTGCTTTGCAAAATTTTAAAATTTTATGATTTTGTGAACTTGTACGCCGTTTGCGCCAGTTCGGTTAGTGCTACGACCATACTAAAATTGTATATGTTTCTCGCCATAAATGAACAACTAAACCATTTTTTTTTTTTAATTTTTCAAATTTTTTCAAAATTTGTTGGGTTATATGAAATTAGTGACATGCTCGAATCCAACGGGCCGGTTCCCTGGATCAAACGGACCCCTCTTTTAAGTTTTCATACCATTCATCCAATCGAATTTTCAGTTTCCATAGGTATTTTATAACAAAATGAGCAGATTTTCGTAATATTTCTGACGGGGTCGGTCCCCTGGGTCCAGGGGTCCCCATTTAATTTCTCCCCAAAAATGTCTGTTTGTTCCGAAAGGGCGTTTCAGCCGCTCAATCGATTATCACGAAATTGAAGCAACCAGAACCAACCTTACCATATTTTTGAAGGGGTTGAACGCGTCCGGTACATTTTTTCTAAAATGTCACATTTTTGGTATTTTATAAAATAAGTACATGCTCGAATTCGAGGGGTCGGTCCCATTGACCCAGGGGTCCCTTCTTTCCACGCGATTCATCCAACCAGATTCTACTTGCATAGGTATTTTATATCAAAATGAACAGGTTTTTTGTATAATGTAATCTACAAGTTGCATGTCCAGAATCAACCTTACGATATTTTTGAAGGGGCTGGACCCGGTAGTCTAGGCGCCTCGGTACGAATTGTTTCTAAAATTTCATATTTTTTTAATGTTTTCGCAGGAATGAGTATAAGAAATAGATTATATGAAATTAGTGATATGCTCGAATTCGAGAGGTCCATCCCTTGGACCCAGGAGTCCCTTCTTATAAGTTTCCACACCATTCACCCAATCGGAATCAAATTTTTCAAAGGGATTTGATATAAAAATGATATAAAAATGAGCAGGTTTCAAAATATTTTTAAAAAGGGACTGCATCTGGTCTAGGTGGTTCCATACATTTCAAAAAATTACTGCAATTGCAAATGGAATCGCCACAGCGAACAGAAGAGAATTATGTTGACTCCGAAATATAGAAACGAATTGCGTTATCAATCAATTGAATCGATTCGTCAAAAAGAACGTCTTCTAGAGCTGCTAAAACAATTGAACAGAGCGAGACAGGGCTGGAAAAAATCTCTTAAGTAGTCGATCAAAAGAAAATTTCAGAGCAGATTTAAGCTAGTACAATATGTATTTCGGCAATTGAAAAATTTCAAAAACTATTAAGTAGTACAGGTCTCATAAATTAATCAATAAATCAAGATATTTATCTAAGTGTATGGTACCTCCCGAATCACATTTTCATAGAATTTTTAAGAATTTCAGATGATTTTAATTATAAAACAAAATCTGATTAACTTAACTGTCCGATTGAAACATTACTTAAATCTTCAAATATCTGTAAAGGGAAATTGGTTAAAGTCGAAGCTCCTGCTGCCACCTTAATCTAGTTCAAGAAATCTTAAATTTTCTTCTAATTGTTTTTTTATTTTACTTGACTTTGATTAGCAATGCTATAGTATGGTATTATTTAATAATTATGATGATCCGGTGTAAAATAAAAAATTGTTTATTAAAAATTAATAAATAATTTTTTATTTTGCACACTCTTCTTACACTGACATCGCTTTCCGAGTAAAATTTGAAAAACCGCACAGTTCACAAATAAAAACGCAGTGTGCAGAGTAAAATTGCCTGCTCGGATCGAATTAAAAAATATACCCTATTGATTGCAAATAAACCATGCTGTATAAGATAGCGGAAATTTGACTGCGAAAAATAAGAGATTATACTACTCGCCGCAAGTGGCATTACTATCGAATTTTCACTATAATTTTTAGATTTTCTGTGGCCAAATAAGTTATTTTCAGTTTTTGACCAATATCTCAAACACTTCCACTAGTAACCAATACTTTCAATTGTTTTTCTAATAGCCTAGGTAGGACTGCAGAAAACCAAAAAATATAGTGCAAATTCTAATCCATAAATTTTTTCCGAATTGTCCCTGTATGCGATGCAAATTTTACAAAATTTAATTAAGAAATAGCCGAGTGCCCTCCAGTTTAAAATTTATTTATATCATGTAAAATGTAAGGGTTCCATTTTTCATAAGGACTGGTTATGAAATGGTTAATTTAGACCAGCGAGATGAGGATCTGTTCGTATCCTAGAATTTTGTTCAAAACTTACTTTAAAATCTCTGATCAATCCTGCTATCAAAATTTTATCGTAATTCGTTAAGATAATGGCGGAAAGACGGAATATTGTTAAATTTCAAGATTTCAAATATACATACCTCCTTTACGACGGAGATCAATCAATTAACCATTTTAAGGATCACATTTAATATTTTAATTCGCTGCGATGTTTATTTAGTGAAAAAAGATATACATAATGAATAAAAAATTGCCACTGGTAATTACATAACAAAAAAATCTCTTTAGTGATAGTGATGCCACTTGCGGCGAGTAGCGTAATCTTTTATTTTCTGCTGTCAAATTTCCGCTACCTTATACAGCATGGTTTATTCGCTTGTGTAATGATTCAAAGACCTAGCTTTTGTAGAAAATTTGCCAATAAAAACAAATTAAATATTTTGTGCGGCACCAATAGGTTCCACATAACTTCAATAAAATTTACATAATTCAATTTTCCAACGAAAACGAAACAAACTGGATTGTTTCGAGCATGCTGTGTTACCCTTGGTGTGTTCATCCTTAATTCATTTTTTTTGTCTGATCAAAGCCAGTTCAGGTCAAATTTCTTTCAACTGATTCGGATCATTGTTTGTCATATGCAGTGAAACGCGTGAGTTGAGACAGTAAACGTCTTTAATATCGAAAATTAATATAAGATAATGTTTATGTAAAAAACAACTTTAACAAAAAACATTTGCAATTAGTGACTGTCAGTGAAAATATATAGTGATGTAAACGTGTAAAAAAAACATCAAAAATACCATTTGTTTACGAATTCCATAGCGAGCTAAATTTTGTCATGAGTCATATGTTTATGACAATTGATGAGTTAATCATGATGCTTGCATTTTATAAGCACAGTGGAATTCTTAGGCAGACGCAATAACAACACGTGTCAGGCGTTCAAAAAATTCGTTTGTAACACAATTTACGTCTTGTTCGAATAAAAATGGTGGCGACCGGACTGAAACAAATTTTAAAAGTGATTGCATAATCGCGGTATTTTACCAATTTTTACAGATAAAAAATTAAATATTCCGAATACATTTAACCATATAATGATTTAACTGAAATGACGCATACTCATTTCACGGCATTTTGATTTCATCGATCATATAAAAAAAATCAAACTCGTACACGATTAATAAAAACAACATAAAACTATAATTTTATCAACCGCATATAGTTCTATATATAAAATTAATCAAAACTAACAAGTTAACTATTTCTACATTTAGAACAGAATATCTAACGTAAACAATACAATACAAAACCTAATTTGAATTAGAATTACTTCTTATCGTTTAATAACCCGAGTATTTAACCGCACCGCTGCCACCACCATGTTTTGATTTTTTTAACGCTACATATTGAATTATGAATCGTGATCACATGTATGCTAAGCATATTACATAAATTATCAATTATTTTTTATAAAAATACCATAAAAAACTATTATCATGGTCGTACTATTTGAATAAATGTTGTTGTTGTTGTTGTTATTTATCATATAAAGTTAATTCAAGTCGATATAATTCGTATGTGCATTAATTTATGCAGGCCCTGTGTGGCTCAAGCATATGTTTAAGTAGGGTTGACGTACGTGCATACCCTAAAATAGTTTTTGTCGCAACGCGACTCTTATTGTTCTAAATTTTTGATTTGAGTCAAACTATCGATTTGGAATAGTTTCGCGTATGACACGTACCTTTATATACATATCGTCAGTTATTAATATGCGATATGTACAATTATAACTATCTATTATTATTCTATTGTATCTATATACAGTTAGGTTAATTGACACTTCACCTAATATTGACGGAATAGAAAATTCGTAAACATTTTGTAGTCAAATCACGCAGTACTCTGCGCCTTCTATACATGGAATTTAAATCAGCTGCGGGTCACATATCGTCGGTTTGGTTCAATAGTGACACAACTCATTTCTAAGATATTCGCACCATACAATACCCAATAATTCCCAATACAATTTCACTCATTTCTAAGATATTCGCACCATACAATACCCAATAATTCATATTTTTATTATATTGTATCAAAATATACTCTTTTCTGTTGTTATTTCGGAACAGCTTTTCAGAACAGCTTTAGCTTTAGCCCAGTATGCAATTTTTCCACTGTGTGGAAAAAATGTTTTGATTCCATACTAAATTCCGTACTACAAAATATCAAAGACACAAAAATATCGATTTTTGAGAAAAATAATTTTGTTTCTCGCGTTTCGTTTGTTTCGCGGTAATATTATTTATTTTTTATAAGTTTTTTTCGGAATTGTGCATATCGATTTATTTTTATTTTTTAGTTGTTTTTTCGTATTTTCAGTTTCTTCTGACAAGTCGACGTGCACGGTTGTACTACATAATTATTTTCTTTTCTTTAAAGTGTTGTAATGTTTTTCTATTTATTAAAGTAAATTATTTTAAATTTAAGTATATAATAATAATTACATATAATAATTATTAAGTAATTAAGTGATCGCGATATACAAATTTCGTCTAAAAAGGTAATATAAATCTGTCCCACAATGGCATCGTCGCGAAATATACATTTACGTTGTAAACAGTCAATGATTTTTTTTTTCAAGATTTCAATATGCTAAAGATTAATAATTGGGTAGCACGTGGCGGATGCAATACAAAGCACAATTTATGAAATTTAAATATGTAAATAATTTTTCTATGTATATTTAATTAAATAAAAATAATTATTAACTTTACAAAAACCAATGTCAATAAAATCTTTTATTTCGAAAACAAATTGCATGTGTAAAATACTAACGAAATCTGCCCTTTTTCACGCAGAAACGTATTGGCGATTAGTGTAGAAAAGTGTATGGAAAAAACAAGAGATTCCGACGAAATTCCACCTTCTTTCCAAATTGATTTTTTCTCTTTTTATTCGGGATTCACACCCACACTGGAATTTTTTGTGACACTTTTCTTTGGCGAGTAGTACGAATTTCCGTGTACATAAAATGTTTCTTTCCATAGAAGGAGTGTGGTTTTTGAACGCGAATGTAAAAGAAATTCCGTCGGCATTGCATATTGGGAGTATCGCATCGCAAATTTGTTGACAATAAAACGATGGTGACACCACTTTGGTCAAAACCGGATATTTTTAGAACTAAAACAAAAGTGTCTCTGCTAGGCATTTTTCGGAATATCAAACTAGTGCCATCTATTGAAATATAAACGAACTGAAATTTAAAATTGTATTCGATAATCGGTGGTAAAATAATTTTTATTCAAAAAAAAATAAATCAAATTTAATATTTTTTATGAATATATCAAATTAAGAGTGGGAAGGTACAGTTGGATATCCGATTTGGTACTTGCAACATTTTGTAGCTGCAAGATTATTAAAAAAAAGCAATATTTTGACAATGCAACATTTTGAAATGATATAATTGTAGAGGCTAACGGCTGCGCTCTCGCCCGCTTAGCCCTCCGGGGGTGTTTAGATTTCAATTTCAGGAGGCATAGGAGCCGGGATAAACAAACATGTCGCACTGCGTGCCGCACGTAGAAGCGGATTATATAGAATCTATATTAATGACACCTACTAAAAAAGAAAAATAATTGCACCATTTTATTATACGAGATTTTTTGTTGTTTCGTCAACCTTGCAGACACATATCAAATGGATATCGCTCGTATTGCTTCTTCTGATAGTTGTACCACAAATACCAAACGCATGTAACTTATTAAAATTTATTTATTTATAAACGAAATTTAAAACATTTTTTATTTTGTATAAATTAAGCATTTTAATTTATTTATGTTTGGCTAAATATTTAAATACATTTTTATTTTTGTATTTTATTTATAAAAATATCCATAAGATGGCATTCTTTATCAAATCAACTTTTTTTTAGTTCAAATTATAACCACCTTAAACAAAATTATAGTAAATTTTAATCCAAAAGCGGAAAAAATTATAAATAATATGTAAAAAATTGAAATATCTATGGTCGCTCATAATGTTTACGTTTTTAGTTAGTGTTATGTCCATTTTCACAAAAATGTCGCGACAGTCAATTAACATTTTACGATATTGTAACCTATCTTAACAAAATTTGCAAAATATTAAAGAATTATAAAAATTAAGATCCGATAGAGGATGTAGGATCAGAAAAAAAATTATTTTACTAATCAGAATATATTTTCATTTACTTTTCAAAAACGCCGTTTGTACGAACAATTTTGTGTGATTTTTTCAAATCGTTCAGTTGAAAAATTAAGAATTTTGAGTTGTGGCACTGTTGCACCCAACCGACGATATGATGCATTTGTTATGATCTGGCAGAAAAAAACTTTACCATAAACCTAAATATTTTGTGAAAATCATTTCACACTCGACGCTTTATATAAATTCAAAGTTGGTGGTCGGTATTTGTATCAAGGTTTCTTTGTTTAAAAATAAATTGTATGGCTTTGACATAATATACAGAATAAACGAAAATTAAAATAATTTGTTTTTTTTCTAATTTTCCCAATCAATATTACGTATTATAAATGTACATAAACATAAAAATTATAAAAAGAAAACTTCAAAGTTTTCGGGTCTTATATTTTCTTGTGAAAAATATATATATTTTTTTTTAATTTTCATTGATAGTCCCTCATCGTTGCATATAACATACGATATACGACTTTATGTTTTGAGTGTCAATTTCAGTTTTCAATAAAAATACTAATCCATTTAATAAATTCGACAAACGATTCTAATTTTAAAACGGCATGAAAATATATTTATACATGTATATGTTGAATGTGAAGTTGGGGGAAATTTGAAAAATCGTTCAGTAATTTTGTTAACATTTTATCAACCTCGCAATATAATAAACACAATCATTGGAAGGGACATATTCTTGTTGGACTTTTTCAATATAAATTTTAGGTGAGCAACAAATTGCAATTTACAAATACAAAGACAAAACAATAACAAAATTTCTTGGGGTCTTATTTTTGTTTTTTGTAAACTGCTTTTATTTAAAATTTGTATTTTTACCAGTCAATACCGCCTATAAAAAATAAATTCCTTTTATTGATACATAAGAATTAAAAATGAAATGAAAATAATTTTACATACATACATAGAGTAGTAACAACAATTGACGTATTTCGTCTAAACGTGAGAAGTTGTAGTGTTGCGTTGCAATGTTAACTTCTCGTAAACAGCGTGCTGTCAAAATAGCAGAAAATGCCCAGCAAAAAACATGTGTTTTTGATATTCACCGCTAGGGGCATCACTATCACAAAAAAGAAATTGTTCCAGCTGATATTATTTGAAACGAACAGAAAGTTTTTGAATTTTTAAGCAGTAAAATTTATGAAAAGGAAGATAAAATATATGTTTAAACGTTTTGAAACAAAAAAAGTTTTTTCCACCAAAAGTAGAACCACCTTTTAAATTGCGTATAGTGGTACCATTATGATACCTCCTAAGAGAATGAGTAAAGTATGGATCATGTTTTATCGTGATTTTTTTTCTTGTTTCTTCTCACAAATTTTTCTCTTATTACTTATTTATTTTGAAGTGCTTGATTAATGCAGAAGACGTGTTGTTTATATTTAATTATAATAAGGACGAAATTTATTTAAGTTTGGGTAAGTAATTAGTAGATTTGTGTTTAGTGTAGTATACTGTTTTTTGAAATTCCACCAAAAATAAACGTATTGTAATGAATTTTAATAATTAACGAAACTGTTGCTTAAAAAATTAAGAATAATAGTGGTACCTTAATCGGACCACCATTTTTTGAATAAACCGTTAGAAAAAATTAAATTATGTATTTATGATATGTCTCACCTTTACGCAATTGCAATTCCAAAGTCAGAACTTTCTATTCTGAAAACAAAATCCGGCCGCAACGGGTTAAAAAACGATTTGCGTATGTGAAAATTACCATAATCATCATAATGCAAATATAAGGCAACACAATAAAAATCACCTGCGTTAATAGCACTCCATAAATGTTTAGTCATTTAAATGTGAAATGTTTTCAGTTTTTAACAAAAGTGTCTCAGCTACCATAAAAACATAAAACCCATGGGTAGTTACAGGGGGTTTTCTAACACTTTCGTTAAAAAAACTGAAAACATTTCACATTAAAATGACTAAAAATTTGTATGTGATTTTTATTGTGTAGCCCTATATTTGCATTATGATGATATGGCAATTTTAGTATACATATTTTGAGAGTCTTATGCATACGCAAATCGTTTTTTAAAGAAAAATATTTTTTTTCGTTTGAAAACGTTTCTCTTCTTTTTCATAAATTCTTTGAATTTTCATAAATTTTTCTACTGATAATTATTGATTTGCTAGAAATTTCAAAATATTTCTGCTGGTTTCAAAAACTATCAGCAGAAAAAAAAATCCTTTTTATGACAGTGATGCCTCTAGCGGTAAATAGGAAAAACACATTTTTCTGCTGAAAATTTTCTGCTATCTTATTGACAATTAAAGTCTCATGGATTCCATCTAGTTAATTTTTTTTAAACAAAATGAGCTATACTTTGACGTTGGTTTGTTAACAAATAAACGTCAAAACAAAGCTCATTTAGTTACATTTTTTCCCGCTTGATCGGCGCTTTTCTTACTTTTACAATCGTCAATACAGCGTTATTCACTTACTCCAAAACGGTAAAGTTGCTTAAATTGTATATAGAAGCTAGCGAAATTAAACTTTCGTGCATGGGAAAAATTATATTATTTTTAACTTTCGTTATTTGGCACGAAATCTTAGTAAATCAGTGAATTCATCAGGCGCCAGTAACAGAAGCATCACCATCCTCTTATTGCAGAGCATCCCATCACATTATTGCAATATTTATGGAGATATGTCCATTACTTTTAGCGCTTCTGACTCATTTTCAACACGAGAGCACCCGGATTTTATTTATAGACAGTTTTTGGCGGAGAGAGAGAGAAAGATAATGCTACAACAACTACTCCATCGACGTCAAGCAACCATTGGTTGACGCAACAAATGCCCCTTCCAGCAGTCTTGGGAACCAGCTAGGATTCAATGGATCATTCAAAAATTGATCCGTACCATAACATGAATATGATGGCCAAATTCTTCTATGAGATGTAGCACCAGCAAAATAAATAAGAAATTACTTCACTGATAAAATTTTGCAGATACCCCACCTTGGGTTTATCTAATTATTGAAGTTCACATTTACTAGATCATTCAACAGAATCAGGATATCAAGGTAGCAGACCTCACTACAATCGTATATCATCACTGCCACCAACTTCGTTGGTTTCAATCTAGAAATGCCATTTCTGCTGATAGCTTATGTTAAACAAAATAAATCTTGATTCCACTCGGTTTACTCAATTTCGATGGTCTATGGAAAAGTAGATGAGAAACATTACCTTCGTTCTACATTGTCTGGAAACTTTCCACTGAAAAATCGCCAAAACAGATCACAAAAATTTGCTGATTACCAATGCTCAGTTGCTCATTTAGCAACTTTATCGTCTTTTTTTGACTTGGACGATTTAGAAAAAAATTATTTTTGAAAAATTCGGTCTGGAGGTCGTCCGGTGATCCCCGACTCCTTTGTTTAATTTTTTCAGCTCACATACGATTTTTAAAATTATTGATAAGGGAGGGATTTCGAGTGGCAGTAGTCGATTGAGATAGCTCGCTTGACTTTATGAAACTTGCTGAGAGAGCGAGTTCTGATGGGGAGATTTTACATGCCAGCAATCGATTTCGTTGTTAACTTCCGTACAAATCGTTTAGTAGGTCGTACAGTGGGGGCGGGAACCTTTTTTAATTTTTTTTCAAATCTAATGAATTTGATAAAAATTAAGGAGATAAGGGTTTTTTAATTTCCATGAGCTGGTTGCGATGTCTTAATCTCAAGAACATTCTTTTAGAAGGTCTTCCGCCGGGGGCCGGGTTCCATTTTTGTCAAAAATGTTTCACCTCGAATGAATTTGATAAAAATTGGTGAGGGGGTTTTCTAGTATCTAGAATCGATTCCGAAGGGTCCTTATTCATGATGGGAGTTTTTGGTCGGGCTTAAAGTTTTATTTTGCTTGAACGATTTTAATACAAGGCCGCCATTTTGAATACCAGAATTCAATTGCGATTTGTACTGATTTCAGCAAAATTCCGGTTTCGTTTTTTAAATATTGTTTGGCTCAAATCTTGCCAGGAATGGTTTATAGTTCTAATTTTGGAGAAATTCTTTCAGGAGAACCTCTGGTGGGGGCCGGGTTTCATTTTGTGAAGAAACAAAAATTTGACTCGAACAATTTTCATAAAAGTTGGTGAGGGGTGGTTGCCAAGTTGCAGCAATCGATTACAATAAAGCTTGTTCATGGAAGTTCTTAGTTGGGTTTGGGCCTCCTTCTAACATTTTATTTGGCTTACACGATTTTAATCAAATTTAATGAGAAAGCGTCTTCAATTGCAAGGAAGCGGTTACTAGGAATTCCGACTGACTCCATGCTTTCCGACTTCCATGCTTTAATTATGTTTTTAGCCCAGATCAATGTTTATTTTGAATACTTCCTCTGTTTTCAAAATTTCGCACTATTGTTTGTATTCGGTTGCTCGACTTTTTTATAACTCTTATTCTGTTCCCAGAGCTTTATTATTAAATTTCGTATTTCAATCGACACTTCCGCTCAACACACCATTTTTTAATGCCAAAAACGAAAAATATTTCTCAATCAAGACGAATGCAAAGTTATTACTGAAAGTGTCGATAGACGTGCTTAAAACATGTGATGTTAGCCCAGTTTTTCATCCCTGAAAAAATAATCCACAAGCAGCACTATTTCATCTCATATACCAGTTTTTCTATTTAAACTTGTATAAAACGGAATAATGTTTTTAATTTTTTCTCAACAATAAAATCTCCATGATCACTCCATGACATCATACGGCCAGTACTACCGTTCATACGTAGAGTACAAAAACCACAATTAAATGAAAAAGTCTGTCATGGATACAGTAATCTCCAATATAACACGGTAGATTCGTTCCGCTTTATAGGAAAACGCGTCTTATGCCCCGTATAACGCGTTATGTTCAAATGATTCATGTTTAACTTTTCTCGTTAAAGAGGGTTTAAATCGAATTTTGTGCAAACGTACGCAAAATTCATCATGAATTGTACAAATCATTATAAATGTCACAGAAATATAACGTGGGAAGCCCCGCGTTATATGGGGGAAAACAAGTGTTATACGAGGGACATGAAATCGCGTAAAATGGAAAAGCGTTATAAGAGTACCGTGCTGTAGGGGGGTATATTGTATTTTGTTGTTGAGAATTTTTTTTTAAAACAAATTCCGTCTTATACGAGTTTTTAAATAGAAAAAACTGGGATGAGATGAAATAGTAATAATGAAAATGAAAAGTTTTTTCATTAGCAATCGAGTAGGTTTGCATTCCCCATAAGAAATTTTGATTTCACAAAGTAAAATTTAAAATTACGTGCAAATAATTCAAACTACTAGATTGCCAATGAAAACACCTTTTCATTTTCATGATTTCACGGAACGCGAATTGACCCCCTGCAACTGTATGTAAACTTTTGTGATATAAATTTTATGAATTTTTGAAAACTAATTTTTTTCTTAATAATAATTTTCTTGCTTAAAATATATATTTAATTAATATAATATTAATATTTAATATTAGACTTTTGTGACTGACTGTAAGCGGCGGTAATGCTTATGGAAAATAACTTTCATTTTCGGATGTTGTTAGTGTTTTTAGAAGATTACGAGTATACACCATAAAATCAATTTTTTCGCATAAACCATCTGACGCCTAGCCCAGACACTCTAAAATCAAATAATTTATTCCTCAAATCAATATTTAATAATACATACAAACATAACAATTCAATAAATTAGCGTTATGTCATCTTTTTATCTCGCCCCACTAATAAAAAACACAAATCTCTTTAAATTATTCCAAATATGTAGATGGTGCGCGATCCGCGATGCTGTTGTCGATAACCACAAAAGTAAATAAAAATTTAAAATTCCATCGTAAAATCATCATCAATATGCGGAGTATTATAGATAGACCACAGATTACCCATAGTGTAATTACGAATACTGTGTACGCTGGAAACAAGGTTATACGAATTATCCATTGCACAATATCAACATTGTAATAATTATTGTAGCGCATAGAGGGACGGAAATAAAAAATTAAAAAATATAAATTATATTTTGTGATTCACTTAACCGTATCTCACAGCCTCGGTTACTCTGTTGCTCATCGCGTACTTAGTATATTTATGTGCCATATTTAGCGCACACAACCAAATAAAAGCCACATAGATAATAAATAATTCGTCGGATTAGTAAATTACGAGTTTTATTGTGCTTGCAGGGAACGATAAAATAATTTATGAAATTAAAATT
The DNA here is from genome assembly GCA_932526605.1 of Nephrotoma flavescens. NCBI lineage: Eukaryota > Metazoa > Arthropoda > Insecta > Diptera > Tipulidae > Nephrotoma > Nephrotoma flavescens. The sequence continues at coordinate 21,319,079 of OW052221.1, read as the reverse complement.
CAATTAAATATAATATTGAACGAGAGTTATATAAAATATCATTTTTGGTATTAAAAATATATTTTTCCAAGTTGTTGGTGTTCTTGTGTGTAATTCCGAAACAGAACCGCCTACAAATTATATTTTACACAAATTATTTTATTCACCATTATTAATTCATACATATTATAGCGACTAGCGAGCTCAACTCTCGAGTATTACTAGGTGGGTGATGTATTGTGGTCGTATTTTTATGTACGCACACATAAATTTATATGTTAATATAATCTTGATGCACACACATACCCAGCTTTGTTTTCAATATCAAGTTCGATGGACTTAAATTTGTTGTTGCTATTTTTGGTGGCAGGTATAGAAGAGATAAGTGTTTTAATATTGAATCGTTTGATACACTTGAATGAAACATTGTACTGCACCTCATACATATATATACCGATATACAGATGTATACGTAATGTTATGTCTAAGTACCAATAAATTCTTGGTTATGCATAGCGGTTTTTATACGTAGGTGGGTCTGTGCTTGAACAATAACAAATATTTCATAAGAATTTATTTTGATTACACAATATCGTGTACGATCGCTTGATTAACATGTTATTTTCGTTGACTGGGCATTGTCGACCGCAAATTTTTGACATTTTACATGATCGCACATATATTTTTTTAACATAATTATTTGGGTGAACGAAATCGAAATCCACACTACGGCTTTTAAATTTTTCTTGGATAAATTTTAAAATACTTAAGATTTAATTCCCGTGGCGAGCTGCAGCTATCGGGGGGGGGGGGGGGGGGGGGGTTCACAGGTGGTGGATAGTGAACGGCCTATCGATAGGTAGGTTAGCGGTGAATTAAATAAGCCGTCCGCAACCGCAGCTCTGCTGGGAGGAGAGTCTCAGAGAACGGGGGAGTGGTTAACCTCTGTTCACCAAATTCTGAGTGCCTAGGATACCCAGTTAGGGAATGGCGAACTGATGGCGCCATAAAACCATCGACCATAACCTCGGTGAACTGAGCATCACGTCTCCCTGTGCTCCCGGGCCTCGAGGTAGTGAGTGGGGAACCCTATAAACGGTAATCCCATGAATGAAGTGGGTCCCATTTGTTTGGGATATCCATATGAATGGGTGAGTGAGTGAGTGAATGTGGGAGGAGGGCGAGGGTGCGGGGGGTGGGGTGCTCGGTAAACCAATGGGCTGGATTAAGGTGTTACGCGACCCGTGCTGATGATCGGCTAGACTGGGGGCCATTTAACAAAGCCCAGTCGTGGGCTAAAGGAAATAAGGGGGAATTGAGGGAGATCCCTCAGTCGAAGCGTCGATACAGGGAGAGACGGTCGGCGTATAGGATTTTAGAAAAACTGGCTGCGACCCCTGATGAGCAGCTTACAGTGGAACAACGAGGATCTGTGGCATGGGCTAAAAAAACTGTCGGCCGTGACAGCTCGGAAAGGGCCCTTGTGTCTAAAAGACAGAGGTCCCAGGAAGAGCTGGAAACGGGCGAGAGTAAGCGAGCCAAGGTTCAGGTAGATAAGACGTCGGGTGCTTCTAGGGATCAAAAACTGAAGCTATTCAGTGAGATCCTAAAGGAGCACGTGCTGGTGCTAGCCGTCATTGACAGAAGTCAGGAAGATGGGAGCCTCACGTCAGAGAAATGGAGAGTAATGTTTAATGCACTAAGCTCCATTTTTCTGCGGATCCTGAGAGAAAATCCGGGATCCACCCCGTCCTGCAGAGATGCGGGATGGTACCAGGGGCGCGTGAAGTTGACTGCGTGCTCGGATCAGAGATCGGTCGACCTTTACAAAAGGGCAATTGCCGAAGTAGGCGAGGAGTGGCCGGGCGCGAGGCTTGAGGCAGTCTGCAGGGAGGAAATCCCGAGCAGGCCGAGGGCACGTGTTTGGCTACCAACCGAGCCGGATAAAATAGAAGAGATCCTCGAGATCATTCAGGCCAGTAATCCCGATCTTCCAACGGAAGACTGGAGGATTATTAAGCGAGAGGAAGCTAAGGGAGGCTTTAGATTGGCAACCATTCTGATCAATAAAGAATCCTTGGCTTCCCTTGCAAAATTAAAGGGAGTGATCAACTTCGGGTTCGGGTCGATCACTCTCAAAGTATATAAAAAGGACGAGACCGACGCAACTGACAAAGACCAGCCTGGGGGTGACGGCGAACGGACCCAACAGGAGACGGTCAAGCAGGCTGAGGACGGCCAGGAAAGTAATGCTCCGGCTCTGGGGAGCATAGTTAGAGGAGGTAGCCTCCTCTCTCTGGAACCTGATGGGGACATCCTGTCAGGCTCTCGACGAGAGGAAGACAGCTTCCGGAACAAGGAGATAGATGGCACTATCCTGATGCAGGGAGTGCAGGAAGAGGTGAGTAAGGTCGACTACAATGGTTAGCATTGTACAAATAAACCTACATCACACGAAGGCTGCCTCGGCAGCTCTCGTGCTCAGACTGACTAAGTCAGATGAGGATTTAGTGTTAATCCAAGAACCTTGGATTAACAATAACAGGATCTGTGGCCTCAGAATGAAAGGGTATAAATTACTATACTCAAGCAACTCTGAGAAGATCAGATCGTGTATTTTAGCGAAAAATAATTTGAATATTTTTCTTCTTCCACAATTTAGTAGCGGAGACGTTACAGCGGTGAGCGCTGAGGTTGGCTGTGGAAAGCTATGGCTAGCCTCAGCCTATATGGATCGCGAGAAGGAGGTTCTACCGGACAACCTGGGGGAACTGATCCGGGAAGCAGATCAAAGAAGGGTAGGTGTTGTACTCGGATGTGATGTAAATGCGCATCACACAATCTGGGGAAGCACAGACATCAACGAGAGGGGTGAGTTATTTTTTGATTATTTATTAAATACCAACCTTTTAGTTTGCAATATTGGACGAGAACCGACATTTATTGTTAAAAATCGACAGGAGGTTTTAGATGTTACCTTTGTGTCAGAAACGATCTTTCATATGATCAGAGGGTGGAGAGTGGCGAAAGAGCACTCATTCTCTGATCATCGATATGTAATTTATAACCTCGACATTAAACCTGTTACCCGGAAATCCTTCAGGAATCCCAGAAGGACAAACTGGAACAAATATGGAGAGGTGTTGAAGGAACTACTGCCGCTGGAGGTTCCTGGACTTCCGGCGACAGTAGAGGAATTAGATGGCATGGTTGATATTGTCACAAAGGCATGCAATCTTTCATTTAATACTGCGTGCCCCCTAATAAAGCCTAGGGGTAGGCAGAAACCGATATGGTGGGCCAAGGAGTTGGGAACATATCGGAGTGTGTGTAGGAGAGCTTTTAATAAAGCTAAGAACACAAGGGAGGTTCCGGATTGGGACTCCTATAAGGAGGACCTCAGAAAGTACAAAAAAGAGTTGAGGAAGGCACAAAGGGGGTCTTGAAGACTCTTCTGTTGTAGAATGGAAGAGGTCTCTGAGACTTCTCGCCTTAGGAAAATTCTAGCTACTAACCCAACCAGTCCTAGTTATTTAATTAGACCAGACGAGTCATGGACAACTTCAAGTGCGGAAGCTTTGGAGCTCCTCATCGAGACCCATTTTCCGGGAAGCTTTGAAGACTCGACAGAGCCTGGAGCTAATCGAGTAACACCTTCAATAGAGATGGAGGGCATCGCGGATAAGGAGCGAATCCGTTGGGCGCTGAACGGGTTTAGACCTTATAAGTCGGCGGGCCCGGATCGGATTATACCAGCAGAGATCCAGAGGAACTCAGCAGTCATCCTCCCCTGGCTGGAAGGAATCTTCATGGGATGTCTGAAACTGGTATATATTCCTAAAAAATGGACAGAGGTCAGAGTGGTCTTTATCCCGAAATCGGGAAAAAGCTCGCATGCCTATCCAAAGGATCTGAGACCTATAACTTTATCATCTTTTCTGTTGAAAACCTTGGAAAGGTTGGTAGATATTCGATCAAAAATTGAGCCCAGGAGTTGGGCAATGTCGCAGCATGCGAACTGTAAAGGAAAGTCGGTGGACACAGCTCTGCACGATCTAGTACGCATGATTGAGAAGTCAATTTACTCGCAAGAGTTCTGTATGGTAGCATTTCTCGACATTGAGGGTGCATTTAATATCGATCATGGAAGGATTGCTATTTTTGAACGTGGACTACCCCATATGTAGGTTGATAAATCAGATGCTGGTAAGCAGGATTATTACATCGAAACTGGGGGAGGCCACCATTAGAAGGCGGGTGGTTAGAGGAACCCCGCAAGGAGGTGTAATGTCCCCCTTTCTTTGGAGTGTTGTGATGAATGGATTGCTCTTAGAACTGGAGTGAGAGGGGATAGGGGTTGTAGCGTATGCGGATGATGTAGCGATAGCTGTCTCAGGCAAATATCTGGATACGATTAGGGATGTTATGCAGAATGCACTCCTGATCGTTACGAAATGGGCCAGCAAATGTGGATTAGGGATTAACCCCTCCAAGACAGAGCGGGGCGCTTAGGTCCACACCTACACGCGCTTTAGAGGTTATGTTCCACCTTATTCCAATCGAATTTTTTGGTAAGCAGATGGCAGCCAATGGGGCTACAAGGCTCTCGGCTGTCTCTCAGTGGAAGTGTCTTCAGGCGGGACACTCAACGATAGTTAGATCGCTTAGGGAAGAACTGGCGAATCTAGATTATATTAAACCAACGTTGTGCTTCGATAAAGTTTTCCGGACCATCTGTCCTTCGAGAGAATCCTGGAGGAACGGATCAATACTGGAAAACGAGGCACTGCAATTTTTCACGGACGGTTCTAAGCTAGACGGCAAGTAGGAGCCGGAGTCTTCTGTGAGAAGCTTAATGTTAATATTTCCGTTCGTCTCCCTGACTACTGCAGCGTGTACCAGGCTGAAGTGGTGGCGATAGGCGAAGTCGGGACATGGTTGAAGCATAACGTGGTATCCGTTAGGGATATCGCGATTTATGTGGACAGTCAGGCGGCGGTCAGATCGCTAGAGGCGGTTTGTCTGAAGTCACGGGTGGCGCTGGATTGCCGATCATCTCTTAAAGAGATGAGCGAGTATTTCAGTATCCAGATAATCTGGGCCCCTGGTCACTCGGACATCACGGGAAACTGCAGGGCGGACGAACTAGCTAGGTACGGTACGACTCTCCAGATGCAACCGGAAAGGGCAGGTCTGGGTAGGCCTATAGCAGCGCTTAGATCGGCGCTCAGTAAAAAGGCAATCGCCTTGACAGATGAGAGGTGGACCAACACTCTCACGTGCAGGGTAGCAAAACAGGTTTGGCCAAAACTCTACCTGCGGCGCTCCAAGGCACTTGTATCTCTGGGAAAACGAGAGTTAGGATTGGTCGTAGGGATACTGACAGGACACTGCCTTTTTGGGGAACATGCAAGAAGGCTGGGCCTACAGACGAATGACTTTTGTAGAAGTTGTTTAGACGAAGAGGAAGAAGAGACGCTAGATCACTTCCTATGCTCGTGTCCGGCACTATCATACAGAAGGCATAAGTATTTAGGTGTGTACGGTATGGACAGCCTTTCGGAACTCGCGGGCTGTGGAATACGAGATATTTTACGCTACATAAGTAGCTCTGGATGGTTTCAGCAGGAGTAAAGGGGAGATAGGATCCTGTGGTATCACAATGGGCCAATACTGGCCTAAGTGTGCGATAGCAGCCACTCTAACCTAACCTAACCTAACCTAACCTAAGATTTAATTTTGATAACCACAATTATACGCGATCCTCGGGGAATTTTCCAACGATCTTAAAAAACCGCTTCACTTGTGATATTTGATATTGTGTGTATTAAAAGCAAAACATGATCTTATCCATCTTAAATAATTTTGAGATAAATGGCAATAACTTCCTATTTTTAAATTATAAGAAAATCTATAGGTTTTATTAATTTTAATAATTAAGAACTGTAAATTAAAGTTTAAAAATTATGCATCAGATATTTTAAATTAATGAATTCCGATAAAACGTCTAATTAAAATTGGATAAGGATATGCTTTTGCTATTTACCGACATGGGTAAGGTTTGTGTTGATTCAATATGCTTTAAACAATTAAGCCATTTATTTTTAACGATATTTTTAAATATATTTTAATTCTGTTATTAAACGCAAAGTATTCAACATACATATCACATTTTGTAATAAAAAATTAAAAATATTTAATGATGATAATGATGTCGATTCCTTGTACATCTTCTAATTATATTTTCTTCTGTTCTTCTATTATTTCAAAGGCCACTCGATATTTATTTTTTATTGCGCTTGCTTGCTTAAATGCATCGAGTTTTCCTAGTAAAATTAGCAGCTTAGAAGAAAAGAAAAATAGAAGATTCACATTGAATCGACACAAAATAGCTCCTGGTTTTTCGAGGAATTTATAAGAAATGCGATCGCCTCCATGGTATCCCCAAAATATTTGCGAAACTGGTTTGACATATGCTTTTTTAAAGTTTTTAGTCTATACCATCTGTTCTGGAGCCGAAGCACTCCCAACTCTTTCGCGGTTCACTTTTCCCGTTCTACTTTACGCTTCTGGGACCTTCGAGAAAAAAACTTTCCACAAGTTGTGCTCGAATTTTCTACAGTGTTTTGTGTGGCGTTATAAAGGACAACGGCAATATCTGGGACCTTCGAGAAAAAAACTTTCCACAACTTGTGCTTGAATTTTCTATTTGTGTGGCGTGATAAAGGGCAATGGCAAAATCTGGGGCTTTCAAGAAAAACCTTTCAACAAGTTGTGCTCGAATTTTCTACAGAATTTTATGTGGCGTAATAGGCCCCTTACACGTTCAATACTATTGCGCAATATGGAGCATTGCACAATAAAATTGACCATGTATGGATAATATTGTTGGTTTGCACAATATACTGTGTAAAATTAAATTTTTTTAATATTTATTGAAGTATGAGCAATATATTGTGTAGTGTGAAGCCAATATTGTGCAATATAGTTTATCGGTTGTCAAAAATTCGTTTTTTTTTAGTTTCTATATAGCAAAATGTCTGAAAGGAAAAATTATAATTCTAATAAAACGGATGAAAAGGATTTTATAATAAAATGCATCGAGGTAAGAGACATTATTTCATATTTAAATTGCGTAATAAGGAAATATTGAACAGTCTTTAGGATAAAATAATTTTGCGTATTATTTAACACAATAATATTGCGCAATAATATTGAAGGTGTAAGGGGCCCATTATAAAGGACAACGTCAATAAGGGGTTTCGATAAAAACTTTCCATAAGTTGTGTTAAATTTTTCTACAGTGTTTTGAGTGGCGTTGTAAAGGACAACGGCAATATCTGAGACTTTCGAGAAAAAAATTTTCCGCAAGTTGTGCTCGAATTTTCTACAGTGTTTTGTGTGGCGTTATAAAGGATAACGGCAATATCTGGAACCTTCGAAAAAAAAACTTTTCACAAGTTGTGCTCAAATTTTCTACGCGTTGTAAAGGACAACGGCAATATCTAGGACCTTCGAGAAAAAACTTTTTTTGTGCTCGAATTTTCTAGTGTTTTGTGTGGATAACGGCAATATCTGGTACCTTCGAGAAAAAAACTTTCCACAAGTTGTGCTCAAATTTTCTACAGTGTTTTGTGTGGCGTTATAAAGGATAACGGCAATATCTGGGACCTTCGAAAAAAAAAAACTTTTCACAAGTTGTGCTCAAATTTTCTACGCGTTGTAAAGTACAACGGCAATATCTAGGACCTTCGAGAAAAAACTTTTTGTGCTCGAATTTTCTACAGTGTTTTTCGTGGCGTTATAAAGGACAACGGCAAAATCTGGGGCCTTCGAGAAAAAACTTTCCAAAAGTTGTGCTCGAATTTTCTACAGTGTTTCGCGTGGCGTTATAATGGACAACGGCAATATCTGGGACCTTCGAGAAAAAACTTTTTGTGCTCGAATTTTCTACAGTGTTTTGAGTGGCGTTGTAAAGGACAACGGCAATATCTGAGACTTTCGAGAAAAAAACTTTCCACAAGTTGTGCTCAAACTTTCTACGCGTTGTAAAGGACAACGGCAATATCTGGGACCTTCGAGAAAAATTTTTTTGTGCTCGAATTTTCTACAGTGTTTTGTGTGGATAACGGCAATATCTGGGACCTTCGAAAAAAATACTTTTCACAAGTTGTGCTCAAATTTTCTACGCGTTGTAAAGGACAACGGGAATATCTAGGACCTTCAAGAAAAAACTTTTTGTGCTCGAATTTTCTACAGTGTTTTGCGTGGCGTTATAAAGGACAACGGCAAAATCTGGGGCATTCGAGAAAAAACTTCCCACTAGTTGTGCTCGAATTTTCTACAGTGTTTTGCGTGGCGTTATAAAGGACAACGGCAATATCTGGGGCCTTCGAGAAAAAAACTTTCAACAAGTTGTGCTCGAATTTTCTAGTGTTTTGTGACCTTCGAGAAAAAATTTTTCCACAAGTTGTGCTCGAATTTTCTAGTGTTTTGTGTGGCGTTATAATTGATAACGGCAATATCTGGGATCTTCGAATTTTTTAGTTCGAATTTTCTACAGTGTTTTGCGTGGCGTTATAAAGGACAACGCAACGGCAATATCTGGGACCTTCGAGAAAAAAACTTTCAACAAGTTGTGCTCGAATTTTCTACAGTTTTGTGACCTTCGAGAAAAAAACGTTCCACAAGTTGTGCTCGAATTTTCTACAGCGTTTCGTGTGGCGTTATAAAGGACGATAACCCGAAAATGATGCGCAACACAATTTAACACAACCACAAAAGTGCGACAAACAATTGTTAGAAATGAATTAAGGAAAGGATAATTGTAATACAAACAATTTTACACGGAAACAATTCTACACTGAACAATTCATCGAAAAGACTCGTAATGCAATTAAAAAATATTGATCAATTTTCTTTTAATTGTTCAATTGTGTGGTAAGGAAAGCAAAGTAGGACATCTTCATTAATGACACTTGAATTGTATAAATTCTAGAAAAGCGGGGGTTTGGGGTCAACCCCCATCCTCTAAGGTATACAACGAATTAAAATTACACTAGAAAAAAGTTTATATTCTAATATCTGGGTTGATGGAGAAAAATATTAATTTTACGATAAAAGCAACTACATTTTCCAACACCTAGATTAATACTGATATATAACTGCATAAATTGCAGAAAACGAAAACTTTTTTTTTTGCAACGGGACAAAATTGGATAATGTAATTTGTGCTTCATAAATAAAAATCCTAAAAAACAACATAAAGGATAAGAAATATTATGTTGTAACTTTTTTCGATGGATAAGATAAGGTTTTGCTGTAAACTCTTTGCAAGGCGGTGAATAGGGACCGCATAAAAAAGTGTCACTTAGAAAAAAACTCAAAACATTACGCAACCTAACGCAATACTTACGCAAAGTGAAGAAATATCAAAAATCGAAAAAAACAAAATGGCCAGCTTCAATTAACTAATTAGATTAATCATATTCAATTATATTCTAATTTGATTGAAATTTTAAACAAAACTTAAGTAGATTGTACTGAATAAATTTTTTTCATACTGCACAAAAAAAACCGCACAAAAACGGGTTTGACCATATAACTTTATTTGGTGTGATGGAAGAGACAACGTTTAGAGAAACCCCAATGAAGATATGAATCCACAGCATTTGAGTCCCACAGTTAAACACGGTGATGGTCCTGTGGTGGTTTGGAGTGCTTGTTCAGCAGCTGGAGTTGGTAAACCGCACTTTATTGATGGAAATATGGATAAACTTATCAATATACTTAAATATTTTAAAAGTAAATTTAAAACCAAGCACTGGAAAATTAGGCATTAAAGACTCGTTTCACTTCTATCAAGACAACGATCCGAAACACACGGCTGGAATTGTAAAAAAATGACTGCTGTACAATTGCCCAAAAGTAATCAAGACACCACCACAATCGCCGGATTTGAATATTATTGCAAATTTATGGCAAAAACTCGAGATTGAAACTCTAAAATATAACGTTTCAAATAAAAATGGGTTGAAAACTGTTTATTTGATCAATTGAATAAGATTATAGCCCTGATTGTACCAAGAAACTTGTTGAATCAATTTCTAAACGCATAAAATTGGTTATTACACAAAAAGGATTTCCAACAAAATTCTAAGTTAGTTTTGAAATATTGTTTGTAACACTTTATAGAAGCTAACCTTCGATGGGCCATTTTCACAGTGAGTCACTGTAAATAAACGTTCACGGAAATATCAATTTCGATCATTTTTGACTCTAAATACTCGTAAACGTAAAGTGCGTCAATGGATCAACGAAGATTTTTTTAAAAAAGATACTTAAGTATATAAGCGTACATATAAATATTTACCATTACTTAATAGTTAAGACAAAATGGTCAATGAATTGCCAATTTTTCTTCGCCAAGTTTGAAAAGCCCTGATATTTTGATCTTTGGATGGTTCAATTAAACTCAAACCAACAAAAAAATGATTGACACCTGTCTTGATGATCTTCTACATTAAAATTCATTGGCAAATAACTTATAATTATTTAAGTTCAACTTTTTCAATTTCGGTTGAATGGCGGCTAAACAAGCCGCATAATTTAGAGCACGAATATTTTGATCGGTTTCAACATTTAATTTTTAGTTGACACTTTTCCTCGTAGGATGGTAAATATATAAAATACAATATATATTTGTAAAATAACTTGTTTGGGTGGGCCTGCCAAAAATACTTCTGGGCGTTAAATACAGAAATGAATCACAAAGTGATTGCTACAGAATTAGTACGTCATAGGGGCCAATCGAACGAATCATTTGTTTTAATTTATAATTTATTTTAAGATTTACGATCTAAACCGATCTATTGGCATTATATCGCTTGACATTTTATATTGGATAACAGTAATTTGATTTGTTGATGTGAAGGTCGCAGTAAAAAAACAGAACCGTACGTGTGTGATACTCGTATACTTATTCCATGATATTTTACCCCTACATATAAAACAGATTTACGATCGCTACAATTGTATAGCATTACAGAATTTATTACCTTTACGACAGTTTCACCCTCCCGATCACAATGTCATCGTGTTAATTAGTCAATAAAAATATTCCAAACAAAAAAAAACCCATTAAAATCTCATTGACTTTTAAAACTACAACTGCAGTACAATATGTACACAAAATGAAAACACCCTCGTCTTATTTTCATTCAGTCATATGTATATTAATTAAGTCAAATAAACATCTGTTTACATAATTTATCACAATACTTTTATCTTAAATGCTATCTGCATATTTGCTGAACAAATTTGCGTATGATTCACCCCCAATTTTAAAAGACGTAGAGTAAAAAAATAATTTGTGTCAGGTCATTTCGTATTTTAAAAAAGTCATAAATCTGTTTCCAATCATCACTCTATAAATAATTCATCAGTATTTCAACATTTCAGAACCACCATGTGCTATGTTTTTTTGGATTAAGAACAAACATCAAAAAAAACATCTTGTTGTAAATATAAGTCTCTATATAAATAGATAGTGGGATGGTTAAAAATATTTTTATATATAAAAAAAATCCATAAAGATCGCTAAAAAAATTTTAATTAAATTCTACTGCTGTGTACATAAGAAGAAGTTTGAACACTTCTTGATAAAGCAATAAATCTTCATTTACCTTATTAAGCGCAAACACAACAATTACGTATAGATTGTCAGTAAACACTTGATAAAAAATTTAATTCCATGCACGAAGTGCTATTCCACTAAATCCTTATAAATAATTTTGAGTTGCTTGGTTTGATTCCGCACGTTAATCCAATTTGGGATAATACACAAATTTTTAGTACAAGCCAAACATGAATTCTTCACAAAAAATTTTATTGCTAATTCACAATCACTAAAAATACACTTTGACCTTTTTTTTCGTATGCAAATGCAGCACAATAAAAATTTCACACCAAATTTACTGCAAATTTGTTAATCATTTTATTATACTTCTTAAAATTTTACTTATCGCGGCTTTGCGCACACACAAAATTTATATTTAATTAAATTTTATACTTTCTTAAAAAATAATAATAACACAAAACAACAACGACTCGAATCTTAAAAACAATTATATAAATTTTTTTTTATTTTAATAATTTTTATTATAAGAATCACATCACACACAGAAGAACTATGTACACAACATCACGAATGTATTAAAAAAAAAAATCTAATTTCAATTTTATTTTATTTTCTTCTTAATTTTCAAACTAAACAACAACAATGTACGTACATAATAACAACACAGCGATCAAGAAGTATTAAAAAAAATACATTGAAGAACAACAACAACATAAAAACATTTGAAATTACAATAAAACACTCTCAACACCGATCTCTACACGAATAAGTTGAATTGTGAACTAAACTAAACAACAAAAATAAAAAAATAAATATAAAAAAAACAAAAGTCCAAAATTGAACGGAACACGAATGATCGGCTATTTAAAAAAAAAATACAAATGAACGCAGATCGTGTGTATTATTAGTATTTTCCTAACCAACGAACGAAAATAACAAAAAATGAATTCGTCGATGTTGAAAACAGTAAGCGCTCGATTATTTCGATCGTGAATTTTGAATGATGATCTCAATAAAACAAAACAAACTTTAATATTTTATCGATTTATCGAATAGGCAAATTTCTTGTGTCAATCTCCATTTTGGAAATCCCACGGTTTATTTTATTTTAACTCGTATTTGATTGTGCAATTTTGTGTGTATTGTGGATTCCTGTATTTCTAAACGTTGAAGAATGTCTTACTTTAGTTTAGTTATGGTAAACCCTGCATTCCAAAATCAATCTAGTTTTCCTTTAGAATTGGTCCTGGAACGGTAATATCGAAACATTTGCATTGTATTCAGAGTCTGTTGAAATAGATTGACTTGTGAGAAAATATCGCATTTTTTAATCAAGTTGTTTTCAAGGCTAGGAATCACGGTGCATGCTCCTTATCAGCCAGATTTGGCCATATAAAACATGTTCCAACCATATTATCACAAATTAAATTTTCGAAAACGAAATTTATGGGTGATTTCTGGAAATTCCACCATTGATTACTAAAAGCTCTTAGACTGGATTTATACTTGCGGAAATAAAAATTGACGTCTCCGCTTGCACACTCAAAACCAATCAAGTTTCATGAAATGCTTTATGCTCCGCATAGTAGTTCCAAGTCCATAGTTGCCTTTGGGAAGATAGCCCAAAATTCCAGCACGAAAATAAAAAAGGTGCGTATGGCTATACTATTTTCAAAAAATTTCAAAAACATGAACAACATTCTGCAGTTTCTAAATAAATTACAGTAAACAAACAATTTACTGTTAACTATCGTAACATAGTATATAAAAGTGTCGGGAATTATTTGATCATAGTTTCTATGCTTTTATGAATTCAAAATGAGCTGAGATATAGTCCATAGAAGCCAGAAACTATTCGTTGGCTCAACTAGTGGTGCACATCGTTTGATATGTGAATGTTTAAGGAGCATGTACGAGTTTATGTAGAATTTTTCGAAACGCATAGTTTCTGACTTCTATGGACTATATCTCAACTCCTCGGCATAGATAAATTCTAAAAAAAAAACGTACGTACTCCTTAAACTGACACCTATCAAACGACGTGCACCGCATAAGTAAATCCCTACATTTTTACTCTCAACCTCGGAAATTTCGATTGTCATGTCATGAGAGTTTTTAACTATCGTGATTGCAAGAGTTTTCTGTGCTGAGAGTAAAACTGTGGTAATTTTTTGGGCTGAGAATAGAAACACTAATTATTGCTATCATGACATTTTTGACTCTCATTCCAAAAAATCTCCACATTTTTACTCTCAGCCCCGAAAATATTTACTGTCATGACAGCAAAAACTATCATGACACAAACATTTTTCTGGGGTGAGAGTAAAAATATTGCATTTTCAAGATAATATAGCATCAGAAAAATTTTCGGGGCTGGAACAAATAAATTATATTAATTATTTACCCAACCCCAATTATTTTTTTTTTCAAAATTTTACGTCATATATTTTATGGTATCGGCTTTTGTCTGGTGAAGGGGAATTATTTACACGTTTTATCAGAACTTTTTATTGTTTTTATTAAGCTCATAACATTTTTATTTATTATTTAACTGTTATTCGAAAAAATTTTGTTACGACTTCACGGTCATAACAATGCTCTACACTCTTTACTTCGAATTTTGGTTTCATTGTAATCGGTTGGTTGGTGTATGTCTAAACTCACTTGTTGATTATTGTATTTTGTACATCCCTTTTATTTGTATTGTTCGACGAATAAATGATGGACCATTGTGTGCCCTTGTGCGTGGGTACGTGCGGGTACAGTGTAGATTGATATTTTTTCTTGTGTTTCTTGTTTTGTGTTTTTGGCGCGTCACGTTCCTTCTTTGTTTTGTGCGCCGCTCATCAAGTATATGGGCAAGAACGAGAGGCACATAAAATAAAAATATTTTTCTACATCGTATTTTTTGGTACGGGAATATTTTAGTTCAGTCTTGATTGGAATTTTATTTAAAATAGAGTAGCGTTTTTTTGGTCGAAAATTGAATAGAGTGTAAAAAAATTTTTGGAAGGGGGGGGCCGTAGCACCTTTGTCGGTCGGGCACAGCGGCAGCGAAGAAAGCCACAATAGTTTGGCGGCCAGTCGAGGTCTTTTATAGTTATGGGTAATCCCAGGCCGCAACAGCCAACGGTCCGGACGTGGAACCTGTGGCAGGACGGCAACAAGGCCGCAACCCATTCGGACGCAAGGATAGCGCCGCAACACTACATTGTGACCTTTCATTTATTTTTTTTATTTATGTATTTCATTTGGTAAATTGAATTTATTTTTATTTGACTTCATAGTCATCAAATTTTCAACTTTGTAATCAAGCCCCAAGGTAGCGGTGTTTGTGCGCACAACAGGGGTTTACATTGGTCTCGCTCATTTTATTCGTTTTGGTTCCCTACTTGTAGTTTATTTTATTTCGGCTGTTCAGATTTTTGTTCTACTTTAGCTCCAATGGGTTTTAATAAAATGAATTACTAAAGTACTTTGGTTCGGTATGATGGGAGGGGATTCTCATTTTGTGCCGGTGCCATATTTACAGGCTGGGCTTGTCACTCCCCTTCATTCCCTTGGCAGGATATCTACAGGGTCGGAGTGGCGAGTCCAGCAAGCCGTCGAAGTGTGAATTGTGGGAGATTGGTTGGAGATATCTCCGAGTGAAGAGAGGCTTGGTCAGTTGGGGAGAGGTCCCTCCCCTCTAATGCTGCTTCGTTGCATCTGGACATCGCCCTTTCAGGGCCAATGGGTCATTCGGGTGGACCTCTCTTGCCACTTGGGGAGATCCGGTCGTCACCGGATGGATTTCTTTATACCCATGTTCCTCAAGTTTCCGGCACATCCGTTTTTTTTATTTTTATTTAGTTTGCGTTTTTTTATAAATTTGCTGTAAACACGGTGTAGGCCAGGAGCATCGCAAGCCTCAAAATTCCACGGCCCAAGCAGTTCTCCCTGAAATCTAGCTGGCAAAACCACCGTGTACGAGCTTAGTTGAAAACTGCGGGTCGGCTGCTGAGCCGTCCGTAACAATTTATACCCGAATTTAGATTTTTTGCTATAATTGTTAATTAAATGTCGTAATACTGTACATAAACTTGTATAGTATTGCCGTAAACAACTTTTTCGATGTTCGGGGTAGAAATTTGGGCTATCTTCATAACGGTATCTTCACACACATATGTAAATTGGGCTTATTTCACAAAAATGTACATATTTTTATAAGTATTATATCTACTCTCAGCCCCGAAAATTTCAACTGTCATGACAGTTTTTAACTATCATGATAGCAAATATTTTCGGGGCTGAGAGTAAAACTGTGGTGATTTTTTGGGCTGAGAGTAAAAAATGTCATGATAGCAATAATTAGCGTTTCCATCGCATTTTTCTGGGATGGAATTTGGGTTATCTTCACATATATTTCCACACTCGAGTTGAAATATTTTTAACTTTGTCATTGTTTTAAAACATTTTGTGTGATTCTGCAGAATGTTTTGCTCAATCGCTTTCGCAAATATAAACGCACAATTAAACACTGTGAATGCTCACCATCGGTAAGAATCGGTCGCAAATATCCATTATTTTGACCCAAATTTCAAAAGATCACTTTTGAAAAATATTGTATGGGTGATTTCTGAAAACCCCATCTTTTTTAGAGGTTTAGAAAAGATGACGTAACTAGAGTATTAAATCGAGTCGAGCCATCTGAAAATCAGTATGTGTCATTTCGCACTGAAGTGTACATCATGTAGAAGATCGGTACCGGAACTTCCTCTAAAATTTACGTTGCAATCAAATATCAATCCTAGATACCAAAATGATTGGTTCTGAGGATAATACCCTGATACTGAAAACTTTTCAAATTCTGATTAGATGCAGATCAGTAACGTCAAGAACAACCTAAACAAGCAGCTTGACTTAGTGTTCTCTAATGACGCCAAAAACTTCAGAGTTTAAAAAAATTTTGTTCTCAGTACAGTTGACTTCATCCACCTATATTTAATAAAATTTTCCAGCGCACAATGTTAACATTAACTGTGAAGCTCCACCTAGTTTTAATTTTCATAAGGCCGATTTTAAGAAGCTTAACGAATAATTCAATAATCACATCCTGGAAACCCAAATACTCAATTTTTATTCCACGATCTATAAATATTTTCAACAGTCCGTTCCTTATGCTAAACGAAGAAATAAACTGGCAGTTCTTCCTTGGCACAACAGGGAATGCGCTCACTGCGTAATCAAAGAAATATAAACTAAAAACGAAAAAATTCTTTGAACGTTTACAATGAAATTTCGAACTTGTCGCATGAACTCTATAATGATTACATCGGTATTATGCAGTAGAAAATAATCTAGGCTGATCCAAACCGTTTTTGGAAATTCATAAACTCTAAGAAAAAATCTAATGGATATCCTGCTGCGATGAAGAGATTATTGTTCTGTTGATCTCAAAACCATTGCTGACATGATCGGAAATTTTTTTAATACCGCCTACTCCAACAACGATATTGAGCCCGATGCAGACTACTAAAAGATCTCTTTAATTTCAACGAAAAACATTATTTTCAGACAATCACCATCGCTATCTTATCACCATCGCTATCGGAATTCAGCAAAGTATTTGGTAGAGTTTCCCTTAAGATAATTAAGTTTAAATTC
This sequence comes from Nephrotoma flavescens, assembly GCA_932526605.1. Lineage (NCBI taxonomy): Eukaryota > Metazoa > Arthropoda > Insecta > Diptera > Tipulidae > Nephrotoma > Nephrotoma flavescens. Next base: position 21,301,816 of record OW052221.1, on the reverse strand, counting down.
AGGTCTCTTATGGTTTCGCACCTAAACTCTTACTATTATTAGTGGACTCTGGTCGGAAGGAACGTAGATATCAGGTCATCAATATCTGCTCCTTTTATAGCTACTTTCGGGGTACCACAAGTCAGACCCTATTAAAGTTAGCCGACTCCAATCAGAAAAATGTCGATAATGCAGATTCAACCCAATCAATCGAAAATGACAGCCGATTTCTTTCGGTAACATCCCAAGAAAAAAGCGATAATGCAGATACAAATTTTATGCCGGAAAGTAATTATTTATATTAGAAATTTTTATTTTGTTCTTCCTAAAAACCAACAAAATTTAAAATAAGAAATTTTCATTCGAAACAATTAAAACTAATAAACCAAAACAAATTTCTCTAAGTGCTGTATTAGATGTTTGGGGAGGTAGGACGTGAAATGCATCTATAGTTACATGTTTGGAGAATATTTTAAATGAAGTGCCATCTAATAATAATTATAATTTATAGGTCAATTTTCATGTGGAGAGTCCGGCAAAACTCGATTGAATATATCGGACACACAAAATTTGGAAATTTTTAAAAATTTACCGATTAAAGTGTCATGACTGGAAATAGACTCAAATGAAAGGTCTACAAAAAATTATTTTTCGACATAAAATGTGTATCTGCATTATCGACATTATTCGTCTGTCATCTAATCTTTAGTATATTTAATCTGCATTATCGGCATTTTTCGGCTGGGTATTTCTGTGCATTTTTTAACCATTTTATATGTTTAATTCAACCAATTTTCCAGGTGTAAGCAACAATAAGACCTTTCATTTGAATCTATTTCCAGCCATGACACTTTAAACGTTCAATTTTTATAAACTCTTAAATTTTGTGTGTGCGATATATTCAATTGAGTTCTCCCGGACTTCCAACATGCAAATCTACCTGAAGTTTTTTCCAGGTGTGAGCATGATTAAGACCTTTCATAATCTATTTCCAGCCATGACACTTTAAACCGTCAATTTTTAGAAATTGTCAAGTTTTGTGTGTGCGATCTATTTACACAAATTTTCGGACTTTTAACATGGAAATTGAGCTGAAATTTTTGAAGTTTTTCTCGGTATTAAGATAGTTTTTTATCATATTTTTAATGCATTTAATAAAAAAGTTTAACTTTGAATAATATACGTTGATGGACCGAAATAAACCTTTTTTATTTAAAAAGAAATTACTGTTAACACCAAATTGCCTGCTTTATCGACATTTTTCGGCTGACTATTTATTCGAATCCGCCTTACTGACTTTTAAGGCGAATAATATACCTTGCTGAAGCTAGCAGAAAATTCAGCCACAATTTGCATTATCGACCAATTTTAAGGGGAAAATAAAATAATTATTTAACAAAATGTTTAAAAATAAATAAGTAAATCGAATCGATAAAATTATATAAATTTATTTAAATGTGAATATAAACTAAAATTTACTAGTAAATTCTTAATGTTATGTTATTTTATGTCTATTAAATTTCAAATATATTATATATGAAAATTAGCGAAATTAACGTAATTGTTTTGTCATGTAAGCGTACTACAATTTAAAAGTTGAGGCCTTAGAAGGCAATAACCATCCATGTAAAAATTCAGTTCAAAGTTTATGTGAGATCATATAGATAGATTTCCGAAAATCCTCAACCATATCTGAAAACTCTTTTTCTCATGACACACAATCAAAATGTCATGTAGCCCGCATTATTCATTTGTTGCGTAAGCGGGATATATTATTTTAGGCTCGGGCCTACAAATAGATGCAAAGTTTGAGGCCAAAGTTTATGTGGGATCATAGACAAATTTCCGAAAATCCTCAGCCATGTCTGAAATCTCCTTTTCTCATAAAACGATCCACATTTGTCGTAAAAGTGGGATATATGGTGATGGCTGAGGATTTTCGGAAATTTAACTATGATCTCACATAAACTTTGACCTCAAACTACATAAATATTCTATTTGCAGGCCCGAGCATAGAATTTTAACTCGCTTAAATTTGTTAAAATATTTAGTTTATTTTAAAAAAAAAAATCTTCTTGTTTTTGTTTCCCTCTATAATATTGTCGGCAATGCAGTTTTATAATGAAATTTCGCCCGAAATGTATTATTCTCGCAATATGTCAAAAAAGAAGTTTTTGATAATACAGTTTGCATATTATCACCCTCACAATATGTCGATAAAGCAGTTTATCATGAATTTTTTTGGATGAATTGTCGATAATGCAGATTTTGTCTGCCCAATTCTATGCGAACTTCAGTAGTATGAATAATATCCGTTTTTCGGCCCATGGTCACAATTGTGCGTGTACAAAAAAAGCATCATGTCAAAAATTTATTTTTGTATGTATTTTGAGCCACATTTGTGCATCTTCAATAGTTTTCGTTCGAAAAATCACACTATAACTATAATAATAATAAAATATTTAATATGTTATCAAAAACAAATAATTAATATGTTATATAATTTATATGTTATCACATTATAATGTTTTTTTCAAAAAGAATTCCGGTTTAAATAAGACTCGTTAAAAGCCGGAAGACATTACAACGTGTTATTTTTTACGTACACATTTTTGTACGGTGGACTTAAATCTAAGTAAAAAAATTGTGTGTGGTCGGAAAAGAGATATGTTGTTTTTGAATCTGCATTATCGACATTTTAACCCGATAAATTTTAGTTATTACAGACGAATCTGCATTATCGGCCTTTTCCAACTGGAGCGAGTTGGCTAACTTTAACAGTATACAGGTCAGTCATGTTGGGTTACTTTTTTTCGTTTTATCCATCAACGACATCGATTTCGTGATTACAAACTCGTCCAAGAAATGGTCGAGATAGATGGAATATTGTCAAATTTCAAGACTCCATATTTTGCTCCGCTGAATTGTTCTTTTGTAAAAAAAAGAGTTACAAAAATGAATAAAAAATATCCACTGTTTATAAAATAACCACAAAAATTCTCTTTTGTAATAGTACTGCCACTTGTGGCGAGTAGCGTAAACTATTATTTTCCGCCCGATTAGGTTACTTTTTGTAACCTAAGCACTTTACAATTTTAAAATTATGCTGTAACATATTTTTTTGCATTCTTTCGTTGTAATGTTCACATGTAGGTCGAAAGGAATAATTTCTTGAAGTGTATCATAGACATAGACACTTTATCTTTCATGTTAGTTAAAAATAAAAAAACAAACCCAAAGAGATTGAAAACATAAACATAATTTATGTAGGTGTACGTGTGTAACATCAAAGAACGCATAAAAGCGACAAAATTCGTTTCCATAATTTATCGCGGGACGAGACGGTCTTTCGATAACAGAACAAATAGCTACCGACGATAAAACAAATATACGTAGAGGTACCGCTCTACAGTCATTGAACAATGGAAAGGGAAAAACGTTAATGTTACACAAATATATTGAGTTGATTTGGTATATAGCTGATAAGGTTCCACATAATTACCTTGGATATCTATATATATATACGAGCGGAGTCAGCAAAATGTGTTGTTTAAATACCAAATTTACCCAGTTACGTGGAAACTGTATATAAATGATAGATATAGATAGGAATCGTCTCGCACCATAAACATTTTTGAAGCTAATTGATGCGCAAGATATTTTCATTCATCGATTTTTTTTTTTTGTATTTTCTAAACTCCCAATTCGGAATAATTTTTTTTAAATACCAAGATTCTAAAATCGACATACGGAAATCAAAAGTTTCTGTCTTCTTTTATGTATTCGTATAAAGATGGTTCCAGCATATTTCCCACTGCATACTGCCTTTGTTAGAATAAAACAAAATATTGATTTTCTTTGTCAAGACGAGGATAAAAAAATGCAAAATGCTAATAACCTAGCCTAAAGCCAAACGACATTGTAAAATATGATGTCTCTTCATTGTTGAACTACCTGCAATGTTATGTAATTCTTCATACATATATACATACTCGGTATTTACAAGTACATATTTAAAATAAACGGTTGCGTAATTTAATTATTATTTATATACATTTTTCGCATTTTCGTGAAAACTTTTTATTTGTCATCATAAACTTCCACAACCTTTACGTTTATTATGTCATTTCTCTGCAGTCTGGATAGTACAAACACCATACTGATCTGTGACATTTAACGTGCTAAATGCCATTGGGCTTGAATCCTTAAACCAAACGAAATACATTACATGGTTGGTACCTCCCAGGTATTATATATATGATTGCTGCTGCTTATCCTTTACACATACAATCGATTATAGAGTATGTATAGCACGCATATATATTCGTAAATTAAGTTATAGCAATACATTTTATTTGTTAATGGAAGAACGAATGAACGATGGTGAGAAATACTGTCTGGCGACACAAAATCGAATTAACAGACAATGAGATATGTTTGTACTGTGTTGTGCACAAGCGATACACTAGACCATAACAAAAATTGATTTTGCTTAATCGTAAAATTTGAAAAAGTGGCTGCGAGAAAATTTTAAAAGCGAGAGTAAAAGAACGAGACCAAGGACGGAGTTGATGTAACAGGTTGTATGTTACATGGGCATGTAATTGTTGTTGTGTTGCGGATTAGATTTATGGGCCCACATATTTAGATAGAACTCAAATCTGATGCAAGACTTTTCAAATTATTGCCTGTTAAATAGAAAAATGCAGGAGACAAAAAAAAATCTCATATACGTACGCACTGCACTGTAAATATGCATTGGCAAAGTATTCTCCTAAATATTGCACAGCATCACAGTTTGTAAAATAATATATTTACGAGTTGACTTCAACCAATTATCGGTTTAAACAAAGAAAACCCTTTTGTTGAAAGAGTATTATTTTTGAGGGTTACACTAAACCAAACTTCATTTAATTATACAATTTTTAATACGAAGATATTTCGCTCATTTCCTGCAATAGGGACACAACTCAAAATTCACACATTTTTAAAATATTCGAATCAAACGATTCCCAATAAACGATATTTTTATTATTTTGTATCAAAACATAAGCCGTGTTTTATTATTCGAGCACTATCCGGTGCAAAATGGAAAATTTCTACTGAAACTGCAGCTATTATTCACTAATGTCGCTACTAATCAGAAAAATAAAATTGTACTTAACTTCATGCAGTCGAATAACAGTTCTCCGTTTGTGTTTATTGTTGCTCACCACTTGTTTATTTTTTCTTGGCTTTCTTCAAAAATACACAAAAATCACTTTTTACTTACTAAAAAAACTAATCAATTTCGTATAAAGTTTTTACAACACAAAAAAAAATTGAGATTACATCAAAATTTGTACACGAGAATGATGTTTGCTTTGGTTTAAGGGTTGTACAAAATAAAGGAATTTAAAATTTCTCTCTGAAATGAATAGCGGCTCCCAATAAATAGGTAGAGCACAATATTTTTACATCTCTCTTATGTAGTAGGTATTTCTAGCAAATTAGGTAAAATTCGATATAAAAATCACTCAATTCGCAAAAGAAATTAACATTCTAAGATATTGGAAACTATCCTAAGAAAATTTGCAAAATATTAAAGTTATAAAAATTAAGTTCCTATAGGAAAGGATGTAGGAATAGAAAAAAAATTATTTTGCCAATCAGAATGTATTTTGAGATCTGAGTGAAGTTTATGCCAAAATAACAAAATATACACTGTGCTTTCTAAGTACTTAGAATTGAAAAAACACTCAAATATTGGACTATCATAATAACATCTGAAATTTTTTTATAAACACAAATATTTTTACACTATACGTGGGAAACATTGTTTTTGTGAAAAATTTTGAGTGAATCTTAAAAACTGAAATTTTTTACGACATAGTGTGTTTGCACAGAGATGATCGAAGTGGTTCTAAACTAGTAATTGATAAAAGAAACCAATCTTATGTATCCACATGCTCGGAAATCTTTGAAATTTTTGTTATTCGAGACAAAACGTCATTGAGTGTAATACGAAAATTCTTAAACATTTGAAATTATTTATCTCGGAGCATGTGGATAAATAAGATTGGTTTCTTACATCAATTATTAGTTCAGAACAACTAATCTGGGCAATCCGTAGGGGCCGAGATAAATAATTTCAAATGATTAAGAATTTTCGTATTTCACTTCACTCAATGACGTTCTGTCACGACTAACAAAAATGTCAGAGATTTCCGAGCATGTCGATAAATAAGATTGGTTTCTTACATCAATTACTAGTTCAAAACAACTTCGAACGTATCTGGGCAATCCGTAGGGGCCGAGATAAATAATTTCAAATGTTTAAGATATTTCGTATTTCACTCAATGACGTTGTGTATCGAATAACAAAAATCTCAGAGATTTCCGAGCATGTCGATAAATAGGATTGGTTTCTTACATCAATTACTAGTTCAGAACCACTTCGAACGTATCTGGGCAATTCGTAGGGGCCGCGATAAATAATTTCAAATGTTTAAGAATTTTCGTATTTCACTCAATGACGTTCTGTCTCGAATAACAAAAATCTCAAAGATTTCCGAGCATGTGGATGACTAAGATTGGTTTCTTACATCAATTACTAGTTCAGAACAACTTCGAACGTATCTAAGCAATCCGTAGGGGCCGAGATAAATAATTTCAAATGTTTAAGATATTTCGTATTTCACTCAATGACGTTGTGTATCGAATAACAAAAATCTCAGAGATTTCCGAGCATGTCGATAAATAGGATTGGTTTTTTACATCAACTACTAGTTCAGAACCACTTCGAACGTATCTGGACAATTCGTAGGGGCCGAGATAAATAATTTCAAATGTTTAAGAATTTTCGTATTTCACTCGATGACGTGCTGTATAGAATAACAAAAATCTCAGAGATTTCCGAGCATGTGGACAAATAAGATTGGTTTCTTACATAAATTACTAGTTCAGAACCAGGGGCCGAGATAAATAATTTTAAATGTTTAAGAATTTTCGTATTTCACTCAATGACGTTCTGTCTCGAATAACAAAAATCTCAGAGATTTCCGAGCATGTCGATAAATAAGATTGGTTTTGTACATCAATTACTAGTTCAGAACCACTTCGAACGTATCTGGGCAATCCGTAGGGTCCGAGATAAATAATTTCAAATGTTTAAGAATTCTCGTATTTCACTCAATGACGTTCTGTCTCGAATAAAAAAAATCTCAGAGATTTCCGAGCATGTGGATAAATAAGATTGGTTTTTTACATCAACTACTAGTTCAGAACCACTTCGAACGTATCTGGGCAATTCGTAGGGGCCGAGATAAATAATTTCAAATGTTTAAGAATTTTCGTATTTTTCACTCAATGACGTTCTGCCTCGACTAACAAAAATCTCAGAGATTTCCGAGCATGTCGATAAATAAGATTGGTTTCTTACATCAATTACTAGTTTCAGAACCACTTCGATCATCTCTGTGCAAACACACTATGTCGTAAAAAATTTCAGTTTTTAAGATTCACTCAAAACTTTCCACAAAAATTAAATGTTTGCTACGTATAGTGTAAAAATATTTGTGTTTATAAAAAAATTTCAGATAATATTATGAAAGTCCAATATTTGAGTGTTTTTTCAATTCTATGTACTTATAGGACACAGTGTATATTTTGTTATTTTGGCCTAAACGTCACTCCGATTATTTTGAGATTTATCGCCTTGTATTATTTGAATTATACATATTTATTCAACTGAAAATTCATCGAATAAATTCGAGGTATATTCTCAGCAACTCTTTAATCTTAAAAAATAGTTTATTGCTGGCTACATTTAAGAAGAATAATGCTCGGTTCAAAAAAATAGTGAACTGAAAGTTGGGTATGCTTAATAAATACTACAGATTAATATTATAAAATCTACAGAAAAATTAAAAAAATAAAAGTAGATCCAAGATCAAACTTGGGTGGTAATCCGAAGTTTGATCTTGGATTTACTTTTATTTTTTTCGCAGCGTTTTAGGCCTAGGTTTATTCTGGCGATAATCATTTCAGTGGAAGGCATTCTTAAGAGAGAACAAAGCCAGGAACACCCAAATTTTCTTCCTAAAGTGAATCTTTTTTCATGTCTGAGTAAATACTCCTACCGGGATTGGACATTAGATAGTTGTATAAAAAAGCTGCTTAATAGAACAATTAAAAAACTTCTAAGGCCAACGCTAAAGGATACTCAGTACAGATGAAAAAAGTTGCGTAATTATTGATCCGGAAATGCAAAACAAGATCAATTGACATACAAATAATTAATGGTTCTCTATTGAGATGGAAAATGGAAATAAACGTTCCATGAAAAATATTGAGAAAATATTCGACCCGTTCTGAGATTTGAATTCTGTTCTGCTTTAATATGAAACACGAGTGGATTTTAAAATGTTTTCAAGACTCATAATTTAATAAATGTATTTAGTAAATCTTGTGGCTTTAAATTTTCAGTAAATCTTGCAATTATCTTCAATATATTTTAGCCAGGTAATCTTTGGATCCAAACGGATGTTGTGTGTGTATCGTGCCAATTTAATGTAAAGCGACTCAACTTTCATTGGATAGTTTTTGTAGTAATTTTGGATAATTATTAGCATGTTGTAAATTCGACTATTAGCCAAACACGGGTGTACTACGAAAGCCCGGTTTTCATAATCCCGGTTTTAAAGGTTTTCAAAACCCCGGTTATCAAAATCCCGGTTTTCAAAATCCCGGTTTTCGAAATCCCGGTTTTCTTTTCTTTGCAAAAAATAATTAATAAAGTTTTTTAATTGCAAGATTTGGTATTTACAATATTTTGAAATTGCAACATTTTGTAGTTGAAAGATTAATTAAAAAAAGACGGAAAAGGTTCGGAGCCGAACTCTATAAGCATTTTTGTTGCCTATAAAGAACTTCTATGCAGGTGGTTTGCGTGTTTCAAATACTACGACCTCCCACTCCCACATCTACCTAACCCCATCTACACCCAGCCCAACCGATCCCAATCCACCATATCTCAACTGACCTCAATCAACTTCAAACCACCACATCTAAACATTATTACAAACCCCCGCCCCCACCCACCATCTCACCCGCACCACCCTATACCGCACCATCCATATTATCACCATTTAACACCTCTATACCCACTTCCACACACACGCACCACCCACACAAACCCTCATCCACCAAATCAAAATTCCACCACCAAACCCAAAACGCCTCATCCCACCCCCGCCAACTCCCATACCACCACTCCTACCACTCCCCAAAACCACACCACCTACAAAAACTCACATCCAGATGAGATATATTTTTATTCCACATCCACATGCTCGATGAAACCAAAATAAAATAGAAAATAAAAAAAAAATCTATTAATTTTTTGGAGGGGGGTTAACAAAACCCTACATTTCTCCGAACACCCTAAACACAGAAATGTCCAAATCAATAGGGATCATTCCCATGAATTGCTTAAACTTTTAGTGAAGAAATTAAGTTGATATCACCATCCGTTCTCAAGTTATCGTGCACACAGACGGACAGACGGACAGACGGACAGACGGCAAACCGAAACCATATAGCATTTTTTTAACAAAAATGCTTAAAAAGCAATATTTTGTTAATGCAACATTTTGAAATGCAATAATTGTAGAGACTGACGGCTTCGATAACTCTCACGGGCACTTAGCCCTCCATCCAAATTCCATCCCTATTAGCCATTTTCTAGAACTTTCTCGCAAACTCATTTTTGAATTTTGTCAAAAAATCATTTTCAATATCAAATCAACATCAACACAAACCCCCAAACACATATTCAAATTAGCTCATAAACTAGCCATTTTATTTCCCTATAACTCCGGACCTCATATTGAAATCCTATGGTATGTTTAACATACAAAGAGTGTTGTATCCCAATCGGTTAAGAAATGGTTAATTTAAATTAACAATTTTCCAGAGGCATGCCCGAAGTTTATACTCATATTAGATTCCCATTTTCATCGTGTAATCTGAGGTTCATCCGCACAATCACTTAGTTCTTTTGTGTAATAAGACGGAACATAATGGCTGAACCGGAACACCTCTAAACAAATTTCCCAAAAACACGATTCATTGCAATCATTTTCTGACACTCAAAAATCTTCTCTCTTAAATTTTTTATCAAAATCGTTCGAGCCGAAAAAAAATTATAAAGAGTCGACTCGACTCGAACTGGGACTCGAACTCCCTCACAAAATTGTTATCAAAATCGTATGAGCCGAAACAAAATTGAAAGGGGCCCGCCCGGACCTAATCAGAGGGCACCAAAATCGTTTGAGCCGGAAGATAATGTGAAAATGAGCCAAGGTCAAAACATAATTTAGATAACGAATGCTACCAATCAATATTGTTACTCATAACAACCAACATTTTCAAAGACAGACACGATTAGCGCAACCATACACTATACCACCATAATGCAACCAACACAACATGTTGCAACATTCCAAAATGTGATGACATAACGCCAAATACCTAGTTAATACAAAACACAAAATTCAACACGACTCAACACGGTACAAAATCTTGCAACAACACGCAACACGGTGCAACATTTTGCAACACCCCACAACATGACGCAACGTAATGGAACATCACACCGTCCCTCACCAATCCGCATCATATTAAAGCAACATGATGCAACATCCCAAACATAGTGCATCACACAATATGGCGCAATGTGGTGGTGTATCATGCAACATGGTGCAAAATCACGCAACATCTAATGAGCTAGTTATTTAACCGAAAACGAAACGGACTGAAACGAAATGAAATGATTATTGATTGCATGAAAACATAATAGGCTAGTTATGTAGAAGAAACGAAACGAAAACGATCGGATGAATTGATTCAATTCAGATGCCTGTCATTTCGGGTCTTGCTGTAATTCACAATAAACCTATTTTTGTATCGTACTTTCCTTGAATTGTGAATATTTTGTATCGGTTTTGTTTATTTTGCTTAATGCACGATTTACATGTTCCAATTTTTTTTTCCAGTAAAAAATGAAGGGTTAAGTATATTACGGTTTTCGTTTGCGAGAGGAACACGAAACAAATTCCAATAAAATAAAATTGGGTTTTTTTCTTTTTAATTTGGGGAAATGTTGTTTACATATGGCTGTCTCTTTTTAACTAGTAATTTTTTGTTATTTGCGTGCAGCTCTATTTTTCTGTAAAAAATTTGTTGGGGAAAAAATTGGAACATGTAAATCGTGCATAAGACGTCAAAACAATAAATTTACAACTGGAAAATATTAATGAAAATCCGTAAGAAAAAATATGAAAAATTATAAAGAAAATCTGTTTTGGGTTTTTAATGACCTAAAATAATGAAATTAATTTGAATTTGGGCTGTGATTTAAATAATGGAAATTTGTGTTATATTTTCCCATTAGAATAAAATTTGATAGGGGATTTCTCATTTTCTAAAATAATAAATCTATGCCATTTTTCAATGCTCACTATTTTTAAATTCTTCACAAATTTCATTTAACTTTGCAACCTCCAATTTACAAAGAAACAAATTTTTCTTTCATTTAAAGACGTCAAAACTTTCGTCTCTTATCGTATTCATAATCAGTGTCATTTCGTCTTCCGTTTCGTTTCCATTTCAGTCCATTTCGTTTTCGGTTAAATAGCCCATAAATATTCCGGAAATCGGTATAAGCGATTCAGTGTAATTTAACCGAAATAATTTAAACTAAATTGTTGATTATTGTTTTATCCCTTCACAGAAGAATTTAAAAAAGATATTATGGTTAGTCAAAAAATTGCTGGTTTAACTGCTGGATTCCAGGAAATAAATTTTTAATTTAACCGATTTTTTTTGTAAAATGGAAAAGTTCAATGCAACCTGTGCTGAGATTTTGCTTTAGATCACACCTTTAAATCCACCGTTCAGACTTGAACTATTGGCGTTATATCTGAGATGGATGGACCTAACTATTGAGCAAATAATCCCGAGGGGGATATCTCCTGGATTCCAGCAAATAAATTTTTAATTTAACCGATTTTTTTTGTAAAATGGAAAAGTTCAATGCAACCTGTGCTGAGATTTTGCTTTAGATCACACCTTTAAATCCACCGTTCAGACTTGAACTATTGGCGTTATATCTGAGATGGATGGACCTAACTTTTGAGCAAATAATCTCGAGGGGGATATCTCCTGGATTCCAGCAAATAAATTTTTAATTTAACCGATTTTTTTATGTAAAATGGAAAAGTTCAATGCAACCTGTGCTGAGATTTTGCTTTAGATCACACCTTTACATCCGCCGTTCAGACTTGAACTATTGGCGTTATATCTGAGATGGATGGACCTAACTTTTGAGCAAATAATCTCGAGGGGGATATGTCCTGGATTCCAGCAAATAAATTTTTAATTTAACCGATTTTTTTATATAAAATGGAAAAGTTCAATGCAACCTGTGCTGAGATTTTGCTTTAGATCACACCTTTAAATCCACCGTTCAGACTTGAACTATTGGCGTTATATCTGAGATGGATGGACCTAACTATTGAGCAAATAATCCCGAGGGGGATATCTCCTGGATTCCAGCAAATAAATTTTTAATTTAACCGATTTTTTTTGTAAAATGGAAAAGTTCAATGCAACCTGTGCTGAGATTTTGCTTTAGATCACACCTTTAAATCCAGCGTTCAGACTTGAACTATTGGCGTTATATCTGAGATGGATGGACCTAACTATTGAGCAAATAATCCCGAGGGGGATATCTCCTGGATTCCAGCAAATAAATTTTTAATTTAACCGATTTTTTTTGTAAAATGGAAAAGTTCAATGCAACCTGTGCTGAGATTTTGCTTTAGATCACACCTTTACATCCGCCGTTCAGAGTTGAACTATTTTCGTTATATCTGAGATGGATGGACCTAACTTTTGAGCAAATAATCTCGAGGGGGATATCTCCTGGATTCCAGCAAATAAATTTTTAATTTAACCGATTTTTTTATATAAAATGGAAAAGTTCAATGCAACCTGTGCTGAGATTTTGCTTTAGATCACACCTTTACATCCGTCGTTCAGACTTGAACTATTGGCGTTATATCTGAGATGGATGGACCTAACTTTTGAGCAAATAATCTCGAGGGGGATATCTCCTGGATTCCAGCAATTAAATTTTGAGTATAAATTTTTGTACTGATGTTTAACTATTGTTACATTGCGAATGAGGTTATTACTTTTCATTATGCAAATAAATATTTAACCAACTCTTGTTATAAGTTTATATTAGTTTTGTATCTTATATGTAATCGTTATAAGCAACTAAACAATTTACTACCAAGATTTACAATGTGACACATTTGTCTGTTAAGTATTACTAAATTATTATTTGTATAATATTGCGTTATTAATTTGGTAACTTTTCGCGATTAATTTAGCTTTCTCATATTAATTAACAAACATATATTTCTTAAATAGAAGAAAATATTATGAAATATGCCTTTTCCAAAACAATTATGATATTTTTTCGTGGTGGTATTGGGTTTAGCAAAGAAACACACCAAAATTGAAAAGTTATTTTTCGGGCTGGTTTTTCGGGCCAACTTCACATACATAAAATCGTTTAAGCCAAATAAATTTTAAAAGAGACATCAAGCCCCAAAAAAACTGCTACGAATAAGGCCCATCCGAATGAGTCCTGGCGCGTGAAACGACTCTTGAAACTACTACCACCAAAAATTCTGCTTAGAAAAGTACTTTGGCTCTTTTCTGAGATCCCTCTGATCCTTCTGAGATATATGTTTGCCCTAATAAAGTCAAGACGCGCGGCTTTCAGCCGTGGCAATCGCTTTTGTTCTGGCATCATTTTGCAGTTTTAGATGTCCAGGATCTTTCATAGCACATTTTGCTTCGAGGCAAATTTAATTTAAAAAGCCTCGATTTTTATGCGCCTCGATTTTTATACGTTTACCAGAATTACACGCGGTCTTTATCTTCTCCCGATTTATCTAAACGAAAGATCTTCTTCAAAGAGGGCCTAAATCTTCGAATGTTGTTCTACATCTATGCAATTGTTGTTGGTTTATTCACATAAACTTTACGTTTCAAGAAACCCCAAAGAAAGTACTCTAATGGCGTTAAATCGCATGATATAGGTGGGCAGTTTATGTCACCATCACGTGAAACTAACCGACCTGGAAACTTAGACCGCAATAGCTGGATGTTTTCACATGTAAAATTCACCGAACAGTCGATGGATGAATGCCTAATTCCTGAGAACAACGTGATATCGATGTTGGAGGTTCTTCCGTGACACTTTCAGCCACGCTACCAAACCTTCGTCAATCCTCGACAGAACCAGTTTCTTCAATTTTTTTCACTAACTTTTGAATTGTTGAAAAAAATCACGAATTTTACGATACGTACCTATTTTTTAAAGATCGGTGATTTTCCTAATTAGTTTGAATAACTTTAATGATTTAAACAGACGTGCGGAATTTTGGATGCGGAGAATTTAGAATCCACTACTTTATATGACGTCTGTTTCCATCGTTAAAATTGTACATCTGTATACTTCACAAATGTTAAATATGGGGCGGTATGTTATACCATCACTTTGAATTGAAAAAAGTCGAATTCGAAAAAAGTCGAATCAAAAAAGTGAAAGTTGTATCATTTTTGCTTTTCGAAAATGATACAACATACCGCCATTCGACTTTTTTCGAATTTCGATTCGAAGTGATGGTACAACATACCGCCCATGGCATAAAAAAAGGTTGCGTTTAGAAATTATTTACTACTGACATCTTGACTTCTAAAAGACCCTTAGTTATGAAATAAAGGAATTTTGAAAAATCTGTTTTCTACGATAAATAATTGAAGTACGTAACGCTTTTTGTTTTATAAATCAGGACTGGGATTATGCACAGCGGCGAGTCGCTTTTATGGGCAATTTTTGGCTAAGACCGAGAAAAAGCGATTTTGCGATGGGCGACTAATCATTTGTTCCCGCTTTTATTTTCGGCCATGTATAGTACATATGGTGAGAAGAAAAAGCGAGAGATTTTGTTAGGTTATGTGCTACAAAAATATGTCAAAATACGAAATACGTCAATGTGTGACCGGTAAGACTTAAATTCATAAGAATTAAATTATTATTTTGATTTACTTTCTAACATACATATTATAATTATTTTATTTCATTCTAATTGTTTTAGAAACCAATTAAATTTAAACGGAACGCATTACTTCTAAGCAAAAAAAAATATTAGTTCGATTAATAGATGAAAATTTGCAATTTGTTAATGGACAATTCCAGTTTGCTCAAGGTGCACAATTCACGTTCAGTGTTTGGGAGATGATCCAAGAGCAATTAAGTGCTATGGGCCTGCCTGCAGAAACAATTAATCAATGGGCAGTTTTTTCCAAATTTGTAATTTAAATTTATCATTGAAATTTTGTTAGTGCTGGAAAGATCTTCGTCTAACAGTGAAACAAAAAGCAACAAAAATGAGGTAATTTCGAACGGCTAGTGGCGGTGGTGGGCCATTAAACATCACATTGATGTGAAGAAGAGAGGAAGAGGAAAGAATTATGAGCATGGTTGGAATTTGTTATCGGCCAAAGGACAAAGTTATCGGCCCCATCAAGCCCTCTATCATCTTCACTTAACTGCCACTTACACTACCGAAACTATAGTGCGACGATTAAATCCAAACACACAAGCACCAACAAATTGTAGACCAGTCCTATCAAGGGTACCTTCCACGTCAATTCAGAGCAGCACTTCGAGTCCATCATTATCACCACCAATTCACATATCCACTCCAATCGTGACATTCACAGACACTACCACTTTAATAAACAATGGCCAATGCAATACCATGCCGGTAAATGATCGACCCCAAGCAGCAAATTCTACGTCGCCTCAAATTTCCGCAACAAATTTTTCTACAAATTCGCGTGGGCCCCAAAGACGGCCTTATTTGGGAACGGCAGTTGATCGAGCATTAAAAACTTTAAATAAAACCAACGTTTTATTAGAAAACGTAACCAATACGAGAAATTAAAGTTAAAGTTTTATTTTGTTACAATACAATTAAAAATATAAATTTTTTGAATTCAATCGAATAAAAATTAATTTTTTTGCTATGTTTTTAAATTATATTAGAGCTGTTCATTAGCCAGTTTCTGGAGCGAACACCCTTTTGCCGAATATACAAATATTAAACTTTTTCCAAATTTCAACACAAAATGACACAATAAAATCGTAATTTGACAACTAATCAAAAGTTGCTCAATTTTCTCGCCGTTAAGTTTTGTCGATTTGTGTAAAATCGTAGATAAATTGTCGGACACAACTGAAAGGCGAGAAATATCAAATCAACTCGCTTCTCGCCTTTTGTGCAAAACACGCTGGCCCAGTATGTCTGCGAACTACAGCCGTAGACGAATTTATTGAGCAAATCTCATGGGTAACTATATTCAAGTTTTCTGTCAATTTTCGATTGTATATGAGGAATTCACTGTTATTTTCCGTGATTGTATAACAATTCTATTCTTTTAACTAAAATATAACTATATGATTAAATAATTACATTAAAATTATTTCCACCTTTTGACCCGCATATTGCCAAAAACTAAAATTTATCTTTACATCTTTTAATAGTCTAAAGCGAAATAAAGACAGTGTGTTGTGTATACACCACGAGCTTTAATAAGATTAATGACTACTTAGAAAAATAAACGAATACGAGCAGCACAAAGGTGTGATTAGATAAAAGATACCTTAATTAATGAATTTATTTATATAAGCTTTGTAAAATTTATTCCAAAAGGTAGATCAAATCTATATAACATAGCATACATATACATATACGATTAAAGGGTACGGGAAAGGGCAAATATTTAAGCAAATATTTGATGTTATCGGTTAAAATCTAAAATTAATTAGAATACACGTTACGTAAATATAACGCATAACACATAATACGAAACGATGATGGATGACCTTTCACCAAATTTAGTTCATGCGCGGGAGTTTCACCGCAAAAAAAAAGGTCATGAACCAAATTAAATAGTATTCTAACCACTTAAAATGGGAAATTCTTGGTATCGTATGTATTCCATCGTGACGGCGACGTGTTTACTAAAAAAAATACACCAAACATGTAGTATTATATAGTAACAGTTTAGTCGTATATAGAGTAATTTGTGGTTTTGTCTAAATTTAGACAATACCTTATTCAGCTTAGGTGGTATGCCGACGAAATAAGAATAAATAAGTTTATTAGAAGAAGGCGAGGAAAAACACATTTAATTTTGTGTTTGGTATAAAAAATAAATTTTTCAAACAATTTATTTACGTCAAAAGAGCTAACGTGATTATTAAACACATGTTTCGTATACACAACCGCAATATTCTCGCGCGCACAGATCAAAGAAGCACGAGCAAGAAGCACACACGCACAAGGGGTATTCCAACTTCATATCAGTATCTTATTACATTTTGATTTGCATCATGCATAATATGAATAGTAATCACCTGTCTACCGCTACATATATTATGTTTTGTTATCTAATTACTACTAATGGTTAGATTAGATAATATTTTTTTGTTTACCTTGTAGTTTATTACTTCAAATTAATTTAATTTTCTAGTAATTTGCGGTGTTTTTTGATTAAAATAGTTAATGATTTATAATTTATTGATGTTAATTAATTAATTACGGCGGGCTTATCGATACGGTGTATATCGTTTTTGGAATACGTTTTGGGGATTCCGAATAAACTTTGATATTGTCAGAAGATTTTACCATTCGGCTATCTTGGTTAAGATGGCCAACAAAATTTATTACTAATTGCCCAAAAATTGAAATACTAATCAAACAAACACAGCACAAATTCAGCTCTAAATCGTTATTTTTATTTTACTTACAAATTGCATAAAGAACTTCACATCATTTTACAGTATCCTTACCTGAAAATAAAAATAAATTAAATTAATTTTACAGAAGCGAAATAGATTTATAAATTAAGTGTGTTAAAGGGTTAGTTGTAGAATATTTCAGAAAATTATACTTAAAAAGTATTTTATATTATTATTAATTTTTTATATGTTCTAATATGATTTCTTACCGCTCTTAATTTATTTATATAAAATTCAGATCATAAGAAATAATGGATATGATATATGAAATTTAAACCCAAGCCATAAGCAGGCAAAGAAAATAATTGTATGGGTATGGCTATGCCTACAATCAATTATACCTTAAAGTAAGAAATGTACATACAAAAAAAACTGTTTCTTAAAATAAGAAATTATTTTCTCAAAATAAGAAATATTTTCTCAAAGTAAGAATAATTTTCTTAGAGTGAGAAATTATATTCTTAAATTAATAGTTATCCAAAAAGTGCAAGATAATAAAATTGTTCAATAGATTTATTGAAAATTATGCTCATAATTTAAAATATTCACACACAATTTCAAGAAACAGTTTTTTAAATAAATAAATCCCTTGATAGTTTCAAACATAGATTTTCTTAATTCATTCGTTTTCTTGTTTATAGCCAATTTATTTTTTCTATGCACTGACCAGATCAAAATCTTTGTTTTAGCCTTGTGAAAGATTTTAGTTATATCATATAGTAAGTGGCACCGTCCCGCACCATAACATTTTCATGTCTGCTATAGCGTCCCAAGTGTTTTTGTTATTTACAATATTTTGTCCACCCACACAGTAATTTTTTTATTATTTGCACAGAAATTGTTTCCTTCTTCGTTTAAGAGAGAGTTTGTTATTTAAAAGAATTTTAGAACAAGTTCCAAGTAGTCTCATCAGATCTAGTCAGCAAGGTTTTGCAAAGGACTAATATTTTGTTGGCTTGTAATAATTTAACAAAACAAAAATTGGAAGTTATTCACCTCGTTTGAAACAATTGTCCCTGAGAATATTTCCACGTTTCAAACGAGCTTTAATTTCTTAAATATGGGATTACGAGCTGAAGCAAAAAGTTTTCTCTGAACCAAGTATAACTGGCTGGATCGTAGACGGTCATACTTAAACACTGACACTGTTATGTTTGGTGTTTCCCAACAATTTGCAATTGGCAGATTAAACTACTAAACGATAATTTTTCCAGGAAAACCTTTATATAGCTGAATATCCCTACTTCAACTAGACCTATACATAATACCAAGTACGGCGCAAATAAACCAATCAATATGATATCGAAAGCCTTTAACAATATATTGACCACTTATTTCACCTTTGCATAAGTAAAAATAGTTTTGGACATAGATTAAAGCAGTATAATGCCTAAGCTTGAATTGTTTTATTTTTATTTTTATTTTTATGTTTTGTTGTAGAACTTATTATGTTTTTAAAACTTGTATCTTTTGTAGCGCTTTTTTAAATGACTACGACTATAAGCAACTAAAGTACGATCTCACTCTTACTCGGGAAATTAACGACGTGGATCAGAATACAACTTAGTTTGGTCATCTCACCTAGCGACTTTTTGTCGCGACCTTAAGAATAACACGTGGTCGATTTTATTAGCTAAGACACAATAAAAATTGTTTATTTTATCTAAGAGATGGAGCGTACAGTACCATTTAGAACTTTTCATTCAAATCGTATTATTCGTAATTTCACTTTTGTTCATTTCCAGTCCTATGATTTTATTAGTGTTGTCGTAACTGTTGTTGTTGTTGTTTTTCACTACAATCCCAATGAAATATGCATTTTTATAAAATAGTCTCGTATAGGAGCAAAACCGTTCACCACATCAACCAAGGTCCAACCCCGTTAACCTGAAATTACAGGTGCAAACGCACCTTAATATCCAAAGATAATCTAAAAAAGGTGATCGTATCCCCTAAAATAAGAAATGTCTTGCCCCTGGTGGCATTAAAATTTTAAAAACATTTCTTATTTATGTCTTTACACTTTTGGTGTAAACTGGAAATTTCACATTATTAAGTCACGGATCGACTTGGAATTTTTAGGGTAAGCAACAACCATTATGGCAAGTGCCACACATATAACGCCTATTTCAACAAACAGATTGACTTGAGATTTTATTGTGATTAGTGGTCATCATTAGAAGTGAATAGCGGTCAATACCGCTTGCTTGGGATTACAGATTTTAATGTATGTCAATTTGAATGATGAAACCAACATAAAAAACGTTTATGCAAAAAAAAATGTTTGTGAGTCTAAAATTGACGCGAGCGGCTCTCTCGAAGAAATGGCTTTAGCTCTAGGAAGCAATCTAACAGGTATTGAAATCGGAAACAGGGAAGCAGAAAACATACACAAAATTGTGGTGAGGCATATTCGACGAAATCTGGGGGGAAGTACGTGAAAGCTCGAGAAGTGATCAAAATGCAACCTTGCAAAAGAAAATATAACACTAAAGTTACATGTGAGAATTCAATGAATATTGGCGCTTGTAAAATTATAATTAAACGCAAAGCTTTTATGACTGGTATGATTGTAATTGAGTAGAAAAAAGCTGTCATACTCCAGGAAATAAGATTCCAGATGAAACTTTAAGAAGTGGTCGAATTTAACAACAGTTCTCCACAATGAAAGCCATTACTGAACAAGACATACCCAAATGAATTATTTAAAATCAGATCTTCTTCAGATCACTTTCAAAGTTTACAGAAATTTTTAAATAACTTAACATTAAATTTAAACTCCCGACACATGTCATAAGTGAAAAACATTAAACATGAAAATTAAAATTTTAGGAAATCAACAAGAGATCGAATAAATCAATGAAGGTACATTCGATCTGCACCAAAGTGTCAAAGTTTTACAAGCGGCCTTTATGGACTTTCAATCTAACCATTCACGATTGTGTGGACAATCAAGCTTATTTTATGATGTGACAAGAAGTGGTGGCTAATAGAGGTGGGAATGTAATTGCATCATGTCTTTTTGAACATTCATTTGACTGTGATGCGGGCCAAGATAAAAATTCTTTTTAGTAGTAATGCTTCTTCAATAGTTCTTATTCAAAATTTTACCGCATCTAGAATTAATTGATTACAAATTTCTCATTCCGGGATACGTACACATACTACTACGGTCGCCATTCACTATCATCATGATTGGTATAATTTTAAAAAGAGTTTTAGTCACCGAAATGGCACAAGGACCATTTCAAAATTTTTCGAGACTTTGTAAAGAAAAGCTTATGTGAAGGAACACAAATACAGAGGCTAGCGTAATTTTTTTTTGAAACACAAAATAGCTACGGTGATAAGGGAATATTCAATAAAAAACCACACTCGAGGAGCAAACTAACTTCAAATGCTTAAATATTCGTCGATTTGATTACGAGCCAAATGGCAGACCAGATTTACCAGAAAAACCAAGAGGCAAAGATTAAATTTTTTCTTTAGTAAACTGCAAATAAAATTCCGATTTACTGTCAGTTTATCGTGAACAATTTATCGTGAGCAATTTATCGTAGAACAATTTATCGTAGAACAATTTATCGTGGAAACAATTTATCGTGGAATCAATTTATCGTGGAAAAATTTATCGTAGAGCAGTTTATCGTGGGCAATTTATCGTATAACAGTTTTTCGTGGACAATTTATCGTATAACAGTTTGGAACAGCTATCGCAGTTAAATTTTTTTGACAGTCTGAGCGACGGTAGCGCCACTTTGACTACGAGCGGAATTGTTTATAACTAAAAATGTGCCTTTGTTTAGCATTTTGGACCTAGCGCCATCTATTGGAATAAAAACGAACTAAAATTTTTAAAAAATACGTTAAGACGTGCTAAAAAAAATTTAATAAAAAAATATTGAATCTCATTTAAAAATAAATGAAATTTAATATTTTTTTATGAATATATTAAATTGAGAGTGGGAGTCGCACTGCGTACCGCACGTAGGAGCAGATTATATAGAATCTATTAATGACACCAACGCTCCTCCCCGTAGCCCTGCGGGTCTCTTTAGATTTTAATTTCGGGGGGCGTAGGAGCCGGGATCTTCAAACATGTCGCACTGCATGCCGCACGTAGGAGCGGATTATACAGCATCTATTAATGACAACTACGCTCCTTCCCGTAGCCCCGTGGGGCACTTTAGATTTTAATTTCGGGGGCGTAGGAGCCGGGATCTTTAATCGGTTAAGAAACTACCGAGTTCCGTTCCACATGGCAATATTCCAGAACTTCTTCCAAAAATCATTCAATAATCCCATTTCCATCCAACATACCCAATCCCATCATAATCGGTTAAGAAGCTACCGAGTTCCGTCCCACATGGCAATATTCCAGAACTTCTTCCAAAAATCATTCAATAATCATTTCCATCCAACATACCCAATCCCATCATAATCGGTTAAGAAACTACCGAGTTCCGTCCCACATGGCCATATTCCAGAACTTCTTCCAAAATCATTCAATAATCCCATTTCCATCCAACATACCCAATCCCATCATAATCGGTTAAGAAGCTACCGAGTTCCGTCCCACATGGCAATATTCCAGAACTTCTTCCAAAAATCATCCAATAATCCCATTTCCATCCAACATACCCAATCCCATCATAATCGGTTAAGAAACTACCGAGTTCCGTCCCACATGGCCATATTCCAGAACTTCTTCCAAAATCATTCAATGATCCCATTTCCATCCAACATACCAAATCCCATCATAATCAGTTAAGAAATTACCGAGTTCCGTCCCACATGGCAATATTCCAGAACTTCTTCCAAAAATCATTCAATAATCCCATTTCCATCCAACATACCCAATCCCATCATAATCGGTTAAGAAACTACCGAGTTCCGTCCCACATGGCAATATTCCAGAACTTCTTCCAAAAATCATTAAAGAATCCCACTAATTTTTTCATAACGCATAAAACCTTCTACGATAAATTGTCCACGAAAAACTGTTCTACGATAAATTGTCCCACGATAAATTGTGTCCACGGTAAATTGTGTCCACGATAAACTGTTATACGATTAAATGTTCACGTTAAATTGAAACACGATAAATTGTTTACGATAAAGAGACCGTCACCCTAAAATTCCCCTAAGTAAACATTTTTTAATGAATTAATTTTAGCAAAAAAAACTTACGTTCAAGTAAGCTGCCTAATATTTTTATTTAATAAAATGGAATAATATCTTAAGTTACTAAAGCGTTTTAATATTAAAAACTAAATATTCCAAAATTGATTGATGCTTATTTTCTCAAAAATCAGGTAACGCTAGCCTCGAAAGTCTCTAAGATTTTAAAATAACGCACATTTAAAAAAAAAATATTTTTAAACTACTAAAGAAAGTCAAAATTCTGTAGTACTTTGTTTTCCCGCTGGCGCCACCTAAACAGAAACAAAAAATTTTGAAAAATAAAATGACTTTACAAAATCATTGTTTTTATTTGACAGAAGATAATGCAGCTTATAAAAATATTTTATTGGAAAGGCACAATCTTCAAGATCGTATTAAGAAATTAATTATTTGGTAAAAAAACTTTACTTGGCCGTTTTTGTTGGAAATGAGCTCTGCTATCACCCTGTTACGTTTGATCGTTCAATTTTGGGACACCCTGTATATTAAAATCTGAAAGAAAATCATCTCAACTTCTCACATACCACTACAAAAAATTGTTACTCATTCATTCATATTTTATTTCAATTTCCAACAGAAACAGTGTGAAGCAAAAATATTTGTACACATGAAAAACGAAGAACAAATAACAGGATTATTTTAAATTTTACTTATAATATACTGTATATACTTTATAGATAATTTTACTTTTAGTAAAATAGTAATTGTATTGTATCTGGCTAAAAAACAACATTAATTAATTACAAAAATATTATTTATTTGTTCTGCGTCCGAAAACTTAGTTTTACTACTGTAAAATTCGAAACTACCTACACCTGTTAGAAACTAGTAATACTAAATAGGAATAAAAACATGCAGTTTTGAGATTTGGAAAAATTACCAAAGAAATTAGGTTTTTCGCAATATTTTCCGAAAATATCTAAAATTAAACGCCATCTCAGATTTTCTTTTTCTTTTGATACGTCATAATTTAAGTTTTGTTGACTGATATCGTCGCAATAAAATTTTTGCAGTTTTTTCGAATACTACTTGTATTGAAATGACATAGTGGGAAATTCGAAAAGGCCAACGTCATTTTTTCATTCAACTTCAATTAAAATGTTAAGATAAAAATGTTGGTGATAAGTCCTTGTTTTAGCCATGACTGGAAATGCTAAATACCGGAAAGAATGAAGAGATGGGGCTGAAGAGAATGGTCCCATAATAATTTTTTCAACATGTTTTGCAGACTAACTTTAGGAACAGCAACAAAATGGTGAAGCGGCGTGTTAAAGTCTAACAAAAAACAGCTTATTAAAGACCCTATTAAAGTTAGCCGATAGTTTCCAGCCGAAAGATAATGCAGATAGTGTCTTGACTATTTTTAAACTCTCTTTATACTCTCGCTCCTATCGATTTTTAAATTCCTACAAACTGAAATAATTTCTCCTTCACCCGAATGATGTAACCCGATCCTAAATTCTAGTAAAATCGAGTTCATAACTGATTTTTGCTGTATTCAAGACACTATCTGCATTATCTTTCGGCTGGAAACTTTCGGCTAACTTTAACAGTATCTATTAAAGTTAGCCGAAAGTTGCCAGCCGAAAGTGAAAAAATCGATAATGCAGATAGTGTCTCGACTATGAGACAAAAAATATGTATTAAATTGAAATCCCAGCCGAAAATAACTAGCCAACAAAATCAGCCGAAAATATGTATATAATCGTAACAAACAACAAATAAAACTAAAATACCGATATGAATTTATAAGTTCTTATGCATATAATATGAGTAAAATGTATATGGACAAATTACAAAAATTCGTAAAAACTTAACGTTTAAAGTGTTGTCTGGAAAAGATCTTATTTGAATCGGTTTGTCGATCATTATCGCTAGAAAATTTTCCAGATCAAGTCTCATGTTGGGAGTCCGGGAAAATGGGGGTGAGTGAAATACAAGTGCAAATTTCACTCTCAACATGAAACTTGATCTGAAAAATTTTCCAGCGATAATGACCGACAAACCGATTCAAATAAGATCTTTTCCAGACATAACACTTTAAACGTTAACTTTTTACGAATTTTTGAAATTTACCCATATACATTTTATTCATATTATATGGCATAAGAAACATAAATTAATATACCTTGTTAAAGTTAGCTGAAAGTTGCCAGCCGAAAGATAATGCAGATAGTGTCTTGACTATTTTTAAACTCTCTTTAAACTCTCGCTTCTATCGATTTTTAAATTCCTATAAACTGAAATAATATCTCCTTCACCCGAATGATATAACCCGATCCTAAATTCTCCTAAATTCGAGTTCATGCCTGATTTTTGCTGTATTCAAGACACTATCTGCATTATCTTTCGGCTGAAAACTTTCGACTAACTTTAACAGTATATTAATATCGGTATTTTAGTTTTATTTGTTGCTGGTTACGTATATATACAAATTTTCGGCTGATTTTGTAAGTTACTTTCGGCTGACATAGTCGAGACACTATCTGCATTATCGATTTTTTCCATTTTCGGCTAACTTTAACAGCATACAAAAAACAAGAAGAGCCTTGGTTTAGTTTTAATTAAAAACACAGGAAACTTTTAATATTACGAGGATTTATTCTACAAGATCAGATTAACTACAATGAATCGCATTGTTCTGAACGTTATAGTTTCGCAAAATTACAAAACATTAACTCTTTTCTACTGGTACCGCATATTATCATCAACACAACATAATTTGTATAATTTTATTGAAAAAATACGAATAACAGATAGAGTGAGCAAAAAGTGTTTGGTAATAATAATTGACGATTTGATAAATTATCTCAATGTATCATCTTTGGGTGGTAAATAAATGAATGATGTACGAAAATAAACAGTTTCCCTGTCAATATAATACAATTTCCAGATAAATCCTCAAAAGGATAATAATGCTATAATCGATAAATATAAAAACGAAAAATATGCGGTCGTGTATACACTAAAAGGATATTCAGCACTGGTGTTATGTCTATTTATAGGATATGAATTCAATGTGCGGATTATTTCATCGGTGCGTTCATATGTCCATTAGTATCGAATTTATAATCATATGTTTCGAGTTTATACGATTATTTATGCAACGTAGGACGGTTTTTATGTAACACACGCAGATTAGTATTTAATTAGCACTGTCTATAGCTGTATGGACTAATCTAATAACTTATACATACTCTAAATACTAAATCAATATATGTACGTACTCGTATACATAAGTAATGAACCTTGGTATATACAGTCGTATATGCATATACGTTTTGTACATGCATTCAAATGTGATATGTAATTACTATTTTAAATAGTAAAAACTCTGTATTATACTCAATACTCTAATTTTAAAAATAGATTTGATTTTTTTTTTGTTAATTTCTAATATTCTTTAATAGCAGCAAGACCGATATGTAATTTAAATGATTTTTGTTCTATTTAAATAAACTGCATTATATTTAATTTAGCTAAGTGTTTCGTTAGAGAGATATAGATAGAATAGACACACAATACGTGCATAATCGTTATATGTTAAATATTTTATGTGCACTCGAACGATGCTACGCTTATTTATAGAAATTGTGGAGCGCTGTACGGTGACAATTTATATGACGGGCTATTCCGCTTGTGAAATGCAAAATGGATAATTATAGGCTAATAATATGTATAAGAAGTTGATGTATGTGAAGCTGGCACGAAAAAACCAGCCCGAAAACACCTTTTCAATTTTGGTGTGTTTCTTTGCTAAATTAAATACTATCCCGAAAAATTTATTGAAAATGCAAGAAAAACGAGAACTTCATCGCGAAATATTTTTGAAGTTGTATTAAATAAATAATAATTAATATTGGTGAAAAAGAATAAATAATATTTTTATTTGCTCTATTTAGACTACACATTAAGGTAAAGTATGTGAATACCAACCACCTTACCTGGTAAACAATGTGATGTGTTGTATAACAAAATGAGTTTTTCTTATTATTTAACTACAAAAGACACGAAACATGTAATCATCATTGTGTCGAAATTGCCCACAAAGATTAAAAATTTTTAAAATACTTAAGAATAAGCAAATCAAGCAATTTGTCCTTATGGTTTCAATGTACATTTGGTTTGATATGAAAAATCGATTAAATTAATTATTTATTTGTGGAAATCCTAGAGTTAGCCCCATCGGAAAATTAGGTCCATCTATCACCTAAGCCATACCAAAAGCTCATCTTGGAATCATGACTATAAGATCCTGTGGCACTATTCTGGCAATTTCCCGGTAATAGGGAAATGGGGAAAGATTTTATATGTAATTTGAGTTCAAATATTTTTTTTCTGGGTTACTGAGTTAAAAAGCTAGTGTTATTTTTTTTTAAAACAAAATTAAATTGGGAATAATTTTCCCTACCAATTTAGGTATGGAAAAATTTTTCTCAATTTATAAATATTTATATGGAACTTTTTTCGTCAGTAGGCCGGAAAAAATATATTTGAACAGAAATTATATATAAAATCTTTCTCCAATTCCTTATTCCCGAGGAATTGCCAGAATAGTGCCACTGATCTAAAGCAATTTGTCCTCATGGTTTTGATGTTCTTCATGTTTGATGTGAAAAATCAATTAAATATATTAATTATTTGTGGAGATCCTAGAGATAACCCCATCGGGAAATTAAGTTTAAAAGTTAGGCCCGTCTATCACTTAAGCCATGACAAAAGCTTATATTGGAATCACGACTATAAGATCCTGATCTAAAGCAAATTGTCCTTATGGTTTTGATATTCTTCATGTTTGATATGAAAAATCATATCATGAGCTTTTGGTATGACTTAGGTGATAGATGAACCTAACTTTTAAACTTAATTTTCCGATGGGGTTATCTCTAGGATTTCCACAAATAATTGAATTATTTAATCGATTTTTCATATCAATCCAAAGGTACATTGAAACCATAAAGACAAATTGCTCGATTTGCTTTTTCTTAAGTATTTTAAAAAATTTAAATCTTTGTGGGAAATCTCGACACAGTGTATGGATATGATGATTACATGTTTCGTGTCTTCTGTAGTTAAATAATAAGAATACTCATTTTGTTGTACAAAAGCACTCATTTAATTTTTTGTCACATACTTTACCAGGTAAGGTGGTTTGTGGTCACATACTTTACCTTAAAGTGTAGTCTAAATAGAGCAAATAAAACCGTGATATTTATTCTTTTTCACCGATATTAATTACTATTTATTTAATGCAACTTAAAAAATATTTCGGGATAAAATTCTCGATTTTCTTGCATTTTCAATAAATGTTTGGGATAGTATTTAATTAAGCAAAGAAACACACCAAAATCGAAAATGTGTTTTCGGGCTGGTTTTTCGTGGTAGCTTCACATGCATAAGAAGTTCCCAGCATGCAATTATTCCACTGTGTGGAAAAAACTGCTCAAATGTCGTACAAAATTCCGTACTACAAAATATCAAAGACACAAAAATATTGATTTTGGAGAAAAATAATTGTTTTTCTCTTTCTATTTCGCGGTAATATTATTTTCGTTTTATAAGTTTCGATTGTATCTTTTATTTTCAGTTTCTTCTGACAAGTCGACGTGCACGGTTGCACTACATAATTAGTTTTTGTACTGTGTTGTGTTTCATTATAATGTTTTTCGATTTGTTAAAGTAAATAATTTTAAATTTAAATATAAGTATAATAATAATTATTAACTTATTTAATGATCGCGATGTGCAAATTTGGACTAAAAAGGTAATAGAGATCTGTCTCACAATGGCGTCGGCGTGAAATACATTTACGTAGTAAATTTTCAATGATTTTTTTTCAAGATCTCAATATGGCGCATGCAATACAACGTGGCGGATGCAATACAACGTGGCGGATGCAATACAAAACTCAATTTATGAAATTTAAATATGTAAATAAATTTTCTATGTTATTTTGTACACAAATAAAAAATAATGTGAATAAAATATTAATATTTATTTTATTATAAATGGAAAGTTTTGTTTTATTTCGGATAAGAATTATTATTTATTCCAATTGGAAAATATATACAAACACGTGCCTTTTATTTCTGTGATTTTTTTTCTCTTTTTAGTTGGGATTCACGCCGACACCGGAATTTTTGCGATACTTTTCTTTGGCGGGGAGTACGAATTTCCGCGTGATACACATGCTTCTTTCCATAGAAGCAGTGTAGTTTTAGAACACGAATTTAAATGGAATTCCGTCGGCATTGCATATTGGGTTGGCCCGAAATTTCCATCCCGAAAAGGTTTTTTTTCATAAAGTGTGTGTCTTTGCTAAATCACAGAAAAATAATCCCATCCCGAAAATTTTATTGTTAAATTAAAGAAAAAAATTAACAGCCCGAGAAAATTATAAAATTTTATTACTGTTTGCAGTAAAAAAAAGCTGCACAACCTATTAATAAATCAAATCTATTTTAATGACCATCTAGAAAATCACTTTCTATTAAATGAAAGAAATTGTGTTCATTACCAAATTTCCTTGTGGCGAACACAGAGATGACCCCCTGCCTCGGCATATGGAGTAAGGTGTGCCAATGTGCATAGAACTTATATTCAGGCGCCCTTTCGAAAATATCGAGGATTGATGGTGAATATTGATTATCCCGAAAACCACTTTCTATACATTCTTCAGTTGAAAATATGTTCATTACGAAATTCGCGATAATCAATAATCACCATCACTCCTCGATATTTTCTAACGGGCGCCTGAATATAAGTTCTATGCACATTGGCACACTTCACATGCCGAGGCAGGAGGTCATCTCTGTGTTCGCCACAAGGAAATTTGATAATGAACATAATTTCTTTCATTTAATAGAAAGTGATGGATAGAAAGTGATTTTCTTTAAATTTAATTTATTAATAGATTGTCCAGGTTGTTTTTTACTGCAAACAGTAATAAAATTTTATAATTTTCTCGGACTGTTAATTTTTTTCTTTAATTTAACAATAAAATTTCCGGGTTGGGATTATTTTTATGTGATTTAGCAAAGACACACACTTTATGAAAAAAAACCTTTTCGGGATGGCAATTTCGGGCCAACTTCTTATACATGCTAATAATAGGCTAATTAAATGATTTATTAAACAATTTTGGGTCCAATCCCTTCCAAATAAAACGCGGGTTCTGTTAGCTTTAGAAAAAGTTAGCAGACCCCATATAAAAAATGATTTAAAAACAATTGGAAAATCAAAGGTTAATTTTAGGCTAATTAAATGCCATATTTAAATTTTTCTATTCTGCTCGATCTCGAAAATGCATAGGACTTTATCATATAAAAGTTAAACGAACCCAAATCGAAAATCGAACCAAAAACGAAATTAAAACGCAAAACATGATCTACTGACAAACAAATAATTTTAAGCTCATTATGTCCTAATCACATACTCTATTAAATTTAGTGTATTTATGAGTTGCTAAATTTCGGTGTAAGTTGCTAAATTTTTTTTACAATATTTTCAAAACAAGTATTCAATAGCTGATCAAAACTTAAAACGGGTAGAAAAAAAAACCAACCGCAATATAGCTCGTAAAATCGAGGGTGCAGACTTAGTGAGCATGCTGTGCGAACGGCAGCTGGGCCTAATGCCAGCAAATAGAGCAATTTGAAGTGCTTCATTTTGAAAATTCAAAACTTAATCATGGACTAGACGGCTATAATTATTATTTTAATAACGCCATGTAATTTTCGCTGTTGATGGTCCTTTCTTTTTTAAGATAGTCGACGAGTAAAATTCATTGCGCATCCCAAAACAAGGAAGTCAAAACCTTACCGGTCGACATTCGCGTTTTTGGGCGCTTTGGACGCCTTTCACCGGCTGTGGGCTACTCAGCTAATTGACGATTTGATTCTGGAGTATAGTGGTGAATCCAATTTTCGTCCATTGTCACCTATCGACATAGAAAATCCTGTTTACATACAGTTAAACTGCAGCAACCAGCGCTATGAATCATCAAGTGCTTTTACGGCCACATTTAAACTCAGTAAGCAAATATTGGACGGTTGATGCGAAGAAGCAGAGTCCTTATAACGCTTATCAAGCCATTATTTTGCTTGAACGATATTTTTTCCCATCAAAAAGTGTTTAATCAACACACGAAATTCATTTTTTTGGACAATTTTTAAAATAACAAAAGTAGACTAAACCAACTATAACTTGTAAAACGGAGTTTACCCTTCCCCCCCAACCCCAAGGAAACGTGTAAAAATACACAAACCCTTACAAAAATGAGAACTTCCAAAAGAAACGGGGGGAGGGAGTGCATTTTTCTACTTTTTGTGGTAGATATATTGTGAGTAAAAGGTCTCCTTGTTTTCTGTGAATAAAATAGTCATAAACATTGTAATACCCTTGACAGAGTAGGATAAGCTAAACGCTTTTAATCATTTTTTCGAGTTTATCTCTTAATGTGTCAATTTCGAGATTGACTAATCGAGTTTTATTTTATAACCTTGACAGACTAGGATTTAGCTAAACGCGTTTAGTTAAACTAGTTTAGTTAATCTACTACAAATCCAATTAGGTTGACACATTATGAAGTTTAGCAAACCGTGTTTCAATAATAAAATACTTTAGCGCTATGTTTGTCCGGAATCGGTATTAAACAAATGTTATTGTGGTACAAATAAAAAAAATATTTTAATTAAACGCGCAATTTAATTTATAAAGCCTAAATTTTGTGTTTTAATTGTATCCCAAAATTCCTATTCCATTTTAATACAAATACAACATAAAAATGTAAACAATATAAATGAATATATAAATACAATATATGTATATTTAATACATCACTGTGTATCCGCCATAGTTTAACTGCGCGAGAATTGTCAGATTCCAGCGAGATTTGAATACAGATTTAAAAAAATATGAATTCCAAATACAATACTACGGTATATTTTCCGGCACTAGAAGTCAAATATAGTGCAATACTGTATATTACAATACGCACTCTCCGGTAAGAGTAATGCACAAATGTGTAAGTTGGACCAAACAGATACAAAAATAAATTTTGACATGATTCGTTTTCGTTACCCACACAATTGTGCTGGCAGGCAGGAAAAGAGATATAACCCTTTCGCCACTCGTATACACACTTGTGTATATAAATTTCGAATACGAGAAACGAATGTGTGAAACATAGAATTATGTGTAAGCTGAAAACCACTATACACATTTGTGCATATCGCTTAATTTTGGTTTCGTCAAAAAAACAACACTAACTATAATAATAATAAAATAATTGATGCGATCAAAAAGAAATAATTATTGTTATTTAATTTATGTGTTATCAAATTATTAAGTTTTTTTTTTGAGAATTCCCATTGAACTAAAATCCGTTAAAATACGGAAGACATTACGACCTGTCATTATATACATACACATTTGTGTATATTGAACTTAAATTGGAGCAAAAAAAACTTTTTTGAACTCGAAGCGGTATCTATCATTGTAACACAGTACTAAATGGCATTTTCCTATTTATAAATTTTAACATTCATTGTTAGATGGCGCTCTCGCTAAACCGTTTTTATGCGATAAACTTCAAAATATTGAGAGATTTGTGCACTAAACCGGTTTAATTACTAAACCTAAAACAAAACTCGTTTAGTTAATCTCGAAGTTGATACATTAAGAGAAAAACTCGAAAAAATGATTAAACGCGTTTAGCTAATCCTAGTCTGTCAAGGATATTAGATGGCCGTTACGTGGCTTTAGTGACATATATGTATTTCTAATATCATTTCGCCCACCTATAGCAAGTATGGCCTAATTTACACTCGTTGGAATTATAGCGTGCCATTTACCTACATTAAGAGAAAACTCGCTATATTTTAAAATTTTGCTTCGATAAAGTCGAGAAGGCAAGTTAGGCTGAAATTGTGAAATTGTGAATGGTGTCTATGATTCCGATACTGTCACAGTCAATCACGCGCAATTTTGGTATCGCCGAATCCGATTCTGGACCAAGCATTGAAAGGCCAAGCCTATCGTAGAAAATGTCGATCAAATCCTGGAAATTATCGAAGTAGACCGACATGCGAGCTGTCGTAACATGGCCCAGGAGCTGGACCACGCATTGAAAGGCCAAGCCTATCGTAGAAAATGTCGATAAAATCCTGAAAATTATCGAAGTAGACCGACATGCGAGCTGTCGTAACATGGCCCAGGAGCTGAAGATCGACTATAAAACAGATTTAAACCATTTGTTTAAGACGGGCTGCAAACAGAACCTCGAAGTTTGGACTGTGTTTTCATCTGCTAATCCTTGGTCAAACGGAACGAAATCGAGCTATTTCTGAACCGAATGGTGACTAGTGACTAGAAATGGGTCACATACGACAATGCCAAACGGAAACGATCATCGAAGGCCAAAAAAGGTGGCCAAGCCCTGAAGCTCTATGAGCTTGGTTGGATGGTTATATGCATCCACCTAATAGGCCAGACTCGCTTTACTAATAGCGACAAGGCGTTTTGGGAAAGTTGCATAATGAAATTGCGTTGTAAATGGCAACGAATAAACGTAAGGCAGAAATAAACGTAAAAATAATGGATTTTTTTCCACCTTTATTTTTACACTATTACACTATTTTTGCGTTACACTCAGTGATATTCTCTCTCAAATAACAAAAATCTCAGAGATTTCCAAGCAAATGGTTAGGTGCGATTGGTTCCTTATATCAAATACTAATTCAAAACCACTTGGATCACCCACCACTGTGGTTAACCAAAAAATGTATGTGTAATGTTGCTGGAGATCCAACCAGGTGCAATAATTGAAGTGTGGAAATTTTATGGATAGTAGTTACAGATGGAAGTTACAGATGTGTGGTGAAAAATGATGATGTTAAGCAAAAGCTGATGATCTTACGGTATAGCAAAATTTTGAATAAAAGGAACTTAAGCACTGATTTGAACATCTTACTATTTTATTATGAAACCAAAAGAGTTTTTTATTTAAAATTTAATATTTAATATTTAACAACTTGTTAGTTCGCAAGTTGAAATTTTTTCCTTGTCACAATCGGGAATCGAACCCGGGACCTCCGGTCGCTGGAGCAAGCATGTTGACCACTTTGCCACCGGGGCCCACCCAGTAGAAATAATTGTGTTTATAAAAAAAATTTCAAATATTTAGTAAAAAATTTCAATTTTTGAGTGCTATAGTTGGTTCGAAGGTTGGTACTTTCTGAAAATCACGTCAATTATTTTTTTGTTGTGAAGTTGAAATATACATATAATGTATTGAAAATATCTCTGACATTTTTGAAATTTAGGCAGTTTGTTTTATTTAATCTCACTGCTGAATTCACTGGTTAGCGGTAAAAATGTTGTGGCAACATTGATTTTAATAAATCCAAATAAACTATCCTAAAGGATAATAACAAATTTCACATTGTTGCAGTCTGTTGCTGTACCTGACAGTGACATTATATATGTTAGCAGACTTAATCCACAAATAGTGGCAGGATGCACTAGTCGATTGCCTTAAATCAAAGCTGGATGATCTTGGTGCAAATGACTGTCGTATACTGCTTCCTAAAGAAAGAGGTTGTTTAAAGTTACTGGGGCCGGAAACTTTCCAGTCAAATTTTTCCTTCAACTTTCTGGCCAAAGCGTCTTTTAGTAAGATGATTTGTTCGCAAGGTATCAAGGCCAAAAAAACAGCAATCGAGTTATCCTAACATTCATGAACGATTAATGCCTGAAACAAATATTACATTTGCAGGGAGCGGCCGCTTTTAGTTCGTTGACTGCCTTGGCTTGATCTGCAGTACACCGCATTCTGTCGACCCAATTTTGCAGTACATTTTCAATCGTTTCAGTCTTTATTTCAACAATACTCATTTTAAGCCTCAATCATCTCTGGACAATTAGCTAATGTTTGTCATGACGACTCCTCACAAATAATAGTCCAACAGAGTCACATCGCAGCTCCTATAGGTAGCGAGTTAACATCGCCATTTCGGCTGATTATGCAATTTTCGAATATAGGGCGCAAAACGTCGATTGTATCGTCGGCTGGGTGGTCGGTGACACCGTAATGTTGAAACCAAATACGGTCAAGTCTTCCTGCTCAATTGTAGGGAATAAAAAGTCTTGCGTGGCACGATAACGGTCGATATTGGCTGTTAGTGCGGCTCCTTGCTCATTTTCGAAGAAAAATGGCCCTCTAATGCCTTTGGACCATTCTACGCCGAACAGTCACTTGTTTTGAGTGTATTGGCATGTGAGGATTTTCTGTGCCGAAAATGAGTTTCGTCGAAAAAGTTGATTTTTGGTAAAAATGCTCATCTTCCAATCGAGAATTGGTCCATCAAGTGATAACGCAACGGATGGTCAACTTTCTTCAATTATTGAACCAATTGGACTGTGTATGCCTTCATACCCAGGTGTTTGTGTAAAATTCTTTGTGTAAAAGTTAATCGGTGATGTTAAATTCTTGTGCATGATGGTGGGTTGAGGTGCTGGAATGTTGACTCACACTTTCAGTTATAGAAGCAATATTTTCCATCGAACGAGCTGAACGGCGATGAGGAACGTGTGTATTGTCTATTAACATGCTAATTCGTTCTCTTTATTCACAAATATCCTTTGAATTTTGTACGTAATTTTCGGCAAGTTCCGGCAACTGTAGTGAGTCAGTTATCAGGAAATATCAATATTTGTCAACATTGATTCAGCATACTTCGACTAATTTCGTTCACCGGGAATATAATACTGAATTTCTGTCACTTGACAGATGGCATTAGTATGCTACGAACCAAACGAACCAAAATATGCACACTCTTTATTAGTAGAATATTTAAGTCGACCAACAACTTTAGCATCAACAACGGCACTAACAAGAACAATCTACAACGAACTTATTATCATTCTCACAGAAACCTGGGTTAAACACATTAATTTTTATTCAGAAGAATATTTTCCACCATCTTACACTGTATCTCGTCAGAATCGAAAGCCCACGAGAACGTCACAATTATTGGAAATGGAATCATTGACGCATTGACAAAAGAATTAATATTTGAACGTGTTTCAACGAGATTGTTAAAATCAAATGTGTCAAGTTTTGGCTTATCTTGGTCTCTGTGTATATTCTCTATGGCAGCATTGCTTCTGTCTACGAAGGATTCATGAGTTTTATTTAAGGCACTTAAGGCGTATAAATGGCTTCAAAAATTTATGGAATGCTACTGACGCCAGTTATGATTCTTATGTTGCTCATGTATATATATTTTGATTTCAGCTACCATAAAAACATATACCCAGGGTAGTTACAAGGGATAGAAAAGAGGTAGAAAACCCCCTTTTGAATTGTTAAAAAACAGAAAACATTTCACATTAAAAGGCGATTTTTTTTTTTGTTTTACTCTGTATTTGCATTATGATGATTATGACGAGGCTCTCTAGTATACGTAAATCGTTTTCTAAAGAAAAATCACTTTTTTCGTTTCAAAACGTTTAAACAGATATTTTCTCTTCTATTTCATAAATTCTTTGATTTTTCATAAAACTCACCGATGAGAATTATTGATTTGCTTAAAAATTTCAAAAAATATATGGTGGTTTCAAAAAATATCAACGCCTCTAGCGGCGAATAGCAAAACCCCATTTTTCTGCAGGAAAGTTTCTGATATCTTATTCAGCGGGGCTCTGTTGGCATTACTTTCCACTGCTTCCTTTCCCGAGGTTCGGAAATTGTCATTTGTTACACCGATATTTAAATCAGGCAGTAAAAGTGGCAATGTATTTAACGCCCTAGGAGCTCGTGAGCAGATTGATTTCATTTACACCGATTTCGACAGCACAGAGCCGTCGTTAAAAGATTTTATCTCATTTGACAAAAGTTTTAATGTCTTCGATTTTCACATTTCGAGAGAATTGTTCAAAAAACGTTTAATTTTTAGAGAAAGATTTTATCTCAAAAAATTTACCTAATGCCATCATCAAATCATCTAGGTTTGGGTTTTGTATACAAATGTACAAGTTCTCGCATAACACGTCTATTATTGACAGGCAATTCCAAACGTCACGTAGTCGGAAGAGGCTATATGCAGTTGCATATAAATTCAATAATACAGCGTCAAAACAAAGAAAAAGTTTAAAATGATAATTTTTCAGTAAGATCATAATATTCTGCTACGGATGAGTGAGTAGAATTACATTCTCGATCATTATTAAAACTCATGGCCTATTGTTTAGATTACACTCGGTGGAAAACACCAAAACCGCACGTTACAAATATTGTGTTACAATATTTATTTCCGTCACTGTACATAATTTTCCTAGAATTTTGTGTACATTTATCGTACATACTTTATATAAACGCCCACGTGCCAATACACAAGCGGATTTCATTCTACTTGGAATTTTCAATATTTTTCTACACTATTACGAGTATATTTTGTATCACTAGTAGTATGTGACTGAGAGTTTATTTGCTTGCTGTCGAAACGAAATTTGATATTCTCCAACTTTGCTGTCTGTTTATTTTGTGTTAACTTTAGGTTTTCATAAATTCCAGGATGTGTTTTTTGGGGGATGAGAAAAAATATTTTAAATTTTTGTTGAAAATTTACAGTAGATATTTTGCTTTTGGAGTGTTTGTGTGGGTTATTAGCCTCATATATTAACGCTCCTTGTAATTTGTTCGAGCATCAATTTTCAAAATCAAAAGAATATTTCTATATTACACAGCCTCACAGAATCCGTATCCCGCTGGTTTGAGATTATGAAATTTACTTGGAAATTTTACAGAAGCAAATATTTATTTGTAACAAGCAACAAAACGAAAACCTTAAAAACAATTTCATAGCCAATGAATAAATTTAAACTTTTATGGCTTATGATTTGTAGTTATTGTGAAAAATCGAACAAAAATGGTAAAATTGTTGTACTTTTTCATCAGATATTGTATTTAGTGGGCAGTGTAATTCAAAGATAATTTGATTATGTAACGGTAAGAACGATTGATTTAAGGAGGAGAGTATCATGATTCTTTGAACAATTTCTACCAATGCGCGTATACTTAGGTGCACTGAACACATTGAATGGGACTAATTATCCCGAGTAAATGGCTTAGCTGCCACCCCCCCAAACTCGAATATCTACCTACTTTACTTTTTCACATTTGAGTGTAATTGATCATGCTATTATTTTCTTCGATCATTATTTTTTTGAACTAATTTGAAAGTGTATACCTCGCCGAAGATGTAAACATTTATTTGCGAGAAATGTGCTGGTGAAATTAAACATAAAATTTCCAATATTTTTCTGGATTTGCGCGAAATACATTTATAAAAACCTTTATTATGATAAACCTTATTATGAAAGTCGTTCATTTTATGTAAACATAATACCATATGCCGATGTCAATATGTGTACCTATGTAGTGTATATATAGTGACATAAATTTCCACAAGAATATAACTAGAAAATTTCAAGCTGTGAAAACAATTTTGTATTGTGCCAGCTCCTTTAGTAGTTTGCCTGTTTTTGATGTTTTCCCCCAATTTCGCGCGCGAATACCTTAAAATGTTAAACGAATTCGATTTGCAACTTCCGTTTACATTTTTCTGATAACTTGCCATTCGAGTATGAGTTTCGATTTTTTTTTTGAATTTTGTTTTATTCAACAATATTTGCATAATAATAAATTGTAACAAAAACATTGTTATGTAAATTATCAGTACTTTATTTTAATTTGATGGTTTACTATTATTTAAATTTATGTTTATAATGAAATTTACTTTCGTGAATCAAATTTGAAGTGAAACAAATTTTTTCACAACAAATAAAAATATAAAGCCTTTACTTGTTAGAAAGAGACAAAATAATTTTTCAGTAAAATTTACTGCCAAAATAATAGAGTAAGTAAGGGAAATGTTGCCATAAAAAGTATGAAACTATATACTTTTTATGGCAACAGTTTTAACACACCTTCAAAAAATAGTATACGATGAGAAATATTTTTCACAGCCTACGACCATTTTATGGTTGAAAAAATATTATAGTGAAATGTCAAGAAAAAAATGGAACCTGGGATTAGTTTTTTGTGCCACTACATACAGTACGTGCATTTTAGGGTAAAATAAATTTTGTGTTATATGTAGCGGCACAAAACAAAATCCCGTGTTTCATTTTTCTCTTGACATTTCACTATAATATTTATCCAACTATAAAATTGTCGTAGTGTGCGAAAAATATTTCTCATCGCATACTATTTTCGAAGGTGTGTTAAAAATGTTGCCATACTCGATTATTTTGCGAGTAAATCTTACTGAAATTTTTTTGTTTCTCTCTAACAATAATGGATTTATATTTTTATCTCGTGTTTATTTTACTGAAAAAAATTGTTTCACTGTGGAATTCATAGTGCGATTTCCATTACGAAAAAAATTATCTCAGTAAAAATACTGCAAAAACGAACAGAGAAAGGTAATATTAAATCAACAACAGAGTGAAAGAGAAACTATGATTTGTTTATTTTTTTATAGCAAATTATTATTGTTATGTCTTTATTCCACCAAGATGTACGTCAGTAAAATAATACTGAAAAATCAGAAAAGGATAAACTATATAAAACTGCATTAGAGTGACAGAAACAAAAACAAAATGTAAGGGAACATTTTATAGTTAAATTTTGAGACCTTGAAGATAACATAACCAAC
The DNA here is from genome assembly GCA_932526605.1 of Nephrotoma flavescens. Lineage (NCBI taxonomy): Eukaryota > Metazoa > Arthropoda > Insecta > Diptera > Tipulidae > Nephrotoma > Nephrotoma flavescens. Next base: position 21,262,003 of record OW052221.1, on the reverse strand, counting down.
AAAACTTCACAAAATAAACAAAACTTCACAAATTTCAGTTTGATTGGTATTACCATTCATCAATATCAAATAAAAAGTATTTTATAAATTTTTACTCACGAAGAAATCACATATTAAAAATATAATAAAAATGTTAGTATACCATATTTTCCCAACCATAATACGATGTACGTGTGCAAGTAATATTCCTCATCATATACTTTTTTTATGTAAATGTATGTTGTTATAAAAATACTCTGATTAGTATTTTTCCATTTTATTATGGCAACACACTCAATAAAAGTTTACTGAATTTTTTTTTGTTTCATTCTATTAAGTAGGGAATCTATATTTTTATCTCGTTTCGTTTTTACTGACAGTAAATATTTCTTGGTGGAGAGAGCGTTAAACAATTGACAACCTAACCAAATTTTTCATAATTTTTAGTGATTTGTGTAACCTCAATTATTATCGATTATTTTTTGGTATTTTAATTTTTGTTGTAAACTTGTAACTCTATTTTTAAGATGTCTGAAACCGAAGAGTACACAACACACGAATGACAAAATCAAACCATAAATGAACTATAATCAAAAAAGGTTTGGTAGTGTGGGAGAATTTTACTCCGTTGAGAATTTTTCCAATTTTTTGTGGCAGAACACTACTACTAATACAATAATTTTGTCAGTAAAATTATATACTGGATAAAATTTTTGTTTCTCTCCCACATTTGACAAATCGATAAGTTCGCTTTTTTACTGACAAAAACCTTTTTGCAGCGGAAATCATGCTTTAATGCGGAAATTCCACAGTGAAACTGTCAGAAAGAAATAAAAAAATTTAAGTAAAATTTACTGGCAGAGTAAGCGGAAAAAATGTTGCCATAAAAAGTATGAAACTCAATACTTTTAATGGCAACATTTGTAACACACCTACAAAAAATAGTATACGATAAGAAATATTTTCGCACACTACGACAATTTTATAGTTAAAAAATATTATAGCGAAAACACAAACGCGGGATTACTTTTTTGTGTCGCTATCTACACGTACAGTGTAGTGCAAATTGTGTTTCGTTAATCAAAAATTGGAAAACTATGGTATCTCTGTTGGTAAATCTGTCATTATTTTGACTATAAATTTTGCGATAAAAAACAAAAGTTGCTGTCTTTGTTGCTCTAACGTAATTTAAATATACTCTTCTCTTTTCGATTTCCCTGTATTTTTTACTAAAAAAAAATGTGTCACCACACATAACCTTTTTGTTTACAGCGCACACTTCATTATAAAGCGGGGTTGACACTATCGAACCAAACCGATTGTACATTAGTTCAATCATAGGCACGTTCGATTCAACTAAAGTGCAGCAACTCTTCACGTCAGAAATTGAGTTACTCTTCATTTAATTGAGTTACTGGAGAGAAGAAGATGTTCCTTCGATACTCATAAATACCAAAATAACTAGTTGTCAATTTTATATGTTTTTGTATTTTCTAAAGTATCTGACGATTTACAACAACATTTCGTAATGTACATACACCACTTCTGAAATATTCCTGGAATGACACCATCTCAACGAATTGAGCAATCAACCAAATACATAAACACTCAAACAGCTGTGGGCTACATACGAAATAAAGCAAATAAACCTCAGAATGATGGCCAGGGAATTTACAAAATAATAAATACCCTCAACGAATCAATGAATAAATACGCATATTGTGGAAACAAATATAGGACTCACGCTGTAAAACCTGTCTGATGCAACTGTTAATTGACAATCAAAATACTACATGATTGACCTAAAATTAGCACCACAGCATGGAAATAGCACCATGCATACAAATAAGCTCTGTAAAATTTAATTTTTACAAAATTTACGACACCAACATCCTAACGGGAAATCTCATAGTAGATCAGCAATTATTATTACAGAGCGAATAAGGCAAGACACCATAAACTGGCAAAATATTACGAGGAGCCTGCTTAGAAGAATGGTCTGGTAAATACCTGATATCCACAGCATACCGTCCACCGAAACATTTAACTAAAATGCAAGAATTTGCAAATTATTCCAAAACCTTGGGAGATAAATAACTTGCAAGTGGAGGCTTTGACTACAACCCCAGCCAAAGGGGCTCCAGATAAACATTACCAAAAGGCAGACAGCTGAGTTAATGTATGTATGCAGGAAGGAAAAGTAAATCACGTATCTACTTATTGACCAACCGAAAAATTTCAAGAATTGACCACTCGCCGGTTTTAATAACATTGAGCATGCGAGTCTTATATTCGGAATCAAATATATTCTTAACATACCGACATACTAAATGGACTCAAATCTACAGTAACAAGAGAATGCTGATTGAGCATCCCACTTAAAATAAAATCTGAAATTAATGAACCAGGATATGAATTCTGTTCGCTTTTCACAATCAATTCAAGTTGAATTTTGTAATACGGTGTAAAATGTATACTTTTAATATTGTGTGCTCTCATTTTCTCAAAATTTCATAGTGCTAAACATTTTCATAGCGTTGGCCGCGATTTTATTCAACATTTCCCCAACTGTTGTGTGCCTTGAAAGCGCCAATTGTGTGTGTCAAATCCACATGAAATTTCGCCAAAATGTTGACCCATGATTTTATAAATGATACTATCGGTTGTGAAACAATACATGCTTGTGTTCTTGCATAGCATACACTACTAGATGTAAAAATTATAAGGCGGAATTCCATTACTACGGCTTTTTATTTGGTGCAGAAAACTGGAAAGAAATAACATCAAATATCCGATAAAGACAGATTATTTTACTTTTATAGCGAAATTTTAAGAGGAACATTTGACAACCACGAAATTATAACCAATAAATTAGTTAAAAACTAAAATTATTGTTAAACTAGTTGTATTTCTATCTCTAAATTACTAAAAACCTAGATATCATTTGTAGCCATCATGTTATTATGTTTTTTAATTATTTCCTTTCAATGATTAAAAACGAAGAAAACGCTTTCCTATACAGAAAGTTAGGGCAATATTTGACCGCGTTTGTAACATAACCTAAATAATATCACATGCATTAAATTTATGTAATACAGAGTAAATAATAAAAATTAAAAATGGTAAAATATTTAAAACGTGATTTATATCGCACTCCACCAAACATATAAAATGTAGGGGTCAAGTGCTCACCATAAAAATATTACTAAACTAAAATTTACCGAGAGTGGGGGGTATTCTTCATTTTGGTTGCCATAAAATATACTTCGATTTATATTTTTTATTTATATTTATGGCAACCAAATAGCTACAACAAAAACAAATTTAAGTATAAAAATTTTAATTTTACTGTTTTACACACATAGGGATTTTTGATTGCATCTCTTTCTGGTTTTCTGCCGTAGTAATGGAATTCCGCCTTTACTTGTTAGAGAGCAACAAATAAAAAATTCAGTAAAATTTCAATATTTTTCAAAGAAGAATTTTATAATCGTCCGTGAATTTAATTTGTTCTAGAATTTTTTTCGGCTTTTCGGACAAAATATTATTTTAATGGACACCCATACAATGTTTACGACTATTTTAGTCGCAGAAAACAAAGAGGCCATTTATTAACAATATTTCTACCACAAAAGTAGAAAAAATGCACTCCCCTCCCCCAAACCTTTAACCCCAGGGCGTACTTGTGTACACAAAGAACACAAACCCTTGCAAAAATGAGAACTCCCTTAGGTAGCTTCTTGGCAGCTTGGTTTCGTACTGATAAAAAGTTGGTCTACTCATCAGGTTGCAACGACCAAACTGCAAAAATCCAACTCTTGCTTTGTACCGGTAATACAAAACAAGAACATATCGATTTAGCGAATTATATATCACTAAATCAGAAACCACAGGAAATTCTCACTATGTATGTGTAACAAGCCAACACATATAATTAAGAAGAATTTTATAATCGTCCGTGAATTTGTTTGTTCTAGAATTTTTTTCGGCTTTTCGGACAAAATATTATTTTAATGGACACCCATACAATGTTTACGACTATTTTAGTCGCAGAAAACAAAGAGGCCATTTATTAACAATATTTCTACCACAAAAGTAGAAAAAATGCACTCCCCTCCCCCAAACCTTTAACCCCAGGGCGTACTTGTGTACACAAAGAACACAAACCCTTGCAAAAATGAGAACTCCCTTAGGTAGCTTCTTGGCAGCTTGGTTTCGTACTGATAAAAAGTTGGTCTACTCATCAGGTTGCAACGACCAAACTGCAAAAATCCAACTCTTGCTTTGTACCGGTAATACAAAACAAGAACATATCGATTTAGCGAATTATATATCACTAAATCAGAAACCACAGGAAATTCTCACTATATGTATGTGTAACAAGCCAACACATATAATTAAGAAGAATTTTATAATCGTCCGTGAATTTAATTTGTTCTAGAATTTTTTTCGGCTTTTCGGACAAAATATTATTTTAATGGACACCCATACAATGTTTACGACTATTTTAGTCGCAGAAAACAAAGAGGCCATTTATTAACAATATTTCTACCACAAAAGTAGAAAAAATGCACTCCCCTCCCCCAAACCTTTAACCCCAGGGCGTACTTGTGTACACAAAGAACACAAACCCTTGCAAAAATGAGAACTCCCTTAGGTAGCTTCTTGGCAGCTTGGTTTCGTACTGATAAAAAGTTGGTCTACTCATCAGGTTGCAACGACCAAACTGCAAAAATCCAACTCTTGCTTTGTACCGGTAATACAAAACAAGAACATATCGATTTAGCGAATTATATATCACTAAATCAGAAACCACAGGAAATTCTCACTATGTATGTGTAACAAGCCAACACATATAATTAAGAAGAATTTTATAATCGTCCGTGAATTTAATTTGTTCTAGAATTTTTTTCGGCTTTTCGGACAAAATATTATTTTAATGGACACCCATACAATGTTTACGACTATTTTAGTCGCAGAATACAAAGAGGGCATTTATTAACAATATTTCTACCACAAAAGTAGAAAAAATGCACTCCCCTCCCCCAAACCTTTAACCCCAGGGCGTACTTGTGTACACAAAGAACACAAACATTTTTTGTTTTGAGTGCATTTTTTCTACTTTTGTGGTAGAAATATTGTTAATAAATGGCCTCTTTGTTTTCTGCGACTAAAATAGTCGTAAACATTGTATGGGTGTCCATTAAAATAATATTTTGTCCGAAAAGCCGAAAAAAATTCTAGAACAAATTAAATTCACGGACGATTATAAAATTCTTCTTAATTATATGTGTTGGCTTGTTACACATACATAGTGAGAATTTCCTGTGGTTTCTGATTTAGTGATATATAATTCGCTAAATCGATATGTTCTTGTTTTGTATTACCGGTACAAAGCAAGAGTTGGATTTTTGCAGTTTGGTCGTTGCAACCTGATGAGTAGACCAACTTTTTATCAGTACGAAACCAAGCTGCCAAGAAGCTACCTAAGGGAGTTCTCATTTTTGCAAGGGTTTGTGTTCTTTGTGTACACAAGTACGCCCTGGGGTTAAAGGTTTGGGGGAGGGGAGTGCATTTTTTCTACTTTTGTGGTAGAAATATTGTTAATAAATGGCCTCTTTGTTTTCTGCGACTAAAATAGTCGTAAACATTGTATGGGTGTCCATTAAAATAATATTTTGTCCGAAAAGCCGAAAAAAATTCTAGAACAAATTAAATTCACGGACGATTATAAAATTCTTCTTAATTATATGTGTTGGCTTGTTACACATACATAGTGAGAATTTCCTGTGGTTTCTGATTTAGTGATATATAATTCGCTAAATCGATATGTTCTTGTTTTGTATTACCGGTACAAAGCAAGAGTTGGATTTTTGCAGTTTGGTCGTTGCAACCTGATGAGTAGACCAACTTTTTATCAGTACGAAACCAAGCTGCCAAGAAGCTACCTAAGGGAGTTCTCATTTTTGCAAGGGTTTGTGTTCTTTGTGTACACAAGTACGCCCTGGGGTTAAAGGTTTGGGGGAGGGGAGTGCATTTTTTCTACTTTTGTGGTAGAAATATTGTTAATAAATGGCCTCTTTGTTTTCTGCGACTAAAATAGTCGTAAACATTGTATGGGTGTCCATTAAAATAATATTTTGTCCGAAAAGCCGAAAAAAATTCTAGAACAAATTAAATTCACGGACGATTATAAAATTCTTCTTAATTATATGTGTTGGCTTGTTACACATACATAGTGAGAATTTCCTGTGGTTTCTGATTTAGTGATATATAATTCGCTAAATCGATATGTTCTTGTTTTGTATTACCGGTACAAAGCAAGAGTTGGATTTTTGCAGTTTGGTCGTTGCAACCTGATGAGTAGACCAACTTTTTATCAGTACGAAACCAAGCTGCCAAGAAGCTACCTAAGGGAGTTCTCATTTTTGCAAGGGTTTGTGTTCTTTGTGTACACAAGTACGCCCTGGGGTTAAAGGTTTGGGGGAGGGGAGTGCATTTTTTCTACTTTTGTGGTAGAAATATTGTTAATAAATGGCCTCTTTGTTTTCTGCGACTAAAATAGTCGTAAACATTGTATGGGTGTCCATTAAAATAATATTTTGTCCGAAAAGCCGAAAAAAATTCTAGAACAAATTAAATTCACGGACGATTATAAAATTCTTCTTAATTATATGTGTTGGCTTGTTACACATACATAGTGAGAATTTCCTGTGGTTTCTGATTTAGTGATATATAATTCGCTAAATCGATATGTTCTTGTTTTGTATTACCGGTACAAAGCAAGAGTTGGATTTTTGCAGTTTGGTCGTTGCAACCTGATGAGTAGACCAACTTTTTATCAGTACGAAACCAAGCTGCCAAGAAGCTACCTAAGGGAGTTCTCATTTTTGCAAGGGTTTGTGTTCTTTGTGTACACAAGTACGCCCTGGGGTTAAAGGTTTGGGGGAGGGGAGTGCATTTTTTCTACTTTTGTGGTAGAAATATTGTTAATAAATGGCCTCTTTGTTTTCTGCGACTAAAATAGTCGTAAACATTGTATGGGTGTCCATTAAAATAATATTTTGTCCGAAAAGCCGAAAAAAATTCTAGAACAAATTAAATTCACGGACGATTATAAAATTCTTCTTAATTATATGTGTTGGCTTGTTACACATACATAGTGAGAATTTCCTGTGGTTTCTGATTTAGTGATATATAATTCGCTAAATCGATATGTTCTTGTTTTGTATTACCGGTACAAAGCAAGAGTTGGATTTTTGCAGTTTGGTCGTTGCAACCTGATGAGTAGACCAACTTTTTATCAGTACGAAACCAAGCTGCCAAGAAGCTACCTAAGGGAGTTCTCATTTTTGCAAGGGTTTGTGTTCTTTGTGTACACAAGTACGCCCTGGGGTTAAAGGTTTGGGGGAGGGGAGTGCATTTTTTCTACTTTTGTGGTAGAAATATTGTTAATAAATGGCCTCTTTGTTTTCTGCGACTAAAATAGTCGTAAACATTGTATGGGTGTCCATTAAAATAATATTTTGTCCGAAAAGCCGAAAAAAATTCTAGAACAAATTAAATTCACGGACGATTATAAAATTCTTCTTAATTATATGTGTTGGCTTGTTACACATACATAGTGAGAATTTCCTGTGGTTTCTGATTTAGTGATATATAATTCGCTAAATCGATATGTTCTTGTTTTGTATTACCGGTACAAAGCAAGAGTTGGATTTTTGCAGTTTGGTCGTTGCAACCTGATGAGTAGACCAACTTTTTATCAGTACGAAACCAAGCTGCCAAGAAGCTACCTAAGGGAGTTCTCATTTTTGCAAGGGTTTGTGTTCTTTGTGTACACAAGTACGCCCTGGGGTTAAAGGTTTGGGGGAGGGGAGTGCATTTTTTCTACTTTTGTGGTAGAAATATTGTTAATAAATGGCCTCTTTGTTTTCTGCGACTAAAATAGTCGTAAACATTGTATGGGTGTCCATTAAAATAATATTTTGTCCGAAAAGCCGAAAAAAATTCTAGAACAAATTAAATTCACGGACGATTATAAAATTCTTCTTAATTATATGTGTTGGCTTGTTACACATACATAGTGAGAATTTCCTGTGGTTTCTGATTTAGTGATATATAATTCGCTAAATCGATATGTTCTTGTTTTGTATTACCGGTACAAAGCAAGAGTTGGATTTTTGCAGTTTGGTCGTTGCAACCTGATGAGTAGACCAACTTTTTATCAGTACGAAACCAAGCTGCCAAGAAGCTACCTAAGGGAGTTCTCATTTTTGCAAGGGTTTGTGTTCTTTGTGTACACAAGTACGCCCTGGGGTTAAAGGTTTGGGGGAGGGGAGTGCATTTTTTCTACTTTTGTGGTAGAAATATTGTTAATAAATGGCCTCTTTGTTTTCTGCGACTAAAATAGTCGTAAACATTGTATGGGTGTCCATTAAAATAATATTTTGTCCGAAAAGCCGAAAAAAATTCTAGAACAAATTAAATTCACGGACGATTATAAAATTCTTCTTAATTATATGTGTTGGCTTGTTACACATACATAGTGAGAATTTCCTGTGGTTTCTGATTTAGTGATATATAATTCGCTAAATCGATATGTTCTTGTTTTGTATTACCGGTACAAAGCAAGAGTTGGATTTTTGCAGTTTGGTCGTTGCAACCTGATGAGTAGACCAACTTTTTATCAGTACGAAACCAAGCTGCCAAGAAGCTACCTAAGGGAGTTCTCATTTTTGCAAGGGTTTGTGTTCTTTGTGTACACAAGTACGCCCTGGGGTTAAAGGTTTGGGGGAGGGGAGTGCATTTTTTCTACTTTTGTGGTAGAAATATTGTTAATAAATGGCCTCTTTGTTTTCTGCGACTAAAATAGTCGTAAACATTGTATGGGTGTCCATTAAAATAATATTTTGTCCGAAAAGCCGAAAAAAAAAAATTCTAGAACAAATTAAATTCACGGACGATTATAAAATTCTTCTTAATTATATGTGTTGGCTTGTTACACATACATAGTGAGAATTTCCTGTGGTTTCTGATTTAGTGATATATAATTCGCTAAATCGATATGTTCTTGTTTTGTATTACCGGTACAAAGCAAGAGTTGGATTTTTGCAGTTTGGTCGTTGCAACCTGATGAGTAGACCAACTTTTTATCAGTACGAAACCAAGCTGCCAAGAAGCTACCTAAGGGAGTTCTCATTTTTGCAAGGGTTTGTGTTCTTTGTGTACACAAGTACGCCCTGGGGTTAAAGGTTTGGGGGAGGGGAGTGCATTTTTTCTACTTTTGTGGTAGAAATATTGTTAATAAATGGCCTCTTTGTTTTCTGCGACTAAAATAGTCGTAAACATTGTATGGGTGTCCATTAAAATAATATTTTGTCCGAAAAGCCGAAAAAAATTCTAGAACAAATTAAATTCACGGACGATTATAAAATTCTTCTTAATTATATGTGTTGGCTTGTTACACATACATAGTGAGAATTTCCTGTGGTTTCTGATTTAGTGATATATAATTCGCTAAATCGATATGTTCTTGTTTTGTATTACCGGTACAAAGCAAGAGTTGGATTTTTGCAGTTTGGTCGTTGCAACCTGATGAGTAGACCAACTTTTTATCAGTACGAAACCAAGCTGCCAAGAAGCTACCTAAGGGAGTTCTCATTTTTGCAAGGGTTTGTGTTCTTTGTGTACACAAGTACGCCCTGGGGTTAAAGGTTTGGGGGAGGGGAGTGCATTTTTTCTACTTTTGTGGTAGAAATATTGTTAATAAATGGCCTCTTTGTTTTCTGCGACTAAAATAGTCGTAAACATTGTATGGGTGTCCATTAAAATAATATTTTGTCCGAAAAGCCGAAAAAAATTGTAGAACAAATTAAATTCACGGACGATTATAAAATTCTTCTTAATTATATGTGTTGGCTTGTTACACATACATAGTGAGAATTTCCTGTGGTTTCTGATTTAGTGATATATAATTCGCTAAATCGATATGTTCTTGTTTTGTATTACCGGTACAAAGCAAGAGTTGGATTTTTGCAGTTTGGTCGTTGCAACCTGATGAGTAGACCAACTTTTTATCAGTACGAAACCAAGCTGCCAAGAAGCTACCTAAGGGAGTTCTCATTTTTGCAAGGGTTTGTGTTCTTTGTGTACACAAGTACGCCCTGGGGTTAAAGGTTTGGGGGAGGGGAGTGCATTTTTTCTACTTTTGTGGTAGAAATATTGTTAATAAATGGCCTCTTTGTTTTCTGCGACTAAAATAGTCGTAAACATTGTATGGGTGTCCATTAAAATAATATTTTGTCCGAAAAGCCGAAAAAAAATTCTTCAATATTTTTCATTCAAAATTCAGTAAATAATGGGCCTATTCCATAGAAATAATCTGCTAGATTTTACTGGTTGTGTACGAAACAAAACATGTTGTCAGCAAAATTTTACTGAGAGAATAGTTGTGATGGTGGTAGTTTGCTGCCATAATGCTGCTATAAAAAATGTGAATTGGATTATTTTTTATGGCAGCATTTTTCACACATCTACAAAAAATGTATGTAAAGATAAAAAAAATTTCTCACACTCATGACTCACTCAAAATTTCTCAGTCCTTCGCAATTTTTATAGTCAAATTGACGATATGAGTTTTTTTTAGTGTTGAAATTTGTTAACGTTAGTGGTTTTTTGTGGTACATATACAAAAATTAAAATATATAAAAAAAATCGAATTGTACGAACCATAAAATTTTTCTATAAAATGAAATAAAAAATATTTCTGTTCTTTGTCACTCTTATGAAATTTTAAAACAATTTTTTTTGCGTATTATCAGCAAAAAATTGCTGTCAGCAAATTGTTTCCATGGAATTAAAGCATAATAGAGTTAGTGGGGAAAATGTTGCCATAAAAAGTATGACACTCAATACTTTTTATGGCAACATTTTTATCACACCGTAAAAAAATATTGTGCGATGAGAAATAGAACAGACTTATTGGAAACTTGTTAGAATTATTTTGATATTTTTATTAATTTTTTGCAGTCCAATTCGTGACTTAATTTTGTGGAAACTGACTTATTTGAAAGTCTACAATAAGTCTATTGTTGAATAGACTTATTAGAAAATTGCTTGAATCATTTTGATGAGTCACCAGATGCAAGCCTCCCGTAAACGTCAAACAAATCTACAATAAGTCCATCCGACAGGAGACTTATTGTAGACTTTCAAATAAGTCAGTCTCCACAAAATAAGTCACGAATTGGACCGCAGCTTTAGTATAATATTTTAAGCAAATCGTAACTACGTTTTGAATTTGAGTAATCGAACCGATACTTATAACGGTTACTTTGAATTTTAAAGGAAATTTATGATAAATTATTCCATGAAAAATTACTTTGTCGTTTATCGTAAAATTTTAATGCTGATAGCTTTATCTTGAACTATTATTTTTTATAAATGCATGTCAAAACGTTTTTTCTATGAGTTCGCTTAACAAATAAAAATATTGATGAAATGTCAAAATTTAGCTTACTTTTATCGTAGCTGTGTCACTATTCTGGTAATTCCCCGGGAAAAGGGAATTGGGAAAGGATTTATATGTAATTTCTGTTAAAATATTTTTTTCCGGCCTACTGAGGAGATTGTTAATATTAAGAAAATTGATTATTCGGATAATTCTCCCTGGAATAGAGAAATGAAGTGTTCGTCACGCCAGCCGGAATATCCGCCGGAACCAAACAACTATGGCGCAAATAGCACGATGCATTGTGCAGCATTGTGCAGTACATGCTTTTACAGTCGGAACCTTATAATTCCAGCCGGAACATGATAAAGCCAGCCAGAACCATACAACAGTCAAACCAACTATGACAAGTTTATTCCACAGCTAAATTGGCAATGCTACAAATGTCATTTTCATATAAAATCAAAATTTTTGCTGGCTGAGCTATGAAAATGCCGTGTTTATACCGTTACTACAACTGTCATTTGCGTTTAGCATTGCTATTTTAGCTGTGATATAAACTCAGCAATTGAGCACTTTATATTGTTTCAGCCGGAACTTTATAAATTTTGCAATATACGATTTTTCTAAAGAAAAGAAAAACCTTACAATTTAAGCCGGAACATGCAGCCAAACTAACAATGGCACAAGTAGCACGCTGCATTATGCATCATTGTGCACAATATAATTTATCAGCCGGAACCATATAATTCCAGCTAGAACCTGATTAAGCCAGATAACATCTTCTCTCTTGAGAGCCAAACCAACTATGGTACATGTATCACGATGCATTGAGCATCATTGAGCACAGTATAGTTTTTCAGCTGAAACCTTATAAATCCAGAAATATACGATTTTTCGGGAAAAAACCTTACAATTTCAGTCGAACTAACTATGGCATAAGTAGCATGATGCATTGTCCATCATTGAGCACTATATAATTTTTAGTAGGAACCTTTTAAAGCCAACCAGAACCATACTACCGCCAAACCAACGATGATAAGAAGCACTTTTGCAGCCTTTTGCAAATCGTCGCAAGTTTTTCATATGTCATCGTTTCTAAGTGCATGTGCAATGAAATGCTCATTTAAACTGTCGTACTCAATTAGCTAGTTCACAATGACCATCAACCATGTTTACTGTTTATTGCTCCGAATGTTTCACACCGACTTCATATGGTTGCAGCTGGTCTTCATATGGTGCCATAGTTAGTTTGGCTGTAGAGAGTATGTTTCCGGCTGAATTTGTGAGTTTTCCCAAAAAATTGGATATTACAGAATTTATAAGGTTCCGGCTGAAAAATTATATAGTGCACAATGATGCACAGTACATTATGCTACTTGTGATATATAGTTGGTTTGTCTGTACTATGGTTTTGGCTGGCTTTATAAGGTTCTGGGAGGAATTATAAGATTCCGGCTCAAAAAGCATCTATAGTGCACAATGATACACTATCCATTGTGCTACTTGTACCATAGTTAGTTTGGCTGTATATAACCATTTCATCGTTTCTGGCTGAAATTATAAGGCTCCGTATTAAATCGTATAATCGTATATTTCTGGATTTATAAGGTTCCAGCTGAAAATTTTTATAGTACATCGTGCTACTTGTGAAGTAGTTGTTTTGTTCCGGCTGATATGGTTTCGGCTGGCGTGACGGACACGAAATGAAGGAAGAATTTGTAAGAAATTTCTATTTAAACAATATTTTTCTGGCATACTGAGGTAAAACGATAGTGTTAATTTTTTTGAAAACAAAACTAAATCGGTAATAATTGTCTCTGCCAATTTACGATTGGAGGATCACGAGAGGCACGTAGCGGAAAAATTTAATACTCAACAAGCTATATGCCAGTTTGACAATTCAAATAATCCGAGGCTGGGATGTTGTATCATCACTTTGTTAGACTTTCGACTTAGTTTTTGTCTCAATTTTCAGGAATCAATTAACATCCCGTGTAAACAATTATGTGTTTTATATCGCGATTTCAACCTTAGTATGCCAGAAAAAATATTGTTTATATATAAATTTCTTATAAATTCTTCCTTCATTTCTCTATTCCCGTGGAATTACCCGAATAATGCAACTGCAGAGAAAAAAATAGAGAAACATGTGTAGAGTTAAACAGAGTCATCTATATTCTAATACGAAAAATACCAATTTCACTACCTAAACTGCGTGCCGCAAAATAAAATTCAGCGGTGAAAGAGTGTCAGTCTTTTTCCATCACGATAATACGGTAAAAAAGTATACGAAGTTCACGAAAAATCGGCCCAAACTGCAACGACGTTTAAGTCATATTAACGAACTACAACAAAAACTTTAACTTAAGATTTTTTCGGCTTTTCGGACAAAAATCCTAAATAAATTAATACCAAGGACGATTTAAAAAAAAACTTCTTAAGAAACTTTTACGTTTAAACTACGACTGCAGTGCACCTGTTAAATATAAGGTGAATATGTTACCGTTGCAATATTTACCACCACCTCCCCGCTCTACTAGCTATATACGTATTAGAAAAACTAGGATTTTTTACTTTCGTATTTTGTTTTTCTCTGTGTATTTTCTCATTTTCATTTTGCGTCGTACATTGGGGGGCATTGAACTACCCGAAAAAAAACTAGAAAATTATAATTCGATTCGAAAAGAGAAATGAAAATCGTATACATACACCAATGAAGTCTGAGTACAGTTTAAAATTGGATACAAAAATATTTTCCCAATATGCAGACATAGACTTATAAGAAAATGTATATGGCATTTGGTATGTTACATACATGGTGGTGTACATACATAATGTATTTATGTATATAATAACACCTCACTGAGTTAAAAACACGGCGATTGATTTAATGTTAATTTTCCGTTCGCATTTCATTAATCCCATATGTGAGTTACATGTAATTATGTATGTATGTATGTATGTATATATGTGTGACGTATTCCGGTCGACCGTGTTACGTGTGGATTTTTCCATTTCTCTTTTATTTTTGTAAATAATTTTCATTTTCATTTAACATAAATTTTGTGAAATGTGTGATGTTATCTCATCGCTTTTTGTTGTTTTTTTTTTGTCGACTTAAGACAGAGATTTATATACATAAGGAGGCTTATCTTTAATTTTAGCGTTGTTCTGTTGGACTCATTTTTTGTTGTTGATTTTTTTGTCGGTCGTCTTCGCCTGATTTGGTAATTTAATTTTCTTGTCACTTTTCCCGATTGTGCACTAAACATACACCATTTCATACTGTTTTATTCGAATTGTTGCTATATTGGTTTTGTGATAAGCCTGGGCCAAATAAAATGTATTGTGCCATAATTCACGGTGAGTTGTCGCATTTATTTAAGGGAGTGAAATTGGAGATTTATTTTCTGAAGGTTATGTGGAAAGATTTTTTTTTTTTTTGTGATAAGAATTGTATAAAAAATTGTGCTCGTTAAATCGTTAAAGTCACTTATCGCATAAAATCATTAAACATTTTATATATATTGACAACATAAATTCAAATAAGTTGGCATAATTTTGTGATATCATAAAATTTGATTGAATTTTATATTATTCAATTTTTAGATTTATTGGTTTGTGAATTCGAGATAATTCATAATTTTAGAATATATCAAGATGAAGATGAATAATATTGTTCCAAAAATAAGTATGTATCTCCCGGCAGTTCGATCGATGGGTATATTTAAATGATAGTACTCAGCCTGGATGAAATTTAAAGATCAAAAGTCGTGTGATCCACAGATCATTTGTTGAGTTTTTCCAATCTGTTTATAAAGCAGAAGTCATTAATAATTATAAAGAACCAACCACTACTGAATGCAGTACATTCAGTAAAATTGACAACTTTTCGACAACAGTGGAAAATAATTAAAGTCACGCCTATTTTCAAAACTGGAGCTAGAAATAAAGTTTTTTGCTACATAGGTATTACATCTTTATTTGCTATACCTAAATTATTTGAACTAGTAATATGCAATTCATTCGAATCAGTATATATTTACAATACCAACATGGTTTTATGCCTAAAAGATCAGTATCTACAAATTTCACAGATACTTTCATAATTCCATACTAGTTATTCTATTAAAGAAATTTAGAAGCACAACAAGTTGATGTAATATACACCGACTTTGCAAAAGCTTTCGACTCCGCCAGCAATTGCAAAACAAATAAAAACTGATTAGAAGAATTTTTTCATAAATAAATATTCAAATTGAAGAAAACAAACTTGCCCCTAAAAGATACTATATTAAATAAACAAAATGCAGAGGAATACCGTTCAACAATAATTGTGTTGAACAACAAATTAAACAAAAGAAGTAAAATGTTCTAAAATCAAAGAGGATTTTAGAACATTTTAATTGTTTTGTGTTTAATATAGTATCTTTTAGGGGCAAACTTGTTTTTCTCAATTTATGAATGAAAATTTATTTGCGCTTACAAATTTTGTTAGATCCGCTTTTGGAAAGTGTTAAAATTAGGCTTAAATAATTTCTGTTTTTTTCTAGAAATCTGTTTTTATTTGTTTCATCTTTCAAGCGAAATTTGAAATTGTCTTT
This sequence comes from Nephrotoma flavescens, assembly GCA_932526605.1. Classification (NCBI taxonomy): domain Eukaryota; kingdom Metazoa; phylum Arthropoda; class Insecta; order Diptera; family Tipulidae; genus Nephrotoma; species Nephrotoma flavescens. Next base: position 21,245,965 of record OW052221.1, on the reverse strand, counting down.
TCCCGTTTTCTCGGCTCCTGAACTAGGACTAAGTTTTTCCCGCGAGCACTAATTAGCACAAATTGGGCTTAATCGGTATGCAAAGCTTCATTTTGAAATTCGAAAGTTTCCCTGCTGCAATTATCCATACGTGCAAGTTTAAATCTCTGAGTCTCAAATGCAAATCTCTATCATTTCACCGAAAAGCCAACCCTATTACACAAGGCTATAAGATAAATGGTGTACTTCTTCAGGTAGTACTTGAAACTAAAAAACTAGGGGTTTTACGTTGAAAACATGAGCTTTACTGAGGATACTGAATTGTGCATCGCTAGAAAGAACTCCATGCTCGGTTTTGTCAAACGGTGGACGGGCGACAATTTTGATTTGGAAACCATTAAGATCCTGTACTGCACTTACGTTCGATAACTGGAGTATGCTGTAAATGTGTGGTTCCGTTCTACGATGATCATATGATCCAGAGTATTGAGGAAGTTCAAAAAAAGTTTATATACGCTACTTTACCTAGAAAGACGTATGGGTTTATGACCATATCACGTAACCATACAGTGACAACCACCTAATTTAACCGGGTGTTAGACATACAACTTGACAACGCTTGACAGACGCAAATTGCTAAAAAGTACATTTATTGACAATTTCCTACTTGGCATAATCGACGCACCGCATGTATTAAAGTCAATTAAAATAAAGGTTCCTGGTAAGGATCTAGATCTGGCAACTATGGCGATAACGAACCAGTGAAGATGATGATATTTATTATAACATAATTTTGTATTTTTATATTAATATTTTTCAAATAAATAAAGCCTCAGACACCATAATACACATCATGAACTGGGGCGCTGGTGGAGGTCGTCACTATATTTATTTTATTTTGGTGGCGCTACATCCCATGTAGGGATTTGGCCACCGTTTATTTAAAATACAATTTAGGATTGTACGATTATTTTAGAAGGTTACAGGAGAACACAAGTTAGGCTAAACTGTATACTTATTTAGATTTAAACGAGCGTATACATTTTCTATTGTCAAATTGGTACATTTTCGTTGTTCTCAATCTCAGTGTCGCAGTTTTTGAGTTAACCTCATGTAAAAATAGTTTGATGTAAAAAATTGAAAAAAATGAATAAAAGTTTATAAAATATAAAACAATAATTAAATTAATATATACTCTTATTAATATAAACGTTGTCCTGCCCGAACGTTGGCTTGCATGCTATTAGTGGGTTCAGCACACGTTTTCTCGATATTCGAATTTTCGATTAACTATATACTAAGTGACATTTGACATTGGGTTTGATATTTCAATGTTTTCATTTCGTCATTATGTGGTTTGTTGTTGCCCAAAACAAAATCAAAAAATAAGTTAGGTTAGGCAATGGCGTACCGAAATGAATGAGTGGCATATTCGAAATGAGAATGCAAATATAATCAATTTTTAATAACGCCTTGTTGTATATTTTCGGTGAAAAGTCGATAATGGGATCTGAAATTTTGGAGTTTTATGTTCTGATATGCAAAAAATCTAAAAAAAAACAAAAATAAATTCCTAGAACCCGATCACAGTGCCAACTACCGGGTAAAATTGTGAATCTAAACCATCCATGAAAACACTCAAACACACAAAATTTCATTAAAATCGGTCTAGCCGTTTAGGAGGAGTTAAATTATGTACACACATAAAGAAGATTTATAAAGGGTGTCTCTACAAAAGCGCCGGATTTTTATTTGCCGCCATTTTGTTTAAGAATATGGAGATACGCGATTTAAGAATATGGAGAAGTATTCCATCAAATTAATGCGGATTTTTCGAAGAAAATCATTTTTTCAGATGAGGCACATTTTCAACTCGACGGATACGTAAATAAGCAAAACTGTTGTTATTGTTGTTTTATTTCTTTGAAAATACGGCTGGAAATACGCTGTTAATGGAGTGCGGAATCGCGAAAACGGAGTTCTTGTGGCCCAAATTAGATGTAATTGATGTGGAGGACATGTTTTTCTAATAAGACGGTGCGACCTGCCACACAGTACGTCAAACAATGGTGTTACTGCAGACTAAGTTTCAAGGCCGTGTCATTTCTCGATTTGGCGATCAACATTGGCCACCAAGATCGTGCGATCTAATACCGATGTACTTCTTTCTTTAGGGGCTATGTGAAGTAGAAGGTGTATGTGAATAAGCCTGAAACAGTTGAATATCTTAAAGAGGAAATACGGCGCGTTATTGGTGAAATACTGCCACATTTATGAGAAAACGTTATTGAAAATTTCAACAAAAGAATAACCCTGTGCCAGAAGTTTCGTGGTGGCCATTTGCCTGATGTTGTATTTCACATTTAATCGGAACTATTTTTCATTATGTTGAAATAAAAATGTTTGCTTAATTCAAAAATAAATGTGTTTTTCTTTAAAATTAAATCCGACGCTCTTGTTGGGACACCCTTTATATATAAAGATTGGGGGTGATGGGGGGTGGCGAAATTTTAGGGTTATACGTTTTGATATGCGAGAAATCTAATAAAAATAAAAAAATAAAAATTCGTCAAAAAACAAACAAAAAATTCCTAGAATCTAAACCATTTAGGAACCCACTCAAACACACATACAAAATTTCATTCAAATCGGTCCAGCCGTTTAGGAGGAGTTTCGTTACATACACACGTACAGATGAATTATATCCCTTTTCCGGCCTTGTGTATACGTTACGAAAGAGAATCATGAAAAAAAAACCATTACAAACTATGGTTATTTACATACACATTTGTGTTCCACCACTTTAAGAAAACTTAACCACTTAAATTTAAGAAAAAAAATCTGGCCACAAAAGGGATATATATAAAGATAAAGAGAAAATGTCATTCGGGATAGCACGATTTTCCCGATCAATAAAATCCAATTTTGGTTAAGCACATTTTTTTGCAATTTCAAAACGGAAATTATCAAAACGTCAAATTTTAAAACGCTATATGTATTTCAAAACGCAATATTTCAAATGCGATATGGTACAAAACGCGATAGTGTACCAAATGATATAGTATATAGCACGATATCCCTTTTCCGAACAGATAAAATTATTTTTTTTAAATTTAAGACCACGGTACACAAATGTGTACATAAAAAATGATAGAACGTAATGTCTTCCGGATTTTAACGGATCTTAGTTAAATTCCAATATAACAGAAAAAGCATTATATAACACATTATTTATTTGTTTCTGATAATATATTAATTATTGTATGTAACGTTATTATAGTTTAGTGATATTTTTCGAACGAAAACGATTTAACTAGAAAGCACAAATGTGTACGTTGGCCCAAAAAAAATACAGAAATATATTTTTGACATGATTCTTATTCGTTACCCACACAATTGTGATGGCAGGCAGGAAATGGGATATTTCAAAACGCAATGTGGTGCTTTCTTCAAAAATAATTCCGATTTAACTAAGACCCGTTAAGATCCGGAAGACATTACAACCTTTCATTTTTTATGTACACATTTCTGTACAGTGTACTTAAATTTAAGAAAAAAAAAATTTGTCTGGCCGGAAACGGGATATCGTGCTATATACTATATCATTTGGTACACTATCGTGTTTTGTACCATATCGTGTTTTGAAATATCGCGTTTCGAGCGGATCCCCTTTGCTTAGTGGCGCATTTTGAGATAACATTTTGTCGAGAATGAATTTAATTTAATTTCTCAATTCTGCTTCTGAAAAAATCCAATCATATTTTATATAAATTAGACCTTTTCTTATGCACGATCTGAGTTGATAAAAACGTTCCAACTTGTGTGAATAAACTGTTCCAACTAGTTTGGGTGTCTAAAAGTTGTTCTAATTCCATGTGTCTTCCAAATTCTTGTACAAAATTTCTTTGTACGATTTCATTTTTTGTGGGGCTTAGTTGAAATATTTTGATAACCTTCCTAATTTTTGCAATAACAACATTTAAATCTTTGTACGAGATATCTGTGCCATTATTAATCAATAGTTCTCCAGGTTCAAACTGTATATGCAAATCAGCATCAGCAGAGTCAAAATTTTCATTATTCATTGTCAGACGAAGTGGATTGATCGAATTAATAAATTAATAAATATTTAATTCAATCGGTTTTCGCATGAAAAAGGTGTTTCGATAGGAGAATTTGGTCGGTTAAACCGGTTAGCCGGTTAATCGTTTACCAAAAAAAATACAACATGGGGGTTTTTAATGTGCCTTGTGTTACGTGTTATATGCAGAGATGAGCTGCAGCCGGTTCGCACCGGCTCTACAGAACCGGTTGTTAAAATGTATGGAACTGGTTGTTAAAGTGTGTTAAACATGTGCATATACTAAAATTAATTAAAGTTAAATACCAAATAAAAAATTAAAAATGAATAAAACAATAATTTTACAAAATGTTATTGGTTATCTCTAGCAATAATTTAAGTAGAGTGTAAGTTGACCTTTAATATATAACATAAATAAATATTCGTACAATCGTAGCTATGTTCATTTTGTTTTTAGTATTTTTGCAATGCCGCCATTTCAAATACGAATATTCGATAGAAAAGAAATCAAACAAAATAAATTAAATGCTCTCAGGATTCGACAATACACCTTAACCATTAAAAAACTTTAAAACGCTATTAAATTTCATTAATTTTAATTTTTTAATATGTATTTTCAGTCAGAGCAATGATACATGATTTTTTTCACAGCAAAAAATCTAATCATCATAGTTATGGAAAAAAAACGAGGATACGTTGTCAAACAATCAAATCCGAGAAACAAATTCAGTACGTTCCTCTTCAATTATAACTTCTAACCTTGAAGAAAATTTACCAGCATGCTGGAATGCTGTTCAAACACAATTTCAAGCTGATAACCTTCGTGTTGTCAGTGAGCAAAATATTCACATATCGGAATCATGGCGAAGTTTTCAAATCAGTGCGTCATTAAGATCAAAAGTAATTAAACAGGCTTCTTTAAGGAAAAAAATGAGTGAACATTTTAATTCCAAATCCCACTTAATGGTCATAAAATTGCTGGCACAAGCAAAAAGAAATGAGCTGCCCAAAATTATATATGTAATAAATAATAAACATGTGGGGACCACAACTAAAATTTTCAACACCGTTTACAGTTTAATAAAACGAAATCGGCCTCTTTCCAATATGAGTGCCGCTTCATTCGCAAAACACATTGCAAAACAAATGAAACGCAAAATAGTTCGAAAAATAATCGAATTAAATTCAAAATGTGTGTTATCTCTTTTTGAAATGTGAAATAGAGGACGAAAATCTCACAATTTTCTTGGATTTAGTTCATCTGGAATCTCAAACTGCTGAATATATTTTTAATGTTCTGCTTCAAAACTAGATGGGCAGCTTGCAGTTTAAGGTCTTGTCTGGCTGTTTGACGTGCTTATGCCCCTCTAGAAACTTTTTATAAAAAATTCAAAATATTCTGGTATGGCAAATCGACTGGCAAACAAATATTTCAGAAAGGATTTAGCTTTGATGGTCGATATCCTACAAGAAATCTCTCACCTATCCATCGGATTACAAGCTAGATTTGTTTCTTTCCATAAGGCTGAAAAACTAATAAAACGAACTATTACCATGATGATGAACTTGAAAGATAATGTCAGAGTTTTTGCCAATTATTTGGAAATTTTCATCATATAATACTCATGTAAATAAAAAAATAAGGTATATTTTTACTTGTAATGAAAAATATGTCTAGATTTTTGCGAACCGGTAGTAAAAGTTTTGGCAGCTCACCACTAATCCATCCTAGCCAAACCGAATGTTTTCACCTGTTGCAATATGTCCGTTTTCATGCTGTTGCAATATGTCCGTGGGCCAACTTATTTTGAAAGCTTACCCAAATCACCTTTAAAATTAAAAGATTATTCGTGATCATTTTGTTATTTTGACAACCTTCGATCCTCTCCGGTGGCAAAGTGGTCAGCATGCTTGCTCTAGCGACCAGAGGTACCGGGTTCGATTCCCGGTTGTGACAAGAAAAAAATTGATATATTGGGAATTATTTTTCCCAATAAAAATTTTGTTGAGCAAAAGTTTCCCAATCAATTTTGTTTCGAAAATATTTCACCAAACTAATTCCAACAGTAGGCCGGAAAAATATAATTCAGACAAAAATGCTATGAAAATATTTTTCCCAATTCTCTATTCCCAGGGAAAGCCAAAATAGTGCCACTGCGGTGGAACAGGAAAATCCTTCTTCTACACCTCTCAGCGGCGAAAACTCACCTATTCTACTTTTAAATTGCCTCTTAATGTTTCTTTTCCACAAGAAACAGTATGCGCAATTCGCAGTAATCACCACTAGGAAAAGTTCTTCCAACAAATTGCTCTAATTATGTGGGATTAGTGTATAATAAGCCCTGAAGCTGTAAACAGAAATTTGAAGAATATTAGGAATTTTTGGCTATAATTTTTTGGCCTAATTGAAATTGGTAGCGAGTTAGAAAAGACTGTAGCAATTCTTAACGAGTTCTTATTAAACATTTATACAGGCATAGACAAAGAGCAATCGTGTCTGTAAGAAACTCTTCTGTTGACGAAACGGTGACTTCAAAATATATTCTACGATAGACAAAAAATTTTGAACAGTATAATTCACAAATCTATGCTTATGGGGCAAAACTGTGAGAAACTACGAGTTAATAAACTACGACATCGAAGCTACCTTTCTTACAGGCCTAGCATCTGGACATCCATGACAGATTTACCTTTTTCCTTTAAACGAATACATTTTCTTGTAAAAATTAATTTGCAATTACAATTATTATTTGCAATTACAATTAATAAATGACGACAAACATACAAATATGTAGGAGTCGATTTGAGAAAGGAACTTTTTTCTCAGGGCCAATTATATGTCGGACAACTACATAAAAACGACTCAAATAAAATTGACAAAATATTTAATTGTACATTTAGGTTTGTCTAAGTATTTATTCTGGCTGTCTGTCCGAATATTTTTTTTTTTTTAGTTACTGTAGATTGGACACGCGTAGCGGCCACAGGCAACTGGTAAAAATATAAACATATTAAGCGAGTTGAAAAACTACCTCAATATGTCAATTATTATGCAAATTTTGTCGGTAGTCACCAACACGCTCAACATTTTCGCAAAAAAAAAGGAAAAGGCACCACTTTCTTTAATTCAGACAAGAAAGAAAAATGAAATTTCCTTTCTCGTTTTCATCTTTCAAGTTAATTATTGTTAAATAAAATACGTATACTTAACAATTATCGGTATACTGCACCGGCAAAGTCAACTTTATTAAAATACGGTTGACTGGAAACGTCAAGTATATTTAAAAATGTTGCAGATTAATAAAATGTAAGTTTTTTTAATAAAAACGCCCCAGACTTCATTTCCAAAAGGTTCAATACGAGAATCAGATGGCCGATGATATACATTCCCGTTACATATTTTCTAGCAAACCCCCGCCGCTATCGCCTGTATAATTAAATATCGAGACTTTTATTTAAATTACAGACTGTGTACCCGCCGATCAAACTCGATTGTTAAATTTAATTAATAACCGCGTTAGACTCAAAGCAAAATCTACTATCAGATTTTTCCCATTAATTAACAATAATTATCTAAGACGACAAAAGCAATGTACACAAAAAAATTTTGTTTTATTAATTAAAATTGTTAATAAAAAAAAAAACTAGAGAAAATTTATTTCCTGCTCGCTCGTCTATTATGAACAAGATGAAAATTTATTTTTCTTGTATAAATTTTCGTGTTTTTACTTTTATTTTATAAAAATAGATTTTTTTTTTACATAAACATCTCGCGTCGATGTATATCCATATGTACATGCATATATTTTTGGTATATAGAGACGAGAATTATGTTAGATACACGTATAAAAGCGAAATATACAAAAAAAAAAAATCTTACATATTTTTCGTGATGAAAAACTCCAGGAAAACGCCATCTTTTATTTGGTTAAAAATAAAAAATAAAATGTTTCGTACGTAAATAGTTTTCCTAAAAAAATTTTTCAATTAAAACTTATATAAACACTCAACAATTTTTTCTTTTTTTAAATAACTTAAACTAATTTTTTAATCACCAAACAATTCCACTTTTTTATGTATATGTATTAGATATTTGGTACATAAGTTTCCACTATATATTTAGATATGAAAATAATTAATTAATTAAAATAAATTAAGAACAATTTTCGCACTATATAAAATTATTCGTTAACAATCACATAATTATATTTAAAAAAAATTTTAACTCGCAGACGATGACGTATATTTAGTTAAAAATTTATTTATTTTCTTTTTGATAAATAAATAATCAAAATTTTTTTTTAATTTTTTTTTTATTTTTTTATGGAAAATATTCGCTCCTTGACGTTTTTATGAAAATTTTACCGCACAACTGAAGATATATTTTTATACGCTTGTGTACATTGAAAGGAAAATGTTTCATGTGTATGAGTAACATACAAATACAGTTTAATTTTGGGAAAATGAAAGAAAATTCTTTCGGTTTGTTGTAAAAGTTGAATGTATTGTGCCGCTTATATACTATCTGTGCAGCGATTCTTAACATTTCTATAAACTGCGGCCGCTCGCAACTAGCACTCTTCAATTTCCCCACTGCCCCCCTCCCATGAGAATGGACCATTTCTAAACGCATTATTGTCCTACGTCAGTTATTTTTCACCTGCACGCGGAGTAATATACCACGCGCAGCGAGATATCTACAGATCTCTAAAGTGACTAGTACAAGTGCGAGAATCAACGGTGTTAAAGCAGATGAATATTTGTAGAAGTAAGAAGGAAGAAAGCAAGCAGCTTAAGTCTGATATCGTATTTTCTATTTCCCTTTTGAATTATAAAGAACTTGTTAAAGTAGTAGCCGAAAGTTGCCAACCGAGAGTGAAAAAACCGATAATGCAGATAGTGTCTTCGCTACTTCAGCCGAAAGTTAAACAAATATATATTAAACTAGCGGATACCCGGCGTGCATTGCAACGTCTTTTTGTAGCAAAGGGTATTTACATTTTTGTAGGCTTGTGTTTTTTTTATTGAATGGATTCGTCTTGTTGCAGTTGGACACGCTTGTTGATGGTCAATCTAATTTTCTGAACATTTTGCCAAACAACAGATGATTTGAAACATGCGTTTAGCTCATCGGCTGATACGGAACGTTGTATAACTGGTAGTCTGATGAAAATTACCAGCCAGCAAAATGAGTGTTACCATACGCTTAGTTTACATGTTTGCAAATGTTTTCCCATTCCTGAATACTTTTTTGTGTTGCATGTGGGTGTCGCAGTAAATTGCATGTTCAATGGCAATTTGAATGCATAGTGTGCTGTTCTACCTCCATCCAAAAGAGTTGCTGCAATGCCGGAATATGCGACGGCCAATGCAATGCTTTTTTGTGAGCAAATGGTCACCAAAATCAATGAAAACAGAAATGTTTTGCCTGTTCCACCGGGTGCATCGAGGAAAAACAACCGCCAATTTGTTGTATACCGTCAATTTTGACAGATTTGTTTGAATTAATGTTTGCAACTCATTGACATTAAATTGCTGCTCTCCGTGCAAATCTCGATCGTATACATTATCTGCTAATCTTTTCAATGAAACCATTTCTAATTGAATGAGTTCTTGTTATCGATTGATAAACATTTGTCCTCAATCAATTAGCGCTTCGTTATACATTTCCATCATTTTTCAGTAATTTTAATTTTTGGCATGTTTCACCTTAAGTTTGCCATAATTGGGCACCAACTGTTCTCAGTTGTTAAAACAATGCATACAACCCAGCGATTATCGATGTCGATAAAGTGGATAGCCATCGTTATCACTGATGGTTTCTTTAATAATATGTTTGGATATTTTTTAGTTCATTTTCCATCTGTCATGCACGGAGACGCTGGATTGATGATTCCGTGTGGTCCATGGACCATATTTTTGGTGACTACTTCAAATAAGTTTCGATCGATTGCAGTTTTTTATATTAATTTTTATTTGCTAAAATAATTAGAAAATCGAGTTAGTCGAATATTTAGTCTAAAGTATTTTTTTTATTTCATTTATTTGATTAAGCTTCACCATTTTAAATGTCAGAAAACAGCTTAAAAATTGGAATAATTTAATTTTAAATCCAAATTAATTAATTTTAAATTAAATCTTTTTAGGTCCATCAATTTAACTCGACGGATCGATTCAATTGATTGATAACGCGAGAAAATCAAAATTTCACCCCTATTACCCCATCAGACCCACCCCCAACCTATACTCAGAATCATCTCAGGTCATGGGCTATCGAATAGGAGTAGTCATATCGGTGACTGACTGGCATAATCTTGATTTGCAAATAATTTTAACGACAATTATAAGCCATTTGATGTTTGATCATTTTTAATCTTCTTTATCGACTACTTTCGGCTGTATGATTCAGATATGGCATTTCATCCCTATGGCCTCATAAGATCCGCCCCTAACCTGTAATCTAAATCTACCTATGATTAGGTAGAGTCCATCTGGCAAAATCTCCAATAATGGACAATTTTATCGTCGGACAAACCGAAAATGGAACATTTTACCAATATAACCCCATAAAACCTACTGCAAACATATAACCAAATTCTACTTAGGGTCATGGTTCATCAAATTGGTACAATCAGATTGGCGTTCATCTGTCAAAATCTTGATATACAAACGATGTCTGTTATTATCATTTTCTTTTAAAAAATTGATGATTCATTTGTAACTTTTAAATCTGTATTGCCGGCATTTTTTGATTGGATAATGAAGTTAATCTTCTTTATCAATGCAGACAATCGATGTATTATGCATTATCGACATTTTCAAATATTTGGTGGCGACATTAATATCTGCATTACCATTTTTCGACTGGACACTATCGACTAACTTATCAGTGATAAAAGACATAAATTGAATGAAGTCTTTGATGTACAATGATGGTTCAATTAGTGATATTTGCTCCATGATGTTGTCTTTGAGGTGTTGAACAGTTTGAGGATTACCCGCATAAACTTTATTCTTCAAAAAAACCCATTAGAAGAAGCCCAATGGCGTTAATTCGCATGGTATTGGTAGCCCATTAACGCGTGTTCTTCGAGAAATTATTCGATTATTAAATTTCTATTTCAAAGGTTAGGTTAGGTTTCAGTGGCTGCTATCGCACACTTAGGTCAATTATGGCTCATTGTGGTACCACAGGAACCGACATCATAAACTCCCCTTACAACCATTTAGTGCTATTTATATAACGTAAAAGATCTCGCACATTACAGCCTTCGAGATCAGAGAGGCCAGGGCATGAGCATAGGAAGTGAACAAGACTCTCCTCCTCCTTCTTCTCGTCACTGCAGCTTCTGAAGTCATTTGCATCCAGACCCAGCCTTGTCGCATGATCTCCGAAAAGGCAGTGTCCTGTAAGTACCCCTACAATTCTACCTAAATCACGCTTCCTTAGTGTGCTTAGAATTTTGGAGCGCTTCAAGTTCAGCACAGGCCATACTTGCTTCGCTATCCTACCAATTGGACTGGCAAGCCACCTAGGATTTGCTAAAGCAACTGCTTTCCTATGGTTTGCCGCTTTCAGCATAGACATAGGTCTTCCTAAACATTCTCTTCCTGGTTTCAGTTGAAGAGTCGTACCGTACCTTGCTAATTCATCTGCCCTACAATTTCCATCAATGTCGTTATAACTTCGGCCTGGTACACGCTGCAGTAATCAGGTAGACGAAAAGATAAATTTACGTTTAATTCCCCACAGAACACACCAGGTCCCACTTTACCATTGAGCTTAGTCTTGATAAGGAAACCACTATTCCAATCCTCCCGAGAGGAGAGAATCACCTTGAAAAGCTTAGATGGGTTAATCCGCTGATTGTACTCTAGTGCTTTCTAGAGACATAACACCTATCCCCCCCCTTCCCCAGTTCCAATAGTAGTCCATTGATTTCTACATTCCAGAGAAGGGGAGAGAGGGCACCACCCTTGGGAGTTCCCCGAATAACCCGTCTTCTGACGGAAGCTTCCGCCATCCCCGTTATGACCCTTCTGCTACCTAGCAAATGAATAATTAGCCTGGTTACTGGGTCTTCGATCTCAAGTGACAGCAATCCTTCCATAGTTGCTTCCACCTTCGCGTTATTGAACGCGCCCTCGATATCGAGAAACGCTACCAACGAGAATTCCTGAAAATCTAGTGACTTCTCAATTCCCCGAACCAGAGTATGTAATGCCGCATCCACAGACTTATCTTTATGGTACGCATGTTGAGACTGATCGCAGTTTCTGTGCACAATTTTTGAACGAATATAGACATCCAGCATCCTTTCCATGATTTTCAGGAGAAAAGATGACAAAGATATTGGTCTAAAGTCCTTAGGGTTGCTGTGCAGCTCGCTTCCCGCCTTCGGGATTAAGATCACCCTAACATTCCTCCATTTCTTGGGAATGTACCCCAGCTTCAGACACCCTTTGAAGATAACTTCCAATCAGGGAAGGAAGACCTGCGAGTTGACTTAAAAGGCTTGAAACCTTTAATAGCCCATTTTATTTTCCGCGTGTTCAGAATATCCACTGTACACAACAGTTGGACCCCGCAGTCATTACTAGACCCACAACCATCCAAAGGTTTAGTAGTCGACACATCCTCACTTTCCGGAAAGTGAGTTTCCATCAAGAGATCAAGAGTCACTTCACAGATAGCCTGGAACAGCTGGATTGGTAGAGAGATAATTCCTTAAGCGCGAGATTTCCGAGACCCCTTATATTCTATCACAGAAGCGCACCCACAAATTTCTTTGCACCTTCTTTAATTCCCTTTTGTATACTCTGAGACATTCCTTATAAAAGTCCCAGTCTTGGCTATCTCTAGATCTTTTCGCTCTATTAAAGGCAGACCCACAGACTTTCCGGTACTCCGTAAGTGCTGGCTTCCACCAAACAGGTTTTCGCTTTCCCCTCAGCTAGTCGGGGAGTCCTGGAACTCTAGATGGAATGATACCCTCCAATACCTACCTCCCTATATACATGCCATACTGTCCTCCTGTGGTTTCTGAACATGTACTGTTTGGTAATGTCGAGATTAAGTTTAAACGTTAAGTAACGATGGTCGAAGAAGTAAGGAATGCTCCTTCTCACCCTTTATTCCCTGATCATCGGTGAAATAAATTCGGAGACCAGAGTAATATACAGAACCTCCTGTCTATTACTAATAATAAAGGTGGGTTTCTGGCCTATATTATTAATAGTGAGATTAGTTAAGAGAAAATCAAAAAGTAACTCACCCCTGTCATTTATATCCGAGCTAACCCAGATGGTATGGTGCGCGTTGGCGTCGCACTCCAGGATAACTCCCACCTTCCTTCTTTCTGCGTCAAAAACCAATGACCTCAGTATATCTGGGGGCACTGGCATTTCCCGGTCCATGTATGCGGCTGCTAGCCAGAATATCTCCCCTCCATCTCTATACAGACCGCAGTAATGTCCCGATTGCTATACTGTGGATATAGAAAAAACTTTATATTATTTCCCACCAATATACATGATCTGCTCTTTTCAGTCACACGAGCGTAAAAAAGGGAGTAACCCTTCGCTCGCAGACCGCAGATCTTGTTATTCTTGATTCAAGGTTCTTGTATCAGAACTATCTCCTCGGCTGACTTAGCAAGTCTGAGAAGTAGCACCGCCGAGAAAGCCTTGGTGTGATGTAAGTTTATCAGCACTATCATTGATAACAGTCTTCACTTATCTTAATTGCGACAGCAGTACTACGTCGGTTAGTTGGACCCGACGGAGTCGACGGTATCCTCCGTCCCACTCCCTCCACAGTCCCTAAAATTAAGGAGGTCCACCTCTCCTTCCTCGGAATCCGATGTATCCCCATTCCCCTGCCAAGGGATAGTCGGTCCTTAAGGTCGCTAGTCAACCCCTCACTCGGGTTCGCCACTAGAAACTAGAGACAATTTCAAAATCGGTGAACTTGAGAGTCCATAAAAGGCAATCTAATCACACAATACGTTGATAAGCGTAACGAAGTAAATTTGGTAAGGGACTTATACAGCACTTTACAAGGCAACGATACGATAAATAATTGATATCCAAAGCACGATTATAAATCATATCAAGCTCAATAAAATCAACGCCATTGCGATAAGAGCAAAGCTTGATTTATACCAGGAAATGTGTCTTACCTCTTGGCTGGTCTAGAGTACCTATATGGGTTCTATGATTCGTACTATGCAACCCAATACATAGTATGAAAAAGCAACATTGAAACTTCGCACTGAATGTTTAATAAATCAGGCCAAATTCTTGGATAGTCAGATGGTATCGAGCTTCTTGGCCGAAGACCTAGTAACATCAAGGATAAGTTGAAGTGAAAAGCAGCAAAACAAAATTATTATCAACACCCAGGAGCTTCTCCATAGCGTGCCATCAACAGAAAAGAGAGAGAGAGAGAGAGAGAGAGAACATCTTGTACGCTTTTGCAGTACGTAAGGAGAGATACCTAACATTTGTTACCTTGGAAAAATAATAAAAGTAACTACCTATAACCTGCAACAAATTTATAGTGAATCTGATATAATTTATAGGTGCAGTGACTCTGGCAATAAAAAAGAGTTAAAAACATTTAAACCTAATTGTAAAAAAACAAATACCACTCACTCCTTTAACTATTGGTGTAAATACATCAATGATTTATGTCACGTAGAACACATTGTAAGAATCACTGCCATGTATATATAAATGGATAACACTGTATGTATACATGTATAAGGAAACAAAATCGATTAAAATGTCAATGTGAGTTGCTGTGTGAAATTGTACATAAAGAAAAATCTAAACGTAATTTTCACGAAATTTTCCGATCAGCTGTTAAAGAAAGGCAAAACATGCAAAAAGGATATTTTTCATCAAAACAATGCACAAGAAAAGGTTATCCCGAGAGTTTATTTTTGTGGTATTTGAAGAACGGATTCAAGGGCGAATTAGAAGCGTGAGGAATACATAAACACAAATATGTGAACGATTTTAAATGAATTCTTATGTATTCATAAAATGTTTTGCAAAAATTTTGACGTTTCAGACATTAATAAAAGAACATTGAACTTACCAAGCCGGAGTATTGATTTAACTGATGCATCCAGGACACGCAGATCAGATACTGTAGAAAAAAGGAAGAACTGTTAACTAATAGGTTGCTGAACAACATAAGATGTTTTAAAAACTAAGCTTCTCCCTGTCAAGTTAACGTATTTTTTAATTTTCAAATAAAAATTTCATACGAAATATAAAATTGTAACACAAATCGAGTATGAAACGCACTCACACAAACATTGAGTTGCCATATCACAAAAAAAATGTTAGCACTTTATTCACAATGACATTTGACGCCATATTTGATTTTCGTATTATTTTTTATTTTGATGTGATGTGAAAAACACGACAAGACCAAGCCAAGCTGCAACCCTAAGTAGAATTTTATTTTTTTTTTCGGCTGGCTATCGAAACCAAAACAAAAAGTGGCAATACGCATTTTTTTAAATCGTTCAAATTTTATTATTCAATGAAATAATTTTATAATTCTAAAATACAATAATTAATTTGTGCGAACTACGTAATACACACACGAAAAATGTGGAACGATGTTGAATGGAATATGATATGCAGGGTGTGCCTGCAAGATGGTGATATGGCATCGATTTACGAGGTGGACTCAACGGGCAAAACTATTAAAGAGAAGATTATGCTTTGTAGCCCGATTAAGGTAATTTGTGACAATTGAAATTGATAGTTTCGAGTTTAATTTTATTTATTTGTTTACAGTTTGAAAAAGGATCAAATTTGCCCGAACAAATCTGCACGGAATGTCTGGTTGATTTGACATCTGCTTATCGGTTTTATTCGAATTGTGAGAGTACCGAAGCCGTTTTGAAATCGATACAAGAGAATTTATCTGAACCGATTTCGTGTGAAGGTGATGATAAAACGTGTGATGTTAAAGAAGAACCATTAACGGACGACGAGGTGGACGAGATCGATGAATTGAATGAACCAGACGAACAGGATGAGGAACCTGAGGAGGAGAATGTCGAATTCCTGGATTCAATCGGATATTCAGATAATTCACAGTCGAACGCCGATCTCATGGAGCCCGTTACCGTACTAACCAACGATTCAACGGACGAATTTGTTATCAGCATGCTGAACAATGAAAACCAGATTAATCAATCAAATAAAGGTCCAGAAACGGAATTAGAAGACCAACATGAAATACAAACAATTCGTCCGGTACGTTCTAATAAATTCCGCAATAAAAAAGTCGCCACGGTGGAGGATATAATGACCCACATGGATCAAAATGGAATGGAAACGACTGTTATCCGAATGCGAAATATAAAGGAGCACCATACGCCTGATTCGAATGGAAAACCTCCGAAAGTTTGCGAAATTTGTGGAAACACGTACAAATATCGACATGCCTTGGAGAGCCATATGCGACGACATCGAGGTGAGAAACCGTTCGCCTGCTCGATATGCGACAAAGCGTTCGTGATAGCTTTTGAACTGAAACGGCACATGCGAACGCACACCGGTCAAAAACCTTACCAATGTAAATACTGTGATCGTAAATTTTCCGATTTCGGCAGTCGCATAAAACACGAACGATCACATACGGGTGAACGTCCATATCAATGTTCCCAGTGTGGTAAGAATTTTGCATATTCCCATGTTCTTTCATCGCACATGCTTACACATACGGGTGAGAAAAGATATCACTGCGAAGAATGCGGGAAGCGTTTTACGAAAGGACATCACTTGAAGGCTCACAAAAATACACATACGCGCGCCTTATTGAAATCGAGTCCTAAAGTTCATAAACCTAATAATCCTCAAAAAATTTTAACCATTCATCCGAACAGCGTCGGAAATAGTCAAGAGCAGGCAATACTCAACAGCATGATAAATAAACTGGAAGGTATACCATCTGATGGCGTGATCGTAATCACACCAGATCAAGTTGCGAATATGGCCGGTATTAAGTTAGAAATGAAATCGGAAAATAACGATCTGATGGTTGGCATGGATGCCGATGTAAATAACTCCGTCGTCAGTGACGATATAATCGAAGATGATGGTGGAGTGGAGGAAGGAGTTCTTACCGAAATTCATCATCGAGACGTTATTCTGATAGAATAATTTAAATGTAGAATAGATTAAATGCCATTAGAATAACGCCAAGCGGGGCTCAATTGTAAAATAAAAAGCTTTCTCCTGGTTTAGTTAAATAAAAACCAAGTTTAAATTTTAAAAAATCAGCCTTGTGCTTTATTTGTTAGCTTGCTTAAATTATCGTGAGCACTTTTTAAATGCGGATCAAGTCGTAACGCTTGCCGATACGAGCTGATGGCCTCTTCGATTTTATTCCAGCGATGATACAGGACACCCAAATTTGCATAGTACAACGCGTTTGTTGGTCGCAACTTAATTATTTCTTTAAATATTTTCTCGGACTCGGCAAATTTATCCATCTTACCGAATGCGTTGGCCCTCGTGAATAATATCGCCGGGTCATCGGGATTATAGAACAGGGCTTGCTCCGACGTTTTGATCACATCCTCCATGAGATTTTTATTATCCAGCAGAGCTAAAATGTTGGCCCATGCTTTTGCCTGTCGCGGATCTATCGAGATTGCGTCACGCCATGATTTTAATGCCATCGTATCGTTATTCAGCTTAATGTATAAATTACCCAAATTATAAAGGCAAATGGGATATCGTTTCCTATACGATAAAGCCTTGTGGTAGCTCTTCATTGATTCATCGTTTTTATCGAGTGATGCTTTAACAATGCCCAAATTCATCCAGGCGGTTGGAAATTCTTCCAATATTTGTATTGATTCCTCTAGATATTTTTCGGCCCGTCTTAAATCACCCATTTCTCGATATAGGCTTCCCAGATTCATAATGGCTGATTCGTATTTCGGATACAATTCGATCGCCTTGTGGTAATATTTAAAAGCGATCGCCTTTTCATCACGATCGGCAGATAGTTTAGCAATATTGTAATAAACTTTTGCATTGTTCGGACACACTCGAAGACCACTTTTAAATAGCTGGTCCTCATTTTTCCAGTGGCTTGATCGCTCGATCGTTCGTAACATGAAAACGGCAACTATTACAACAAAAATGAATAATGCTATGTGCTTATTAAATTTATACCGGATACGATCGATACCTATGGCAATCAAAAGGCAGTAGCCGATAGACGGGGTGTACAAAATTCGTTCGGCGATAACGAATCCAACTTTTATAATACCGCTCGCTGGAACAAATGGAATCACAATTAAAGCGAGTGCTAAATATAACGTCCGATTTCTGATTAACAGCAGAGCCAATATAAAAATATAAAACGCAATAATACTGTAAACTCGAGGGTCGGATACCGATTCAACCAACGGAATCGAGCCAAAGGCCCAATCAAAACTTAGCCAATCGGGGCAGATCATTAACCAAAAATTAAACGCGTATAAATAATTTTGAGATAGTGCTCTAACCAGAAACTGCTCATGAGCTGCCACCGGATTATCCATCCTTTTAAACGTGGGACTCTGGAAGTTTATAATTTTCAGTCGACAGTACAAAAGTACCAAAGTGTAAAGTGATAAAAACAAAACCCGTAAACCTAATTTGCGATCGATCCGCCATTTAAAATTTCGTATAATATCGAACGCGATAAGAAATGGAAGTATTGTGATCCCGTTCTCTTTGAAACCTAAACTAATGGCCGAGAGGCTAAGCACACCGATCCAAAGTAGATATGAATAACCCTTTCGACCTAATATCGAATTGTATAAATAAAATATCAATAAAAATAATACCGCGTTCATAAGCTCTGTTCGTCCTACGATACCGGACACCGCCTCCGTATGAATTGGGTGCACTGCGAATAGAATCGCCGCATAAAATGGAATCGATTCTGCTCCATCCACAATTACATTATAAAATCGTATTAAACCACAACTAACTATGATATGTAACAGTAAATTAACGATTTTCATTGCAGTTGGATTTAATCCGAATAGCACATGTTCGGCTCGAAACATAAGAATTGTTAGCGGCCGATACGATTTATGACTCGTTTTGTCCGTAATTTTGTACCCCCAAAAATCATGCTGGAATATTTGTGTTATATTCACCGTGTGTAAATTAGCTACATCCGGATTTTTCACGATCGCGACTGTATCATCGAAAACAAATTTACCGTGGAGCGAGTAACCGTATCCAATTAGGCAAAGCCCCGTAATAACAAAACACTAGAAATATAAAGTGAGGTTAAATTTAATATTTTGTAGGATTTTTGAACAAATTTACGGTACCTGATGTTTAAACGTGTATACTTTAGATGGTAACATTTTATACTTATAAATTAAATGCTTAATATATGGTTTTATTGTAAATTAATAAAATGAACAAAAATTTTTGCTGTTGTAGACGGTTTTCTGTTCATAAAAATGTTTGTTATGATGACAACCCAAAATATGGGTGCGTTTAATCGTTCAAAATATGTTGTAGATTGTTGACTCGAGTTCCTTTTCAATTTATTGTCCATCATTTTCAATCCACTTTAATTGAAAAATGCTTGAAGTTTGGTGCTGCCAAAGTTTGGCAGTTACGGTAGTTCCCAAGTATTTTTACTTTCAACTTTTTCCCTTTTTATCGAACAATAGTTCGAAACTAA
The DNA here is from genome assembly GCA_932526605.1 of Nephrotoma flavescens. Lineage (NCBI taxonomy): Eukaryota > Metazoa > Arthropoda > Insecta > Diptera > Tipulidae > Nephrotoma > Nephrotoma flavescens. Next base: position 21,226,172 of record OW052221.1, on the reverse strand, counting down.
GATTAGAGTATTTTTAAGATATAGTTTCGAGTTATTCTAATAAGTCGTATGAAACTTGTCGCGAAAATTCGAAACTCAGCGAAACTCGATATAATAAAATTGTGTGTATGTATGAGCTAAAATAAAATTGGCGGGAGCAATTTTGTGCATGTGTGTGAAATGTCAAAATGGATTTTGGGGTTCTAAATATTTTATTAATAAAACTAAATTTGAATTTTATTTATATAAAAAAATATTTTATTAAATCTATATATAAACTGTAATAACCAAACAAGTAACTCTTAAAGCTAGATAATATTAGATATATCAACTGCAACATATATCCCTGGTACATAAGTATATCAACTGCAATTAAGATTGCACCTGGATATGTTCGAAAAGTAAATTATCTAAAATAGAAAAGCAAATTGATTACAATAAGTAAAATTTTGTAGAATTATATATTTTATCTGTCATATATACCTTTTTATAATTTAAATATTTAATATCCCTTCAAACTTTCGAATTGATGATGCCATAAGAATAATTTTTTTTTACATTTTAATATTTACAAATAAATAGTTTTATTATTTACAAATTTAACAAAATAGATTCTAAATATGTACATTAAATTTTTTTATTAATTTCTGGCTATGCATATAAATTAAAAACCACGACACTTTATGTTTATCTACACTTCAATGTTATTTTGTGATGCGCAAATAAATAATAAATAATAAAAATGCAATCTGTGTACGTACATATGTACATATATTCTCTTTCGACTTTTTCGTCATAATTCGAAGGAAAGTACGATAGCTCAATTTTGAGTTTCATCTTGTTATACTTGGGTTGAAGACGACTGTTCGAGTGCGAATTTTGGTGCGGATATTTAGAATCACACTTTTCCACTAAACAAGTATATTCGCACAAAAGTTCGCACTCGAACAGTCGCCTTGAAGGTAAATATAAGAAAAGAAGATCGTGTTTCTGTTAATCTAGTGGATATATGGAATAACCCGATCGATGAATCACAGAAACTACCGCCAATTTCAGACGAAGGAAAATTTTCTTACCAGAAAAGACTCGAGGAGATGCTATTAACGTAGCAAACTTTGTACGTACATGAGCCATTGTGAATCGTTTAGAGAAGTTTGAGATCTACAGGAACAAAACTGCTCCGTAATTAAATAAATAACAAAATTAATACAAATGTACAGAATCTACGTAAGCGATAGCTCTGTAGCTTTCCTAAAAAAATTTAACCTATGCTAACTGCGCTGAGGAAATTTTGGGTATAAAAGACCGTGTATAACAAATCAAAAATATTTCAATTCAAAATACATTTTTATTCTTTTGATTACGTATATCATATAAATTACGTTGGATTGAGCAGTGTTTGTTAAGCGTTATTACATAACCGTCTTTCTTAATTGGGGTTGCTGGCATTTGTGCTCTAATCGTTTCATAGATAAATACGGCTGAGGAGTAATTTGATAAGTCGTCAAAGAATGCAATGCAACGTATGTCTTTCCGTTGACAAGTGTTATGTCCCATCATAATGATAAAACTGTCTGTCAACACTGCAGATGTTAATGTAACTGTCATGTTGATTTATGAGCCAACCTAGTTGTAACTTCACTTGTAATAAAGCACATGAAAGAATACAACGCGTCTTTTCAATTCTACGCAAAGCATAGTAAACAAGTTATAACAATTGGCGACGAGTGAAAAAAAAAATATTAGCAAATTTTTAAGAAATATTTAATACATCATGAACAAAGAACAATTCGAACAATTATTAGAAGTTTTTAGTAAAACTCAACACAATTTGCCGCAACAAGTAAATGCAAATACTATTTTTCAACAAATACAGCAACAACCACAACCACAGCAGCCGCCATTGCAAGTGATGCTACCACCAATTTCGATGCAAATATAGAAAACTTTAAATTATATCGACAAAGGTTTGAAAATTACCTTACAATGAAGGGTGTTTGCACAAACAAAACACTATGCCATCAAATGCTTGTGAATTCTATTGGAGCTTCACACTTCCAATTTCTTGTATCATTGATTGCCTCCAGGAGTATTACAAAGTTCTCATACGACGATTTAGTGGAAAAACTAGGAACACATTTGTACCCCAAGAAAAACATGTTGGTAATCCAACATCGTTTCCTTTCAATAAATCAAAGCGAAGAGCAAACAGTGGCCAGTTATGTTGCATTACTCCGGCGGGGTCTGAATGTTCATTTGTGTCAACATGTGAATGCAAGGCTGAAATTTCAAATATTTTTCTTCAAATACAATTCATTCGAGGCATTAAAGATAACACGATACGTGAACAACTCCTTCAATCTGAGGAGAAGTTGGATTTTGAAAAGATTGTGGAAAAAGCGTTATCTTTGGAAGCTTCTAAAATTGACAGCCGCGAACTCAATTCAAAACAACCTAGCAGCATAAATGTTGTCAGTAGAATTCACTCCAGTCCAGGCCCACTGGTTCAAATCTTCGTAGGAATCGACGAAGAAATCGTTCACCATCAAAACCATCCATGCGTTCACAATCCAATTGGGTATCGAAAACGTATGTATACGATGTGGAAGAGACAATCATAAGACAATCATAACAGAATGCCGCACTAACAGACATAACCTCAAATGCAATTCATGTGGTAAGAAAGGCCATGTGCAACAAGTTTGCATAAAAACTTTAATGAAGTCATCAAACAACAATTCAATTAATAAAAATGATGGTTATGATGATGTGATCCACCAGGTCTATGGAATAAATCAGATTGTAGATATTCACAATAATCAGCATTAAACTGACAAAGGTCATGTTGGTAAATATTTCGTAACAGTGCAAATAAATGGACGGCCTCAAAACTTTGAAGTAGACTCCCAGCGTAGGATTTACTTTAATTCGACGAAATCAATTCGAACAGCTCAACATTACAACGACACTACAACCATCTTCAATAGCATTTCGATCCTATACAAAACATTGTGATCCCTGGTGGTGAAGTAAATGTTGAGGTAAAATATAAAGATCATCGGTCGGTAGAGGATGTACGTGGTACCCAATGAGTATGACGCTGTTTTGGGAAGTATTTAGATCCGACACTTAAACGACAACCTCCAGCAAGTGGACAATCTAGGTGTGGGTTGTGTACCAAATTTCCAATTTCCAATTTGCTGAGCTATTGCTCCAGGTAGTCCTAGTGCAAATAGGTTAGCAGAACGCAACGTACGCGATGTCATCAGAACCATCCAGGTTCTCTACACAAGAAAGTCAATGAAATTATGCAACGTTATCGCGCAACACCGCTAAGGGAAAAGTCCGGATTCAGGGAAAAGTCCAGCAGAATTATATTTCAACAGACGTATTCGAATCCGGCTTGATGCATTGAAATCACATATAAAATTTAAACCTACAAAATATATTCCAGGGGTGCGACAAATAAGCGTGGGAGAAAGAGTTCAAGTTGTGCACACTCGAAACAATAAAACAGTATGGAAGATTGGTACTGTCCTATGAAAATTTGGAGAACTTCATTATCTTGTACAACTTGATGATGGCTACACACTAGAACGACATATCGATCAATTAAAATCTACCAAAGTTCAACAACGTAAAGTTGATTTTTTAACTACCACGTCTACACAAAATACCAACGACTATAGTCAACACCAATCCGAACCAGCAATCCCTCAAAATCAACCTGCGTCAGAAAGTCAAGAAGCCGAATTGCCAAGTAGTCAAGAGCCGCCTAATGAGCCTGAAAGAAGTCAACAGCCAGTAGTTCGTAGATCTAAACGTGTACGCAATAGACCTACATATTTAGGAGATTACATTTCCAATTAAATAATTATTAAATTAAAAAAAAATGTTACATTTAATTAAGTTGTTGCTTTAATTAAGCGTGGGAGATTTTTATGTCCCATCATAATGATAAAACGGTCTGGCAACACTGCAGATGATAATGTAACTGTCATGTTGTTTATGGGCCGACCTAGTTGTAACTTCACTTGTAATAAAGCACATCAAAGAATACAACGAGTTTACAACGCGCCTTCAAGCTGTTAGAGATTTAACATACATATCGTTGTCTGGTTCTTCAAATTGCCTCTTTCCATTTTTCTCTTTCGTTTGAAATCATTTGTTCGCCACTTTTCTCTACCTAATCCTACTTATCGATATGTTGTAAAATGGTTTTCGGAGGTTAAAATCAGGGAAGACTGTCAAATTGTTCTTAACATTAACGCATCCAAATCGCAAACTATTATTTTTAAGGAAAAAATCAGTTATGATCTGTGTTCCTTTACGGTTGCTTCGTTAGAAACTTAGGACATCGCAAGTTTAATTTAAAACAAAATAAATAAATTTGAAAAACTGCCTGTTCCAAAAATACGCAGAACGGGCGCTTTATCGAATTCATGTTATATATGCGTATCAAATCAAATCAAATTTATCAAATGTTTCATACCTCTTATCTATCCACGCAAAATAAAACTTCTTATCTTCATTATGAAATTCAACGGCCATATACCGAACGCAACCGCAACGTTCCACATTTATCTAGATTTACGAGATTGTGAACCCAAATTCCATTCAATAAATTGAATGTTCACTCTGGCAGCACCATAGAATTTTGAGCAACATTTATATCGCGAGTGCACCACACACATTTCTATAAAAATTGTTTACATGTGTGTTGATAAAATTTTGTATACGTATACAGAATTTAAATAAGCCGCTATTAATGTGTGCGTGCATCGTTAATTAATGAAGTAAATAAAAGTAAAAGAAGAGAATGTTTTGTTCGATGCAAGTGGTGAAAATTGTTTTACGAAATTTATAATTTTTGGTTTATTAGCGAATTTTTTTCTAAATCAATCGGTTCATTGTATTATGTAAATTTAAGACCATCGTAAATTAATTAATTTGTATCGTGTTTGTTGTTTTTAAGCGAAATCTACAATTTTTTTAAAGTAATTTTTTTTTTTTTTTTCGAAAGTCAGTTTTATTTTTGACATTTGCTTTTCCTGTCAAAAACTGGCGAACCATTCTCGAGTCAAAAGTTTTTTTTTCTCATCGTTCAACATTTGGGGTGCGGTTCCCAATATTTTATTATTTTTTAGAATATTTAGAAAATTGAAAAAATATTTATCTAATTTATCATCTCGCTGTAAAATGATTAATAATTTAGTTTATTGAGTACATTTTGTGTAACCGTAACAACAAAGTACGATACGATCAATATGAATGTGAACAACAAACGGAATATTTTATCGATATTCGTCTAGTGAGAATCTTGTGTAACGAATTTATTTTCATTTTCAATTAGTTTTTTGTGGCTTTTCTGAATTTTCAGTTTGTAGGGAAACACAGAAACAACATTTTCTTTGGTTACGCGTTTTAATTATGTCACGTTTGGCTGATTATTTTGTTATTGTTGGATTTGATCATGAAAAAGAAAGTAAGTGCTCGGGTTCAACACATACATAACCATACAAAATACAACAAAATTGAGAGAATTTGGAAGTTCACTCGATTTTGACAGTTTGTTGAATGATAAAATTGAGCCCCATTGTTCTTATCGTTAATTATTTGTCTCCTTTTTGTAGCGAACGGTCTACGGACGGGTAAAATATTACAAAGATTTCCTGAAATTGATTGGCCTGATACACCGTTCATTCAAGGGATAGAATTGGTAAGTTCACTTTATTAATGCATATAACCAGTCGGTGACGCAAATCAGTATTGTTTTCTGCCCCTTTATCACACAAATAAGCGTCCGAATTTTGAAGTGAGATCATTCATGTATCTCTAACCTTGCTAATGGTCGGTCGATCCATTCTGAAGATAGAACTTCTAGGTAATGCAGTTTATATCGATCAAACGAACTCAAAAATCACGTGTAGCTTCGTAGCAATTAAATTTGCAATTTAAATTTTTCTATCATACCTACTTTTAGTTTAGTCATTTGTGTTATTTATAGTTGTAACGCAGAGATTTTGTCATTATTATTTGAAACGATCAATCGTCACTCTCAATAATAAATCTGATGTGATTTTTAAATTTTGCAGTTTTGCCAACCATTAGGATGGTGTTTATCCACGGAACGCGAAGAACCTCGATTTTTTGTATCTGTCCTAACAGATATCGATGCAAATCGACATTATTGCGCTTGTTTATGTTTCAACGAGACGGTTGCTATAACACCAACCAAACCAGCGGACGAAGAGGAAGAAAATCTAACACCAGGCAAATCATTAATACCAACAACCATTACACATCATAGCATCATGTATGCACCAAAATGTTTAGTTCTAGTATCACGATTAGACTACACAGAAACGTTTCGGGTAAATAATTGTTTTACCGTTTTTATACGACCTTAATCTGAGATACTGATAACAATATTTATTTTTTGGCAGAATTGTCTTGGCACAATTTATACAGCGTACATCGAAAGTTTGTCATTTGCTATTGAAACGCTCATTGGTAATATATTAGGATGTATACAAGTTCCGCCACCTGGTGGGCCACAAGTTCGGTTTTCAATTGGGGCGGGTGATAAACAAGCACTTCAGCCGCCCTTATCCGCCTCGCTACCGAATACGGGGACATGTGTTAGCTTTTTATTCCAGCAGTTGGGTGTAAAAAATGTATTATCCCTATTTTGTGCTGTGATGACCGAACAAAAGATTTTATTTCATTCGAGTAGTTATACACGACTGACGGAAAGTTGTCGAGCACTTACCGCACTTATGTATCCATTTCGGTATAGTCATGTATACATTCCAATATTGCCAGCCGCTCTAATCGAAGTACTCTCGACGCCGACACCCTTTATAATGGGCGTACATAGTTCACTACAGCCAGAAATAATAGATATGGTGAGTACTCCGTATAATTTTACCGATCAAAATTTAAACGTAAACTATTTATTTTAGATCGATATAATTGTAGCTGATATAGACGGTGGCTCAATATACATACCTGAATCGTTAGTTCCACCTGTATCCCGCCTCCCGCAATCTCTTTGGGAATCAACACAACAAGCTTTATTATTAGTATTACAACCAGAATTGGCCCTAACCGATTTGGCCTTCTCGTCGCATAATTTGATGGTTCATGACCTAATCAAAAATCAGGTGATGATCGATAAAGAGATTCGGGCTGTGTTTATGCGAATGTTTGCAATGCTACTCCAAGGATATCGATCGTGTCTCACGATCATCCGGATACATCCGAAACCTGTGATTACATTTCATAAATCGGGATTCCTTGGAGCTCGTGATTTAGCCGATTGTGATTTTGTGTGCCGCGTACTGGACAGTATGTTTTTTACGGGATTTATTATAGATCGAGGTCCTCCGTGGCGGCCTTGTGATGCTTGGGATGAGCTGTATAGTGGAATAGCAGATTTGCTGCGGTCTGAGGAAAAAGACCCGAAATTGATATTACCGCATATCCAGGAACTGGGACAAGTTCTGTACACAAATGAGAATCCCAACCCTCAAAATTATGCACAAAAGGTTTTGAGACCTCCGGATGGGGCTTTTGCTCGAATACATCAACCAGCAATGCCAATTATTAATGGTCAACAGGTTCAAGCGATCATCAATGAAGGCTTATCGAAAAATGATTTACAATCTCGGTTTCAAACAATACGAACACCTCCCCGAATTGTACCGATGGGACCGCATTTACAAACGATATCGGATGGTCGACCCGTGGTTAATAACACAGCTCGACGACTCGAAGTACTCAAGACCTGCGTCAACTGTATATTTGAGAATAAAATCGCAGATGCACGAAAAAGTTTCCCTGCCGTATTGCGAACCTTAAAACAACGTGATGCACGGTTAACATTGTGCCGAGAATTGGCCCGAACCGTACAAGGGAATAAAGCCATGCTTGAACATCAGCAATTCGACTTGGTGGTGAAATTAATGAATCGAGCCCTATCCGACGACTCCGCAATGGATGAAAATGGTGTTGCCGCCGCACTTTTGCCACTATCGACAGCATTCTGCCGAAAACTCTGCACCGGAGTAATTCAGTTCGCATACACTTGCATCCAGGAACATCCTGTTTGGAAAAATCAACAATTTTGGGAGGCTGCCTTCTATCAAGATGTCCAGACACAAATTAAAGCTTTATATTTGCCGCGAATTTCAATGGAAGGCAGCCTAACAAATTGGATGGTCGAGAACGGTAAACTAAGCCCGTCAAATTCTCGAGATTTACTTGATTATCGTTCATCGATTTTATCGCGAGTCCAAGAACCGTCGGCACTCGAAATTGCAGCCGAACAAATGCGCCTATGGCCTACAATGTCACAAATTCAGCAAAACGAGTTAGTTGTTTCAGAAGAATCAACCCTATACAGTCAAGCCATTCACTATGCAAATCGAATGGTATCTCTGTTAATCCCACCGGATGTGAACACAGGCGGCCGAGTACCAAAATTTGATTCTCATTTAGAAGATGATACAAGCGTATCGAATAGCGTTGTTGAATCTCGAAGTCGGAGCGAACATTCGGACGAGGGATTTGAAGAAAGTGATCCGAATGATACGGGAAATGTTGTAGCTAAAATGGTATGCCGATTTATCGATCGTGTCTGTACTGAAGGTGGTGTAACAACTGAACATGTTCGTAATCTGCATGCGATGGTACCGGGCGTCGTGCACATGCATATCGAGACACTTGAGGCTGTTAATCGGGAATCGAAACGAATTTTACCAGTCCAAAAACCAAAAATACAAATTCCAAGTTTACTATCGGGAGAAGAAATACGCGGTGAACCGATGAGATCATATTTGCTACCCGATGGTCGAGAAGAAGGTGGAAACTCAACAATGTTGCCGGCGGAGGGTGCCCTATTCCTAACCAATTATCGGGTCGTGTTTCGTGGCTCACCATGTGATCCACTCACGTGCGAACAAAATATTGTAAGAGCGTTTCCAATCTCGTCGCTAACCAAGGAAAAACGATTATCCGTATTAGATTTGCGCCACATCGATCACGTGCTCCCCGAAGGATTACAACTGCGTTCATCCACGTTTCAACTAGTCAAGGTGGCATTTGACGAGGAAGTGAGTCCAGAATCAATCGAAATTTTTCGGAAGCTGCTGAACAAAACACGAAACCCTATCGATGAGTTTGGACATTTTGCGTTTGCCTCGAGCCAGGGAATGGTGATACAAACCCCGCTGCACAAGGTTAAAGAAAAAAATGCCACATTAAAAGGTTTTGCCAAAAAAACGCTGCTTCGCACTGCCAAAAAAGCTGGATTCAAGCAAAAAGTCACTACAAAACGGAAATATGTACTGACAGGAGTTGACTTTGATGAGCAATCGAATGAGAACGAAAACGAAGATGATCTGTCCGATGACACGACTGAAACAATGCCACGGGTGACTGTCAAAGATGTGGAAAGGCTTAAAGAACGCAGTTATGTCAAAGATTGGCAGCGGGTTGGACTCGGCGACCCACAGACAAATAATGGTTTTAGAATTACGTCGATCAATGCTAATTACAGTCTGTGTCGAACATATCCCGCAATATTAGTAGCTCCTTCACATTTTAACGATGAATCGCTAAAAAATCTGGGTCGATCTTATAAGAATAGTCGGATTCCGGTTGCAACGTGGCGACATCGAAACGGTGCAATATTGTTGCGCGGCGCAGTCCCCCACGCAAAAGGAGTTATTGGTATGTTAAAAGGACAACAGCATGGAAGTGTAGATTCCGCCGGAAATAGTACGAGTAGCAGCGGATCACAAGATCAAGATCGGTATTTCATTAAAATTATCCAGTCGATGCCACATACGCGGGCCATGCGAGGTTGTGTTTCACTAGGCCTCTCAGACTCGAATTTATCAATAAACTCACTACTCCTGGCAGTCGATGGGCATGGACTGCTTGGTAAAAATAATGATCTCTCTTCTACGCTAACCCCGGATTTAAATCGGCGGGGCCATATAAATAACTATAGCGGTGGCATGTTGAGCACATCAAACCGCGGTGGAATGATGGGCGGGACCAAGCAGGTAAATAAATGGGGCTCCCTAAAACCAATGCACCAAAACGTCAAAGACGATCGTAGTAACGATCACCACTACACATTTCAACGAGTTCCTTTATATGTACTAGGCGAAAAAAGTCAATCAAAATCGGCCCGATTATCGGAAATGTGTGCTGAATTCATTCCGGTCGACTATACTGACGTGAGACACTCGAGAATCGCGTTTAAAAAACTAATGCGGGCTTGCCTACCATCTACTTGCACGACGGAACCAGATCAAAGTTTTGCCAAACTCATGGAACAATCCGATTGGCTGCAACAAATCCGTGGTTTATTACAATTATCCGGCGCAGTCGTCGATCTAATCGATTTACAAGGCTCAAGTGTAACTCTAGCTTGGGAAGAGGGTTGGGACGTTACAGCACAAGTCTCATCATTAGCACAATTATGTCTCGATCCATATTATCGGACAATAGAAGGATTCCGAGTTCTTATAGAAAAGGAATGGTTAGCATTTGGCCATCGATTCGGACATCGTTCTAACCTAAAACCACATTCAAGCTCCGGTTCACCATTTGCCCCAGCATTTCTACAGTTTCTCGACAGTGTTCATCAAATCCAATCGCAATTTCCGTTGGCGTTCGAATTTAATGAATTTTATTTACGATTTATGGCATATCACTCGGTATCGTGTCGATTCCGAACTTTTATATTCGATTGTGAATTGGAACGGGTCGATTTAGGAATTGCAGCAGTCGAAGATAAACGAGGCTCCCTTAATTCGCATCACAAACAAATCGAAACGAATTGTGGTGGCTCGGACGACGACAGTATATATCCGGGTGGAATACGAGGCTCGTCGAGTAGCTCACAAAAATTGGGACACTCAATTTTTGATTATATTGAACGACAGCATACAAAGTCCCCAATATTTTATAATTTTATGTATACACCGGATCCAGATCGGCAGGTCCTTAGGCCCCAAACATCGGTGGCATCGTTAGAATTATGGAGGTTTTATATCGATGAAGAATTAGCACAAGGTCCGCCATATGATCCTGAGTTAGTCGGAAATGATAATTTAGAAGATGAACCCGAAAACACTAAGCTCATTCGGCGAAAAGTGGTTTCGTGTGGATACGATAGTATTGAGAAATGTGATCCAGATGCGTTTACCCGTTTACTAGAGGAGTTAAAAATTGCCGAAGCTGAGCGGGGCCTACTTCCACAAAAATGGCGACAAGTTTGGGATAAACTAGAGCTACCACATTCAGATTCATTAACACGGCACGCTTCATTTAGTAGTGCATTGGTGCGGTCACATGGCCGTTTACTTCACAAACGATCTACATTAGAGATATTAATGCGAGGCCGACTAGCCGGCCACCATCAAGAGAGTTTTTCACATCCCCATCGATTTGAAAAGCATTCTTACACCACCCCCACACATTGCAATCTTTGCGATGGTGTACTTTGGGGTCCAATGTGGACTGGACTCCGGTGCATGGACTGTGGCAATTCATATCATGAAAAATGTGCCGAAAATGTGCCCAACAATTGCACAAAATATAAGGCGGTTGAAGGAGTGTCACAGACATTAATACGTTCGCAAGGTGATAATGGAAGTGTAGCGTCCAGTGCGAATACGGGACAAACGTCGTCACAACATTTCTACGAACAGTTTAGTAGTAATGTGGCAGAAAATAAAACGCACGAAGGTTATTTATATAAGAGGGGGGCGTTACTCAAAGGATGGAAGCAGAGGTGGTTTGTACTAGATTCGATTAAACATCAGCTGCGGTATTATGATGCGGTCGAGGATTCGAATTGCAAGAGTTTTATAGGTACAATGAGAGTTTGATAGAAGTTATGCGAGGTTTTTTTTTAAATTATTTTTTGTTTATTTTACAGATTTAGCCGATGTCCAATCAGTCACTCCTGCTCCGCCTGCGCCTATAGGTACCAAAAAAGTAGATGAACGAGGTTTCTTTGACGTAAGTTTTAAATTGTATAATTAAAGTGTTTTTGGGATTGTTTTAGCATGTTGGTTTAGGTATCGGTTGGGGACGACTAAATTCTGACTTTAACATAAACACGCCCGGATCAGAAATATCAACCGTCCATGCCTCTGAAAATTGCCCCCAATTACCCCCTAGTTGAAATATTTTCAAATAACTTTACTTGTGGGTGTTCTATCCTCACTCATCCAGTAGACTTCACAGCACTCTCCACCGCATTAAACAGAAAAGAGACATAAAACTACTAAAAAGTTTTCGTTCCATTTATAAATTTAACGAAGGTAAAAGGACTCCCTTGTTCGAGTTGAAAATTAAGTTCCTTATTTTAAATTTTTCTTATGTCCACAACAACAAGCCCAGATTCTGGAAGACAACTACCTGCACGAACTGCAATCATTTCGATCCCGATTTTACTGCTTTCTTACTAAGGAGATTACAATTTCCTTTTTATTATTTGCATAAACCTAAAACTATTTAAAATTGTGCCTAACATGCCGGATTACCGTTTTGGACCTTCAAACTCCTAGATCGAATTTATTTAAACCCAAATCCGTGCATTAAATCCGAATCGAAGGAATAAATTCACGGTTCAGGTTCCACGTACCATTAGTAACACCAAATTAAACTTATTTGAATGTAAATAACTACAATATCAAAATAATTCTCTCGGATTGTGCCGCCTGCACGGCGGTCCTCCATCCGTCTCGATCCATCTTTCGCACCCTCCAATTTCGACATCGAATTATCCGTAGGTCCAGTGATATTTGTCTTCGAAAAGTAACAAGGTAATATCGCTCAATAGTAATATTTGGAAAATAAACACAACAGAGTCTGAAGATTATAAAGCTCTAGCTAACAAATTAAATTCTGATGGCCACCAGTGATATATCTACGAGGATAAAAATGATCGGTCAATTAAAGTAATGGCAAAAGGTCTCCATCCAACTTGTTCAAAAGATGAAATTATTGAGGACCTGCAAAACAAAGGCCTGAAAATATTCGATGCAGTCAACATCATCAGAAAAGAGAAACGAGAAAACAGGGAGGGAAATGTTCTAATCATGAGAAGAGGTCTCCCACTGTTCATGCTAACCTTCGACAACCGAGAAAAAGTCGAAAATATCTATAATATTAAGGCTATCCTCAACCTCAGAGTTAAAATAGAAACACCGAGAAAGGACACTCGACTAATACCTCAATGTAAAAACTGCCAAGATTATAATCATACATAAAAGTACAGGAAACGACTGCACAGTTCCCCGAAATACAACACCGAAGTGTATCAACTGTAAAGGCCAGCATCCAGCCAACTACAGAGGATGTGAAGTAGCAGTAGAACTACAAAAAATGAGAGATAAATCACACAAACCAGATACACCAAGAAATGTACAATCTTTAAAAAAACTACGGAGCCTAAATCGTCAACTCCTAATTTTAACATATAAAGAGAGTGAGTAAATGAAGACGTTACTTATGCACAAATAGTTCGGCAAATAGAGCAGAAACAGTTAAAAGTGGATCTCGTTTTACAGGACATACTGAGAAATCTAGAGAACCTCAACAAAAGACTTATTTCGCAGGAAATGAGTCTGCAGAACACACTAGAAGGAATGAAATCACAAACTAGTTTCAATAAAAGAGTAGAAAAAAACCTTGATCGAGTGAATCAAAATATAAATGATATAAAATCGAATTATAAACAAAAGAAATGAATAAAACATTACGAATTGTAACCTGGAATGCAAATGGGCTATTGCATCACATTCAAGAACTAGATATACTTTTAAACATGCATAATATAGATATATGTCTTATATCAGAAACCCATTTCACCAAAACTTCATTCTGTAAAATAAAAGGATATAATTGCTACCAGGTGGATCAGCTATCATCATAAAAGATTATATAAAACATAACGAAGAATTTAAAGTCGAGAAGCTTTCCATGCAAGTCACAACAAGCAAAATACAATTAAACAATAGTAAAACTTGTAGTATCTCAGCAATATACTGCCCTCCAAGATACAATCTCAAACAAGTAGATTATACTAATCTCAAAACACTAGGAAGTGTCTTTTTAATTGGAGGGGACTATAATGCAAAAAATACCTATTGGGTCACGGTTAACGATTGCTAAAGGAAAAGAACTGTTCGCAGCAGGCAAACAACTAAAGAATTAGTCTGCAGAACCCAATACAGAGACCAGTCCAAATAAAAGTCGAACTAGATAGGCTCATCCATAATATCTAAAGTGTTGCGTGGGAAAGCACTTCTAATAATAGTAAGAAAGTGAAACGTAACGCTAGCTATCCAGAGGAAGTGAGAAAACTGTTTAAAAATAAAAGAAAAGCTCGAAAGAATGTGCAAAAACATCGAAACCCGGAAAATAAGAGCGTATTTAACCATTTGTGTAACAAATTAAAATACCTAATAAAAGACATTAAAAATCAGTCAGTTAATAAATACCTCAGCATTGTAACTGGGCAAAAAGACACTGATTGTTCATTATGGAAAGCAACTAAGAATCTTGAAAGACCCAAACTTCAGATTCCTCCAATTAAAAATAAAAAAAAATGGGCTCGAAATGCTAAACAAAAATCCGATTTGTTTACAACTCACCTTGAAAAAACATTCTAGCCTTACCCCAAACAAACGTAAGAGGAAAATATCACCCCGATAAATAAACAGGATGAAATAAAAATTACACCTGTAACATTGAAAGAACTAAAAGGGGGAATCAAAAATAATTTGAATGCGTATAAGGCTCCAGGATATGATCTTATAACGGGTCAGATAATAAAAGTGTTACCGGAGAAAACGTTGAAGAAACTAGTGCATATAATTAATGCAGCATTTCGACTAAGATATGTACCAAGACAATGGAAAGTTGGAGAAGTAATTATGGCCGAACAAACCTCCGAATATTAAAGCTTCATATAAGCCAATTTCTCTGCTACCAACATTATCGAAACTATTTGAAAAGGTTCTTCTTAAAAGACTAAAACCAATTATCGAAGAAAGGAATCTGATCCCCTCACATCAGTTTGGGTTTAGGGAAAAACATTCTACGATAAAATAAGTACATCGAATTACTGATGTAATCGGGAAATCGCTAGAAAGCAAATAAATATGCTCAACTATATTCCTGGATGTAGCGCAAGCATTCGACAAAGTATGGCACCAGGGGTTAGAATTCAAACTTCATCGAGATCTTCCGGAGCAATTTTTTCTAATTTTAAAATCATACATATCAGAGCGGCACTTCCGAGACTCACAACTAAAAAGAATAACAGCAGGAGTACCACAAGGGAGTGTTCTTGGGCCAATTCTTTATCTCCCCTACTAGAAATATATCAATTACAGAAGCAACAATGGCGACTTTTGCCGATGACAAGGCAATACTTGCAACAGCAAAGAACATCAATGCCTCCACTAGTAAATTACAGAAGGCTACTAACTAAACAAGGAAATAGCGAATCAAATTAAATGTAGCAAAATCAATCCAAGTGAACTTTACAAATCTAAAAGTTAATCAATCATATACCAATAATGATAAACTCGATAGTAGTACCGCATGCAAACACTGCTAAATATCTCGGCATGACTTTAGATGCTAAACTTAGATGGAAGGAACACATAAAAATGAAGAGAGAAGAACAAAACATAAAATTTAGAAAAATACATTGGCTCTTAGGGAGACCATCTGAACTAGCGATCCATAACAAACTACTGGTATACAAACAAATCCTGAAACCTGGATATGTTAGCCAACTCTGGTGTTGTGCCCGGAAGACAAATATCAAAATCTTACAAACAGTTCAAAATAAAATCCTGCGATCTATTGTTAATGCACCGTGAAACACCAACAACCAGCATGAAAATCTGGACATACGCTGCATGCTGACTACCACACCAACAAGAAGACTGCAAAGAACAAAACCACTGGACTTATCGCGACCAGGAGGTCAGTAGACTTACTGTAGCGAAAAATCTGAGGAGGAGTTACACGAAACTGGGGATAATCACTTGATTACGCCGACTAATCAAAATACTTTATTATGCAATGAAAATTACTAAATGGGTACAAGACTCAGTCGTATTATAAATATAAAAAAAACCTATAGCTCGGATAATAGCATCGAGTCTGTCCGAGAAGGTTTCACACGCTGCACGAATGTGGTCTGATAGTATTTTGTCCCATTCTCGGCGAAGAGCAATCTTTAAGTCGTCGACCGTTTATATTTTTTAGTTAATACTTTGACCTCCAGAATGGACCATATGGAAAAATCCATTGGGTTTAAGTCCGGGGAATATAGTGGCCATTGTTTCGCGGGCCTTATGGGATGGTGCCGAGTCTTGTTGAAACGTCCAATGGTTTCTACCGAATTGTTTACGTGCCCAAGGAAACAAAGCTTCGTTTAAAATCTTTTGACGGTAGATTTGTTGATTTACCTTTACGCCCTGTTCAATCAAAGCGAGTGGTGAGCGTCCTGTGATAGGGACTCAAGCTCACCACCAACGTGCAAGTGTTTTAGCACCTTTGCTCTTGCTAGGCGAACAGCCTTTTTATGCAGCTATGAATCTTGCACTTTTTATATTTTGTAGGGCATACGGGTAATGGTAGTTCATTTTTAATATGCGCCCATATCACACATTCAGCCGTTCCACACGGGTTGCCAAATGAGATCGACTTCACTCTTCAAAATAAGTCGTAATAGAATTTTTATTGCTAATTTAAAACCTTATTTTATATTTAAACACAATTTTTTTTGTAGTTTTATTCTGCTCTCGAAAATTAAATTTAAACTAAAATCTAAATCTCAAAAATAACCTTAAATTTTTTTATTTCATATCTATTTTTGTTGAAGGTGCTTCACAGAAAATTTTTTTGTTGAAAAATGAGTCGCAATTAAAACCGGTATCATAAACGGGAAAAGAAACGGAGATGAAGCCGCTTCTTGACAACCCGTGTGAAATCAGCCATTGAGATTTTTCGCCAATTGAATTGCGCTTTTACCTTTCGAACCATTTCTGGCGATGTTCTTGTTTTTAAATGTCCACTTACATGACATTTTTTGATGCTACCAGTATCGTTGTAACGTGTAATGGTCTGATGCACAAACATTTACATGTGATGTCGTAGCTCCAGCCAAAGACAAACCAATAACACTATTCGCGATTTCCAATAAAGTAGCTGACATCTGGTGAACAAAATGTGAATCATAGTTTGCTATGAAACAAAGGATTAAAATGTCATAACGTAATGGATTTGACAATTCTCGTCCCCCTTGTA
The DNA here is from genome assembly GCA_932526605.1 of Nephrotoma flavescens. NCBI lineage: Eukaryota > Metazoa > Arthropoda > Insecta > Diptera > Tipulidae > Nephrotoma > Nephrotoma flavescens. The sequence goes on along the minus strand of OW052221.1, from coordinate 21,208,835 downwards.
GACGTAAAAACCAACGCTATCTACATTCGATGAAAATCGCCGATTTCGTTTGAATTCCATTTCGATAACTTTTGTTATCTGCCGTTTGGTCGCTACAGCAGTGTGAAGTTGGTAACACTTCAAGCGCCGACCCCTGTCAGTAAAAACTCCTCTAAGGCGGAACTCGATGGGACCGATTTTTTCTCCGCCTTAAGGGAGTATTCCGTCTAGGAGGAATTTTTGCAGATTAAAATTAATTTCAATAAATAGATTGTTGTATTACATGTGTACATACGTCTCAGAGACTTCTCGTCTTAGGAAAATTCTATCTACTAATCCAACCAGTCCTAGTTACTTAATTAGACCGGACGGGTCATGGACAACTTCAAGTACGGAATCATTGGAGCTCCTTATTGAGACCCATTTTTCGGGAAGCCTTGATGACTCAATGGAGCCTGGAGCTCATCGAGGAACAGCTTCAATAGAGATGGTGGGCATCGTCGGCAGGCAACGAATCCTGTGGACCCTGAACGGTATTAAGCCTTTGTTTTCCCCAATAGTATTAATTAAATTTCATGAAGGGATTTTGTCACCCTCACTATGGTCCTCCTATCCGTCTCGGTCCATCGCTCTCGTCCTCCAGTTTCGACATTCTGCGCAGTCGGGGTCTTCCTCTGCGACACACACCGGCTGGTTGTTGATGGAACACTTTATTGGTCATCCGTTCTTGTAGGGAAGGTAGATACCAATCTACAATCGTTAGAGGTCAAGGTCCAGCTCTCGCTTCCTAAAACCACCACAGGTCTTATGAGTGCTTTATAAAATGCGACCTTGCACGACTGCGATGGATGCAAGGAGTTTGACACAGATCATACAGACCCAGGAGTTGTTAATTTACACAGAGAAACCTTACTTATCGCGGTTTATTCTGTCATATGCATGTCGGAAGTCTATATATAGTTGATGTATGGTTATGTTATACTCCCAACATTTTTCCAAGATCATGGTGAAACAATGGTCAGTGGTCGATCGGTTGGGAGGGAAACCACATTGGATGAGTATGGCAAGTACAACCTTAACCAACACTTTGTAAGCAGTGTTAAATAGAGCAATACCACTATAGTTTTCACATTTAAGACGGTTCCAATTCTCCGGAAGCTCTTCTTGGTCCCAAATAGAGACGATGAGATCGTATAGACTTGTTGCAATAGTAGTACCTCCGTGCTTAATTAGTTCTGCGATGATTACATCGAGACCGCCTTTCCATTTCTCAATCGACTAAGGATACTCGACAAAGACCTCTTCACCTGGAAGAGCTATATTGCTCTAATGGGGGTCACTTCGTCATTCCGATTTAGCAAATTTTGAAAGTAATTTTGCAATACTGAGAGAACATCAGCCACATTTGTTCTCAACTCTCTATTCCCGTCTTTGATGGCTGTACTTTTTGGGTGGAAGCCTTTAGTAAGATTCCTGGCATTGGCAAAACAGTCCCTTGAGTTTCCTATTTCCGCTTGGAAGCTGATGTTTTCAATGCATGATTTCATATGTTCGCGTTTCTTTTGTCGGAGGAATTTAATCGTGGCTTTCCTAGCGCGTAGATATTCTGCTTGAGTGCTTTTAGTATTGGCTATGGACTGGCTACTGACTGTATAGCGTGCCACTGCTCCTGGATATTAGAGGAAGCTTCTTCTTTGTTGCTGGGCCGCTCTAAAAAGTTAGTGATAGCTAATTGGTAACTCTGCAGTGACACTTGGTATTTTAGAGCATCGACATTCCATCGAACAGTTTTTTGTGCTTGTCTATTGAACGTAGATGACAGTTTGCATTTATATTTAAATACGACAAGCACATGATCGCTGTCCATATCTGCACCTCTGTAAGATCTAACGTCAGATATGCTGGTGGAGTGTCTCTTAGACACCATGACGTGATCGATTTGGTTTTCCGTGGTTCTTCCATCATTCGATCTCCACGTTACTTTGTGGATTCTCTTATGTGGAAAAAACGTACTTGATACAACCAAGTTGTACATTATTGCCAGGTCGGTTACGCGTCGGCCGTTATTGTTGAAACCCTCTCACTCATTAATTAGTCCATCTTTTTGCATTTCTTTTTCGATTTGTGTAATTTATACACCCTTTATACGTATCAGCACTTTTTCAAACTATTTACTTACTAACTTTTCTCATTTTCTTCTTTTTTTAAGCATCTACCGTTATTTTTCCTTTACACATTTAATTTAGTTAGTGATACAACATTTTGAATTTTTTCCGTACTAACTTTAGTATTTCTTATTCTCTTACAATATTCTACCGTTATTTTTTCAATCTAAAACTCATTTACAGTGGAAACTGTGTAAGTTGGACACTCACGGTACCGTAAAAAATGGCCAACTTGAAAAGGTTTTAAATAAAAATCAAAATTAACAGCAATAATTAAAAACGCAAAACAAAATCATCCAATTTAGCCAGTTGACCAAATTAAAAAGGTGTTCAACTCAACAGGTTTCACTGTAATTTTTTTTTAACTAGTTCGCCATATTTTAAATTTTCACTTTTATAATATCGTTAGTATTCTAGTTTAAATTTTTATAACTCTTCACCCAATTTTTTGATCGATTTCTTATTTAAATTAAACCATTACAACTTTTCTCTTTTTTCATTTTTAATTTGATCACCATTTTGCTTACACGTGTTTTTATCGTAATTTACTTATCACTCATTTTACATACTTTAACTATAAATATTTACCCTTAAATTATTTAGTTAAGATCCTTTTTTAAAGCTCTCTTTATCAGATTTAATTATTTTCTTTTTTGACTTTACGCCTCCAAAAAATTTTCTTTTGTGTTTCCAATTTTTATATTTTTTTTTTTCATTTTATTTTATTTTTAAGTGTGGTTTTCGGTCGAATTCCAAAACTAGAATGAAAGTCGCAATAGAATAAATGCGTGTTGCGTGTTTGACATATATAAAGAGTGTGTTCAATACTAATAAAGCTAGTTTACAAACCTAAACGGTACTTTTTTCCTTTCGCCCGTCACTTTTCAACAAACTCATTCTCCCTTTTTCTCTTCAAATTTATCTTAAAAATTCGAAGCACATCATAGTTTTTCTGAACATAATTTTACCAAATTAAGTATTTTGAATTCAAATTAATAATTTGGTCATTTTGAAATCTGTATGTAAATAATTAGTTTATATCAATTTCTATTTGCAGCTAAAAACTAATCGTCGCGTTTACAATTTTTATGCGCCAACAGCTTTGTCTGCACAAGAATGGATAGAAAAAATTCAAGCCTGTTTACAATAAATAAATTAACTATTTAAAAAAAAAAACATTTTATATAATTATCATTATTATAGTTTTTTGTTAAAACAATTTTTTATTTAATTTTTTTTTACAAATTATATATTAACCGTTGCTGTTGTTGTTATTGTTTTTTTTTTATTAAATAATTAATTAAAATGAAATACGATTTTTTTATACATGTATAATTTTTATTATTTTATTTAACATTAAAAATATGTAGAAGATTTGAGTTTTTTTTTACAACAAAATTAAATATTAGTGACACGATTTTATTATTAATTTTGGCTTCCAAAAAATGTACAGTATGAGTATTATATTGGCATTATAAATTAAATGCTATAGAAATAACTACTGTTATTTATATAATTAAATACTAAATAACAACTATTATATTTATAATCGTATTAAAATAAAAAAACAAATTAAAAATTATATTTAATTATCAAAAAATACAATAAAAACTGTGAAACACCTCATTTTATTATCATTTAAATAATTTACATGTGTAGACATAATACAATACAATATTTAAAAATAAATACATTTCATGACAAAATTTGTACATAAATAATTTAATAATTAATCGTGGTGAATAATACTGTCTTATGCATTTATAATTATTTTTTATATTATTTTTTATTTTTTATATTAATTAATTGCTGTACAGGGATATTTTTTGCACTTTCCATCTTTATTATTTTTATTTTTAAGTTTTTGTTTTTAATATATTTTTCATTAATTATCATAATTTTTTAGTTTGTAAATATTTTTTATTATTTTTGCCATTTAAATTTTATACTTGTAAATAATTATAATTTATATAGAAAAAAAGAAATTTCATCACGGTTATATATTATTATAAATGCGAAAATCCGTCAACAACAAAATTACATAACTAACTTTTGTTCTGAGAAGAAAGAACTGGTGACACCATGAATCTCAAAATTATTAATTTTAATATATATAATCGAAAAATATATAAATTATTATTCAAAAACAAACAAAAAAAAATGCTCCAAACAAAATGTATAATTTATTTTATCTAATTTTTATGTGATATATATTCTGATTTTTTATTTTATTTTATATTTAATATATATTATTATTTTAATATAATTCTATTGTATTATTTCAACAAGAAAAATGGATTTATTGAATTTTATTAAATGAAAAATCATGTAAATTTAGGATAATAATAAAGAAAAAATCTAAATAATATGTTTTTTAATTAATCTTATCATCACACTGGCCCTATCCTATTCTGGTTTTCCCCGGGGAATTTGGAATTAGGCAAATATTTTGCTGTAATTATAAATTGCGCTAATTCCCAAATATATATTTCCCGTTTCAAAGTGTGTATTCTGGCAGACAGGCAGACATTTTTTGGGGATTTTTTTTTATGTAGATACTTATGAACTAAGACACGTATTGTCACCTTATTACAAGTTTAATTTATTTTAAATAAATATTTATAAGCAAAAATAATGTTTAAAAATTCAAAAATGTACAAATCACAATCCCCCAAAAAAATAATGGGGAAGCACGTCAAAACTGCTATAAAATGGAAATATTTTTTCCCAATAAAAGAACTCCCAAACGCCAGAATACACTTTGGGGAATAAAAAGTTCCCAACTGCTAGAAATACGTCACTAATTCCCAACTCCCTATTCCCGAGGAAAACCCCGTCTCATCACAATGTATTTATTGTGGCATTAAGACGAATACCAAAATCAGCGCAACATTTTCTAAGCAATCCACACTATCAGCTGTGTATATGCGTGCACACCAAGCAGCGCAGTAGTTTGTTTTGTTTTAGTATTAATCGAATAATGCACGATTTACATGTTCCAATTATTTTTTCCAGTAAAAAATGAAGGGTTAAGTATATTACGATTTTCGTTTGCGAGAGGAGCACGAAACAAATTCCAGTAAAATAAAATTGGGTTTTTTTCTTTTTAATTTGGGGAAATGTTGTTTACATACGGCTGTCTCTTTTTAACTAGTAATTTTTTGTTATTTGCGTGCAGCTCTATTTTTCTGTAAAAAATTTGTTGGGAAAAAAAATTGGAACATGTAAATCGTGCATTATGCAATTTTAGCGAGGTTAGGAGTAAAATTACAAAATAGTTGATTTGTTTTATTAAAAAATTCTATATTTATTCTCAAATTGTCATTTTACATCATTACACAAAACGAAAAAACGAATATTTAAATTCGCTGCTTAGTGTATTTCATCCTTAATCCTGTGACCCTATTCTGGGTTTCCCCGGGAATTGGGAATTAGGGACGTATTTCTAGCCGTTGGGAATTTTTTATTCCCCAAAGTCTATTCTGGCGTTTGAGAATTTTTTTATTACGAAAAAAAATTCCATTTTATAGCAGTTTTGACGTTTATTTTTCCCCATTGTTTTTTTAGGGAATTGTAATTCGTACTTTTTCGAATTTTTAAACATAATTTTTTCTAATAAATACATATTTAAAAATAAGTTAAACTTGTAATAAGGTCGCACCATGCGTTTTAGTTTATAAAAACCAAAATTAAAAAACTTCCCTCCAAAAATTATTCCCAGTCTAGCAGAATATACATTAGGGAACGGGAAATAAATATTTAGGAATTATTGCAATTTGAAATTACAGCAAAATATTTTCCCAATTCCCTGGGAAAGCCAGAATAGGGCCACTATTCTGGTAATTCCCGGGAAATAGAAATTTTGTAGCAGTTTTATTCCCTTCTCCTCAAAGTGAATTCTTGCTTTTGGGGAAAATGTTTATTGGGGAAAAAATATTACCAATTATAGCAGTTTTGACGTTTATTATTCCATACCTATTTTATGAAAAGAATTAACTGGGAATAGAATTTAACGGAAATGTATTATTGTAACAACTTCCTTATTCCCGGGGAATTTGGGAAAATTATTCCGTTACCGGGAAATCATAAGAATAGGGCCACTAGGAGTCCCATTATAAAATATATTCCATTTCATGACACGGGGTCTTTACAAGGCAAAATCGCTGAGACTTTCTTTCATGATATTTTATGTATGTGTATGTTTTTTCAATCTATTGATAAATAATTATCAAACAAATATCATAACTGAGCATTTTAGTCTCATAATAATTTCTTAGACCAATTTATAGATTTTTATGTTAAAACCGTATAGCATTGACAATTTCACTGACATTTCTTAAAAATTGCATGATTATTTTTTCGTGAAATAACCTCCTGATAATTCGCTGAGAGTTTCAAAATTTGTTTAACATACTTACACATAACATTCATAAATTTAATCTCATGATAGAAAATCTCAGCGATTTTGCATAGTGAAGACCCCGGGTGAAATATGAAATCGTACGATATGCCTATCCCATTAGTACAATGTAGCGCCCAATCAGCACATAATCATCATATAAAGGGAGCGCTCAATTTTGGTACCTAATTCCATGCTATTCGTATTGTTGCTGAGTGAAAAATCGGTTTAGTTTCCCCTAAAAATAAATTTGGCCCTCACTCAATTTGAGTTGGGTTTAACATGCTAACTTAACTGTTTAACCAGAAAATAATTGGTACTTTTTTATTATGTTTTGTTGTATATACCAAATATGTATCATCGTTCAGAAACAACTAGCTGTGTATGTAGTTATATGTACATATTTTTGTATGCATACATATTTTTAATTTTGTATTTCCATTTGAAAAACACCTGTAAAATAATTAACATCGTGCAATGAATATTTTTGATACATCAACTGGCAAAAGTCACTACTCTGAAGAATGATAGAAGTGAAATAAGAATTTTCTAATTGAAACTGATGAACAAGAGTTAGGTGAGGGTAAAAATGCAGCGCAAGAAACCGAAGTATAGACACCCATCCCCCAATTTACAAAGTACTTTGTTTTACACGATTTTGCTTAAAATACAAAATTATTATATTTTTAAGTTATTATTTGTTATTTCTAATTTATTCTATGTATTTTAAGTTAACATAAATGAATTATTAAAAACTAAACGATAATTTAAGTATTTTATTGTATTCTTGCAACCATTAGAACCAATCTACCGTGTAAATCGAGGGATGGGTGTATGCAGGGTCGCGGATAAATTTTTAACTCATATATGGAAAATTTGTAAGAATCACAACAATCAGTTTCGAGGGGATGAGATTATTGATTTGAAAAAATCAACCTTCTCATCAGGTTCGATTAATCTTACACGAATTTTTATAACGGATTAATTTTAATATGGATATGTATGTACATATATGAAAACAGCTATTTCTATCAAACGCCAGAGGCGCTGTTTCAGTAACTAGTTGTAAAAAGATGGTCGAAAATGACTAACTGAATCGTGTTTCACATAGATGGCACTTGAACCGATTTCGTTAAATTTGGAACAAAAGGTGGCAACACACGCGATGTTACTTTAAGCGGTAAATAAACGAGCGAACTGGAAAATTTAAAATATGAGTGTTTGTTAATTGTTTGTCAGATTGTATAGTTTATTGATCAATAAAAAAGATAACAAATAATTTTTTCTTCAAAAATAAAAACTGAGTTTACTACTGCAACGATAATTGTTTCAGTTCGGCCATCAAAGTGGGTTCCGTTGAAATTTTCGTTAACTGATTCACCTCCAGTTGTTCGCCATGGTTTTGACGGCCTTTCAATTTTGAAATGTCTTGCAGTTTCTTTTGTATGGTTTTTATGCGTTTATCCTTCTCAGGATCGCCCGTAGATTTTACGAAATTACCACTAGTGCGATTATTACCGCGGCGCCCTGAACGATTTTCAGCCGATTGACGTTGCGATGACTGTTCCGATCGATCACCACCATCTCGATCATTACTAACTTTTGCTGAAGAATCGTTATCGCTCGGCCCTCGGCTGAACGGGCGATTTGGGTCCCGATTATCTCGTTCCCGTGTACTATTCGGACGGCGAGTGTTTTGTTTGTATCCGTTGTTGGTGTTGGTGGAATTGTTTTTGAATGAATTGTTGCCGTTGTTACCACCACCACCGCCGCCTGATCCACCACCACCACCACCACCAATACCTGAACCGGCTGGAGCCGATTGAGGCTTTTTATCTCGTTCGTCTGTTGCACCACCGCTGCCCGATTCCTCTGCATTTGAGTTTTCCGACTTTTTCTTTTTGTTCCAATAATCGCGTCTTTTGTTGCCCGATTTTTTATCGGTTGATTTTGTGGAGGCTGGATATAATCCTGGAATTTTTGGAGTATCTTCGGCTGTTAAACCAAGACGTACATTAGGTGGCCGATACACTTGAGCACTAGCCTGTGGCACAGTAGATATAATTCCTTCAACTTTTTCCGACGTTATGGCCGGTTCTAAAATTACACCATCGGCGAAACGCTGCCATTTGATTTCGTACAACTCTGCAGGTGTAGGCCAAACGGTCTCATGTAATAAAGCACCGGAATAATGCCACACTTTAAATCTGTAAATTAAAACTTTATCAAACTATTCTGATAACACCTAAACCACAAAACTATAAATACAACACTAATCAACTACTGACCCATTCGACATGCGCAATCGTGGTGCTGTTGTAGCCGTGGCAAACTTGGTACCGGATGGATGCCACTCTAGTTGTGTTGAGTCTGGTGCTTGAATCTCAGTAATTTGTTTTCTCTTCGTCATGTCCCAAACTTCAATTAAACCACGTAAATTGCCGAACCCGGCAAGTAGTAAAATGTTTCCAAAACTGTTGTAATATACAGCATTTCGTGGTCCACTTTCGAAATTGTGCACAGCGTCACATTTTACATTGAATATGGTTGCATTAGCTGGCATAAAACCGTATACCACACAAAATTCATTCGATTTGGGACTCCATTCCACAGCGTGAATTGGCCCCTCCTTACTCAACTGTACAGAATACGAATCGCCATTTGTTGACATAAAATGTAACGCTTGCTTCCCATAGTATGAAGCACCAGTTTGATCAATTTCTGTCGAAGTGAGCAATAGCAGATCTGTACCCTTCTTGTTCCACAACATTTCTACTTGGTCGGCCTGGAAAAATGATTTACAACCAATTGGCTGACCATTGACATTCGGATACTGATACAATTTACACATTGAGGGCGCTCCTTTAACGCCTGGAACGTAAAATGCTAAATATTTTTTGTTTGACGGCGAGATGGAAAATTTTCCATTTCGCCCACCGCCCATTTTCATGACGGGTGTTGTGAAATTGGCAGCCGCATCATAAAATAAAACTTCACCACCGATCATAATACCCATGACCGATTCATCACTAGTCCAACATGGTTCCCATCCAGTTTGTTTTTTTAATACGGTTGAGTAGACCTCCTCGCCCGTCTCCACTTTATAAACAAATAAATTTGGTGAACCTTCCGCATTCAATTGAGTAACAAAATACACTTCCATAGACATTAAATAAGTGCCCTTTGGCGAAAATTTAACTGCAAACGCTTTGGGTCGTGGCAGAGTAGCCACAATTTTCCAATCGTCTGTTGTACAAATTTGTAGACTAAAAACACATAAAATGTAACAAAAAAAAAATCACTTTTTATATTGGAACACTTACACACTTCCATTTGCCCAGACAAAATATCGGCCATCAGGACTAAATTGACTTGTACGACAGAATTTACTTTCATCTCGACTAAATTTCCCGTCTTGAGCATAGGGTTCGTTTGAACCCGTGGAATTCCATATTTCTACTCCAATACTGGATCGTACTAAAAAATAATAATATTTTAATGTGTAATTAATATTTATGTAATAATTTTTGCATGATTTGCAATAAAAAAAATTCCATTTAGTTAAATAAATAATATTACTTGATAACGCAGGAAAAATATCGTGGTTCTTCGCCATTGTCATAGTCCTAACCTCAAAGATTTTGAGTTTGCTATTTTCGTAGTAAACAATTTTCTAGTAGTTTCGATACGAAGCAAAATAAAAATTATTGCAGTTTTTGAGGGACGCACCCCTTTACAAGTAAAATGGCTTTGGGAGTGAAATATCACGCGCTCATCAATTTAAATTCGAAAAATCCGGGTATTACGTAAGTAATTAACAACCCCTATCTACGTATTTACGACCAATAATCCAATTATATCAAACTCGGTAATTTATTAATTCGATAGAAAACGGGTTACGGAAGGACGTCGAAATAAATGATTCAGCCAACCGGTAGATTTTCAAAAAACTAGTGAATAAAAGTTGCAAAGAGAATCGTTTGCTTTCGAATTGGGGTAGCGCGAGCTATGCGTACCACACCAACTCCTGCACTCGAGTTAACTGCATACCACACCGACCACTGTATTTCTCGGCTTGATGATATACTTTAAATGGGACATTTTCAAGTAATTTAACAGGCTACATCAAACAAGGTGGTACAACTCTCCCTGCTGTCGTTGACCTACGATTTTTCTTAGACCTAAGATCGAGTGGGGACTCAGGACACTCAGGTGCTTTTAAATTATGATAGAGGCACCTTGAGAACTTTACTTGAATTGAGCCAAAATTTATTTTTTTTTTGGTAGAAAAAGGGATATAGGATATCATATTGTTTCGCCTTATGTTTCCTCTTTGAGGATCAGTTAACAATACTTAAGATACCGGAAATTTTGGAATTGATATGATTGGCATAGCAATTTTGAATGCTCGCTATTAAATAATTTCGCTAGAAATTGCCTAACGTTGAACCGTAATTTCGCCATAAAAACCGAATTTCATCTTCAAACGGTTGAAAAAATCCTCAGCCAACGAACTATTAAAGGCTTAAGCTGTGCTCTGTTTCGACCATTTAGGGGAGCGGTACGACCACCAAAACTCTACGGGTGTTGTTTGTTTGTGACGTGAAGTCTATAAATTATTGGCACTACCTAACCGAAATGGTACAAACAGCGTGCAACTCAAGCTCACGTGTCCCCATTCAATTCAAATTAGTTATTTCCCAGATACTAGGTTCAAACTAACCATTTGTCAATATTTTCAGGGAATCATGGTTTCGTTTCAATCAAGCTGAATCATTTTCTTGGTGCGTAGGTTTTCGGGGAACTGTGTTTGAATGAATTGTCGTGGAACTATTATGATTATTTTCGATTTCGTAAAATACGAAATCGTAAATTCGATCCGCAACGAATATTCATATTATGACATTTTTTTTTGCGTAAAATTTAAGACCATGAAGTATGCTATTTGGTGTTGGTTTTAGTTAAAAAATTCAAATTAATTGTAATAAATTTAACTATGTAGTCAATTTTATAAAATAATTGAGTAACTTATATTTTAAAAAGTAATTAAAGTATTTTGTTTTAATAAAAAAAATGATAAAAGTATACATTATTGTTTTCGTAAATACGATATTCGTCACCTATAAAGCAGTCGAATTTTGACATTTGATTTTCGTAAAATTCGATTTCGCTTTTTTTTTTAGTTCATAATAGGACGGATTTTACGATTTTCGAATTTTACGAAAGCAAAAAAAAAATCATAATACGAATTTTCGCGGCGGATCGAATTTTACGAAATCGAAAAAATTTCATAATAGGCCCCCGATCAAATGCAAAACTTTTGATTGAAAAAAAATGAATTTGTTTGATATTTGGAGGTTGATAAAATAATTAGGTAACATTTGCATTATTGGTCGAATGCGTGTCATTACACTCTACATGGATTTTAATCTTATGTGGTCGAATTAAATAAGACACAATAGATTTCAATTAAAAATGTATATTTCTTTAATTATGTGTGTATATAAAAAATTGTACATTAAATGCTAACAGAATACAAAAAAACAATTTATTTTACTTTTATATAAAATATTTCATCATGATAAAACTGTGTATGTCCATTTTCTTTCCATAATATATTTTGGCAACATAATTTAACAAATTTAAGTAACTAAATGCACTGGATTCGGTAAAAATACAAGTTTATTGTCAAATAAAAGGATTTAACTGGTTTCAGTTTATTTTGGCTATATGTTTACTATTATTATTAAAAAGAGAGCTGTATGGATTCCGAATTTTCACACTGGATCAAATTGTTCTGCCATGCTTCCTTGGGGTTTCAATTTCAATTTCATTTTGGAAAAGGATGTTGGAAACAAAAATGGGCGGTGGTTTTCTTCAATTATAAATAAAATAAACAAAAAAAAAAAATAGGAATCAGATGGGTTTTTAAGTTTTTTTTTTTTTAGAATAACGATCGTTTTAGAAAAATCCCAATCATGCATCACACTTAGTATATTATTTTATTTTGCCTTGGCTATATCCTATCTAGCTAGTATTTAGTATATTAAGTACATTTTGAAAATTTTCTTTTTATAAAAAAAAACTGAATGCACCATTTTTTTTGATTTTAAAAAGCTTTTTGTTTTGATTTTATTATTATTATTTTTTATAAATAAAAATATAAAAGTTAGTATAAAAATAATAAAAAGAGATTCATTATAAAAAAAACTTAACTTAAAGAGATTCTTAAATATTAAAGTAAAGTTTATATAAAATGCATAAAAAATAATTCGATGTTACTCATAATCTATTTTTATATAAAGCGCGAAAAAGTGATTAGATTTCATTTAGAGGACTGGGGTGGCGAGTAGGATTAAAGCAGCAGGTTATAAGGATAATCAATTTTTGTTGGTAACTATATACCTCAACAGGTACGTCTAAAAAACGGTTCGTTTTGTATATCAAACCAACCACATTTTTTTTCTTTTTTTTTAGAGAGCAGGATATTTTTTTATATATATATAAATATTATAAGAAAACTCGTGTTAGCACTGTCCATAAATCCGGTTTTATATTCGGGGCAAGTGGCCCTAGTACTAACACTAATGCATGCAATTAAAATTAATTAGAAAAAATAAATAAATCTGTTACTTGGAAATAATTAATATAAATACTGAAAAATATACAAAATCACTTATAAAATCTTTGTTTTTTCTGTTTTTTCTTTTTCTAAACGAAAGAATATCACATGTTTTCAATATCATTAAAAGCTAACTCATCACCATAATACAGTTGTTTTATGTTTTGCTTTATAAATAAATAATTGATGGTTTATATGTAATATGTAATGTAATGAGAGAGGGAATTATATATAAATTAAAAAAATGCGGTGCGACATGATTCCCGCGATACTTTACAATAAATTAATAAATGCATGAATTGAAAACATGGAAATTTAATTAATTAAAATGTAGTAAAAACGTATAAAAGAATTCTCAAACACAACCATACTCATACCATACGGCTGATTCTTTACTTTTGATGTTATTTTTCTTGCGATTATCATCTTTTGATGGTGTTGATGTTGTTATTGGGCCATCATTTTCATGATCATACTCGGTATAATTTCCCACAGCATCATTACCAATCATTGTTGATATTCTATTATACATTAATACTGTGGATGGGGCGGGTGTTGTTGGTGTACTAGTGGATTTTGTATCATTCTGATCGGTTACACTTTCATCCGATTTTGGATTACCACCACTATTACCTGTCGTTGTCGCCGATGATTTATTTTCACTAATTTTCGGGATAGCATCTACTAAATATACGGTTCGGCGACTCCCAGCTGTCCCTAAACTTAATGCGGGCACCTCAGCACTAGGATCTAATGCTGGACCACTATTCGTACTAGTATTATGATTTGATTTAGTTGACGGTATTTGTAAACTAGTCCGCGAAATACTCCCACGTATGAATGGACTCGCAGTTGATAATTCCGATTTTGCGTTTTTATGTTGGTTTATCACATTTCGCGGCAATGACTGTCGTAATTTATAATATTTTTGTAGGACCGCTGCGTCTGATAAGGAACTTGGTTCTTCTGTACTATTGTCCGAATCATTTCCAATCGATTCTAATGTTGGTGTAGTTGGTTGAGCCGGAGACTGTTGTTGGGAATCTTCTATCCATGATTTACGATTCTAAAATGGAATATACAACAAAATGGGAATTGTAAGGTTTTTGATTATCCTAGACACTACCGTTTTAGCATGCAAAATTATAACACTATAAATGTGGGCTTCTTGTCTGTAAATATAAAATATAATGAAAAAAACTAATATCTATATGTATAACGTATTATTCTCAAAAAATTATAATATTAATTTTCGTTATTTATTATTAGTTATGTTGAATTTAAAAAAAATTGACAAGTTACATTTTTTGACACTCGGGCGCTGCAATCACTAAAAATGTGTGTATAAACTAGAAGCAGGGGAAATAATTTTAAAAACACTTACCCTAGTTGGAAACCGGCTTATCACTTCCGAACCAGCTTTTCGTACCCGTTTCAACACCTCTGACCCGAATGTTTTCTTTTTCGGTGAGCAGCTATCCAATTTCCGATAATGTTCCATAATTTTCTCTTCTAACTTTTCCTTCTGTCGATTCAAATTATTCACCTTATCGGTTAATTGCTTTTCCTCCTGATGGAAATGTTGCTTATCCTCGAGCGAATGGGCCAGCAGTTCATGGTACTGTGTCAACACTTGGGATGCGTGTTCCATTAGGGTTCGACGATCCGAATCCAGATTCGATGTCATCTGCACGAGAGTCTCACATTTTTGCGTTTGCTTTGTAAGTTCGATTTCTAGCGCGAGTAATTGTTCTGCCCGATTACCTAGTTCGCCCGATAGTTCAGTATTTTGTAATTTTAAACGACTATTTTCGGTACGCAGCGTCCGATACATATCATGGATATTTTTATACTCCTCCTTCAGTCGATCGTTTGTGGTGAATAAACTACGGAAATCGTCTTTGAGTTTGGAATGTTCACCACGTAGATTTGTTAAGTTAATCGTTAATTCTTTCATCGAGGTAATCTCAAGTCGCAACTCTTCGATCGTTTTCTCCAAATTTGCGTTCATTTCCTTAAGGTTCCGATTATCGAGACGCACATCTCGCAAACTTATTTTTAGAATTTCCTTTTCCTTGTTGATGTTATCGTATTCGGAATTTAATTGCTCGTGGAGGCACTGTAATGAAACCTGATCTTGCAATAGGGATTCGTACATCGTTTTCACGGCATCTAATTCTTTGACTAAGGTATCTTTTTCGGTCGCTAGTTGTGTATTCGCCAATTGCAGCGCAATGTGCTGGGTATTTAACGAATTAATCTGCGAACTTAATTTCGACAACTCGACATTTTGATTCGCATTCTCCGATATAAGCAATTCATTTTTCGATTTTAATTCGACATTTTCGCTCGCCAGTTGTTCATTCTTCTCTTGCAGCACTGAGTCTGCCTCACTGGAATTTATCACAAAATCTATATTGGTCACACTCTTCGGCGTGGCTTCGATGTGTCGCGGCGAAATTTCTATTTCTCTTTCAACCGTGTAAATCTCTTTGCGGTGGCATAATATACAAATGTCGGTCGATGTCACCTCTTTGCCACAATTCAGCATAATTTCACGAACCGTTTTAAACGTTTCAGGATTACCAACAAATTTTTTAACAATACTCTCCACATTCAAATCGATATTCTCGTTGTATACGAATCCCATTTTCGCGAGATCTTCTTTCACCCGATTCGTTGCTACAGTCGCCGATACCAAATCATTTTGTAGCGTTGATATAGTCTCACAACTTATCTGATTCTGCATTTCAAGTTCCTGATTTTTTTGCTCAAGTTCGATTTGCTTAATATTCATCACCTTGTAGTCCTCGATCGCTCGGCTCATTCGGCTAATTTCTTTAACTTTTTGTTCTAGTTGCGCAGCATTATTATCGAGCGTCACATCTTTGGTCTCGATTGTTTCGCGCAGTTTTGACACTTCCTTCACTAGGTTTGTGTTTTCCTTCTCGGCATTTGCAAATTTCGTTTTTAAATCGTAAATTTCACGTTTCACCGTATCAAGCTCAATCGTTTTGACATCCAACGATTCGATTTCTTTAGCTTTACTGTCTAAGGTTCGTTCTAGATCTTGTGTTCGCTTTTGCAAATGATCGGACAGGGTTTGAACCCGATTTTTATCTTTGTTTAGTATCTCGATGTGATTTTCTAGATCGATGATCTTTAATTTCTCCAACTCGCGATCTTGATTTTGCTTATCCATCCCCTGTTTATTCTTGTTGAGCGTATCCTGCAATTTTTCAACTTCTTCGAGCGCATTTTTAAATACCGTTTGGAGTTCCTCGTTTTGTTGATTCAACCGATTACAATTTTCCTGCAGCTGATCGCATTTAAGAGATAATTTCTTTTTTTCCTTTTCTAACTCAAGAATTTTATTCGAGGATTCGTGGAATGATGATTCCTTGAGAGATTCTAATGCCGAGACGAGTCGCCTATTTTCTAGCTCCAGTTTTAGCGCTCTGGTTTGAGCGTTATTCGTTAGTTGTTCAGACAAACTGTTATCCGCTGATTTATCATCGAAATTTGGTTTTAATGACTCAATTTCTGAATTAAGCGACGTCAAATGTTTAGCTGCAATCTGCAGCTGAGTATTCTCATCAAGCAGCTCTTGCAGCTTAGATTTGTCTGAGTCTCGCTCTAAAGATAAATCATTAAGTCGTTGTTTATATTTTATTATCTCCGATTCTAAGGACATAGTATGTTCACTTCGTCTCCGAGATCGTTGGAGCTGTTCTTCAAGCATTTCTTTTGTTTCGAGCAGTAAACGATTGTCTTCTCGAAGCTCATCGACCCTCGTTTTATAAAACTCTGCGTCACTTAATTTTTCCCGAAACCGCTGTAATTCTACTTCCAGACGGTCTGCTCGATCTGCGCGTTCTCGTAGTACATCTACCTCGTCGCGATACGCTGCGGCCCGCTTAGCTTCGGCATACCAAGCTTGACTCTGAAATTACGATTTATTTAAACATTTTAGACAATTTTTAAATCTTCATTCTATGTACTTACCTCAGTCCGCAGCTTTTCAAACTGATTTACTTTATGGTCCAGATCTTCTTTTATCTCTAGATAAGATTCACTCTTTTCTTCTAATTCTTGCCTTAATTTTCGTAATTTTGACTTAAGATCGGCTAATTCCACAGCCAAATGATTATTTTCAGTGGATGATGTGGAAGATGTTGCATGAGATTGTGTAGTTTTACCGATTGACCCATTGGGCAAATCATTTGCCAAACTTGAAATCCAATTTGAATGATACATATCACGTTCTTTGGCCAGCCGAATTATATGATTATACATTTTATTTGGCGGTAAATGATCTAACGAATCTTGGGTCAGTACTAACGTTTGATTGTCCGTAACTTGTTTAATGAATTCAACAATCGCGTGCTGTATCTCAATATCCAGTTCCTTAATACGCGCTATAAAAATTTCCTTATTGGGACATTGAACGGCAGCACCCAGTAATAGCGTCAACAGCACTTTCATTTGTTCTAGTCCGGCTTTACTTTCGGGTGAGTATCCTAATGTATTACAATCGGGCAGCTCAAGCAGTGTTTGGCCCAATTCTTCCTCGTACAGTGATTTTACATTTCGGAGGATGGCATCGAAATTTTTTGCACGTGCAATCATTAGGGCTGCACCGTCCAAATCATCAAATTTTACTAGACTATGTTGGGGCTCTGGATCGATTTGAACGCATATACTGTACAAAATCGATCCATCGAGGAGGGAACTGTAGCCGCATAAAATTTCTGGATTTGGAAGACATGATTCAACCTGGGGAATGAAAAAAAAATTAGTCGAAATTTATAGGTGCTTGGCGCTACTCGGATACCGTAAGTACACGCATTGATTATCTTCTTGCAATTATGGTCGATAATATTCGTGTTAAACTGGTGTCTAGTGAAGTTCATGACTGCGAACTACGAATAAGCCCCAGATTTATTATTTGACCGATTCAATAAACATTTTAGAGTATAACCGTAATTCAAGATCAAATCAATTGTGAACCAAGTTGGTAAAAACTTATTGATGAGTTTAACTCTCATTTACATCTCTCAAAACTTTTAGTTGTCCCACTAAATATTGAGATGATCATCATTTAGTTGCCTCAAAATTCGATTGAAAACAATGTTAAAATCGAGAGATATTGCAGCAAATTTTATTCCTACATTGGTGTATTTATCCATATTTGTTGAGCAGATTAAGGTTGGAAAGGCCGATGCTTTTTTTCTTTATCAGCCGATATTTTTTCCCCTTTATCAGCATTCAAAAAAGGCAATTACTGCGTTTATTAACATTTTCATAATAAACGAATTTATAACTGGCTGAGCTATGAAAATGTCGCGTTTATATCGGTGCTACACTAGCCTAGCTATGTAATAAACGCAGCAAATGATCTCTAAACGACATTTTATTCGTCCCATCAAAGTCTCCTTGCAACTACCTATCATGTGTTAATTACAATCAAAAAAGGAATTAAATTCTTCGTCAACTTTGTCTTAAAGTTTATCTCTACATCTATTGAATTAAGATTTCGAATCATCTAATATTCTGCTTCAATGTGTTCACACCATGGTATATTTATTCATATTTATTGGATGAGGACTCAGACAAGTCTCGAAGGCAGGCAGATTCTTGCATATCTATCTCTATTTAACATAATCCTCAATGCTCTATTCATGATAAAACTTGCATTTTATCTATATCAGACTTATTCGCTTTTACCGATAACAAAGTTTTATACCTAGCTAACGTAACTAGCATGTTCTTTAAAATTATTGATTCCAATACCTTGTCTAAGATTGGCAAATTATTTATAGGACGATAATCCGACATCCGACAACTATTCATAACTTTTAGGCACAGGAACTACACATGATACTTTCAAATTTCTAGGAACTACTGCATATCCCAAAGACAAATTTACTATGCGGCTCACATATCCTCTTTAAACCCCCCATAAACCCTTAAACATTTTACAGCTTAACACCCTCTCATATCCTGCCAATTTTAACGCCAATTTTTTTTTTCAATTATTTTATCTAGGTAGTCCTCCTGCAACATGCCGACATTCTCAATTACTCCTCCATCATATGCTATATCCACATTGCTTTGCTCCTCTGGCATCTCCCTTATAATATCCTCTACACTATCTACAAAATACTTGTTTAACCTGTTCACAATGTCTATCTTTTCATACACCATCACTCCATCAAAATTATCATTTTTAATGTTTTCCACGATCTCCTCTCACTCCTAATCACACTAACAAATGTGTTTCTTTTTTCTTACTAACAAATGTTCTCTCACAACCTCTACAATCACATCCAATCTACTTAATATTCCCGCTGTATTTACAAGCATTACATGCCCACTTGACCCCACACTCCCACGTCAATCTGATTTCGCCGTCCGCTTCACTACTCTCTTTATTCTCGCTACATACGCTGGACGCTTATCATCCCATGCTGAGTGCTTGTAGTTTACATTTAACTTCATTTTCTCCGCCGCCTCCGCGCAGTTTACGCACTATGGCTCCCTGTTACAATTACTAGCCAAGTGATCCTCTTCTTCACACTTCCAACAAAATGCTTTTTTTAATGGGGTATTCTCTGGCTATATGCTTTAGACGAACAATTATAGCACCTGCTCAGAAACATATAGTCCTTTACCTTGGCACAGCTCCACTTGCAGTATACCTCGCCCTTACTCAACATCCATTTGTGCGTCTCCGGATCTACTTCCAGAACCAAGTCTATGTCCCAAAATCTTTTATTCTCTACCACCTTTACTATTCTTAAGCAAAATCCGCTCTTCGCCTTATCTAGCCTATTTCGTACAATTGCCTCAACAAGATCTGCCTAATTCACATCAGCTTCCTCCTTTATTTGCTGCAACTTGATCATGGGATTTCTAGCTCTCGGTATCTCTAACACGAACCTACTTTTCATGGATTTCTCCGCCGTCTCCTTTAATCTCTGAACATCTTCCTGTCCTTTACACTCCACTACTACTCCACTTATACTTTGCACCTTTTCTATTTCAATTCCCAAGCACACAATGTACACTGCTCCCTTCAGCTAATTTTTAGTATTCTCCCAAGAAGTTTCCTTCTCATCTTCCTTCGGCTTAATAATGAGTGCTGGAATATCCTTACTCACTTACAACACATCCGCATAACTTTATTTACTTTTACCGTCACTCTTGTTCGTCACATTTCCTTTTACTATTTCCATCTCACATTTTAAACCCTCTATCGCCTTTTGAACCACCTCCACCATTCTTTTCTCAAGCAATTTATTCATACCATCCAACACACTATTTAAACTTATCCAAATTATCAATAGCAATCTTTTGAGTTTGAAGACCTTGAAGACAAACTGATCACAAAATTGATTGAAATTTTGAAAGAATTTAGACAGACAGAAGCAATTAGAGTGCCGCGACACGAATTTTTCTTAATTCGGTAATTCGACATAAAATATAATTGGACTAATTATGTAGAAAACTTTTAGTCAAGTTTCCGTTTAGAATTAGGTCAAAGTTCTGTATGTCCGGTTTTGTGGCCAGGGTGTGAGGACCTAATAAGACTCAAGCTTTTATAACAGAAAATGCGTACTTATTTTATAACTTGATCTACTTTTTTATACATGATAGCAAAACTGGAGTACTAAAGGTTTAACCATTTACACCTTTTAAAACAAGAGGCCCAATTTAGGGCTGAAACTTTTGTATGTGCGCTTCTGGTAAAAACAATGGTTTACGGACCAATGCCTTAATTAATTATAATTATTTTAAAAATCCCAAAATGAACAAGTTCGGAGGCGCGTAGCATAGAGAAACAATGCGACAACAAATTCCGCTTAGTAAACCTAGTTAAAGAATGTTTTGCAATAGCCTACTTCTAACACCGTAAACCACCATCCAAATATATCGTTACCTTAAAAAAATTGCATTTGGGTCCTATCAGTTTGGAGAAATGCCAGTTCAATCCAGTTGGTCATATTCCCCAGTTATATATTCTCTATTGATCAATTCTAGTTTTGTTCAAATGAAATTTTGAGAAGCGACCTAATTTACTTCAGTTGGCCATATGCCAGAATGACGCATTCAGAACCGAGAGAAATACCACAGCCGCCAAACGGCCTAATTCGACTTGCTTTTTTCTATTCACCTATATTCTACATAGCATAACTCCGTTTACAAATAACATTGGATTACCCTGAAAAAGCGACTCGTTTGCTATCATGATCAATATGTTTTTACACAGCACACCATCGTTGATGTCATTTAATCGAGCCTCACCAACAAGTAGATGACAAATTGTTGAGAAAGATCAAAGGGCAGAAAGATCGAGGGGTAGGCGTAAAGAAAAACTTGAATTGTTTGTGTACATAGCAATTAAGTAAGCACTTACGGAAATGATTCAACCTGTGGAATAAACATAAAAAACAACAGAACAATAAACATAATACAGAGACAATGTACTATCAGTATTCTGAGAACGAACTCTATTTTTATGACACCGATCAATTCGAGATAATCCATACACGATTATCGTGCTGCATTCATAAACACGAAATTCTTTCGCACCAAATTTAATTCTATTATTTTGTGCCTAATAAATCTTATTTCAGAATTCCTTTCACAACCAACAAAAAATAGTTTTCGACACAAAAGTATTTTACGAAAATCCAGTTCTAAAAATAGTGGAAAACTAATAACGATTTTTTTCTTGTTATTTTTGGTAATATTTAGCCCCATTTTCCGCTATAGTGAAGAGACGTATATTTTCAAAATCTTACTAATAACTAATAATAATTATCTAACTTATATATTTTTTTAGTTAAGTTAATTAGTAATTAGTTGCATAATTAAACCACAAATCTCTAATTATGCTGTGTTCACGTAAATTGAATGTATTGTTGAAACGAAAGTGAAAAAGAGATCAAACGAATATCTCTGCAGCTCCTCTGGTATTATGCGAGTCGGTGGTGTGTAAAAAAAACCATGTACATACACAGACGTGATAGATAGAGAAGTAGAGGAAGCAACAACAATACGACTTGTTACACATTTACGGCAAATTCTTAATTATTTAATCTATCCGCATATTGTAATTAATTAACATTATTCAAATTAAGGTGTACCATATAAGTAGAATTTAATGCCTAAACTTATCATGAACACTTAACAAGGGGTACATGAAACCAATTTGCATAATCGCAAAACTCCGGACTTACCCAAGATACTAAAGCACCATTTAGAAAATCATCAATTTCATTTTTGGCAGCTGACATTTTTTAGAAAATAAATTACTAAACAGCATCTATTTCATTATAAACTCATTATTATCACACACATTATATTAGTAATCATTAAATTTTTATAAATTCTAAAAACTTTTATATTAAAAAATGGAACTATAATTCGTATTAAATTTACAATTTTTATTACACGATAAACAAACAATAAAACACTTTTTCTCTATTTTCTGTGTCAAACAATTGTAGTGTTTTTATTTAGACAAAAATTTAAATGAGTAAATTCGTGTGAAGTTGGGTGCGATAATTTTCGGCTTTGTTTTTTTTGAGTACTGCTGAATAGCAGTTTCTTTGATGTGCGGAATTCAGATACATATGTAGTGAATTTATTATAATATCGTATCAAGCGAGATTTAAATTAAATTACGCTTTATACGATACAATATTGCAATTTTGGAAACAGTTAATTAACAAAATGTTTGCCGTTTTTGAATGACCAACATTTTTCTTCTGAAAAATGAATGAGATTGACTTTATCCCATGAGAGACAAAAAAAGAAATACATATATCCAAACAAAATTTTGCAGAAGGCTTTTTAAACAACTACATCGCCAAAACCACTAATATGTTGCCATAAAGTCGGTCATAGAAATAGACTAATTAGAATGAATATAAGCAGCGATCAAGCGTCGCAAATTCGGAGGGTAAACTAAAAAGCAAATAAATCAACAGAGCCCTATTTAGAATTTTTTCGACCGAATGCAATGAAGTTAGGAAGTTTAAATTAAATAAATATGTAAATTGAATTATATTTTTATTCATCCAATACAAAAAATAATGGTTTTTTCCTTAATTATATTAATTGTATTATAGATTTAAACCTGTGTATATCTAAATAGTTATAGCAAATATTAAATATCATCAATGTCATTGGACATTGCCTTGTAAAATCTTGTTCCAAAATTTTATTAATTAATTTCAATTTTCAATAAGACCAGAGTGAAGCTAACTGTTTTAGTACAAGTTCGAAAAAATCTCGAAAATCAACACAACTGGTGAAAAAATAAAACTTTATTTAACTGTTTCAACTGTTAAGCTTAGTTGTCAAAACAAAAAAGTAAACAAACAAAGGCAATTTTTTGAAAAAAGTTCGAAAGAAACAACCTAAGTGACACCTGTGCCAGAAAATCTAATTACGCAAATGAAATATGATATGAGAAAAAAGAACGCGTCTGTCCTATATATAAGCTATTTAATATATGGTTATTAGTCATATTTACTTAATACATATTATTTTTATTCCGTCAAATTTGGTCGTTGGCTCGTTACCCAACAAGGAGAGAATGACTCGTTTCTTAAAAATATTTACCGATAGTATTTTGTCTACGGCATAAAATAATTAGTATGTACGCATATTAAGCACGTATTAATAAGAAAAATGGGGCACTGGTAATTAAATAAGCCATGTTTACAAAAAAGCCCAACATAAGTAAATTTTTACCACAAATCACTTTCTTTTTAACATGATTTACATTTTATTTTCTATAAACATTTGGTAAACATTCCATTCCCATTCTGTAACTTTTTGAGCGTGTTTTGACAGCTTTTCACAAGTCACTTTATTTTAATTACAAATGTCCAATTTTTATTACCAAATGATGCACTACTCCACATGCACTACAGTTGGGTTGGTTTTTTTTCTTTGAGATATGAGACCTCCATACGCATTTTTTATATAACCATCCTGCTCTGGTTTGTGACACATGAAATAGCAATTTTTATATGGGATAAAACTTTAGATTCATTCGTTCTATAGTATATAGTTACTTTTTATAGTAAATTAACAAAAACAAAAATTATTGTATATGCATAATTCATAATAAAAACAGACGCCATCGATTCATAATAAAAACAGACGCCGCCATCGATGAAAATGTAAATTTTGCATTTGAATTATATAAAATTAAATTAATAGTAATGCCACAGAATATATGTATAGGAAACTACATACTATGGAAAAATTTTGACTCATTTTTTTGACCTTGGTTCACAATAAGATACGAAAAATTCGTTATTTTTGAATATTTTTATTTCAAATAAACAATTATGGACTCACAACGAAGCTTTGATTGCATATTTCAACAAAAAACAGTTAGTTAACATAAAATCTTTACTGTATAATTATTAATATTCAAATTTAAAAATTATGTTTCCTATAAAAAATATAAGGTAGGTAAAAAATTTCTTGGTCTACGCAATGTACTTCTAGTTATATATATTCTGTGGTAATGTTATAAAAAATTATGGCGTTGCTAATACACATGTTTTTTCTTTCTCGCACACTGAATATTTTTATATAGCGGATGCTTCTTATTTACCTGCAAATATTTGCAGAAGAAAACAATTTTCTACGTGTAAAGCCTTTAGAAACAAAAAGAGAAAGCTAATCAATAAATTATATTAGAGTAGCAGAAACAAAAACAAAATTTATGGAACATTTTAGAGATAATTTTTGACATCTTGAAGAAAACATAACCAACAAATCTTCATAAAATAATTTTACTTTGGCAATTTCAATTTTTTTTATAGGAATTTAAATTTGATTGGTATTACAATTCATCAATATCAAATAAAAAATATTTTATAAATTTCTACTCGCGAAGAAATCACATATTATAAAAATAATAAATATGTTGGTTCACCATAATATTTTCCCAACTATAAAACGATCTTAGTGTGCGAGAATAATATTTCTCGTCATAAACTTTTTGTATGTAAATGTATTAGAATATTGCTATAAAAAATACTCTGGTTAGTATATTTTCCATTTTATTATGACAACGAACTATATAAATCCATTTTGTCAGTAAAATTTTACTGAATTTTTGTTTTGTTTCGTTTTAGTATGTTACGAAATTATGTATTTATCTCGCTCTTTTTTTACTGAAAAAATATGTTTGTGGAAAAAAAGCTACATAGTATAAAATTTAGTTTTACACTTATTAAATGAGGCACATTTAAGAAATTTAAGTGAATCAATTTAATTTTAAAAATGTTACGGGAATTATTTATTAGAAAAATATGATAGAATTTAAGCAATACTTTTGGTGTTATTCAATAGATGATACACATAAATCTTACATCAAATTCTTTGGGAAAAATGAAAAGAGATCAATTATTTTTTGCTCCAAAGACCACGAAAAAAGAAAAACATGATTTGTTTACATTTGTTTAAAGGGAAATCAAAACAAACAACAACAAAAATGTTTGTTGTGAGGTTAGGTTTGCTGTTAAATGTAATTTAATTTGCTGGCAAATTATCTTTTATTTTAAACGTAACAAAAAAATAACACTTTTAATTAAACCAAATTCACTTTAAAATACACAAAAATTAATATTATTTATAATATTTAATTTAAAAAACACTTAATAACGCACGTAAATATAAACACCAAATTATAATGCCGATAATGAAAATGACGCGTTTTTAGTTTCTTTGTTTTTGTTGTACACGTAAAAACAGTTTTAACTACACCAAATTCACTTTAAATCACACAAAAATTAATATTATTTATAATATTTAATTCAAATAAACACTTATAACGTACGAAAAAATATAAACACCAAAATTATAATGCCGATAACGAAAATGGCGCGTTTTTTGTTTCTTTGCTTTGACACTGACGTTTTTGTTTTTTTTTGATCACAAAACAAATCCTCCAAAAAATTAGGATTTCGAAATTTGATTACTGATCAAAAAAAAATCAATTATTTGCTTCCAAAGAACATGACCAGGTATTTCTGATCAAAATTTTTTGATTATAATCAATTTTTTTTTATCATTTTTCGTCCAAAGAATTTGATGTTAAGTGACATATAATTCTTGCATTGTAAACGGTTGCTAAGTGGACCAAAATAGGTTACAATTTAGGTTAGTCACTAAATTTTTTCAGATGTAAACTACTTCTATGTTCTTGATGACGAGTGTTCGAGTGCGAATTTTTGTGCGGATATTTAGAATCACACATTTGCACTAATCAAATTACGCTCATAAAAGATAAAATTTTGTAACTTTAAGAAAAAATATTCGCAGACAGCCAACCTAATCATAAAAAAAATAAAATTGTGAGCTCCATTGTACTCAATAAATCGGTGGAAAAGTGTGATTCTAAATATTCGCACAAAAGTTCGCACTCGAACAGTCGCCTTAACATTGACATGAAGTTGCCGATTTAGTTGAATTAAACAACTTCATTCCAATCCTAATAACAGAATTTTAACTACGCCCATGACGTATTATTTCGTTCTCTTTCTCTTAAAAATCTTGACAGTTGACATTTATGATTATTTGTTTACATTATTGTTTTATACTTTTAACTTGATCGTTTTTTTTATAAAAATAACTAAACCATAAATTAAAATTAGAATATATACAAGTGAATTAGGAAATACATATCATAAATATTTGTGCGCATTAAAACGATATATGTACATGGCGTAATATGTTATGATGGGTGGGTTTGTTATCGTTCATTCAGGTTTGTGATAAAATTAGTTGGTTTCTATTAAAATTGCTGTAATAATTATACTTTTGGATATATCTAGGGGCTGGAAACTCAATAGACCAAACACGATATCATTCTGTTTGCAAGGAATCATGCATCAAAAGCCTTAATATATTGAAACAGGGTGGAACTGTGCTGGATGCTTGTGAGCAAGCGATTATTTGTTTAGAAAATTGTGTAGACACGAATGCCGGAATTGGGTCAAATTTAACGTGGGACGGTAGGGTCGAATGTGAAGCTAGTATAATGGATGGAGCCACATTAAATTTTGGTGCGTGCACAAATGTATCCCGCATTAAGAATCCAATTAAGATGGCACGAAAGTTGTGTGAAAAACAATCAAACCTACTACGAATGGGAAGAATACCGCCAATGGTGTTATCGGGGAGGGGAGTGCTAAAATTTGCTCGTAACCTGGGAATTCCACTAGTCAAAGAAGATAGTTTAATATCAGAAAAGGCGCTAAAGACTTATTTGTACTATAAAAACCAGGTCTCTTCGTATGAGGCCTCACATAATCTTAAGCTTTCATCACTGGATACAGTAGGTGCCGTGGTTTGCGATGATTATGGTAATATAGCCGCCGGTTGTAGTTCCGGTGGAATTATACTGAAGGTTCCTGGCCGTATAGGACAAGCTGCTTCTTATGGTGCAGGTTGTTGGGCTCGATGTTCCCAAACCTATTCAGTGGGTACCTGTACCACAGGAAATGGGGAATACTTAATGAAAACTTTACTAGCCCGAGAAATTTGTGAAGATCTCTTTAAATCAGACTGCCCTGTGACATCGATAAACAAAACGTTTAATGACAATTTTCTGGAATCACCATTTCTAACGAATATTGATGGAAAATTTGGTGGGGCTGTGGCAATAAAATTTGATATTCAGTCCAAAATAGCGGAACTGCTGTGGACACATACGACAAAATCGATGTGCATCGGTTATATGACGACCCAGCTAAGGAAACCAAAGTTCATCTACTCAAACCTACCAGAAAATTGTGCGCCTGGGAAAAAAGCTGTGGTCAGTGGATACAGTTGTCGATTACCTACGTGATACTAGTTTAAAATAAATGTCTCGTAAACTCTTTTATCTATTCTAAATAAATTTAATTTAGTTTAAAAACTTATTAGCTGCGAATTTTATTTGTTCATTTAAACACAAAATTAAAACATTTATTAAATCAACTTTATTTTAACATAGTATATTTATATTTTTTCGTTACAGCGCTACAAAAAATAATTATTTTCTACCAAACCGGAACAAACCAAACACTTGTCTCGCTAATTTTGGTCCATTCCAATAACCGTTCATCATTAAATTCCAATATACAGGCGGCAATATATACTTTTTCATAAAGAACATGGTGTATCGCTCCTTATTTTGCGGCATCGGAAACGTTTCTAACGGATTCAGATTGTAATCGAATTCAGCCAGCATGCAGGTTGAGTAGCCGGTTACAAGTGGACATGAGGCATATCCATCATAAACTGCTTGTAGTGGTTGTCCATTAAGAAATGATAATACATTTTTGTATACAACCGGTGATTGAGCAGCTGCAGATGCGCCTGTTTTAGAATTTGGCGAATTTGAATTATCACCAATTGCGAATACATTTTTATATTTGGTATGCTGAAGCGTATCTCTGGAAACATCAACAAATCCATTGGCATCGACTAAACAACTAGTTTTTAGTGCGTCCGGAGTTGACATCGGAGGAGTTACATGGAGCAATTCGTAATTCCAGGTTTTAATATCATCAGGCTTATCAAGATTTTGAAATGTTGCGGTACGCTTATCGCTGTTCACTTCAATTAAATTTGTTCGTAGATTAACTTCGATATCACGTTTTTTTACCACTTCCCATAAAGCATCGGCATAATGTTTGACCCCGAAGAGGACTGGCAGCGCTGTATTATAAATCACTTTAGCTTTGTTTTTTTTATTATTTCGCCTGAAGTAATCTTCTGCTATGTAGCACGCTTTTTGTGGGGCACCGGGACATTTCACGGGGCTATTCGGAAATGTAAATATTGCATTACCTTCTTGGAAATTTTTCAAACATTGAAGGGTCCGACCAACATATTTTGGTGAGTAATTTGAACAAACGCCACTATTTGGTTTCGAAAGAGCTTCAAGGACCCCAGGAATTTTTTCATAGTGTAGCGTTAGGCCCATTGCGATAATTAATGCTTCATATTCGATTCGGTCACCATCTTCGGTAATTACTACGTTGTTCTCTGGTTCGAACTTAACTGCCGCATCTTTTATCCATTTAGCTTTGCTCGAAAGAGTGTTTTGCATTGGTTTTTTTGAGTCATCTAACTTATTCATGCCACCACCCACTAGGGTGAATAGTGGTTGATAGTAGTGTTCCTGAGATAAATAATAATAAATTTTGTTTATAGAGTGCCTTGTGCAATTTATATAAATTTATCTAATGGTATTTATACAAATGATGATATATTTACTTCATTTGGTTCTAAAACAATAACTTTTCCTTTACCAAATTTATTAGCAAATTTTGCAGTCATAGCTGCGCCTCCAGATCCACCGCCGACCACAAGTACTTTGCATCTAGAACAAAATAAAATGAAATGATTTTTAGCTAATTGAACAGGATTAGGTAATTATAAAAATTTAAGGATAATTCGGTATAAAGCTCTTTATAATACTCTTATAGTTTATGAAAAAAGCTTTTCTGTAAATTGTCGATTGACGTTGTTCCTATAATACTGTTTTAATGGGAACAGTTTTTAGGATACCATGGGAACAAGTTAGTATCTTAGTCAATTAAATAGCGTGGAGCATTACATAATCAAGCATTACTAACCAAAAGTACAAATTATGGATCAATTTAAAAACCACAACGATTATGTTACAATAAAGTCGTTCATTACAAAACCGCTAATGAATTATTACACGATTTTAAAGAATTTAAATTTCTTATAATGCGATTAAATTCAATTTTTGCTGATTCATTAAATTTAACAGATGTAGCAAATAAAGTAAAGGTAATAAATTCTAAAGCGATAAACATTTGAGCTTGCTAGAATGCTAGGCAAGAAGTGAAGGTCAAATATTTTCTTATATCGTACTCGGAATGAATCTAGCATAAGATTTACATAATACATATATTGAGGATAATGACTAGACGTAATTAAGTTATTTTATTTCTTCTAATAAGTACATGCAAATCGTGTGTTGTGTTGATGGTCCGATTTTGTCGTCCAACACGAATTAAATTATTATTATTTTTATATTCTGTAAATTTATATTAAATATTATTAATTAAAAACAAATATTTTATATAAATTTAATATTATATTTATTAGCCTTATTATGAAATTATTTATTATTCAAATTTTTTATCAGAAAATTGTACAATGTATTTTATTCAAAGTATTGTCCATCGATGGCTATAAGTTTTTTCCGTGTTTCAGGCAGCATACGGATTCCGCAGTGAAGTCAAACTCAGCTAGACCATCAGTCATCGACCGGAACAAGTGGTAATCGGAAAAAGCAATATTTGGTGAATACAGCGGCCGGCGGGATAAAACATCCCATTGAAGCGCCTCCAAAATTTCTTTGACGACTCTTGCAACATGTGGCCGAGCGTTGTTGTGCTGCAAGATCACTTTGTCATTTCTTTTTGCATATTGTGGGCGTTTGGGCTTCAATGCTCGGCTTAATTGCATCATTGATAACGTTCTCCAGTGGTAGTTTCGTTAGGCTGAAGTAGCTCATAGTAGATTAGGTTAGGTTTCAGTGGTTGCTATCGCATACTTAGGCCAATTTTGGCCCATTGTGATACCACTCATTCACGCCACATCATTAACCCATTCACCTACTCACACAACTACAGTATACCACCTGTACATTGGAAGCTCCATGTCAACTTGTACCGTCCATTATCTTTTATCCGGTTGATCAATCAGACATAATTTTAATAACTGGTCATTTCAATCTGTCAACTATTTGTTAGACTTATGATGGCGGAACAAACGAGATTATGCTTGTAAACGTGAATTCGGATAACGAGTCCCAGTTCATTGACATCATATTTGACTTTAAATCTGCGAAATAAAAAATGGACGAGAACGAACCTAGGTTGAACCTTCAAGCTTGAACCTTATTTTTACAAATGAAGCCGTTTTAGATGTAAATGTACCGGACAAGTGGTGCAGTGGTTAAAGCTTCGGCACTTGGACCGGGAGGTACTGGGTTCGAATCCCATCAGAGGCTAGATAGATGCAAATCGAATTTTCATCATCGATACAATCGGTGATGTTAATAAACACAACTAAGACCCTCTGATGGAGTGCAGAATTCAGCGCCGACCCATCGTCCATGTCAATGTACAGGTTGACATGGAGCTTGCAATGTGCAGGTGGTGGTATACTGTAGTTGTGTGAGTAGGTGAATAGGTGAATGGGTTAATGATGTAGCATGAATGCGTGGTATCACAATGGGCCAAAAATGGCCTAAGTGTCAACCACTGAAACCTAACCTAGATGTAAATGTGGAAAATTTTAAAACTCATATTTATTGAAAAGCATTGATTTATTCATTTCCTTGTCTTTGAGCAAACCGAACAAATGTCCTCTTTTTTATAATGATCAACTTATCAGTCTTAAAAACAAAAAAGACGAGGCTTATAAAGACAACCTTAAATTATGTTCCCAGGATAGTAAAACATAAATTTACTGCGTGTAACCAAAATTTTAAATCTTATTTTGAACTGAGACACAGAAGCTATATATTCGCAATCTAAAGGATAGGTTAAACAGCGTGGATGAGATTTATAGATCAAGTGTTGTGATCCACAGTGACAGATCGCAACCAACCTGTGTGCTGAGTTTTTCGAATCTGTTTATAAAGCAGAATACATTGATAATCCTATTATTATAAACAGCCAACCGCTAGTGAATATAGGTTAGGATTCCGTGATTGATATCGCACACTTAGGCCAATTATGGCCCATTGTGATACTACCAGTTTTCGAGATCACAGAGGCTGTCCATAGTGTATTTGCCCAAATGATCATGTCTTCTGCAAGCTAGCGCAGGACATGAGCAAGTATCCTCCTCCTCGTCCCTGCAGAAGTCATTTGCATCCAGACCTAGCCTTCTCATATGATTTCCGAAAAGGCAGTGCCCGGTAATTATCCTTACAATTCTACCTAAATCACGCTTCCTCCGTGTGATTAAGATCTTGGAGCGATTCAAGTTCAGCTCAGGCCATACTTGTTTCGCTACCCTGCCTGTTGAACTGGCGATCCATCTAGTATTTGCCAAGGCAACTGCTTCCCTATGGCATGCTGCTTTCAGCACAGACATAGGGTAAGAGGCTACACAATATCGTCCTGGGGGGCTATTTGGGAACTCGATTCGATAACGAGAGTACAAAATTTAAATTTGATTTGAATGTGATTCGAACGATTCTTATTTAAAATCAAATATGATTCTTGTACTCTCGTTATCGAATCGAATTCCCAAATAGCCCCCCTGGTTCCAGTTGGAGACTCGTACCGTACCTTGCTAACTCGTCTGCCTTGCAATTTTCCTCAACGTCAGAATGGCCCGGAACCCACAGCAACTGGATACTGAAAAGTGCACTCATCTTAAGAGATGTGACAATCCATCGCCACCCTTTACGCCAGGGAAACTGAATCCAGCAAAAGAATAGCCACCCAACTGTCCACATAAATAGTGATATCAGTTAACGATGTTACATTATGCTTCAACCCGTTCATTACCTCTTCAATCGCTATAACTTCAGCCTGGTACACACTGCAGTACTCAAGCAGACGAAAAGATAAAGTTACATTTAATTCCTCACAGAATACACCAGCTCCCGCTCTACCATCGAGCTTGGAGCCGTCGGTGAAGAATTTTACTGTCCCGGTCTCCATAATGAGACCACTATTCCAATCCTCCCTAGAGGGGAAAATCACCTTAAAAAGCTAGCCAAAGCATAACAGCGGTATTGACCGCCATTTGCTTACCGAGGATATCCAACAGGAGAAGGTACAGCAAGAGACCTCTAAGGCACTAGTGGGGGTCGTTTTCAGCGCCCCACTAATGAGCAGACAGGCTGCCCGCTACACCTTCGCCATCATGTTCTTGTATGATAATTCTCCAGAGCTAGCCCACCATACACTCTTTCAAGCCCCATTTCCTTCCAATGCCATTTTTATAAGAGTAGAGAGTGCCACAGTAGCCTTCTTCACTCTTTCTATCGTGTTTGGTTTCCAACTGAGCTGACTGTCCAGAAGAATCCCCAGGAATCTCGCCTTTTCAGTAAGGGCCCAGCCTAGTACCATTCAGGCTTGGTGGAAGCATTGGCGGAATTTTATATTTTCTAGTGAAAAGGCTTCTGTTTTAGATGGGTTAATTCCCAATCCAAATTTACTGGCCCAACCTGTATCCCATCCCTGATTGTACCTCCATTTCATCGGGATGTACCCCAGCTTCAGACATCCTTTGAAGATAACTTCCAGCCAGAGAAGCAAGACCTCCGAGTTCTTCTGAAGCTGATTTAAAGGGCTTAAACAATTTAATTGCCCATTTGACCTTCCATGTATTCAGATGATCCTCTGTATACGTAACAGTTGGACGCCGCAATCATTCCTAGACCTACAGTCATCCAAAGACCCCGCAGTTGGCACTTACTTGTTCCAGGGAAGTGAGTTTCCTTCGAAAGATCAAAGTCTCTTGACTAGACACCATCCATTTGCCATCCGGTTTTATCAGATAGCCTAGAACAGCTGGACTAGTGGAGAGAATCTTTCTTAAGTGCGAGGTTTCCGAGACCCCTTCCATTCTATCACAGAAGCGCCTCCACGACTTCCTTCGCGCCTTTCTTGTTTCCCTTTTGTAAACTCTGAGGCACTCCTTATAAGTCCCAGTCTTGAATTTCTCTAGATGTTTTCGCCCTATTATGAAAGCAAACCCGCAAGCTTTTCGGCACTCCGCAAGCGCCGAGGTCTACCAAACAGGTTTTTGCTTTCGTTCCTCTCAGCTTTGTTAATGGGCAAGCTTCACTCATACAGATATTGCATGCGCTAGTAAGAGTATCCACCATTGAGTCCAGTTCACTACCCGTGTCGAGGAGTCCTGGAACTCTAGATGAAATGATGCCCTCCAAGACCGCCCTATATACACGCCTTACTGTCCTCCTGGAATTTCTGAACACGTATTGATTTGTAATTTGGAGATTAAGCTTAAACATTAAGTAACGATGATCAGAGAAGGAATGCTCCTTCGCTACCCTCCATTCCCTGATCATCGGTGAAATAGTGAATATATAGCATCGTTACGAATTTGCCTTGTCAAATCCGGTTCGTATCACTGGATGGAGAGTATCGTTATCGAATTTGACGGCTACAACAACAATTCACGTAATTCACGTACTTCCAGAATATTTGCGAAAATGCCGGAAATAATCACAAATATTTACTAAACAATTACACCACTACTGGAATAATCCCGGAATATTCCTACAACAATTTTCTCACTTATTTCACCAACACTAAATCACAACAACAAATAATTTCCACAATTATTTATTTAATTCACTTAATACACCATTTACAATTTTAAATAACACGACTAATTTCACTTAACACCACTTATTATTTTTCACATTCACTTTTCAACTTCGCGTACCGAATCTCCCAAATGACACATCCAGCTGACTCATTGTGTTTGTTGCGCTTATAGACGCTTATAAGTGGATCTGACGGCAAAAAATAAGCTTGTTCCGGTTTTTTTTGTATGTTAATTTTTATTTTCATAAAGTATGCCGTGCTAAAATTTCATAGAAAAAAACCCGCAATGAGCTTATTTTTAATGCGCTAGATGTCACATTCGCAACTTTAACAGTCGTCAATATTACATCGATCGAATGTTCTAGATTTGCCTGAGGCCTAACTATTAAATTCGACGTTCATTTTCAATGGCTGTCGATATCCTAGCAAGCGTAGAAACAAAAGAGAAAACAATAGTTTTCTTTTTTCTTCTTTTGTTTACTATTTAAACGATAGCCTTCGTAAATGAACGTCGATTTCAATAGTTAGGTCCCTGGATTTATTCTTGAGGTTATGTTCTCTCTCTCTCTGGCACTATATCCCATCAAGGGATTTGGCCGCCTTAAATAAGGTTTCATAATCATATATTCATTTCGGATAATGAGTGATTAATTCATTGATCCTAAACCAGCCGTGAATTTTTTTTTCCTTGTCACCACCGGGAATCGAACCCGGGACCTCCGGTCGCTGAAGTAAGCATGCTGATCACTTTGCCACCGGGGCGGTTATGTTCTAGACTACTATAATCCGCTATACAACAAAAACTGTTATAAAACACCTTTAGTTCCACTACTCAACTCCAGATGTCACCAATCTCACACAATTTTTTTATAATGTTATAAACATTACACCCCAATTCTGAAGCACCAGTCACTGGGTGGAAAATGGTCTTAGGTAAATTTTTTTGTCTTTGTTTTAAGTTTAGTCTTAATTATGAGTGTTTTCAATTTTTCATATTC
This sequence comes from Nephrotoma flavescens, assembly GCA_932526605.1. Taxonomy (NCBI): domain Eukaryota; kingdom Metazoa; phylum Arthropoda; class Insecta; order Diptera; family Tipulidae; genus Nephrotoma; species Nephrotoma flavescens. The sequence continues at coordinate 21,173,289 of OW052221.1, read as the reverse complement.
TGCGCGTAGTCTGTGACCAATATGAAAACCAAATTTGTATATTTTACGACTTTTGACTTTGTTTTGAGTTTTGTCTTAATTATTCCGCGCATAGTCTTAGTTGTATTAAAAATCCAAAAATTGTAATGTTTTTTTTTATAAATAATTGGTATATAATTGTTTATAAGTCAATTAATGCATATTTAAATTCACCGCCCGCCGTCGACGCTTGGTGTGTCGTCTAGTCCTTAGCTTGGTGAGGGAGGATTGTGGCGATATCTAGTGTAAAGTATAGTTAAACGAATGTTACTTGGGTGGACTAAAATTAACGGTAATTATAAATGTTAATAAAATTAATAAATTATTATTTTAAATAGTATCCTTGTTTTTTTATCAGCGCCCGACGATAGATGTATCCGGAACACCCAATTTTCTATGTCAAAACTTATATTACGCGCTATTTTTGCATATAATAAATTTATTTAACTCCAAACCAAACTAATATTTTTCATTCAACTTTTTAGTTAAAAATCAACATAAATATATTTTGGCTCTACCTATTTATCGGGAGCGCTATCCATTTCAATGGGAAATTTTGAAAAGGCCTTTATTTTGTAAACCCCTGAAACCAATAGAAACTTAATAGTCGTGTTTTATTATACGAGCATTATACGAGGCCAAATGGGAAATTTCTACTAAAACTGCAGCTATTATTCACTGGTGTCGCTCTACCATAAAAAGGAAAAATAAAGTATCCATAAAACAAACATTCATCACCTGAAATATACTAAGTAATTGAAATTTATTTTGACATGACGTTATAAATAAGAATTCATCTTGCCGCGTTTTAAATTTTTCTTGTAAGATTAAGTTTCTAATGGTATCAGGGGTTTACAAAATAAAGGCCTTTCCAAATTTCCTATTGAAATGGATCCCGATAGCGGGATTTTTATGTCGATTTTAAACTAAAAAGTCGAATGAAAGATATTAGTTTAGAATTAAATAAATTAATTATATGCTAGTTTGATATAGAAAATTGGTTGCTCCGGATAAATCTATCGGCCGCTAGTAAAAAAACACGGCTAATAACTTATTATCCCCATGAAACTTTGCAAATATCTATATTTCGGGTGATAAAAATTTTAATTAAAATCTAAACTGACCGGTCCGGGACGGTCATATAAATTTCTGATAAAACTACATTTGATTGAAAATTTGCACACATATGTATTTCCGGTGACACCACTTTCTATTAAAATTTGATTTCTTCAAATTCAACGTGTATTGGTTATTTTGACAATAGTTTGATAAACTATAGCATATAATTCGGATAGACAATACAATTATTTTCTTTGATCTAGAGCTTCACTCTAAAACTATATTTTATTTTTTATACATTTATGTTTTTGTTTTTTGGTATGTGATTTCATGTTGTGTCGCAAAAATTTCCCAATCACGTGTAGGCCTAAAACCATGTCTTCAGCCACCGGGATAATTTGTGATGTTCGCGGGACGAAACCATTATCTCCATCTTGCGGTAATTCGAATAACAACACAAAAGGAATTTTAGACATGCCCGCCGCATAGTCAAAGCTTCCACCACTGCCACGATAATACATTTTCGCAGCATTACCAATTGAATAATTATATCCACTATGTTTAAAAATTTCGCTTCGAATGAGGTGCGCAAGTTTTACATGATCAACGTGGTTTTCTATTGAAATACTACCATAAAATCTTTAAATTATCTGTATCGATAGATATCCGTTTATATGACATAAACTTACTAATCGTAACCATACGGATAAAGAATATTTCCACCAAACGAATGCATAGATATATATAGATTTGTATTGGGATATTGTTTCATAAATTTACTAAAATGGACCACTTCGACTTCAGAATGGACTTTCGGTCCACAGTAACTCGTACTACAAGGGTCGTCGTCCGATGCGCCCGGCGCGTGCCAATGGAAATCAAAATTTCGATTAGGATCCACACCAATACAAGTTGAATTTGGAATTATTGACCGTGTCTTTCGCCAAAGTCGATCGTGTTCGTGGGTATACACGAAACCGTCTGGATTGACTATTGGTACAATGGCCCAATCAATGTTTGAGAGTAATTTTAAATTGTTTGCTCGATCTTCCACTAACGCATGAATTATATACATTGTTACCATAGTTGCAATCCATTCTCTAGCATGTAGCGTACTCTCCAATAGTATCATTAATTGTTTTTCTCCTTTTTTCCGTTCACCAGTTACATGAATTGATAAAATTTGACGCTTCTCATAAGATAATCCAATTGACTCAATCTTGGCGTATTCTGGATAAGTTTTCGCTAAGTGATTGAGATATGCGTTTACTTCATCGTATGTCCAAAAATGATTGAAATTGGTTTCCACTTCTACCATTGAGGTCGATTTCACTTTCGATGACTTTTTTGACGTCATCTAAAATTAAATTATGTTTAATGTTATTTTGATTCAATATTTTAACAAACTGTTCGATTATATCAGGATTGACCATAACACGATAACTCCTATTTTGTTCACATTGAATAATATCACAAAAATCAGTTTGGTCAGAAGTTAATTACAAATTTTTTAAAAATATTGAATCATTCTCTTTTTGAACATAGATTTTGTACACCTTATAGTTTTCATAAGATTTACAGTGGGTCACAGCCAAAATGACGCAAGCAATTTTTATTTGTTTTAAAGTAGATATCAAAAAAACGAAAATAAATATCTATTTTTAATTTACATTTATTATAAGGTTCACTATTAATTGGTAATTTCACAAAACATATGTCACATCTAAAACGATGCAGTTTTAAAAATTCTATAAAAAAATAATTCATATATTTGTAACGAATATCATCACATTGTACAATTAATTTATTAATATTTGGTAGGATATTCATTTTGTTTTAGAACCGCTTTGAGTCTTTCTGGCATCGAATCTAAGAGTTTTTCGTGTACTCTGGAGTTATTTTACTCCACTCTTCTAACAATGCCTTTTTTAAATCCGCTACATTATTAATCTCATGTTTTCGCTTTCAAATTTAGACCATAAGTTTTCAACAACATTGATGTCCGGTGTGTTTTGGATCATTGTCCTGGTAGAACCGAAAATGATCCTTAATATTTAACTTTTCAGCAGTTTCCTCCAAATTTCTTTTTAGTGTGTCTAAATACACATTTTTGTTCAAATTGCCTTCGATAAACTCTAAATTTCCAACTCCGGAAGGCGTCATAACATAACATGACCTCCATACCGTGTTTAACAGTGATTCGTAAATTTGTATCTGCTAGCTCCGTATTAAGCCTCAACCAGCCAGACCTAAGAGCCTAAGTTACACGCCGATTGCACCACTTCGGTTAGTGCTACCATCACCAAAATTTTATAGGCTTCTCGTCACAAATAAAAAACTGACCTCTAAAATTTTGGTGGTCGTACCGCTCTCCTAAGTGGTCCAAAACGGAGTGCAACTTAAGCTGTTAAGTTTGACTGGTTGAGGTTTATCGCTTTCTTCATACGTAGTTTCTACCGTCTGATATAAAAAGGTTAAATTTGCTTTCATCATCAAATAAAACCATGTTCCAGAATGTTTCATCTTTGTTTTTATGGTTTTTTTCCGCATTGTTCTACCATGAAAATTTGATTCTCTTAATATTCTGTGTATTGTTTCTGGATCACATTTTTTATGTAAATATTTTCCCCTAGCCTCCTCGGCCAACTTTGAAGCATTTAATTTGGGGTTTTTCGGACAATCCTTCGACAATCTTTTTCGGAAAATATTTTATTGTGCGTGTTTCTAGGCTTATTTTCAACACGGTGTTGTCGGTGTTAGTAGATGAAGCGTTCAATAATAAGTTGAATAGTAGAAGAACTTGTTTTCACCATTTCCGCAATTTGTCTTTGAGTTTTGCCATCTTCACGCGGTTCAATACTTGTGTGGCTCAATTATTACAAAATTTCACTTATTTTTCTATATTGACACAATATATTGACTATAATCGCACCAAAGGTTGTTTAAAACTGATACAAAATTGTTTTACATTGAAAATTTTGTTTTGTGTAGAAAAAGTACCGCTATTTTCAAAACAAAGATAGTAATTTTAGATGTGATACACATGTTTTTCTGTAGAAATTTTGTTTTTTGTTACGATTTTGTTATAAATTAAAATTTTTAATTGAAATATATGAAATTAATAATTAGTGCTGAAGCTTATAATAAATGTAAATTAAAATTTTATTTATTTGTGGTTTTTTTCATATTTACTTTAAAAAAAATAAAAGTTGCTTGCATCATTTTGGCTGTAACCCACTGTATATGCGGTGCTGTTGCCGATAAAATGGCAAATCAAGGCTGTTAAGAGACTTCGTTGATTGATCATTTTAATTCGACTGATATTCTCTAATAAAACGTTATAGTTCTATATCAAGGGTGGTTATAAAAGAAAATCGATTATCTTACTTTAGTAACGCAGTAAACGGTAAACTTGATTGGAACGAAGCGGTTTATTAAATAGCATTCGCCTCATTCAGTGCGAAACAAATGTAATAACTGATATGGTTTGGTTGAATCACTTATTTCGATATAACGAAAATGATTTTTGCTTATGCTGAAATGGCGAAAGAAGTAGTACCGATGATTGAAGTGCATGTTATTTAGATAAATTATTAAGAAAAGTCCGTGTCAGTTTCCTGTAAAACTCTTTTCCGAACACCGATTTATTTGTGGATACTGAATTATTTAAACAAGTTTAAACAAGTATCTACGGAATAACTTTGTGGGAAATATTCTTCAGATTTGAAATCATCGTTCAACCAAGTTTCGGTAAGAGTTTAATGTCATAATCGTTACATAACAATGAAGATTAAATTTATTGTACTTTGGTATGCATTCCACTGTTGTTGCGATAATACGAGATATATGTAAACTATTGGACTGACATGTTGTTTGTAATATTCGATGAATTTATACTATGACCTATGATTTTAAGTTTCTTGAACGGTTAGTAAGCTCCCTCACCAAAACTCCAGATGACCCTCCAGATGATATATCAGCCATAAAGTGCTACTTATGGTATAAGATTGGTTCAACACAAATTTTAAAAGGAACAAAATAGAGAGACGGCTAACAACTTCGTTTGCAGGAAAAAACAGACAGCAATTAATTTCCCCAATAAGAACCTTGAGTTTATCACTGAATTATTTACAGACGGCGCCAGGCACTCCGAACTTCTCCGAAATCGCTTTAGCTACCTTTTGAAAACCATCATTGATACTTCTGGTATAAAAGCACCATAACTTCCTGAGACAGAAGAGACAATTGTTCTTTAAGATAAATCAGTGAACTACATCACCCCAACTAGACGCTAAATTCTTCATAAATAAATAAGTGGCAACTTTGACAGCCGATTTTTTTAGTACGAGAACAGAATTACAGAATTTTCGTTTCAATTCGATTACGGATTTCTAGATAACGGTTAATAGAACTGTCGAAACATTAACAGTTATCAATACACAAAAATCACAATAAACTTGACTTAATGTTACTTTTAATTAAATAAATAAATTTTCACGTGACCAAATGTCAATTCGCTGATCGTTTATCTACACGATAGATAAATTTAATTTATCGTTCAAGTACGAGTACAATGAACATCCCGATTTAATTATTCGAAAAATAAATAGAGCAGTTCTGTAACAGTAAAACTCAAATAAGTCACAACCAAGAATCGAATGTTTAAATTCAGAAACGTAATCAAACTTCTTAAGGTCATGAAAATAACGCACACAATTGTTAAAAACGAACGAACTGTCACAATTTGAAAATATCGCATCACAATATGAGAAAATTGGATAATTAAATTTTTCACCAAGTGCATCCGTAAGTCAAATGGACATTTTTTTTTTATTAATATTAGCAAGTATGAACCATAATTAACTCGTCGCCACAAGGAACTTACATGATCATGCCATTCCATGCCAAAAAGATTTGAGGTGCAATACTATGGGAGAAAATTTTAGTGATAAAGCTTTACTTTTATTTGGATTTATGGTAATTGTATTATTTAGGGCCATAGCGAAGCACTGTTAATAGAAAAAAGTAACAGACTCAAAATTGATGTTTGAGGAGCACTATAGCATAAAACATCGCGCAAGATGGAATTATCATGACCATTTTCTTTTTTTGCTGTCATCAATCATAAATTTTGCTGCCAATAATCATGAATGTTTTACAAATTTAAAATAGAAGAATTAGAAGAGAACTTTTAATACAACTTAAGCTTTTTAAGGAATTGGGAATGATACACGCAATCAAAAGCCTAGAAAAGTTCAATAGTACTAAAAGTAAAATCACAAATGAGTTTCGTTTATCCATAATAACAGAAATATCATCAATTATGGTAAATTGAAAAAATTAAGGTGATCAAGCATTTGTATGTATTTACATAATTTTTTCCAAAAAAATTTCTTGCAAAATACTTATTGGACGAATGCCACAAACAGTGGAAATAACATCCTTATTAGGAAGAGGAATAATCCAAGCCACTTTCCACAAATCAGAAAATACTGATTTCGTTAAACACTGATTAACGGAGAATGTAATATGTGGCAAAAGCAAATCAATAAATAATTTTAATATTTTGAAGTCATTTCATGTCTGCTTTAACTGCATTCAATACCATAAGGCGTCTCTGGCAGAAAAAGTAATACAGTCAAACCTGTTTTTGTGCGGTCTTTTAATGTGTGATATTTTTTGTGCGGTCTGTTTTTGTGCGATTTTTTTATGCGGTGTGAATACAAATTATTGGGTACAATCTACTTAAGTTCTTTCAAAATTTCAATCAAATTAGAACATAATTGAATTATTAATTGACGTTGGCCATTTTGTTTTTTTCGATTTTTGATATTTCATCACATTGCGTAAGTATTGCGTCAGGTTGCGTAATGTTTTGAAATATTTTCTATGTGCAACTTTTTTTATGCGGTCCCTATCACCGCATTAAAACAGGTTTGACTGTACTTCATTCAGATGACAAACACAAAATACCAAATTTTAAGAAAGGAGGGAAAATAAAATGTATTTTTGGGTTGATTGATGTAGGTATGCATAAAGTTTATTTCCAAAAAATTCAAGATTATAAATCAATCACTAATTTAGATCTTTTATAGTTTTTGCAAGCCGAATCTTTACGTGCCTTTAAATCCAAAATCTGTACATTTAACCAAAGAGCAGTCGAATGATTTTTATTACTTCGTTTCTGGGCTATACAAGCAGCATCTAACTGTAACACATATGTATTAACACCCCGATTACGCTAGTCGTGTCATTTGTCGTTTCAAGTGACTCTTTTACTATGAAACCATAGTCGCCTGCCTTGCCAACATATCTAATATGTTTATTATCGTAGTCACTTCAAACGACAATCGGCGTATTTTATGTTTTTTCGAGTCACCTAAAAATTTCACATGACTCGAAATGACAGTTTTTTATTGTTTTATTCGTCTCAAGTCACTTATTGGCATAGCAACTGGCTAATTTCCATACAAATAGCAAATTTTTATTGTCACTTGAAACGACAATCGACTCGACTAGCGTAATCGGGGTGTAAATTCATCATAATAATAATAGGTTCCACTCAAATCTAAAGAAAGGAAATGATTTGCTAGTTTTCTTTGACTTTCGCGTCGTGTAGTCGTTTGTTTTTCCTCAATTTATCTTTTTTAATTATTTTTATTTCGTACAAAATGAAAATCGAGTATTATAAATCTATCTGCTTTGTAATCTATTGCATGTAGTAGCATAAATCATGTTGTGATCCAAAATGGCAGGGACCGCTAATTGGCCAAAAGAAATTATACTAAGTTTATCGGACCCATATAAAATAATTAAATCGAACAAAGTGCTGTCTAATCTAGTTATATTAAAAGGTAAATAGCACAAGTTACGTAATCTCAAGCAATCACTTAACTTATTATGTATCAACATGTTAAAATTACAACCTTCACAATAAATTACTGAGGCTTACATTCAGTAAGCTCGAGCGCTAAAATTATAATTTTGCCAAAGGCACAGCAGAATATTTTTTTTGATTTTTAATGCAGATCGGTAATAAATAACAACTTTACCCCATCGCGTGTTGTTAATTCGGCCAAAACGGATAATATTTTAATTATTCATATGAAGTAACTTGTTTAGAAGAGTTTCTGTCATCGCGAGGAAGTCAAATTTGTGACCCATTTATTGTAAAGTCATTAAAATATCTCACTAAACTTCGAACATTCAAATGACCAAACTTTAAACGTTAGTTCAGTTATTTAGCGAAGAAGGTATTAATTGCAGATCTGGGGCGGTATGTTGTACATCACTTCGAATCGAAAAAAGTCGAATTCGAAAAAAGTCGAATCGAAAAAGTGAAAGTTGTATCATTTTTGCTTTTCGAAAATAATACAACATACCGCCATTCGACTTTTTTCGAATTTCGATTCGAAGTGATGGTACAACATACCGCCCCTGGTACATTTTATTGTAACTGCTCTAATTTCCAACATTTAATTATCCTCACGAACATTTTCACACACTGTAGTTACCACTATGACTATACCTACAAGTATATTCGACGAAGCCGAAGGTAAATGCAATGTGAGAAAGACATTCTAAATATTTAAATATTTAATATTTTTAATTTTTTTAAAATGAAACTTCAGGAAAAAAACAATTTTCGATGCACAAAACAAACACGTCTGGCTAAGCTACTTCTCGATTCTCAGATGCTCTTAGCAATATTCCGAGTTATACCACTCACATAGTATCGATCCCAAAAATCCAAAATGTTAAATTTCACCTAATAGTGTGAACAACTGAATATACCTAGTAGTAAATCTGCATCAGGAACCTTACGCTCCTCTAACTAACGAAGATCTTCAAAAAAGCGTTTAAATGAAAAATTATGAATATTTGTGTATATTTTGCCAATTTACAACATACAATCTAACCAATTACAATGCGAGATGAACCTACTAAGACACGTAGCGCAGGGTTTAAACAGTTGTACAAGAACCACATTACACCAGCTGAACTACTGGACACAGTTGGGCACAAACCAATGGCCCTATGGTGACAGTACCAATAATCTGGGATATTCAGTCTGGATCCGAAATTATACATATATACGAAATATGTATACATAAGTTAAAGCCTTCGCTAATCACCTTGAAAGTGTATTCACTCCAAACCTTTGATTATCTGTGGTTCAAGCAGAAAATGTAGCAATCAGACCTTAGAGGAAATTTAAGACAATAAATCCACTAGTAAAGTTTGTTATTGCACATCAAATTCAATTAAAGAAGGCCTCTGAATCTGATCAAATTATGTACATTTGTTTTATATTTATCACCGTTTGTTCAATTTATCCCCATTCAATAAAAGACATGGTTACTCGTTTAAATCACTTTTATTTCTAATCTTTCTTCTTTCCCTATTTCTTTCTTCCCTATGAACGGAATACAAATCCCTCAATCGAATGGAGCAAAATACCTAAGCGTCCATTTAGAATTTGCGAAAACATAGTGAGAGACCATATCAAATTAAAAGTGGATAAACTGCACTGGTTATGGGGAAATATTCAGTCATGACCTTATAAACTTCTCCTGCCTAACACAATGGTGACCACCATCATAATGATTAAGATTTGACAACTTATTGTTATTTTCGAGTCGCAAGATTCAATCAACGTTTTCCGTTAGTCCTTAAATTCAGATGCCTGTGAATTTTATGTTAATTTTGGACTAGATTAAAAAAAAGGTGTTTAACACTAGTTTAGAAAAAACTTCACACGATTGTATATCCCTTTTCGTGCCAGACAAAAATTGTTTTACATCAAATTAAGTCCAACCCACACAAATGACAGTTTTTAATGTCTTCCGGATTTTAATGTATCTTAGTTAAATCGGGATTATTTTTGAAAAAAACATTATAATTTGATACCATATAAAATTATATAACATATGAATTATTTGTTTTTGATAACATATTAATTATTTTATTATTATTATAGTTATAGTGTTAGTTTTCGGACGAAAACGATTTAAGTGGAATGCACAAATGTGTATGTTGGTCCAAAATACATACAAAAATAAGTTTTTGCCATGATTTTTCGTTACCCACACAATTGTGTGGAAAAAGGATATATAGATGTGTAGTTTATACTAAATATTTAAAACCATTTGCACTCGTTTGTTACTCTCGACGTGACTATATAAATTTACACAACACTCGTATGTCACGCTGGAGGTGAAAATACTAATTTACTCTAAAACTCGTATATCAGTCTGTAGACCAAAAAAAAGTACCACATTGTAAAAGATTACAAAAATTAAAACTATGTACAATTTCATTTACACCAATCCCCCGATTTACACGGTAGTTTTTTTGCACGATGTCGCTTTTACACGGTTTGAAAAAACAAACAAAAATATTATATCTTTAGTTTTTGAAAAAATTTCAACAAAAGAATAACCCTGTGCGAGAGGTTTCGTGGTGGCCATTTGCCTGATGTTGAATTTCACGTTTAATCGGAACTATTTTTCTTTATGTTGAAACAAAAATTAAGCAAACCTTAATTCAAAAATAAATGTGTTTTTCTTTAAAATTAAATCAGGCGCTATTGTTGGGACGCCCTATATTTGCGCGTAATGTAAAGTAACAAATACAATCATGACATTGGAATTACTCGATCAGAACTTTTTTACTCAATTCATTTTTATCTTTCGATTTATCAAAATGAGAAATCTATGGTAAACTTATTTTTCTATGGTATTACGCTAATGTTGAGTGATTGAACAAAATTAGGGGTAGATGCGTTCCAGGCCATATTTTAAGATTAGTAAAATTTTAAATTTAATCAATCAACGGGATAAAATAGTATTACAGTTTTATGAAAAAATTGTTTTGAATATTTAATTAGTTTTGAGTATCACAATAAATTGATTGGTATTTTTGCAGTTAGTTTTGTTTGAACTCATTTTTTTTTTTATTAAAAACGCCTAAATGTTCTTATTTTACACATGCATTCATAAAATGTTTTGTTTTTGTAGTTTTAGTTTCCTACTGAATCCGTCATTCCACACTTTGATTCTTTTGTCGTTTCCTTCCCCTTTACCTTCAAAACAACAACAGTTTGTAGGTGAAGGGAAAGAAACGAGGACAGAAACATAACGAAAGAATCAAAGTGTGGAATGGCTGAATGGTTATACGATAAATTTAGTAAAATTTCAATTTGGTTAATTTAGAGTAAGCATATTGGCCGCTTACAGTGGAAAGACGATTTATTATAATCCTTTTTACTTATCAATAATGAAATCCCTAAACCAAAGTTTTTTTTAGTAGTTTAGTAGTTCTGGGGCCGAAGCCCTCCCAACTCTTTCGCCGTTTGTTTTTCACGTCCTTACCTTACGCAGTCGCCTGGTAAATCGAGGACGTACGGCTATAGGGCCGATTTTCAACCATCTGCATAGCTTCATGCCAGCCTATACACTATCTGCACTCTGACAGGGGGTCATATAGTTGTATTCATTTTCATCACAGATCGTAATCTGGTAAGGAAAAAATTCTTTTGCATCCTTCCTGCCCCTATCGGGATTCGAACGCGGTATCTCCCGATGCTAACGGTAACAGTCACACGTGGGACTAAACTTTGTCCTCGCAACTAGTGGCGCCACTTTTTAGAAAACTATAATTTCGTATAATCACAGAATATTGCGCATAAACGCCCTTAAAACGCAATATCTTATTTGGCACCCTGTTCAATTTTATTTTACGAGAACAAACAAATCGACGTCATCACAAATAAATTAGCAAAAATATTTTATACTTACTTGTAACTATCATTGTTCGTAACGGTTACAGAAAACAAACGATAACTATTATTAGTCACAACACGATTACCCACTTTATGTAATTTCAATATTGAATTCATTTTTGGTAATATGTATAAATTTTTTAAGAAATACCACTACTTAAGACAACACACTCGAAACTTCACTCAACAAGTTTTTCAACCAAATAAATTTTATTTCGCGTTAATCGCGATAAATTTTGTTATTATTATATAAACTGCTTGATTGTATTGTGGTCATAAATTTATGTACACCCCGGCAAATTTTGTACGTGACTCTTGCACTCGGCAATTTGGCACATGCAATATTATCTCAAAATTTCAGATGATGATTTTACTTAACAAATAATTGTTGTTACTTTGAGATGTTAATTTAAATAATCTATAGTCGCATTAACATATACGATACTCGTAGTTTAATGGCCGTTCGGTCGAAATCCGATTGGGTATCGATGTACACACTTTAATTGTATATTTCTGGAAATAGGTAATAGAAAATAATAACACTCGTAATTGCTTAAATGTTTTCTCTTCAAATGTATTTTGACATTGAAATTCTGTTTTGTATTTTTTGACATATTTGGATTGTAAAAATGTAAACAAAATTTTGGTGGTCGTAGGTTCGTGCGCGATTTCGACCGAATTTTTGTTTATTTTGTTTATTCATTTGTGTGTGTTTCGTTTTGTATTTTTTGTTCGCATACTCGCATGTATGACTGTAGTGACTGATAACAATATATTGTACTTTCTATCAACCCAGTGAATTTCCTATGAAAGCGATTTGCATAAAATTATTACATAATTTATTTGAATACAGTGTGATCTGTGAATTGATGAGCACGCAATCCAATATTTGCCGTGCTTCATGACATCCATTGATCCGGATTAGTTCAAATTTTAAATTGAAAGCCTGATCCATAAGCGCCTTTGCGTCGTTTCATGAAACATTAACTGAACCCAAAATCTTAATGTAAAGGCTTGCAAAATACAGTTAGCACAAGAATTAAAGTCAAATGGCCATGCATTACGTCGGCAATTCCTTAATTGGGCCATAGAAAATCAAGAAGAAAATGAGAATGTTTTCAAGCAAATTATCTTCACCGATGAAAATCATTTTGAAATTGGCGGCTATGTCAACAAACAAAACTGCCGCATTTGCAGTAGCAGAGGAGGTTACTTGAACGACATTCTTTTTCATTATTAACCGGAACCAATGTACTTTAATTTCCAATAAAAATAAATAAAGATTTCATTCAATTTGATTTTTATTTAAAATTTAAAATGATACCTCAAATATAAACACCCCTTTGTTTTTTTTGTAAAGCATCGTTGACATAAATTGAGACATGTTTTTATTTGACAAACAATTGTTGTCATCTCTTCAAATGTTAGATGTTGTTCTCTGATTATTTTACTTAGGTGATCCTACATCGATTTAACTGCCGCTTCTCCTAGTCCCCCCCCCTGTGCTGTGCCTTTGTTGGTACATCATGCCTTTGGGTGACATTTTTTGCAAGGTATTTTGGAAGCTTTTATGGTAGTTGTTTCAGTGCAGTGCTCAAATTGTCCATCATAAGTTTTGAAGCCCCTCTAAAGTTGAAGCCACTGTCGATGTAGGGTCCGCACAATTACCTGGACGGGCTGCAAAGCGTCTAAACGCTGCTGGAAAAGTTTCAGATGATAAGTTGCTTTCTACTTCTTAGTAAATGGCTTCTATTGCAAAACAGACGAAGACCGCTAAATATCCTTTGTATATTTTGTTACCTCGTCCAGGTGGTATCGGAGCTGATAAGGCCCAGCATAATCCACTCATGTATGAGTGAATGTTGATGTGGAGTTACTTTCGCTGCTGGAAGGTCTCCCGTCAGTTGGTCTAGTGAACTCTTTATTATCCAATATTTATGTGAGAAATAAGGCCTTAAAATGTATTAAATCTCTCATCTCTATTTTATTCCAACTCATTTGATACAATAACGATTCTTTGACTAGTTGATTTTTATTCAAATAAAAACCAACCAACTCTTTCTAATTTTATATATTTATCTCAAAAATTCCTTATTTTAACAGCGTAACAGAAATGTTCGAAACTCCTATTGGATTATTATATGTTTTTAATAATTTTATGTATTTGTTGAATCTTTCAAACATTGAAAATAATAATAAGTTTTCAAATCTTAACAACTAAGGTCATCTAGCACTTCTGGCTTCATCTTCAACATTGAAGTTGAAATTGATCATTTAACAGTACTTGCAGCAGACGGTTTTATAGGCGATCTTGTCACCATATCTCTTTTAATCCTTTTGTTCACTTCCGTAACGGTTTTTGTACTTCCGTCAGCCGTACTGGATGAACCACCCACCAGACTGACAACTTCAGTGGTATTATGTTCTTGTAGCTGTATATGGTGTAGTAATCAAGCGTTGAATCACTGCGGTCGCTAGATCTCGACGATTGGGAGCCCGCTTGCTCACTCCCGAGAGGCGCCAGTACTGGGTATCCGATTCCCTGCACCGTATTGTTGTTTTCCATGGTTGATTCCATTGAGTATTTAGAATATGGGTTCCTTCCCTTAGCATTTTGCACCTACTGCCAGGTTTTTAACAGCCTCCCCTAACATGGAGAACGGACGCTTCAGAATTTGCCATGGGTGTTTCCTCCTCAAGGCAAGTGGCTAGGATTTTAGCGTTACCCAGGGTGCATCGCGAGGAGTTTGTATAAACCAACCCACCCCACAAAACCACCTACCTCTGTTTGAGGTGCGTTCTAAATAGTTGACCAACTCTTTCTAATTTTATATATTTAACTCAACAGGTTCCTTAATTTAACATTGTAACAGAAATCCCAATTGGAATATTAAATTTGAGTGATTTTCTGTTATTTATTTCACGGGCACATATTTGTCTCAATAAATTCCGTATTTTAACAGTGTAACAGAAATGTTTGAAATGCCAATTGGATTTTTTATATTTGAGTGAACTTTTTTGTTATTGATTTCACGGGCAGCTATTTATCTCATAAAATTCCTTATTTTAACAGTGTAACAGAAATGTTCGATTATATTTGAGATATTTTTTATGTTATTTATTTCACGAGCAAATGTTTGTCTCAACAAATTCCTTATTTTAACAGTGTGACATAAATGTTCGAAATTCCGATTGGATTGTTACATTTGAGTGATTTTATTGTTATTTATTTCACAGGCACATATTTGTCTCAATAAAATACGTATTTTAACAGTGTAACAGAAATTTTCAAAATTCCATTTGGATTATTATATTTGAGTGATTTTTTATTATTTATTTCACGGGTAAATATTTATCTGAATAAATTCTGTGTTTTAACAGTGTAACAGAATTTATATTTGATTTATATTATTAATATTTTAACAATAAATTCCGTATTTTAACAGTGTGATAGAAATGTTCGAAATTGCTATATTTGAGTAATTTTTTTGCTACTTTTTCACGGATTATTATATTTGAGATTTATTTTTTGTAATTTACTTCACAAGCACATATTTGCTTCAATAAGTTCCGTATTTTAACAGTGTAACAGAAATTTTCGAAATTCCAATTGGATTATTATATTTGAGTGAATTTTTTGTTATTTATTTCACAGGCACATATTTGTCTCAATAAGTTCCGTATTTTAACATTGTAACAGAAATGTTCGAAATTGTTATATTTGAGTGATTTTTTTTGTTATTTATTTCACGAATTATTCAACCATGCTACACATGGTTTCAGCTTTTGGTATCAAACTACGGCGCAATAGATTTTTATTTTTAATTTAAACCCTTATTTTATATTAAAACACCAATTTTTTTTGTATTGTTTTATTCTGTTCTCTCGAAAATAAAATTTAAACAAAAATCTACATCTTAAAAATGGTCTTATTTTTTTTTATTTTCATTTCTATTTTTTCATTTCGAATTCACCGAAAAATTTAATGCCGCAGTTAAAACAGATTTTATTGGTAAAAGGAGAAAGAAAGGAAGGTGAAGCCGGTTTTATGAGACTACGTGTAGCACGGCTGATTATATTTGAGATTTATTTTTTGTCATTTACTTCAAAAGCACATATTTGCCTCAATGAATTCCGCATTTTAACAGTGTAACAATTTGGATTATTTAGGAATTTTTTTATTATTTTATTTGAGCGAATTCTTTTATTATTTATCTCTCAGGCACATATTTGTCTCACTAAGTTCCGTATTTTAACAGTGTAATAGAAATGTCTGACATTCCAATTGGAAAATTATGTTTGAGTGATTTTTTTGTTATTTGTTTCAGAGGCAAAATTTTTCTATTTAAATTGAGATTTGAGTCATTTTGCAAAAAGAACTCAAACGTATAAGATTGGTCAAATATTTGCAATCAGAATTTTTTTCTTATTTGAATTTGTTGTAACAGTGTAATACTCATCTAAAGAAAACACAAGCGAAAGTATTTGAAATAATAATTTTCTTATTACTATACTATACCATTCGACATTAGTTGGACCAATTGATTGCATTATAAGTGCGCCAAATTCTTGGCAATATTTTTGGAATATTTTTACTCTTTTTGCCGATCTACTGAATGCCATCCGCTATATACTATCGTAACAGATGATGCGTACTGTATTATTTTTGGCGGCCCGGGTGTTTGATACAAATTGGATTACGAAGAAGCATTTCATAGCACTTCGTAGAAGAAGCGTCTAAAATAGAAAAATCATTCTCCACAAATTATAATCAGACATAATAATTTACAATTACATTTTGATTGCAAATACATTGGAGTCCAATATAAATTAAATCAAGTAATTTCGTAAAGATTGTTTTCAACAAAATTCGACCGCCGACAGTGGCACATAATTGCATTTATTAGGTTTCAATTCAGCCGCAACGCACCACAAATAATTCAAAAATATCTCAACCCATACAACTCCAATTATTCTGTTGTCTATATTTAGGCGAATTAAACTCAAACTACTTGCACTCGTATGATACGATACGCATAGCAGCAAAAATTTATGTAGTACACAATACGACTATTTACATTAATTAACCAAAACAAGAAAATTGTACCCAATCAATAAAATCAATTATGAAAATGATTATTAAGTGATAAAAATTGTGTAAAACGATTAAGTTAATTGAAAAACAAAAAAATATCGATTATTTATTATATTGATAATTGATAATAAATTTAATTAATTATTGTTGCAGTCACTCTCGCTGCTTTTCGCTCTAATCATCGTCATATTTCATGTTTTCTAATAAATCAACGGATTGGAGATAAAAATAGCCCTGCTCTGGAAATAACGAAAAATTGTTGCTATGAATTAAACGCGAATGTGTCATTGGCACGTACACGTTACACCAACTAAAGCTCTCTAAACACCGGGTACTGTGTATTGTATACAAAATCGCTAGAGAACTGGCTGATGATGAGTTATCGACTAAATTTTATTTAATTTAATAAAATAATTTTTCTTTTCTTGTTGTTTTAAAAATAATTTTCTTTATTTACCGTTGTCGTTTTTCATTTGGTTTGTGTCCTTGTGCTCGTTCATAATTATTTTTTTTTGAATGGACTTGTTTGAATGTAGAATGAGAATTTTCCATTTTCAATCTCAACGGAAAATTGGGGAAATTTGTTTTTAATGTTTTCATTCATTAATGTTTCGCGGTAATGTGTGTGCGTGCGATTAAGAGGGTAAATGGGAGTTTGTGGCGCGTGGATTTTTATTTTATAAAAAAATTATTTTATGAATGGTATAAAATTATACAGACCAATTTTTTTTTCTGAATGAAATATTTTCAGGACAATTTTATATTTGGAAAGAAAGATGCATTGTTTCATTTGGTCATTACTTCCTTGAAATTACGCCCAGAAATTTTACCGAGTGTATCATCATTGTTCAACTTCTTAATTTCTGTTTGAGAAAATCTGATGGCGGAGAATGGAAATTAATAAATATATTTAAACAAGTTTGTCAATCAAATTCCGAATCCTATAATACATGTGGGGTAACCACTTGCCGAGAAAATTTTAACAAGATGAGCAAAATAATTTAAGATTAATCCTATGCTGTAAATGCGGTGCCGGTTCCAAATATGTATATTCTAATAATAAATTATAGCTCTAATGCCGTAAACAATTTGACAGCTGACAGTTTCGGGTTAGTAAACATGCAACACTCAAAGACATTAATAATATTATATAGACTAGTAATAATTAAATGTCAAGTGAGTAAATTTCAAAGAAAAAAAGAGATAGTCAAAAAATAATCAGTACTGTATTAAGAATTTTCATTAACGAATATGAATGAAGTTAATTACTTGTAGAATTAGAATTTTGTCTATAATAATTATCAACATTCAAGAATTTTATAATATTTTTTTAAACCACAACTGCTTTATGAGTCTTACACAAAATACTTAATCGAATTTATACAACAAAATTATTTCGAAAAAGCTATTCAACTATTCCATATAATTCATAAAACCGAACTATTCACTGTTTAACAATTATCAATATAATTAATTAACCCTAGAATCGCATTTAATTATAATTATACATATTTTATAATTAAAATATTTAAAATACTGAAAAAATGCGCCATTTTGTTACCACATATATAATTGAAAACGTTTTTGGTACGGGACTGGCGGAATCTATTGTGCATAATTCATATCATCCACAACAAATATTTTTTTTTTCCGATACATTTATTTTAATAACACACAAATTTAGAAACACACAAATTTGATCACAAATTGTATTCAACACACAAATTTCACCATAAATTGCATAAAATTTTCAAATAATTCTATTTTGAAAGACAAACAACCAGAAACAAAAGCTTTATGTTGTGGATGATATAGAAATCAAAGACAGAGATATAAATAGAGTTTTATATATGCATCTCGTCGTAACTGTCCACGCATGAAATAGACGATTTTATATGGAGAAAAAGCACGTTACTGGTCTATTTAAATATTATAATGTCTTTGGCAACACTACACCAAAAAATAACGCATTTTCATTGCTCATTTTCCTGGGGCCCTATTTCTGAATACGATACGAAAACGAAAGTACAAAATTCATATTTGAATTGAATCGTATTTAGGAATAGGGCCCGTGATGTGATTTAACACCTTCGGATTTCTTTCTATGGGGTTTTTTGAAGTCAAAGGCCTATGTCAACAAGCCTACATCCACTAGCGCATCTCTTTCAATGAACATCAGAGTCAACGCTGCACCAACGAAATTCAGGCACATTTATGCAAAATGGTCATGAACAATTTCGACAAAAAAGTGCGTATGTACCAGCAAAGCCGTGGAGGTCATTTGTCCGATGTGCTATTCCATACAAAATCCTATCCTATGTACTTTATGTTTCAATAAAAAAAAAAATAGAATTGAAAAAAACAGTGTTTTGTATTTAATTCAAATCTGGTGTAAATTTTGGAACACCCTTTAAAACAAAAGTTACAGATTAAAAAATTAAACGGCTTGACTATATTTCAAAACTTTACTTCGAAATAATTTCGCTGTCCATTGTGCTCTTGTATACCGAAAACAGTGAAATCAGTTGATAAATCGCTTATCTCCGACCAAGTTGCTCATATTTTATTTTACTCATACTTTTTACCGTTTTGAATAATCATATTATGTAAAAACCTTTTAGACCTAAAGATCTCATAGTTTATTAGCCTTGCGTTGTTTTGCAAAGTTCCATGTTGAAAATATTATACTTTGTCATTATACTGGTTTGAAAAATCACACTAACAGTGTATCCCGTTTAGGACTCCCTTTCCTTTTTCCTTATAGAAAGTATGAAAACAAATTTAAGAATTTTTTCTAAATTTTTTTTTCATATTTTTCTGTAAGGAAAAAGGAATTCTATTAACAGACCTTTTATGAAACATGCACTCTTTTGAGTATCTGTAAAATTGTTTATGAGGTTCACACGGCCTTTTATGGACTGCGCTTTTTGATCCTTTTGAGCCTTATAATTTTAATACCGATAGAAAAGACGTGTTTAGTCGTTTTGTAAAATCACGCTTTGAAATAAATAAATAAATTCCAAAATGCTGAACAAGCCTTTTATGAACTTCGTACTTTTTGATCTGTATTTATCAGAGTTGAACCTAATGCCAAAATAACAAAATATACACTGTGTTCCACAAGTATTTAGAATTGAAAAAAAAACACTAAAAACACTCTACCCAAAGTGGTTCTAAATTAGCAGGTGACGTAAGAACCAAATCTTACCTAACAACATGCTCAGAAATCTACAAGGTTTTTTTTATTCAAGAGAGAATATCATTGAGTGTAACACAAAAATACTCAATCTTCTGAAATTATTTAACTCGGCCTCTACTAATCGCACAGAGGTGATCGGGGTGGTTCTGTATTAGAATTTGATTTAAGAAACTAATCGTCAGCCGCCCGCTCGGAAATCTCTGAAGTTTTTGATATTCTAAAGAGAATATCATTGAGTTTAACACAAAGATTCATATACAATTAGGGTAGGTTATCCAATTTGCTTTATTTGCTTACATTTGAAATTACGTAACTCGACCCCTACGGATCGCACAAAGGTGATGAAAGTAGTTCTGAATAAACATTTGATGAAAAAACTAAACCTACCCATCCACATGGGAGAGAATATCATTGAGATAAATACAAAAATTTTTAAGAGATGTTCGAAGTGGTTCTGATTTAGTATTCTATGTAAGAAACCAATTTTTTCTAACGACATGCTCGAAAATCTCCGAGCCATTTCTCCATTTTTGTTATTAAGAGAAAATCGCATTTAAGAATATTCTCTCTGGAATAACAAAAATCTCAGAGATTTCATTGCATGTGGTTGGGTAAGATTGGTTTTTTATTTCGATCGCCTTCTGTGCGATCACTTGTGCGTTTTTTTTAAAGATTATGATTTAAAAAAATTTTTCTATTTTTTTTTCTATTTAATAGTGTTGAATATTTGCGTTTATTAAAAAATTTCTAATATTTTTATGAAAGTTTAATTTTTGAGTGTTTAATTCAATTTATTTCCGCTTTTAAACTGCTGCCACTACTTTCTACGTCAAAAGGTCTGTACACCTAATACACCTAGAGTACCAAGAAGTACTGCTTGATACGTCATCAAAATTATGTCGACAGTTTATTTTCTGAACTGTAGATGGCAGTAATGTTTGTAAAAAAGTTTTGTATCGAAATGCATATTTTATAATATTTTTTTTTTTACGAAATCGTTATTTCTGTATAATATTACAACTAATTATATGTATTATCTAGTAATTGATTTATTAGTATAGTAGTCTATTTTTGTGGGATGAAGCCTATCGGTTCATCCCAGCTCTGCCAGTCCTTTGATTCAAACGGTTTGGAGAACCACTTTTAAACCAATTCTGACCAATTCTATTAGACTTTGTTCTTTTTGGGGGCTGCGGACCATTGGTGCGATCCAGTATAGGTTCCGCAGCTTCTCGTTAAAATGCTGCTGTAGTCGCAGTACATGACTCTTTGCAAATTTTTGTATTTCATCGTTGACGTATTCCATGTTTAAGTCTCGATGGAGATTGTCATTTCTAATGTATCAAGGCTCATTCACAATGCATACGAGGTTCTAGTAAAATGACTTTCTGAGATTAGGCATGTATCATTTTTTTTTTGTGTTTAAAAATAAGTACTTCTAATTCTGAAATGCGTTGCGCTAGTGTACGAGACGGTACCACTTTGTTAACCAAATCTCGCAGGAAATTTTTTGTGTTTTTCTATCGTTCCTGATGGCTTCCTTCACAATTAACCTCGTTCAATAAAATATGGGTTCTACTGTCCAATTACAATATAATTTTTATTTTCTTACAATATTCGGCTTGAGAACTTGTTGGTTCGACAGCAAGTTTAGAAGAGACCATTTTTTTATTACCAAATTTTTAATTACTAAATTTTACTATTAATGCTATAGGGGCCTCTAACTTTGAACATTTTAACTAATTAATTTACTATAATATTTGGTACGAAATTTGTTCATGGTTAGTGTCATTAATCTACTACAATAATTTTTCTTAATTTTAGGCTTGTCAAATTATAACAGAAATAGAAATCTTACTGTCACAAATTAGTTGTATAATGCAAGTTTAATGTATTTAACAAACTCAAATGAATATTTCCTTTAGGTACAACAACAGTTTCCAGTGCGTACGCGGCTTAGCTGTGATTATCAGATAAGTGTACAACTTTAACTTATTTATTTCGATGATTCTTTGTGCTTACTTTCAGGTTGGGACTTCATCATTTAATGGACTGCTGTTGATCGTTAAATTTGTGTTCCAGGCGACGTTTTTATGGAATCCAAACAGCTAGGCCATTTGCATTCCAGGTAGCAATTCTTAAATGTGTGTCATTATTTTTTCTTGTTAAGTTTGTATGAGCTACAACGAAGGTAGTCAATAACTTCTCTAGTTTTACTTGACGCATCCTTTATTCTTTTATCTTGGCTCATCGATATATTTTCTAGTGTTCCTAGTCTCTGTTCTTGTTTTTTCAGTAGCTCGCCCATAGATTCTAGTCTTTGGTGCTGCCCAGCCAGATGATAATTGATAGCGTTCAATTTCTGAAGTATTTCTTGCAGGACATGCTTTTCCTATCTCGGTGCGTTCTTGATATTTCCGTTCTGCTTAGCCATTTATGCATATGTTATGCCTTCTCTTACTTTGGCGCTACTTAGGGGGATTGGTTTGAGTAGGATTACATCCTAGGCTGAGCATTCTTACTTGTTTGATTTCTCTTGTTGCCTCTCATTCTTTGCAGCTCTTTCGCTACCTCGCAGATCCTTTCTTGCTAAGTTCCTCAATTATTTCTTCGTTTGAGTATGTCCATGTATGATGTAGCCCTCTTGCTCAGCTTGTTTTCATAGGTGAACCATTCGATATTTTGATCGGTGATTGCATTTGATAACATTCTGTAGGTTTCTGGGTCAAGTGCATTCTCTTTCCAAACGCTATTATTCAGTGCAGTAACTTTATATTTACCGTTTGGAACTAGCTTCATTATTTTTTTAATTATTTCGTATTCAATAACATTAAATATGTTAATGGGTGGAGGTCAACTGGTTGCAGTGGCCTCTCTTTCGGTAGCTGTGATACATTCTTATGTACCTGCACTAGGTCCGTGCGAATGACTGTTCAGGTCATTGGGATTGTGGTTTTCTGACGCTCTGTGTTGATTGGTCTACCTCAGACGAAGATTCTGCTTTTCTTTTTTTGTTTTGTCGTTTAGTTTTAATTTGTCTTCGTGTAAAACTCGTTTCGTACGCCAAATCATCTTCATCTGTTTCATAGATAGCTATAGTATTTTGTTTGGCTTGATTATTATTTTTATTGCAGCAATTTCTTCTTTAAGCTGTTGGACTTCTTTGAATAGCTGTTCATTGATTTTTATTAAGTTTCCCATCAATTTCTTTAAATCAGCTTTCTCTAGCGACATCGTAAATAAATTCCCTTTTGTTGTACACTCATTGCTTTAATGATTGGTTTATTGTTCGGGGTTCCTTCCCCTACCCAGATTTGGTCCGCGAATAGTATTTTATTTCCCAGCTACCCTCCGGCAAGCCGGTTAAAGAGTATTCCCCTATCCGCCACCTGGGGACGGGTCACGATGGGAGTTCGGCTTCTCCACACGGATTTATAATAATGTAGAATTTTTGGTTTTTTCACCGCGATGAACGTTTCACAAAAAATAGAATATTATACTGCCATCTATATTCCAAGAATGGAACCATCGACATAAAATGACGTCATCTAGCAAAATTTTTTAAGCAATGAGGCCATTAGTATTCTAGGTACACTGTACAAGTAAAGCATTTACGAAAAAATTCTAAGATTGTAATAAATTTGATTGTAATAAAGATTTAATTTTCTAGAAGTGTTGTCATTTTATTTTTTTAGATGAAGATTTTGATTAAACAACCCATTGTGTACCAAAATTCTTGTAAGATATATTTTTCGTCTTATAAATGAAGTGTGGTGTATTCGGGATTTATGTACATTCGTGATAAAAGAAAGTCTGGTGTTGGCCACAACATATACACTCCTAATGTTTTACCAATCTAAAAATCTGAACGGCGATTAAAAATTTAGAAAACCATAACGAGTGTGAATAGAAAAAATGAAGAATTATGAACTGTGCAAAATAAAAATCGGTCGAGTAAACACGAACTGGCTGTGCAGAAGATGTTCAATATTATAGTTTAGGAGGGTATCATTAAGGTAAGTATATCGTTAATACTTATTTAAATTATAATCACAGCTTCCACATGAGTCCTCCTATTACTGATGTTACAACGACAGCAAGATGTATTTGTTAATCAGACTTATATTTCACATAATTATATCTAATAATACAATTAATAGAACCTTTTATAATTAATTACATATGCTTTTTTATTAAAATTGAACTCAACATATTTAAATATTTTTAAACATAAATTGTGTCTTAGCTTTTAATAACCAACAATTTATTTCCAGCTTTTTTCAATTTCGACTGGCGAGAAAAAATTAAAACAAAAACTTATATACATTTTTTTCTGGTATACAAATGTCATTCTGAACCCTACTCGAGACTGCCTCTACAAATGTCATTTTTAATGGTGTATGTCTATGTATCATGATCGTACTATCAACAACCATTTATGTAGTTTTGAAAAATAATTTAATAAAATTCAATTTTTATTATATTTATTTTAAAAAAATTTGTGTTTTATATGGATGCGGTGATTATTTTGATGCTCCATAATATTATGTTACTCTTTATGTTATGAAGAAATTAAGAGATCAACTTTTTATTGTTTTCATTTGTTTTGACACTTGAGACAATCTCAATGTTAACTACTACGCCATTTCTACAATGACAGTTGTTACAATAGTTAACAATGTAAATCTCGTGAACGCAATCCGGCTCAACTAAGGCCAGATTGTATACCAAGGGTAGGATGTTGTAAGATCAATTTTTTCGATATTTATCGAATATTGTATCTCAATTGTATCTCACACGCTTTTCAATTTTGCTTTCAATATGGCGATCGCACGCTACTAGAATAAATTGTTTATTTATCTTTTTTTTGTTTTTCGATAAAGTATCACTCATAAAATACGTAGGTGATAGAATAAGAGTAGAAGGAAATGATGTTTTATTCGAATAGGTAGAAATCACAATAGAAGCAACATAGTTGAAAAATGGAAAAACGATAAATTTAATTTGTGAAGAAAGAGATGTAAATTTCGAAATAGATAGTATCGAAAAAAGTGATGTTACAACATCCCACCCCAGATATAACAAATTGTACCTAACAATATTTCTCGCATAAAACCCAACAAACAATTTTCGGTTCGTACCCAAAAGAGCACAATTTACGCACGCCATTCCTTACCCAATTAACATATGTTTCTGCATATAAAATACAAACGTATTTATTATAACGGTGTTACAAAATAATACACACAAATACAAGTATAATTATTCTTTTCTTGTTTGAGACTGACGCGCGACACCATATTTGAGCTAGAATTATTTTGTTTGTGTTATTTTATTACATGTCATTTTATTTTATATATAGAAATCGCATGTATGCGTTAAATACAATAAAGTTCGAGGTTACAAAGGGGTTGGAAATTGCGTAGCGAATCATTAAAATTTGCTAAGGCATTGTGATTATACCTTGATTAGTTCAAAGTATTATCAAAATTTTGATCACTGCAGCCTGATGAGACGACCGATACTAAAAATCTAATGTTTCACTAGTTCGAAACCAAGCTTTCAAAGGCTTGGTAACCTCACCATGATTGAAATGTTTTATTTATTTAGATTGGAAAATCATACTATTCATTAGGAGTTTAATTATTCGCACGGAAACTGCGTCTCAAATACGCACGGAATTTGCATTGTTTATATTTCATTTTTGCAAGGAGTTTGCGTAATGTTTTCAAATGGAATATTGTGCGCAAATGAAAGAGAAAAAGTACCGAATGTGACTTTTGCTGTCGAAAAGGGCCGCTTTCCGTACACATTGTTTGTTGGGAACGTACTCATTATAACTTTACGAAATGTCATTAATTAGACATTTCTCTACCGACAGGATGTCACAATAAATTATAACAACAACATACAACAAGGTAAAATATTTAATTATAAAAAATAAAACTTAAAAAAATAATAACAAAATTTAATAAATTTATTTTTATAACAACATTTACAGAAAATATAACAATACCGACGATAAGAAAACGGTACACGATATAGTCTCGGACCTACCTAATAAACGACTAGCATATCCAACAACAACGATCGATTCTAATTTCGTCTAACACACATTCATACAGGCACAAAAAGCAGACTTAGTGCCCAGGTGGCCATATTCCAGAACTTCTTTCAAAAATCATTTTCGAATCACATTTCCACCTAACATACCCAATCCCATCATAATCCGTTAAGAAATGACCGAGTTCCGTCCCAGGTTGCCTTATACAAGAACTCCTTCCAAACATCATTGTGTTTGATTCTGCCGATGATGGAAACTTTACAAAATTCAGGGGTTGCGAGTATTTGTGGCTGTTGGTATTGATCATGGTTCAAGTTGTGTTTGTTTATAGGGTAAGGAGAGTTTGAGCTACTAATAGGTTTTGTATAGTTTGCGTAGGAGTTACAAATTGTGTTCGTCGTAAATCTTTAACAACCTCCTGATTTATTGGGTTCATAAAGTTCTAATAGCTCTTTAGTTAAAATTGCTTTTGCTTAACGGAAACACGCATCGTCTCACATCTAAGAACGTTTGATTCTTTGAAACTCATGTTGAGCTGGGTTTGCATTATTTTGGATGTATCTATATGTGCGGAATTTTGTGGTTCAGAACATTTTTTCAGTTTTCTGCCAGAGACCCTTTCTAGGGGTATATTTCGCGCCCGTCACGTCAGCTGAAACTATATCAGCCGGAACCAAACCAACCAAGGCACATGCAGAACAATGCATTGTGCATACTATCCGAATGAAGTCAGTGGGGACAATCCGGACCATTCCTCAATAAACACTAAGCATTTTATTGCATAATGCACTATCTAAAATTTCAGGCGAGACCAATACTGTCGAACAGTCGGACCCATTTAAAGCCTGGTAATTGAAATTTTCGTGATCTTTAACGTTCTCACTTGATGATATGGATGTTTTGATAATTATTTTCATGAATTTACTGTGGTTTTTCGCTTCTTCGTTTTTTCTTTTACTAATGTCATTGGTTTACAACAACAATTACGATTACATAGTAATGAAACGGTCTTAAAATCAATTAAGACCCTATAAGAGATGTTGGAGACTGTAAAAAGACACCATATCAGTCCAAAGTACTCGTATCTAGTGATCTAAAGTCTTTATGTATTACTCTTTTGCCTTTCACTTGTGGTCACCTACAAACATAATTTTAAACACAATTAAGAGGATATCGAGCGATACGCTAATATTGGGATGACAGCGACCATAACATAATATTGAAATGTTACGAAGAATAGCGTTAAGTGAGAAAAATAAATTCGCCAAGGTGTTCAATTTTTGTTTAACTTTACTCATTTCATGTAATTTATCCGTTACGATTAAAATTCTTGTTAAGTATTTTTGTAAAGAAATTAACCAAATTCTACTAATCTGAAAAAATTTCTATTTATTTATGTCGCACGGAATTGTGCAGAGAAATAGACTTTATGGCACATATAGGCTGTTTTGCTGATACACTTTTTATAGGAATGTAAAATCAAAAACAAATCAAAATGCAAATAATGAGATGTACCTACATTTTTTAACATCTTATTGGAATTTATTTCTTTTGGGGCCTTAATTTATTTTGTTTTTTGCATTTTATTTGAATTTTTGATTGATGCTTGACGTAATGTGCAGATTTGTCACGCGCGAACTTGTATACTTGTAGCAATACATACAAGATTTAGGTAAACAAAATTAACCAGAACCAAAAAATTTTTTCCAGAAAATTTGAGTTTAGTGAAATACGAACTGCGTTGGTTCACGCTTATAAATATGTATATATCTATACATAATAATTTATGTGGAGATGAGAAACGTTGATTTAACTTTATTGTTATTTGGATGTCTATTTAATTGGTAAACAAGTTATATCATCGTGTGGCGCAATATACTTAATTCAAAAAAGTTCGTTGGACGTACAAAGCATTCATTTGATCTACTAGGTGTTCTATTCTTTAAAAATGCAGGCCGTTATACTTAACGAATTTGACAACAACTTCATGATAAACATCTATTTGAGAGCAAGCAATTAAGTTCTTGATATGCCATATATTCATAGCACGAGCTATAAATTGTATATATTTATCTATATGGCATGTTAAGAATTAATGAAATTCATTCAGAACGAAATGAAATTAAAATATATCGCAGATCAATCAGAACCAATTTATTTCTAACTAAATGTAAATATCATTCAAGTGATAACAAAACGATATTAAAGTAGGCAGTTGCGAACGGTTCCGCTCTGTACATATTGTACCCATGGGAATATTTGATCTATTGAACGTTTAGTATTAGACTAAAAGAGGAAAATAAGACTCCACAATCGAATCAATCGCGTTTATAAATTGTTTAACCTTTTAAAGATATTGTTATGATTTATGTGATAAAGTATTTTGTAACAGCAACAACGATCTATTTTTTCGGTATATATGCCTTGAAAATTTAATTGCAATTTATAAATAGGTGTCGAGAACAGAGCCCCTCGCTTTGTTTCGAAATTTCTGACATCTCTAGTTGTTCTCTTTGTATAATTCGCGGCTTTAGATGAAACCATGCCCAAATACGACAACACTTTATTTTCCATCAAAAAAACACAAGCCCTCTATCATAATCAATGTCTTATTGTGCATTTCTGCTGTCATTTGCAATATTTGAAGTTTGGCAACGCACACGATGCAAAATATCCTCAGGCATGTCGTTCTTATATATTTCACTCACAAATCGGATGCACTGTCAAATGTACAACTGTAGGTAGGGTGCCTTTCGTGGATCGCAAAGTAAAAGATGCGCAAAATCGCCTAGTTGCAGTTCACATAGCGACCCATCTGATACTAAGATACTTCGTCGTTTCCATTTTTCACACCGAAAACAGCCTTTGTTCACATATTTGCATATGTAATACTTGAATGACTTGAGGGGGTTAGGCTCATAGAATACAGCCTCAAAAGCTTTGGACAATATCACCGAATATGGCACAGTTCAACGATTGTCCACATTAACATCTTGCTCTTTGACCTTGTAACGTAAACCTTACGATTACTCTGAGCCGTGGTGGCACATGCTGGTACCGAGGTGATCAGGGCTAGGGTGGGAGGGGGAAGGTTTCGACACCACGAAGATTCTCCGTGTGCCCTTGTAGATGAAACATCACTCGCGATCTTCACTTGATGGTGGTGTATATATTCATGTTAAGAAAGATAAAAATAGAAAGAAAATCAATCTCGATGCTGGTTATGAAACACATTTGCGAAAAAAATATAGTTAAATGTCAATGATTCGCATACGCCACATACTATCGAAAAGAAATTAATTTGAGTGTTGAAAATGCGAAGTACATTACCTCACTAACTTATGTATAATGAGTATTAAATAATATTATTATGTCTATAGAAAATTTAAGAAAAAAAAAAAATAAGCGAAATTATAGATCGCAATGTAAAGGGTTTTCCAATAGAGTGATATGATTTATTTAAAAAAAAAACACACTAATTGTTAAGGAAATTGAAATGTTTTTTATTTAATGTGAAATACAATCGATACAATTAAGCTCTGAATAAAACGTAATTCAATAGCACGTTCAATATTGACTTGTAAAGCTTGAAGAGAGTTTGGTTTATTGCTAAAGACCAATGACTTCAAATAACCCTACAACAAATAGTTTAATGGTGTTAAATCACAACTTCTTGGAGGCCATTCAATATCACAATTTCTTGAAATAATCGAATCTCTAAACTTTTCTCGCAATAATTCAATTGTTGCACTTGCTGTGTGGCACGTAGCCCCGTCTTGTTGGAACCAAATGTTGTCAAGATCAACTTCTTCCAATTTCGGCCATAAAAAGTTGGTTATCATCGATCTATACCGATCTCCACTGACAGTAACGGTGTTACCAGCTTCATTTCGAAAAAAATATGGACCGATGACCACACCAGACCAAAAACCACACCAAACTGTCAATTTAGGTGAATGTAATGGTTTTTCATGAATAATTTGTGGATTTTCTTCGCACCAGAATCAACAGCTTAGTTTATTTCCGGCACTGCTCAGATGAAAGTGAGCCTCATCGGAGAAGATGTTTTTCTTAAAAAAATCGTTATCGTTTTCAAGTTGTTCCACGGTGGTCCAATGGCTTCATTTCTTGAGTGAGAACAATTTTATACGGATGCAAACTCAAATCTTTTCCCAAAATCCACCAGGTTGTGGTTTGAGACAGTCCCAATTCTTGAGAACGTCTTGGAATCGACAAATTGCGGTCTTCAGCAACACTTGCCTGAACGGCAGCAATATTTGCATTACTTCGAGCGTTTCTTTGCCTTATTGGCATTTGAACATCATATAAAGAAAATGTACGCTCAAAATTTTTAACAATTCGAAGAATAGCGAGCACACTTGGACGATTATTACGACTATAAAATGGCAAAAGCGCACGAAAAGTTGCAATCGGAGAACGATTATTTTGATAATAAAACTAAATATTTGTAAACGTTGTTCTTGCGTATATCTCACCATGATGAAATTATAAACATTACTGAATACAACGCAACAAAATATAACAGATAATGACATATTACAAATGGCCGAAACGTCACTTAAAAATCATATCATTCCTATTGGAAAACCCTACATAAGTTATATAATTATAAATTATGAAAGGTAAACAAATTCTTAAACTACTAAATATTAAAAAAAAAATTGAAAAATTGAAAATTGTTTACCAAATGGTCCGCCGCTGGTTGATGGAGTCCAATTCACTTTCCACTTGTTTACAGCAATAGTGTAACCATCCAATTCCATACTCGCGTTTTCTATGGATCGCTATTGCGGTCACAAATGCCAATCCTGACGAGTTGTATTATTTTCCAGAGCTCAAAATGGTTACCGTAGCTTGAAATGTGTTGCTTTCCGTTGATAGCACGGTATTTATCTTTTCCCACGCGCAATTTAACCATTTCCGTGCATGCCAATTAACACTGTTATAAATTGCCACCGCCGGTTGATGGTGGATATAGTCGTTTGGAAGAAATTGTACCCCCACTTTATTTTTCCAAGGCAAATATCCACACGTATACCGCTCGCGTTTAACTCCCGTTTTATGTATTTACCAAGCTTCCCGTTTTATGTATTTATCGCAAACATATTTTTTTAAAGTTACGTTTAATTTTTTTTTTTACCCCTTTACATATACATATTTGTATGTAAAAGAAGTAGTTTTGGCATTAAGTTTATTTTTGGTACATTTTGTTTTGCTTAAATTTTATAAAGTGTGCGTGGTGGAACTAGTCACAAATGTAAATTGTTAATATTTTTTTTTTTTACTATTTGACTCGATTCAACGGGCGCTTTCAGTACGCGTATTTTGATCCAGAATTGGGAGACGAAACCACAAATTTGTGTATACGTATACGACGTATAATACGCGTAACAAATGACAGCACACTTATTCAAAATTGTGTATTATACGTCGTAGACGTATACACAAATTTGTGGTTTCGTCTCCCAATTCTGGATCAAAATACTCGTACAGGAGACCCAACAGTTGTTGGCAACATGTTGAGTAAAATCTCGGCCAACGTTATGAAAATGTTTAGCACTATGCAATTTTTAAATCAAATCGGCGGTGATTTCACTAATCATGATAGGGGACCTGAAAGCACCCAATATCGCTGCATTCAACTATCTTCCGATATCTCGTTTCATCTGTTTTTCATAACCCGAAAGAAACTATCATCGTCGCGAGCTTTAAAAATCCCGTCCAAATCACCAATTTCAGCCAATTTTTTCTTTTTCTTTCTGTTTTTGTTTTTTTATATATTTATATCCCTTTTCAACCTACAAAAAGGTTCAATTTAAGTTCAAACCAGTTTAAGGGTTGTTCGAGACTACAAAAAAGAAAATAAAAAAACGTGACGTTTTATTTTTTAGTTTTTGTTATGATAAAAACAAAATAAAAGAGAACAACGAAAATCGTGTTGTTTGAAACCGTGTAATTTGAAAAAATTGGTATCCGTGTTCTTCGAAATCGTGTTCTTCAAATACCGTGCTCTTGGAGGGTTACCTGGGCCCCTATTTGGGAAATCGAATTCGATCAATCGAACGACATTTTCGAATCATCGGTATTTGGGAATTCGAAATCGAATTTTGTTTAAACGAAAACGTATAACAAGAAACGATCGAAAATTTCCCTTATTGGGCAATTCGATTACGAGCAATAATTCTACGATCATGAACGAATTTTTATTCGTAGTTAGTTTTGTTCACGAAGGCGAACACAAAGAGCAAAATTTTAAAATGTTAGGACGTTGATTTTATGTATATATTTACAATATATTTAAAATAATGAATTAGATAATGAAATGAATTAAATAAAAATATATTTTTATAAAAATAATCATTTTTTTATTTATGTAATGGATCTCCTCGTTGATTATTTCTTGCCTGTCGAATGGCTATGGCACATTAAAGTGAAGACATATACATATTATGTAGCGTTACGCATACGTTCACTATTTGAACTGCTTTTTTTTTGGAGTGTAACGTAATTCTCTTGCACTTAATAGACATATGAATCTAGATCCCAATACATCTTTCTATGATGCTTCGTGTTTAAATGATGGAGTGATGGTGTATGAAAAGATAGACATTGCGAACAGGTTAAACAAGTATTTTGTGGATATTGTAGAGATACCGGAGGAACAAGACAATGTGGATATAGCATATGATGGAGGAATAATTGAGCATGTGGGCATGGTACAGGAGGACTACCTAGATAAAATAGTTGTTAGAGTTAGAGTTGTTAACAGTGAAATAGAGTTAGAGTTGTTAACAGTGGAAAATACGTTGTATATGAACGTAATGACTATTATTTTTAGGCTTGATAAAAATTTGTTACCATTATATTTATGTCAGTTGTTGTATAGGAGACAGGATGTGCATAGTCATGATACTAGGCATAAGAATAAGTTTTATTTAGAGTTTGAAAGACAATCTATATCGATGTATAATGAATTACCGGAAAATATAAGAAATTGTAGAACTATAAAGGATTTTAGAACAGAATTGTTAAAAGAAATTTTATAATTATTAAGTAGATGATGTATATTGTACTGTAAACTGGAAAATTAGCTTTGAAAAAAATAAAATAAATTATTGTCTTTCACGGACACCAAACAAAAATATAATTGAAATTAAACGTCAAAATACTGTCAAGATTTAAATTATTATTACAGGTATAATGATTAATAAATAATTTCCCTAGTGTTTATTTGGCAGCGTAAGTTTTTATTTTCGATCGAATTCCCAAATACCAAATCATGTTCGAATCGAATTGATCAATCGAATCGAAAACCAATCCGAATCGATTTGCCAAATAGGCCCCCTGTATTTCATATAAGACAGGTGGTGCAGTGGTAAAAGCTTCGGCGCTTGGGGCGGGAGGTACTGGATTCGAATCACACTGGAGTTTGCAATTGCCAGGAGATGGTTCTTACGAAAAAAAAAATTGGGAAAACCCGCCGGAAAAGTTGGAAAATTTTGAAAATCGAAAAATTGTTTCTCAGTTGAGAACGGCTTAACCGATTTGGCCTAATCTGTTTTTCTTGTGCTCGCAATTGCGGTGGAGATGGTTCTTGCGAAAGAAAATTTTGGGAAAATCCACCGGAAAAGTCGGAAAATTTTGAAAATCCAAAAATGATGTTTTTCAGTTGAGAACGCGGCTAAACCGATTTAGCTCAATCTTTTTATGTTGTGTTCGCAATTGCTAGAAGATGGTTCTTACGAAAGAAAATTTTTGAAAATCCACCGGAAAATTCAGAAAATTTGGAAAATCGAAAAATGATGATTTTCAGGTGAGAACGGGTGAACCAATTTGACTGCCAGGAGATGGTTCTTAAGACAGAAATATTTGGGAAAATCTACGGCAAAAGTTGGAAAATTCGGAAAATCGAAAAATGATGTTTTTCAGTTGAGAACGGCTGAACTGATTTGGCTTAATCTTCTTTTATTGTGTTCGCAATTGCGAGGAGATGGTTCTTAAGAAAGAAAAATTTTGGAAAATCTACCGGAAAAGTCGGAAAATTTCGAAAAATGATATTTTTCTGTTGAGAACGCGGCTAAACCGATTTGGCTCAATCTATTTTGTTGTATTTGCAATTGCCAGGAGATATTTCTTAAGAAAGAAAATTTTGGGAAAATACACCGGAAAAGTTGAAATTTTCGGAAAATCGAAAAATTATGTTTGTCAGTTGAGAAAGGCTGAACCGATTTGGCTCAACTTTTTTGTTGTGTTTGGTATTGCCAGGAGATCGTTTAAGAAAGGAAATTTTGGAAAAATCTACCGGAAAAGTTGGAAAATTCGGAAAATCGAAAAATAATCGCTTGATCGTTCCATATTGCACACTTCTCCGTAGCTCCATTAAGCCCATTAAATATGTCTGCAAATATAGGTAAACGAAGGTAGCGACCTGGCAGTGTTCGGCATTGCTGCTCTGGATGCAAATATCGAAGTGTGAAGATTCCAATTGGGCGTTATGTCAGTTGCAATGAGGCGATTTGGAGTATTTTCTCATTTGCAATACACGAACGTCATCTCATTGTTCAACATTTTTCGGTGCACTGGACAACGTATCTATTTCACGGAAACTAATGCAGCACAACGAGTAGAACGACCACCAGGTACAACACTCACGAATTTCCTCGATGTTTGAAAAAGCGATCCGCTCGCACGAACTCTGCTTTACTGGGAAATGTCATTCTATTATTCTTGGTACCAGTAGACGAAGTAGTTTCAACGGCGAAAGAATGGTCAACCTGTTGTAGGATGCGTCGATGTGTATTCGACTGATGGCCGTGTGTACACCGTTCATCCACGACAAGACGAATGCTTCTATCTCTGTTTGCTTTTGTTCCATGTTCGTGGTCCTACTTCGTACTATATGGTGTGTTGTGCGCCACTTATCGAGAGGCTTGCCATCGTCTGAATTTACTGGAAAACGACTCACATTGGCGCTCAACACTCGCGGATGCCACTGTTTCTGCGCCGGCAAATCAAATTCGTACATTGTTCGCAATCATCATAGCAACGTGTCATTCGAATGTATTGGAATGCGACGAGATACGCAATGAAGCTTCCACCTTGATCGAAGACATGTGCGTGCTTATGTGCTATTTGTCGAAATTGAGTATGCCAGCATCAATTCGTTCGATGCATGATGCATTTCATCGTGAATTGCAACGAAAGCGAGTGTAAGATCGCGATTCAATGGGCCAAATAGTACAAGCGAATGTCCCGCTTTTGAATGTGCAGCAAAATAACGTGTACGACGCATTGATGAAGGCAGTAGACGAAGGAAACGGCGGAATGTTTTTCTTCGATGCTCCCGGTGGAACAGGTAAATCCTTAATGACAATTTAGCCACAATTCGCTCGAGATCTCAAATAGCGTTAGCTGTTGCATATCATCTGGAATTGTAGCCATATTGCTGGATGTCGGCGGAACGGCACACTCTGCATTGAAATTGCCGATGAATATTCACACGAATGACATGTCAGTATGCTCAATTGTCAAGAACTTCGCGGTGGCCAAGGTGATGATTTTTCATTCTTGCAATATGCAAGACCTGGGACAGGTCTGGGACGCATAATGGCACATAAACGATCATTGGAAGCGGTCAATCGAACGATGAAGGATTTACGAAGTGACCCCAGACATTTTGGTGGAACAATGATTCTGCTGGCCGGCGTCTTTCGTCAAACGCTGCCTTTCATTCCGAAATAAACAGCTGCAGATGAACTTAACGCATGTCTGAAATCGTCGAGATTGTGGAGCTATGTGAAAAAATTGCAGTTGACCACGAACATGAGAGTCGCATTATAGAACGACTCATCAACTGCTGATTTTTCCAATATCTGTTAGCGCTTGGCAATGGTCAAATTCCTGTTGATGTTTTGACACGTAATCACATCGCGGAGATGAATGTATTCTTCAGAACAGAGCTGCTTTTGGTTCAAAAGAATGCAAGCCGTTTCAAGACGTTTCAATTCATACACAATAACAACAGCCACTTCGTCAATTGCTGACGAATTAAATGTTGTTGCGTGTTCACCCGCCGGCGTTTTGTTAGCCCCGATGACGATGTTATGGCTGTCGGATGGCATCCGATCCAACGCAATTCTGAACAATTTGATCAATCCGTTGTTCTGATGAAGAAGTGTTTGCAATGCTCCAAAAATGGCTCGCTTCTTTGTTGGATTGTGAGCACAACGTTATTTAACTTCAGCATCCGAATGGCCCCTGTAATAAATTTGTAAGAGTTGATTGGCCGCATCCGGCAATAGCTCTCTTAAATGATATATTTACCCTGAAACCTGCAATGGTGATGTGAAATTGGCTGTAATGATTTTAATGTGTGCAACGGCGAATGATGCGGAAGAGAATTGTGTTGTAACTACCTTGTAAGTGGGCATGAAATTGTCCCGTAGAATATGCGTTGCAGAAAATGACGTCATTTGGAAGCAACTGTTGTATTTTTGGCTGTTGGCTAAGATATGGGTAGAATTACGTCCCGTTTGAAACTAATGAGCATAATGGCTCTGGTCGCCAAACCAACGCCTTACAATGTAGACAACGGACTAACATCTCTTCAACCATTACTGATCTGTCTGCACTGTAATCGATTTTTGAATCCAGGTTTACAGGAGCACCTCGTCGGCCCAGTTATGTCTAAGCCTGCAAAGTCAATTAAAATGATCAAAATGATTGTTCGCAAAATGTAATTAAATTCGCTTTAACAAAATCTCTTCTCAAAATCCACTAACTTTTTTACGAAAAAAACAATTTTAAATCTATTGTGTGAATACTCGAAACAGAAATATGTATTGCATGGCGCAGCAGACTGTCAAAGGACCGGTCCGCTGCCAACGCCATCTATTGAAAATAATCCGAAATGACTATACATATATAAATGAATGCTTATCGAAACACAATTCTCATTGGTGGTGTTAAATATATTCCCATACAATATTTCCATACAAAACGTAATGTTCGATTTTTTAGATTTTTCGGTCCTGGGATTTTTCGGAACTTTCTTCGTTTTTTTTCGATTTTCCGGGTTCACGGATTTTGTACATTTTTCCGATTTTTTTTTCATTTTCCAGTTGTTCGTTTGGGTTATTCCGAATTTTCCTAAACCACCCCAGTATTGACACGACTAAAACAAAAAAAGAATCATCCAAATCGGTGAAGCCGTTTTCGAGTTTTTGAGAGGCTAACGTACGGCAGTTGATTTTTATATATATGTCTATGTAAATATATACACCCGCGAGCAACTAAATCGACTCAAACCTTCAGCACTCACAGAAAGACGATTTTTTTGAAAGCCTCTTTTTACTTTAAAATTACACTATTTGCATGAAAATTATTTCAGTACTTTTTTATAATGAATTTGGAATGAACACGCTACCAAAATAATTGATGATTATGAATTTTTTTTTGGGAATATTTAAATTTAAATTACAACAAAAATGCCAAGAAAATCAAAACATTTTTGTTGGTTAATACTTAGTAATGTCCCATCCCCATTGTCCTTATTAAGATTTTGACAAAAATTTGGGAGATCGCTGCCCACACTTCAACCAACGCAATCTTGAGGTCACTGTTGTTAGATGGTACCGGGTTTCTAGCTCGGACGCTCCGTTTTAGTTCGTCTGGACTGAGGGCTGGCCACTTCATCGACTCGAGTCCAACCTCATCACGTTAGAACGACAAATCGATCGTTCCGCGCAGATGAACACCGATACCGGCTGGTATGTAGTCTCCGATTGAAGTTCCCTGAAACTAGTTTCCTGAAACGTTCTGGTTGCTCTTGGGAGAGCAGATTGACTAATGTTCAGCTGACGAGTGACTTCTTGTTGACTGCATTCTTCTTACAATAAAGCAACAACTTGTGCGGCCTTTTCTATTAGACATTTGTTCAGGTCAACGTCTGTAAGTGACTGATGTAAATATCGGTCAACGTCGTATTATACAGAAGATTGCAACACGCCAATTGTTTTCACCGAAACATCTCATTTTGCTACGAATGCTTTAATTTGAAAAGTACTGTATAGATTTTAATGATAATAAAATACTAAGATGTCAAAAAAAGTTGTTTTAAGAAAATCGGTTATCATTTTAAAAAAATACGCCTTTTTGTACACGCGGAGGTTTGATTCGATCTAGTTGCTCGCGAGTGTTAATTATGTCACGAGGATCGATGTTGGGGATCTTCTCATCTACATACATCATATAAATTAATTTCACTACTTTCTGTTGTTCTTGTTAGTAAGCTCGTCCTGAGTGAATTAAATCTAAAAAGTATTTTTTTTTGGAATTTTCAGTACCAAGAGCATTTTTTAATTTGCTCGAGAATGTTTAATTTAAAATGTTTAGGAAGTTGAAAAGTATTAATTAAGACATGATGTGAAATAATAACAGGCTGTAGGAACAGGATCAGCATTTTCCGGTACATCTCGTCCAATACTTGGCCCTACAGTCCAATCAATCAATTACACTTTTCTGTTAATTTGTGTAGCTACACTTTCTACTAATTTCAATTTGGGGCAACTTGGAGTGAGAATTTGTTGTGCAATTTTGCGGCCGATCCACACAAACGCAAAACTCCGATCTACACATTTCTACTGACTTAATTATACAAACGGTAATAGCAAATAAGTCAAGGACACTAATCTACAAGAAAATTTCCTTTCTTCATCGTTTTCTATGAAATTCATTGCATATAATTTTCAGAAAACACAAAGGTTACGAACAATATACGTCATCAATAATTCTATAGAGAAATCACGGCCACCCATTATTAAAATTTTTATTAAAATATTTCGATTTGTACTTTGCTGATTTCAAAATCTTTTATCGAGAAATAAGTTTATTTCTTTCTTCAAGATTTTTTTTTATAAATAAATTAAATATCGATATTTTAAATTTTAATTCAGGAGAATCGTCTAAATTTTTTATTTTACATGTGAGTGACAATAATAATTCACAGATCTAATATTTAAATTAAGTAAAAATTATAATATTTTTATTGTTGCTAGACAGCCAGAATTTCTTTGATATTTCAACACGACGCGAAACACTATAGTACATAGATGTATAAATAAAAAAAAACTGGGATGATGGTGGGGAGTACCTACCAATTTGACTTTTGATGTCGCTAATATCTTCTGTTGAAGATTAATTCATTTCTATTGTATTAATGATTTTCTTATTCTTCACACAACAACAAAAAATTTTGCTCTCCCCATGGAGGGGATATTACGTAATTCGTATACTACTAATTTTTTCTTATTGTGTGCATAATGTACCATTTTCCCTAAAAACATAAACGCGTGGAGCAGCAAAGAGAAGGATCGAAATTGGCGATGTATTTGTGTTAACAAACATTCTTGCAAAAAAAAAAAAAAAAATTGTCTGTTTATATAAAAAGAGTTGCAATTCTGTAGCGTGATAGTAAATTCGAAATTGTTGAATCAACAAGTAGCCAGAGATATATACTAAAATATTTAACAGTGTAGTGAAATATTAAGTTTTTTATTTTTGTGTTTTGAATACGTCAAGTTTTTGAGTGATAAATATCGTTCTTCCTATTTCAGTAGTTAACTTATATTATAACATAAGGTAAGCTAAGTGGGTTTTTAAAAAATATTTAAAGTTTTTTTTTTTTTTTGATAAAATAATGAGTGAATCCGTGTTTAAAAAATGTCAGTTTAAAAACAAAATATACAAAATT
Source organism: Nephrotoma flavescens (assembly GCA_932526605.1). NCBI lineage: Eukaryota > Metazoa > Arthropoda > Insecta > Diptera > Tipulidae > Nephrotoma > Nephrotoma flavescens. The sequence continues at coordinate 21,133,300 of OW052221.1, read as the reverse complement.
ACGTTAAAAATTTTGTGAGGTTTACGAGTTTGCTATAATTTGAAAATGTCCTTTATTGGTTTCCGAACAAATTGTGGCATTTATTGTTTAAAAATTTTATAAGTTTTCACCAAAGTTATTTATATTTTTAACAAAATTAAAGAAGAATGTGGATAGTGAAAATTTTGTAAAAGTGAACACTTTGATATTTGAAAGACTTAATTTATCCTTAACAGTTATTTCCGTATCTATAGTGCATGAATCGTTTGTATAGTGAAAAAATGCGTAAATCATTCCGTGCAATAAAGTCGTTCTACTTTAATAGAAAAAGATCTATTTTTATATTTTTTATTTGCACAACAGGCACAGACATTTTATTATACGATTTCTTTAATCAGAAACGTCAACAAAATCAGAATCAAAAAATTATTCATTTCTTTGGTCTCTTCTATCTTGTAGAGCGCTAATAAAATAATTTAGGATACAATTTGATGTGTAGGTTGCAAATTAATTAAAATAAATATTATATTATAAATTATATGAATGATAATTATACTTTGAGATTTTATATTTCAAAGGCATCATAATCAATAAAATTTACAAGCTGTCGGCATATACGTTCTATTTAATTAAGCTTAGAAGAAATTTAACAGACGTCGGTATTATTTTTTTGCTTCTGTAATAATTTTAAATAATTTGTTCGTACCTATCAGATTTTTGAAGTTGTGTTGGAGCTCAATTGGAGTGAAAACATGAACGGTGACGGTTTATTTATTTATTTCAGCTAAATTGCGAAATTTTCAATAAACTCGAGCAATCAGGTCATCCGTTTGTAGAACTCAGATTTATCACACTATTTAAATGTTTATTTTCTTACAGTTAATATAAATATAATTCTGAATTTATTTTAGAGAGGTCTGAGGTCTAATGAATACTAACGTTTTCTTTTTTATTTTTGGTATTTTTGTTCGTTTTTTTCATGACACGCTGCATGTATTGCATAATTAAATAACCCGGGCTGCAAATGGTTCGAATACTTACTAGATTTAAATCTTCTGTCTCTCTCGCTAAAATATTTGCTTAGTTAAAATGTTTAAAATGTAAACCGCCTCATTATTCAACACCCAGTGATTGAAATGAACGATTCGCGTCATCGAAAACAAGTCGGTTTGTTAATCAATCGACCCATTTTCGACATAAGTTGTTCATTGCGGCTCGGTGAAAATGATATTCGTTTGTGAGGTACTTTAATTAATCAATCGGTAGGAATAATATTGGGTTGTGATGATCCTCATTAAATACAAATATTGTACGCCGTGGGTCATCTATACTGAAACCCAAGTGCCTTAGAAAGTTCATCAAAAAAAGCTGATTAAAACTGTGCGCCTCGATCGGCCACAATGCTTGAAGGTAAGCTGAACCGACTTATTCTCTTCTAATGTTCGGACTTGTTGTTGATTCAGGCTAGCGTGCATATCGGACGATCATCTTTAAACAATACATATTGTCTTCTGACGGAGGTAAAGGCCCCTATAATGTCGATCTGAAGTTTGTCAAACCGTTTGCTGGTCACTTCGTACGTATCAATTTTGCTCTTAACATGCATTATCATTTTAGAAGTATTTCTTGGTTTAGGTATTGATGGCCAAATACATTTTATTCAAATTTGTTTTGCAGTTGTTTTAATGCTGGGATGAGAAATGTTTTTGGAAATTTTGGTATGCATTGCACGGGCGCTGAGTGCCAATTGAAACATAACTCAAAATATATTTCTCGGTTCCAAATAGTGGGAATTTTTGAAAAATGAAAGTTAAGTTTGATTCCATAAGCACTGCGACTTCTAAATCGCGCATTTGTATTTCAGCTCGTCGCGTGTCGAATATGTTTTGATGAAGCCTTGTCCAAGTTTTGGCGTATTGAAAATGTTAGCGGCTCATGCTCTGACAGTAAAATAAATTCTGTTTCTTCAATGCAATTTTAATAATTCTATAATAATTCCCTATAGTACGTAAGCACGGAGTTTTGCCGTCGTCCAATTTCCGCGAACGGCAAAACAGAGGTTGCCAACATATTCCGTTAGTTCTTATAATACAGCTCCTATTGCTGTGTTTGGTCCTTCGTCATAGGTCGCAAATTTAGCGTTCGGGATCGGACACGCTAGTTGGGTACAATTCCCAACTTGCTTTGCACAATTCGAATGCCTTGATTGTCTCACCATTCCATGAAACCGCATCTTATTGGATTATTTTTAGCTGGTTGTTGGCTCCAATAAAGTTCGATGCATTGTCACTGTACATATCACTACGCACAATCCACATCTTGAACGAAATCTTTTCAATGCGACAATAAACGTTTTTGAAGGAAAACGGTGGCAAGGCGGACAAAGATCGCCATGTAATCTTAGAAAGACTTTAGAAAATAACTCTAACTAATGCTGCGTGCTTCATGCCGATTTTTTTGTCTATATTTCCAACTAACTATGAACTAACCATCAATAGTTCATACCAATCGTTCAAAGATGGCACAAAACAAACCGCATCTGATGTTTAATTAAAATCTGCTGCAAAACATTTCTAATCTGTTTCCAGTTTAGAACTAAATATCGGGAAGATTTTGGTTTATAAATATTAGAGACATCTAGCAATACCTGGGTGAACCAATGATCAATTTAGTTAGTCGGAAATTTAGACAAAAACATCGGCGTCAAGAGCGAGAGATAGAATTTATATGTATTCGACCATACTCAGAATAAGAACAATAAAAATAATAACAGAAATTGCGTTTGAATTTTGCTGTCACTTAAAAAAAATAACCGAGCAAAAATTTTCGTCCAGGAATAAAAAACTTAACAATTATAACAACAAAACTCAAACAAATTTTTGTGCGTTGGATGTAATATTCATGTTTATTATTTTATATATGGGAATTTGGAATTATTCGTGTATTTTATCTTTTCTATTTATAAAATATTCATCTACTCATATACTAATATGAATATAAAATCAAAAATAATTTTCACTACATTGTAGAATTGTATTTTTCTAAACCTAACCAAAAAATAATTTTTCGAATTGCGGTAATTTTTATAATTTTAAATACTAATATTTGTTAATATATAATACGTTTATACTCAAAACTATTGTAGTAGTGTACTAATGTACAAATATTACAAAAAATATATGAATGAACTTAATATTTTAAGTATTCTATAGCCGAAAAGTCAAATTGGAATAAAAATCCTGTTATTTCTTTTATCCCATCTATAGTTGATCCTTCACGCACACAGCATAGGATACTATTCAATCAAATGTCAAAATAAGTTGTTACTAGTGACGCATAGATGGCGTTATTCTAAAAATGTGTCAATCCATCGTGGTATAGTTGTTGATTTTTATTTTTGTTTACTAGATTTTGTTTACTTACTGACCCTTTCTCGTGGTTTCTCATGGTTTTTCGTTGTTCTTCATTTTGTTATTGGTATGGAGTTGCTGTATTTTATCTGCATCAAGTTATTCTTGTCTTGTTCTTGTTATTTAACTGTATTTGATGATCAGCAAGTTCTTATTTAGCCTCGAAGGAGCAATGTACGATTAGACAGCTTGCATTTGTGTTTGCTTGGTTTGTGGAGCTTATAATGAGAAGAAGTACTTGTGTTCTAGTCTCACTTACTCACTTTACAAAAAATTTTTCACTTATTATTCTTTTATTGATCACCTTTTGAAAATCAAAACTTTTCTGCCAAAATAAAAATATATTTTTTCTACGATCCAACCAGCATCACAAATTTTGAAAATCAAGATCAAACCAAAAAACAAAATAACAACTAACGCAATTGATTGTATACTAAGACAGAATTGACGAAGAGTAACCTGAGATGAACGTACGTCGTTACAATGATAAATTCCTAATGGTTTGTTGTTTAAGTCTCGCAGTTCTTAACTAAAACGGTTTCTCCTATACGTGGTAAATATGCGGACGGGACCTCAAGTTATACTGGTTACTGAATTTTTGATAAGCTGTTCGCAAGTGATCGATTACGATTCGTTGTATTATGGCAAGATTTTCCATGGTAGATAAGTCGATCTTCCGATCATCCAAGGAATGAAGTTGGCGAGGAATTTCATATTGGGCTGATCAAAAGTCAGGTGAATTGCGTCGTGGTTTCGTGAACCGCATTTCTAAGAGCCGATCCGATAAGGAATTCCGTTGAACAAAACTTTTTTTTTGCGTTATCGTTTACAATAATTTCAGGAACCGAGAAAACGCTAAAAAGACGATTTTCGTAAAATTGACGTTAGATTCACGAGAAAATTGATGATTTTCATTTGAGATAGGGGTTTGATTATAATTGGGACGCGTAAAATTCGATTTCAGATCGTTACCAAATTGTGTTGAAGTTGACGTCAACGGTAAAGTAGCCATAAAAGACTGAGACAAAGGTTTCCAACCCTGTTCCGCTATGTCCGACGAGTGAATAAGTTTTCGAAGTTCAAATCAGGTATGATTCCAGTCCTATTCCAAGGGTCTTCGTATATACAATATATTGATGGAATAATTCATCGACGCAATCAATATTCAAATCAGTCTGTTTGTCCTGGAATCCAGCGCACGTGTTATGACGCATGATTGAAATTACTTCTAAATCCGTCAGTGGTATTTCCATCTGAATTTGGACGGTAAATATTTTATCATGATAAAAGTCGTAGAAATTTTCTTGATACTTTGATGAAATTTCGGTTTTCCATTTGCGAGCGACTATCGCCGACCGTTTGAGGACCTTGGAAACATTTTTTTAATCCGGCTTTTAATCTGTCCCAAGATATCTGAGGATTGCGCGGTATGAAAGTCCAGGTGTTGGCTTTCAAATTCTTTTAATATGAATCCCCTTTACCGCTGTAGGGATATTCAAGTGATTTAGTCTACCTTCTACATGTAGCAACCGGGAATTGGGTTTATCGAAACTCTACGATTTTACCATCCTTTCTGTGGCTCACTATAAATAAAACATATGTTTACAGAAATTTTTTCTACTTCTCGCTTGGGATTTTTCTGAGACTGCTTATGAGGTCAATTCGGAACTAATACAGGAATAATTGCATTCTCTTATTCGGACCTTCCAATTTTTCGGTATAAGACTGGTTGATCTAATGTCACGCTTATCCTTTACTGAATAAACAAAATTTGCTTGAATGTTCACCATTGTATACAAATACTACTACAGTAGTTTAGTGAAAACACTGCGATGGAATAACAGCGAAAGATAATTACCCGAGAATTATTAGTTGTGTTAAAAGTGAAATTATTTGAGTAAATTGTAAATGGCGTAAAGTGATTTATAAACAATTTTGGAAATTTTTGTTGTCGACACGAATCGATTTTGACAGTGAATCTTGCATGCTTATCAACAGATGTCACTAATTTTTTAAATGTTTGTTGAATGTTTATGCCGATATCTTTCAGTAGAGGTTTTTATTAAAACACAATTTACAGATTGTAAAACAGGATTATGTCAAAGTCTCGGATAGTCTCGAACTTAAAAGTCCAATCGGTCAATCAATTATTGTGAGTAGGTAATTCATGTGTTATGATCCATTAAAGTGTTTCAAACTGCAAATCGACGTCATTTAGAAGTTCAAAATCCTCTATACTGATTAAATAAAACTCAATTTTTAGTTGCTATAATTTATAAATATAAATGCAAATCACATTTTAAGATATACGTATACCACAATATCTTATCAAATGTAATTGGCTTCAAAAACAATTACCACAAAAATTCCGTCTAATCCGAAATCTTATAAAATATAATTATTTCCAATCGAAAGAGAAAGTCTTTGTCTACATAAATCAAAATCACAGAAGAATTAGCACACAAATTTGTAGGAGGTGAAACCGCGATATTTCATTCTAGCACGCTCGATCAAAAAATGTGTCAATCAAATCATACACGAAATTCATTTAAATCAAAAATTAAAAATCAATAAGACTTATCGCGTACGCTTTTTTGTGTGAAGCGCGAAGAAGTCGAACAAAAAAAAATTATTTGAGTGATTTATAATTGAACAAGTTATGTTTTTTTTTTTTTATTTATTTCTTATTAATAAGATTTTTTTGTGTTACTACTGTTGCTAAGAGCAAACGAATTGATTGAGTTAAAAAAATATTGTTGTACATGCTCTGTTACCAAGGAATATAGGGAGAGATGAAGATCTAGCGTATTAACGAATAGTTTTTGCATTCACCGCGTGTAGTGTTGTACGTTGGACATGACATTCAAATTTAAACTTGTAAAACGAAATAAACGTGATATATTTATGTGATTGATTTGAATAAATTAAATGTCAATTCAGAAGTCAAATGCCACCTCTAACAGGTGATTGTAATGCGGCATCATTAAATCAGTGCTTTTGTTAAAGTGGATATTTAAAATCAAGTTACTTTTCTAGATAAATGTAAAACATGTGCATATAGATCTGATAATCTAATTGTTATTCAAGGATGAGATGAAGGTAAACCACTTTCCATAAAGATGTAATCATATTAGATATCTAAATAAATCTGACTTTATCTCAATTCTCGTACCATATACAAGTATATAGTGTGTCTAGATAAGAAATTAGCACATCAAATTAGCTCAAATTAGCAACGTTATCATTCCGAGATGATTAAGATATTTACGTAGATATGCGGTATACTGGAGGAAAGTGATGATTAAGACGAATGACTATATTATTGCACGTATGGTATCTATTATACCGTTAGGAAATGTGATTTAATCTGGTGTACCAGAATGACCTTACTTTCTCTGTTCCGGTGTTAGTCGGAATGTTGATCATTAACTTAAATAAAACATATTGTTACTCAGCAGGTTATTACCGTATGGTAACGAAACAGACAAAATAAATATTCGATGATTGGAAAATTACCAAGCAACCGATCGTTCAACTCTTTACGGGGGGTAAAGATTTATATACACTTACGTTAAACTCAGTGGTTACAACAACAGGTGGAGAACTTAGATAAAAGATATGAGAGCTACCAGTAGTATTTATTAATAAAATTTTCCATGGTATATTTCCATATATGATTTGGTTGAGTATTCGAATTAATTTGCTGATTTTGTTACGAATTTTGGGCGTTCGATACGGATTCTTAATAAATTTTGAAAATAAACTAATCAGCGTTTATAGTTCCAAAATTTATTTACCAACACCGCCTTTAACTTATTCAACAAATTATTCACTTCTTATTTCGTACTGATCAAAATCAAATTAAAACTGTGGCTGTATTCCTATTAACCTTTTCAGATGCGTTGGTCTACGGAGAGTTTTTAATTCGATGTACACCGTATTTTTTCAGTAAACTTTTGATAATAACTGAAATAAATTTATGATCATTGTCCGTTAAAATTCGGAAAACATAACTATTCTAGGAAAATTGCCGTAGATTGAGCACGCAGGCTTGCGCGGTAGCTTGTAAAGCGGTTCGAATCAAATAAATCTGAAAATGTATTAATCTAGGATAAGGAAAAAAAATTCAAATTTATAAAAGTGAAAAGACTTAAGTAGGTCATGTTCCCCATCACCACAGGTTTAATTATATAGAAAGGGTCTTTCAATAAGGAGGCTCGATTTTTAAATGTAAATTAAAAAAATTGTGTGTGAGATATCCACATGCCCCATTTGATCCCATTTGAAAGTATATTTTATTGTATTAAGTATGAAATATAACGTCGTTCAAATGTCCGCCGCCGTCCACTTTGTCGCATATAAATCTGGCTGAATTTGCTAGATGGCGTTTGATATGCTGATTTTGAGAACATCAATTGTCTACGGTTTTTTCGCTTATAACTGCGAATTAAAATATTCCCAAAGAAATAATTGTAAATGTATTAAATCACATGATTTCGGTGGCCAGTTCACGTCACCGTCACGCAAGATATCTTTCGCTCTCAAATTGCTCTTACAGAATCTCCTCTCAGTGCCGTCCTGTTGGAACTACATGTCGTCAGTATTTATATCATCCAGTTGCTTATTATCGATCTGTAGCGGTCGCCGTTGATGGTTATGGCAATGTCTGTTTCGTTTTGGAAGAAGTACGAACCTATGATGCCGCCAAAACAAAATCTGCATCAAACACTGACTTTCTTGGGATGCATTTGGTACTGGTGTATCTCGTGTGGGTTGGTTTCGCCCAACCTACGACAATTGTGCTTATTCACATATCCATTCATCCAAAAATGGGTTTCGTTGGTAAAGATAGGAGAAATTTGGGACAAGTTCCAGAATTTGGCCACTAAACGTCGATTAGTCTACTAATCGACTGATTTTGAATACAAAATTTAATGATTTGCACAAACTTTTCAATGCTATAACCTACCAACCGCTATAAATTTCACAGATGTTGCTTTTACAACAAGGCTGCTATCACCTAATAAATTTCGTGCTTCACTATTGAAAGACTCTTTAGTTAACTGTAACAACCAGTGCAGTGGGAGTTCGGAAAGAGTGTTAAGGTTAAAGTTGACAATCATATGATCCGTAATTATTCTGAACTAAGGATCAGGTATAAGGTGGCAACACTATATGGCTTTAGGCCAGTGGCGTTTCCTGGTTGTGCTCTCAAGGTGTTCTGCTTCGGATTTTGATCACACAAAATAATTAAAATAATAGTAATTAATTAAGAAAATAATATTAGAAAAACTATAATTTAAAATAAAAAAATTTAAAAATAAAATTTTCTGTAATAAAAATAAAACTTTTAGAATTCGAATAAAAATCAAAAACTGTTTAGTCGTTCGGCGAACGAGCAGAACATCACTAGAAAACGACGCTGATGTCCAGTTAGCTTAATATAATATATCTTATATCATAAACAAATAAAAATTATCCCCGTTTTAATACGATGAGGTGGACCCATTTGTTATTAACCCCGAAGTTGTTCAATCTTTGCAAATGGAATTTACACATTCACTGTATCGAGGATTGGCCAGCACCCAGAGATTTTCAACTGACATGGCATAAATGTCTAGTTAGCTTAAGATATCCTAAAGAAATAAAAATTATCCCAATTTTAATACGATGAGGTAGACCCATTTGCTATTGACCCCGAAGTTGTTCAATCTTTGCAAATGGAATTTACACATTCACTGTATCGAGGATTGGCCAGCACCCAGAGATTTTCAACTGACATGGCATATATGTCTAGTTAGCTTAAGACATCCTAAACAAATAAAAATTATCCCCATTTTAATACGATGAGGTAGACCCATTTGCTATTGACCCCGAAGTTGTTCAATCTTTGCAAATGGAATTTACACATTCACTGTATCGAGGATTGGCCAGCACCCAGAGATTTCCAAATGACACGGCATATATGTCTAGTTAGCTTAAGATATCCTAAACAAACTAGAATGATCCCCATTTTAATACGATGAGGTAGACCCATTTGCTATTGACCCCGAAGTTGTTTGGCAAAGATTGGCAAATGGAATTTACACATTCACTGTATCGAGGATTGGCCAGTACCGAGAGATTTCCAACTGACATGACATATAGGTACAGCAGTGGCATGTCCTGGTTGTGCTCTCAAGGTGTTCTGCTTCGGATTTTGATCACCCGAAATAATTAAAATAATAGTAATTAATTAAGAAAATAATATTAGAAAAACTAAAATTTAAAATAAACAATTTTAAAAATAAAATTTTCTGTAATAAAAATAAAACTTTTAGAATTAGAATAAAATTCAAAAATTGTTTAGTCGTTCAGCGAACGTGTAGAACATCACTAGAAAACGCCGCTGCTTCAAGCTCCATCCGGCATCGTCATTCTGTAGTAATAGCATACAAAAGGTGTACGAATTCAAAGAATAATTACGATTTTCAATAATAAATTAATACGTAATGTTATTTTATTGGTGTACAAATTATTTTGGTTGGTTGTTAGGACAAGTTTCAAACATTTTTTTTATTATTTTAGTATAATTTTTATTAAATGAAAATAGTTTATGTAAAAAAAAATTATAAATTATTATTGACCAATTGAAAAATACACTAAACGAAAATTACAATACAAAAGTAAAAAACTCGGCTGAGCTATTTAAAACTTTTATGATTTAATATTTTTATTTAAAATATTAATATTGAAAATATTAATTACAAACTAAACTGAAATTAATGTGTGTTAATGTTTGCAAAAAAATACAATTTTTGATTTAGTTGTCAAACGTCACAATTCCATGACCAAGGCTTGTATTTTTCGTACAGGTATAACCATAAATTAGAATTTTCCTGCTGATTACTTTGCAGTGTACATTTTTATTGTCGTTCGAATTCACAAGTACCAAATCATGTCCGAATCGAATTTGCCATTCGAATCGAACTGTCGTTCGAAACGGATTCGCAAATAGGGCCCCTGGTTTTCTAAAAGCCTGGTTTTCAAAAGCCTTGTTTTCAACAGAAACGGTATTCACACCGACACTGGAATTTCTGTGACACTTTTCTTTGACGGGTAAGGTAATGGTAGCATTTTCTATACTTCCCTTAATCTCAATAGGAAACCAGGGGCCCTATTCCTGAATACGATACGAAAATGTATTCGATACGAAAATGATATCCGTTACGAAAATACTTTAGTATTCCTGAATACGAGCGTACGTAATTGTTTGGTGTGTGTCCTAGCTATAAGGGAAATTTATTTTAAATGGTTTTACCTGCAATAAAATTGTACAACTTGGACACTTTTGAGTTTTGACGTTTTGGTTTGTAATTCAAATGGATGCAATAATACGAATACTATTTTTCTCCTAGGTTTTCTAATAAGTATCACATAATTTGGTGCTTATTATAAGTTGTAATATAAATAATAAATAATGAAATAAAATTAGAGTTTTGTGTAAATAAAATATTTTGTATTTTTGTGTGGCCGACAAAATTGTTAGGATCGAAAATATAATTCCACCGAGTGATTTCTTGTGGTGTGATAGTGCCCCAGGCGTCTTTCTATGGAGTCTTTAACTAAATATTCATCGAACAAAAATTCGTTCATGATAGTACAAAAACTGCTCGAATTCGCCTTGCGGAATAAGGGAAAATATTTGAACGTATCGTGCATTTTCGTTTTCGTATTAGAATCGTACGTATTTGTATTCAGGAATACCAATTATACGAATTCGTACATTTTCGATTCGTATTCGTATTCAGGAATAGGGGGGCAGGTAATCTGCTCAAAGTGAAACAAGCAGCCTTTAAAATTAGTTTCAAGGAAAAAATGTTTTAAAGCTTTAACGCTCGTCTTTTCGAAAGCCAATATTACAAATTTTGGATTCAATTTTATTCTCAATTGCATACTTCATCTGCATACTTCGTAGAAGAATTCAAAGTTTGCCGCTTCAGTTTGAACACCAAACGTACAGTCTTCTTGCCAATTTTGCCATGAATAGTGAACAATCACGCATAAATGCAGGAATTACATCAAACGTCCAATCCACGAGCCAACATTCTGTCTCTGCCAATAATTTCAAACTCGAAGGTGTTACTAATACTAAAACAATTCAAATGACGAGGGGTCATGGCTATGGGTTTCCCCTTATTCGTCGAAATAATTTTTATTTTAAAATTATTTAAACAAACTGTTGCCACACTTTTATTATAAATCACAGGTTTAAGAAAATACTTGTAAAAACGTTGATCATGTAATCACTTCTGTAACTAGAATTACAAGCGAGAAGTAAAAATAAAATCAACACAATATAAAATTCGGTTATTTCTCACAAAAATTTTATTATTATGAGCTTCCCCGAAATGGGTTTAAAGTAAAAGTGCAAAACGATATGTATGTTTTCAATGTAATTTTCATATTGCATACTTCCCCGTTGTACATTCAGTAAATCCCCGCAAATCAAACACCGTTATTCCCCGAAAATGATTTAAAATAGGAAAAATATAAGTGATTTTTCATCATGGTTTTCAAAATCCTGTTTTTTGAAAACCAAGATTTTGAAAACCAGGCTTTTGAAAACCAAACTTTTGAGAACCGAATATAGCGAAGCTCCTCTTAATCGTGGATTTATTGTTTTGGAGTTAAAATTTGGCTTGGGGGTTTGCGTTAACCACTCGGATAAATTTTGTGATTAATTCAAACCTGCCATAATCAGTGCGATGAAATGTAACCTAAAATATTTCAGTCGACCTCAAATTGTGCTGGTTACTGTGAAATGTTATATTCTGAGATACACTCTGAGAAACAATTTTACCGCAGAGTAAAGCGCGTTTAATCATTGATTGCATCTGCATCAAATTAAGTCGACATTCGTAACTGGGAAGCCTTGGTGGCCCTATTCGGGCTTTCCCTGGGAATAGGGAATTGGGGAAAATATTTTCATAACATTTTTGTCTAAATTGTATTTTCTGGCCTACTAAGGGAATGAGTTTGGTATAAATATTTTGGAAACAAAGTTAAATGGGAAAATATTTTTCCCTATAAAAATTTTGTGGAACAAAAGTTTCCGAATTAACTTTGTTTTAAAAATGTTTACACTAAACTTTTTTCTTCAGTAGGCCAGAAAAATTCAATTTAGACAAAAATGCTATGAAAATATTTTTCCCAAATCCGTATTGCCAGGGAAAGCCGGAATAGTGCCACAGGTCTGATCATGGTAGGTGATATAACGTGAAGGGTAAAAATCGTTACTGTACTACTTCGGTCTTTCTTATGTGTGGTAAGAAGACCATATCTGAGTTGCTTACTCAAGTGTGGGTCTTACATAGTAGTGTATAGGATTTTTGAAAAATGGAGGTCGCGAAACTCCTTTGACCAGCGAGTAATATATCCTAAAGTTGAATTTGTCTTATTTATCACACGACCATATTGCGTTTTAAAGTCTTGCTTCTCATTGAGAGTATTACCCAAGTCGCAAGTAATATCGTGCCTTGTAAGTTGCTTACCATTAAGTGAGTAAGCGTAATCGGGAATAGTACACTCATACATATTTTTGTGTGGTGGATAGGGACCGCATAAAAAAAATCTTCCACAACTTCACGAGTAGCTATAAAAAATATTTTTCGCAACACACAAGACGAAAAAATAAAACCCATTTTCTAGAAAAAAAACAGAAATAATTTAAGCCTAATTTTAAATCTTCATAAAAGCGGCAAAACCGATAAAATTTCTGCTTATCACAGAGATATGATTTTCATTCATAAATAGAGGAAAAACGGATTAGCCCCTAAAAGATACTATATTGAACATACAAAATACAGAGGTGTACCGTTCAATGATATTTTTGTTAAACAACAAATTAAAAAATAGAAATAACTTATTATAAAATCAAAGAATAAGCAATTCAGATAGCATATTCCTGTCACGCATGTTTATTGCCATCTGAAAAATATAGTGGCTAATCCAAAATTGGCCCAATGCCATTGAACAACAAAGACCGTTGAATGAACGATTTTCAGACAAAAATTGTTCTACAAACTAATGAAAGATGTTCCAGCTTCATAGCTTCAGTTTTTGCGTAGACAATGTTGTATAGATCGCCTGTAGATAATTCGTAGACAATCTCGATTATTGCTTGTTTCTTGTTACTCGTCTTTTTCTTAACAGAGAGATTATAGTTTTTCCACAGATGTCACTGTTTGAACTCATTTTCGCCAGTTCAATAATGTCGAAAAAATATTCGAACTAAACTTAATAGTTTAGTTAGAATATTTTATTTAAAGTTTATTTTTGAATTTGTCAGTGTCACCCGCAAGAAAACAGAAATTTCCACAGATAAAAATCAACTAGTTCCATCTCTCTCTCTTTCTCTCTGGCACTATATCCCATAAAGGGATTTGGCCGCCTCAAATGAGGTTTCATAATCATATTTTCATTGCGGACAATGAGTGATTAATTCATTGATCCTAAACCAGCCATGAATTATTTTCCCTTGTCACCACCGGGAATCGAACTCGGGACCTCCGGTCGCAGGAGCAAGCACGCTGACCACTTGCCCGGCAACCGGGGCGGCTAGTTCCATCTACCACCAATAATTAAAATTAAAACATAATTGTTTTAGTTCAGTAAATAAAATTCAGTAGAATTTAACAATACAGCCTTTAATCCTGTTGGCTAAAATTTACCAATAATTTTCCTCCAATTGTTTTTGTCATATATTGTGGTGCTAGTACTTCCAGCAATCATTTACTGTCTCTCATTCTTGGTAAATATTTTGCTATTATTTTTGATTTACCAAAATACGTTGAGTATTTTTGCATAACTGCTTATTAAGTTTATCAAATTTAAATTGTAGTATAAGGAAACCTTTAAAAATTGTTTTGATCGTTAATTTTTGTATCAACTTCATTCATATGATTCCGTTTGTCATTTTTGGTTTACTTAAAGTAAAATTTCTGTCGTCCTCTATAGCATGGTGTGTAGAAGACTTGCTATGTAATTCGGAGGTCCTGGGTTCGATTCCCGGAGTTAACAAAAATATAACTTCATATTTGATAATACTTTGTTCCAGGTCATACCTGTAAGTGCTAGTCGACCTAAGCAAATGAAAAAAAAAAAAAATCTAATGTGTAGAGTTTCTTAAAACGAGACAAAAATAAAAAAATTATAAAATGTAACAAATAAATCAAAACTAGCTGAAATACAAGCGACCTGCTGGACCACCTATCGTGAACGCCTTAATGGAAAGCGTCAGGTGGTTTAAAGATGAAGCAATTCCGATTAGCTGCACCTCGAAAGCATCCACATCTAAAAGTAATTAGTTTAAACAAACGTCAAAACGGTTAGGATCGTGACATAAATCTAGATTTTCAATCCTTTACTTTTGTAGCATTTAGCATGATGAGAAGGGTAATCAAAAAAAAAATTTAATTGATCCAAAAATAAAAAAAAGAAGTTAAAAATGAAAATTTTAGATCGCCTTCAATCGTTTTCGACTTACACAATCTCATGATCAACATTTAGGAGGAGTATGACAAAATTTAATCCAATTTCATAACTTCAAAAAGACTTGGAATGAGGCAATTCAGAATCGTTACACTTTGGTTGAACACAAGAGATTTAAATTATTTGTTAATTTGCTTGATGCAAGGTTGCGAGATAAATTGCTGACCAACTATTCATTAAATGCAAAGAAAAGTTAACCGCCATTCTGGAAGAGGTATCGTCCATCTACTTAGCCTGTGATTAATATAGTTCTCCTCAGTCAACAAATATTGTTAAAAATGACCATTCACTGAACAATAATGCAGCTCAAATTTCACAGGTTAAGATAGATGAAAATGAGGAATATTCTCAAAATACGTCATTCATGCTTTGGTCACAGAATAAAGTTAGTCGTTCAAGATAAACTTAAATGTAAAAAATCATCAAATTCTAATAAAATACAAATAAGTGGTTACTTATTTTAAATGCTGTGATCTGGCAACACATCTGGCAAATAATTTCTGAGCAGGAGAGTAAAAATAAATCCTCTATTAAATTTGTTCAAGAGAATATAAAACGAATAATGGGAACCAACGAAAAGACGCGAAAGCCGCTGTTCAACTGCTTCAGAATGAGTTGACGATGTATATATATCAAAATGGGACTGGTAGGAGCTTAGATTTGTAGTTGTTTTTATGGAATAACGGATTGTGGGAATTTAGATAATATATTACTAGTATACTGTGACAATATCTAGAATACACAAATTGGGCTTCTGATACTAATTCGATGTTATGTCCGAAGTTATTTGGAACCTAAACAAGTTTATGCCTGCGATTCTCACATTCATTTCGATAGTCCGAATAAAACCAATATGAAAGGAATTGAATTTGAGTCATTTCAGAATTGTGAAGAACAAATCTTAGTGGCCCAGCGATATCAGCGCCCACTGAAAGAATTTTTCAGTAAAACCGGAGAACTAATATCGAACCGCCAGTCATGAATCAAAGGCGAAAACGTAGATAAACTCATTTTTATCAACCAAAATAATTGGCTACAATAAGAAAATTGCTCAGTTTTTTATTTTTATGGTGTATTTGAATTTATGGTTTTATTTGAAATATATTAAATATTTTATTTTGTTAGGAAAGAGCATAAAGTTTTTCTTAAGTGCCTCTTGGCCTCTTTTATATTTTTCTCAGTCTCCCGTGTTAAAAGTTAGTTCTTTCATTAGCTCTATGAAATTTTGTCAAGACGATGAGTAAAATATTTCTTTTCTGGAAGCAAATTTAAGCCGTGGCATTTGATTTAAATACAGGAAATATAATTTCTTCAGACCAAAATGACACATATTACATACATTTATGTATATCAGCACAGTACTACACTTAGGTTCAATTTTTTCAAATGTGTGGTAAGAATGATGTTCTCGATCTTCAAATGGTTTTATTTAACAAATAAATACCAACGTTTTCTGATTGCTATAATCATTTTCGATATTGTCTACATTCTCTACATTGACGACACCATTTTTAAAGTTATCTACATTAATTGTCCACACGTGTAGAATACTATAAAACAGCACTGCCCATGTAACTCAACCTCTAACACATGATTTCCTGATCTTAGTGAGTCATAACATTTTTGGAATGTATGTCAATCTCTATCTGCTGATTTAATTTCATCTTTACTTTTCATATTATTCTGCTTTTTTTGATAAAATTATATAAACCATGACTAATCGTTAAATGCGTGGTCCATAACGACCAAATAAACACCATACGGAGTAACACACTCGTTTTATACTGAACTGTCACCAACAATTTACATATACCAATATACATGTCTGGGAGGGCAGTAATTTAACATTAATAAATTTATGGTTCTCGTTTAAAATATTAGAAATAGATATTTCTTTTATTGGCAAAAAAAAAACTTAAAACTAAATTTGAATACAACACATAAATTTGCATAAAAATGACTACATAACTATTTTATATATATTCCACATTAAATTATTCAAATATTTTAATCCGATTCCAGGAAAATAAAAATCCGATTTCTTTTTATTATCTGCATAAACGATGATAAAACAGATCATAATCTTCTCGATTTACGTAACAGATTCGCGTATTCGCTTTAATTTTTGCAACATCATTAATCGTACGTATTTTGAGCGGCATTGAGTTCGAATATTTGCCATTGATAAACTTAATGTCTATATGTTAAGTCTATATGAAGAATTGGTGACCCCTTTTATTATTCATTACGGACATTTTGTTATCAGGCCAAGGTTTTAGTCGATTTTGGTCTTAAAATTGACCTGGATGTGATCAGCATTTTTATATAAATTTACAATGAAATTCTGAATTCGATTTTTTTATTTCCGCGCAGACCAACAGAATGTTGAAATGTTGTGATTCCAGAGCCCATTCTTAGCACTTTTTCCATTATTTTCAAATATGTGGATTTGTCCAAAACTGACCACCATATTCACTTCTTACAATGGTAAAGTCATTGTACCAGTCCCGGTTTCGAATTAAATCTTTCCAAATAGCGTACCTGACCGACAGACCTAAACGTCTGTATGTTAAGTAGTGAAGTTTATGCAAAATAGGATTGGTGTAAGTAAACATTTAGGCGAATTTATATTGTGTAATTTAGATGAGATGTAATTTTTTAATTGGCCGTAGGTACATTCCAACGTCGATCTAAGTATTTTCTAAGCATTTAGCATCAACTTTAGTGATATTGGCGCACTACTGAAACAAAAAACAGTGTCTATAGCAAGTTATATGACTTTCTAATAGGTCTGAGAGGGTGTTTCGTAAGAATTTAAAATGTGATTTGTAAACGGGCCTTATAGGTACATTCCAAAGTCATTCTAAGTATACACCCTATCAGAACCATTATAAAATCATATAAATTGCAATGGACACAGCTTTTCGTTTCAGTAGTCCACCAATATCACTAAAGTTGATGCTAAATGCTTAGAAAATACTTCAAATGACTTTGGAATGTATACCAAGGCCAATTAAAAATCGAACATCTCGTCACTATACAAATTCGCCTGAATGTTTACTTAGCTTTTTGGAAAGCCAATTTCGATTAAAGGCCTAACAAAATTTTAAGCTGTCTTTGAGGTGTCTGGTTTAATTTCATAACTGTCATCCTGAGCGTCATTCTGACCCAAGATTAATTTAGAGAGCTCTTTATTTTATCACAGAAAAATTTCAGAACTTCCTTTCTACCTTCCTCAGTTCTCTTTTGTATATCTTTGAATTCCCCTCGTAAAAGTCGCTAATGATTTTCTAGTACTTTTGGCTTTATTTCGCACATATTTTCTCTATCTTTCACTTCCAGGCAAACAGCTTTCAGAGAGAACGGCCACTAGCACCTGCAGCTTATTTATCGTCAAAAATGTTTAGTTCTTGATGCCAATGTTTCAAACTAAGAATTTAGTATTTGGCATTCTAACATTTTTATTCTTCTATCTTGGTCTATATGCATACGCTGACACCAACCAGATTTTATCGATGAAAGTTATGAAAGCAAAAAAAAATATTTACATCATTTTTGCTAAGAAAGCAAGAAATAAAATCGTTTCCACAGTCTCGATTTTCCAAATCTAAGAAGAAAAACTGTGGTTTCACATAAAATACACGCTATGACAGGTTAGACTAATCGGTCTTGAAGATACCTCGAATATCTTCAAAAATTACGAATTACGTTATTCTTCTTATCGTATTGCTCGACAGACTCTTAGCAATTACCTTAGAGTAGAAACGTAAAAAAATAAAACGACAACATTTGCCAGTATCCTGCCAATACTAAGATACATCCATTTTGTGAATAAATTAATTGATTTGCCACCACCTTCGCCACAATTACACGACCATATCACGTTTAGTGTGATTCGTAATTCGATACAAGATGAATCTTGAAATAACGTAAACACATTCGGTTGTGAAAATGCTTCGTTCGATTCTAGGTAATTTTCTTGAACTACATTCGGAAGTCATATTAGATTCCTCAGTGCATCTTTCAAATGGATTCAATACAATCGGTAAAGAAGTGGATAAGCTTAATTCAATTTTCTATTTGGTATAAAGCATGCCTTTTCCATTATTGGATATTTTCAATTCGCAAACAATATTTCATCTGATTTGGTTGAGTATTATTAGTCATACTCAAATTTGCAAGGTCCCAAATTCGCATTCGGAACTCGTACTGAAATCTCTTTTTCAATAAGACCTTTCAAACGATATTCAACATGACCACATGGCAATACGAGTATAAGAAAAAATGTATCTGCTTAGAGCGCTATAACGCTAGTATTGAATACTAAGATGTAATAGCTAAAGTGGTCACATTCGTCAAGACCTTTTTAATGATATGTGACACGCATATATGGAGGAAGTAGACGCAGCTATTAGTCGATTGAAAAACGGAAAGGCACCCGGTCTCGATGGAATCCCCGCAGAATTGATTAAACTCGGAGGCGCTACTCTTGCAACAAGTCTATACGACCTCGTCGTCTGTATTTGGGACCAAGAAGAGCTGCCTGAGAATTGGAAGACCGCGCTCATATGTCCGCTGCATAAAAAAAGGCGACCGTCTCAAATGTGAAAACTATCGTGGCATAGTTTTATTTAACGCTGCTTACAAAGTGTTGGCTAATGTTGTACTTGCCAGACTCATTCCTTTCGCCGAAAACATCATTGGCGACTATCAATGTGGTTTTCGACCCAACCGATCAACCACGGACCAGTGTTTTACCATGAGGATGATCTTGGAAAAATGTTGGGAGTACAACATAACCATACATCAACTATATATAGACTTCCGGCAGGCATATGACAGTATAAACCGCGACAACCTATGGGCCGCGCTCATATGCCTAGGTATCCCAGAGAAACTCGTTTCGCTGTGTAAATTAACAACGTCTGGGTCTGTATGTAGAATCGTAATTGAAGGAACTGTGTCAGACTCCTTTGAAATAACATCTGGCGTTCGACAAGGTGATGCACTCGCGCCTTTGCTGTTCAATTTGGCGCTTGAGTACGTAGTGAGAAAAAGCAACATCGAAACTTCGCGCTGTATATTTAATAAATCCGGCCAAATTCTTGGATATGCAGATGATATCGTGCTTCTTGGCCGAAGACCAAGCGATATCAAAGACAGTTTCATACCGCTCGATCGCTGCGCAAGAAGACTTGGTTTGGAGGTGAACAGCAGTAAAACCAAATATCTAACAACACCCAGGAACATCTCTAGTGCAAATCTCGGAATTGGCGACCACAATTTTGATGGTGTCGAAAACTTTAAATACCTCGGGTCAGTTATAACATCACTGAATGAAATGCAGGCAGAAATAAAAACCCGAATCGCTGCCGGACAACGAGTTTTCTACGCCCAATCAAGATTATTGCGTTCGAAACATCTATCGCAGTCGTGCAAGCTCGCACTTTATAAAGCACTAATAAGACCTGTGCTGACTTTCGGAAGCGAGAGCTGGACCATGACCTCTAACGATTGTAGATTGTTATCTACATTCGAAAGGAAGGTCATCCGTTCAATTTTTGGTCCAATAAAAGTTGCGAACAACGAATATCGGATTCGTATGAATCACGAAATAAAGCAACTCCTCGGAGGCAGCGATATCATCGGATTCATTAAATCCAATCGAGTGAGATGGCTCGGCCACGTTACAAGGTCCCCACAACAACGGATGATATATAAAGTGTTCCACCAACAACCAGCCGGAGTACGTCGTAGAGGAAGACCCCGACTACGCTGGCGTGACGACATTGAACAAGATCTGCAAGCATTAGGATGTCGAAACTGGAGGACGAGAGCAATGGATCGGGATGGATGGAGGGCCATTGTGCGGGCGGCGAAATCCCTTCATGGGATGTGAAAGCCAGAGAGAGAGAGAGAGAGAGAGAGACACGCATATATTCCATAAAAATAAATAATTCTCCACCGGCGCCAAAATGGTGATTTTGTGAATTAAAGTGCAGACAATAAAAAATTTAGGCCCTCACCCCTACCTTAATATTTTTATCTAGTTTTGCGGCATTCTTCATTATCTATTCGTCGATAGACCTCAAATAGCTATACAGGTTAGGTTTCAGTGGTTGACACTTAGGCCATTTTTGGCCCATTGTGATACCACGCATTCATGCTACATCATTAACCCATTCACCTATTCACCTACTCACACAACTACAGTATACCACCTGCACATTGCAAGCTCCATGTCAACCTGTACATTGACATGGACGGTGGGTCGGCGCTGAATTCTGCACTCCATCAGAGGGTCATAGTTATGTTTATTAACATCACCGATTGTAATCGATGATGAAAATAGCTATACAAGAAGCGAATAATTTGCCAACAGCGCCAAGACGGTGCGTTTTTTACTAAAATGATATTGTTGTTGTGCGATCGAAGACTCTTCACGTTATGAATATAATCGAAATAATATAAAAGACCGTAAATGCATGTTGTGGTGTTAGGAGATTTCCTTTTTCTTATCCCGTCCAGAGGGACAGTAATTTTTTTTTTGCATTTTTTGACTCAGGAGCCAAGAACCTCCAAAACGACAGGAAAAGTGGGTTTAAAGTTTTGGACCTAAGTTTTTTTTTGGCATTTTTATCAGGATTTCAATAATTTGGTTTACAGACCGAAGTTAAAATTCAATTTTCCAGAAGTGGGAATCGTTCGCGTTAACTATACCGATATTCAGATTTTTGCAGTTTGAATCGTAATTCATTCTGGACTTTGAAGATCATTAGATGGATCATTAGCAGGAATCCATTGCAAGGGTCGGGGTAATCGTTTAAGGGTCCAACTGTGAGACACGGGTTTTTTATTCGGTTTCTAGTACGAGAAATAATAATAAATATTGGTAGGAGAGGAAGTGATTGCAATGGCTCCTGATTTTGGGAAAATTTGTTTAGGGTTCCTTGGTGCAGGTTTAGAGTTATAGTCGAACATTCGTTCGGATTAAACGATTTTACATAACATTTTCTTCTGCGCCATGTTGCAAGATGCTAAATTATGTTGCGTGATGTTCACCTGTGTTGTCTAATGTTACAATATACGGCATCATGTTTCATTTTGTTGATTGTTTTACGATAATCAGATGTCAAGTATTAAGCCTTAATTCCATGGAAAAAATTTACTGACAGCAATTTTTTTACTGATAAAACGCAAAACAAAAAAAAAATCTTAAAATTCCATAAGTGTGACAAAGAACAGAAATATTTTTTATTTCATTTTTATAGAAAAATTTTATGGTTTTACATGTTGGCATAACCTAAAAATTTCATAAAAGTTTTTATATATGCATTTGCCACAAAAAAACCACTAACATTAACAAATTTCAACACAAAAAAAAATCGACATTTGCCTATAAAAATGGCGAGCGACTTATTTTGTATGAGTGTTAGAAAAATTTCTTAACATTTTTTGTAGATGGGTGAACAATGCTGCCATAAAAAATACTTCAGTTTACAATTTGTATAGCAACATTTATGGCAGCACACTAGCACCATCACAACTATTTTCTCAGTAAAATTTTACTGACAATATTTTTTGTTTCGTACACAACCAGTAAAATCAATATTTTTTTCTCGCTTTTATTTTTACTGACAACAGATTTTTGCCATGGAATAGGGCCTTTATGCCTTTATTCCACCAATAAATATTTACTGTCAGTAAAAACGAAACGAGATAAAAATATAGATGTCCTACGTAATAGAATGAAACAAAAACAAAATTCAGTAAAGTTTTACTGACAAAATCGTTTCATATGTAGTGATGTTGTGTTACTATAATGAAATTTACAAAAAAAAGTATATGACGAGAAATATTTCTCACACACTAAGACGGTTTTATGGTTGGAAAAATACTATGGTGAACCAATATTTTTATTATTTTTATAATATGTGATTTCTTCGCGAGTAGAAATTTATAAAATATATTTTATTTCATATTGATGAATTTAAATACTTAAATTCATATAAAAAAAATGGAATTGCCGAAGTAAATTTATTTTGTGAACTTTTGTTGGTTATGTTATCTTCAAGATGTCAAAATTTAACTATAAAATGTTCCCATAAATTTTATTTTTGTTTCTGCCACTCTAAGTTTTATATAATTTTCCTTTTTCTAATTTTTTAGTATTTTTCACTGGCAGTAAACTTTTTCTTGGTCGTTACTATCTTGTTGAAACCATAGATTATTTAAATCAATTTCATAGAATTTTGGTCACAAAAATTGGTTAACGACACTTTTAAATTTAAGTTCGCTTTCTAACGTTCAATTCTTAAAAACTTGATTAATTCGGATACGATATAATTATGTTTTATAAAGGTTGTTTTACCGGTTGATACAACGTTTGTGGGAAGGGAACTTTGTGACATCACGTCTTTACCGCTGAAACAGATTCTAATTAGCTTGAGCAAAAGAGGCATTCCACAATATTTAAATTTACAACATTTCAGGTACGTTCTTAAGTACATTACATAAAATTCAAAAAAGTAGGTATATTTTGTATTTATGAGTTAACCCATATTTTATGGAGCTTGAAAATTTTTGGTTCAGTATTTTCTTTTATGATAGAAATATTTTTATGACTGAATACGAATATTTAATATTCCTAAAATTATTGTTAAATCCATTTCTTTTGATTCGTTGCAAAGTTTAAAACGGCGTGCACTCCTGTCATAATATACAATACCGCAAGAACAAAATTTCATTTTAATGAATCATTTCACTAAACCCCGAAAACAATACGAGTACAGCTAGTTTGAGAAAAGGTGTGTGATACGGAAACGGTATCAGGAATTCTGTTGAAAATAACCGTGTTTAAGCAAGCCTAATTATACATAGAGGGACAGCATAAATTGAGCATAGTATTACTAAACATTTGCCGCTAGCTGTCACCACTACCTGATGTAATGTTTCAAAATTAAAATCTAATAAAATTATTATTTTGTTAATTTGACGTTGTGTCATGTCCTTTTAATCACCGCCTAGTTAGCACCACTTTCTATGAGAGCGATATGTGATATTTGTTTATACGAGAAAAGGCCTCATTCCTCACTTGTAAACTAATTGAACATTTTACATAATATCCAGTATTACTATAGACATCTATATGAAGTTTATATTACATTAAAACTAGTTTTTTGAGAAGTTGATCACCCTTCGCTCTAGTTCCAAAATATTCCGTCAGATGTCAGCAACTTTGCGTTAAAAGCGAATAGTTTTATAAAAATCAAAGGGGATGAGGATAGATCCGTTTGGTATCGTGTGGAATTGCTGAAACGGGAAATATTATTTGGGGCGCAACGTGTTAAGCTAAGTATCCAGCTCGCACGCGCTAAGATAAATTTTAACGCAGTCTCCACAAGTCTCCACTAAATTACAGATAAATTAGTAAGCTAAAAAGTTTACGTAGAGATAAATTTTGACGTTTGTTTTATTTGTCCTACAACAAACAAAAATTTAGTTCGAAACTATTTTCTTCTAGAAAATTATTTTGTTCATCCATTAAAAAAAAAAAAATTCACGTTTTGCTGTTAATATTTTTATATTTTATATTAAATATTATTGTTCTAGGTTCATAAATTGCTGCGAAAACGTTTGTAGAGTTTTCACTACCACATTCTATATGTGAATGAGATAACTACAAACTTTTCACGTCAGCTGCGTATCGCATCTGCGAAATCGTGAGCTAAATCATTTTTTGTTATTTCGCTAGCTAAATTTTACGTCAAATTTGTAAGTAAAATTTATCTTAGCGCGAGCTGGATACCAACCTTGAGCCGTTACAAATTCTAATTTCTTTCAGCAGGTGATTACGTTAGTGTTAGATACCACGTGCTACAAATGTTTCTGCGAAATAAGCATAAAAGCTAGCACTATATAAAGCGGGGTTACAGACAATTAAACTTTTGTCAGGTAGAACATTGACGTTTCAGTCAATAGATCATAGTAGCTGTTGAACCCACATACTTGTGTACATATAATTGTCTTCATACGTTTTCAACATATGTTTATGATTGTTTGTTTCGAAATTAGAAATTTTGTTTCTGTCAGTTTTGATATCATCGTGTTCCTGTACGATATAATTTAATTAATAATCAATATTATCATACGAGTAAGTAATTAAACAGCAGTGAGTGTAATTTTAAACTGCAATAGCTAAAACGCGAGTTTATCAATAAATTTAAATTCTCAGAAATGTGTTCGTAGTGCTTACTTTTTTGCACCAAAGATTGGAGAATCAATTTTACATATGAAGTAAGTAGAATATAGATTTTAATACTTAAATAGTAATTGGTCAACGATATTCCGTGTGCTCTGACGCTACATTTGATAAACTATATATTTATATGTGCATTGTAGTACAGTAAATTTAACCATAAAAATAATAGTTTTCCGAACAAATTCGTACAGTTCAGCCGCTTTGCACACATTTATAGTATTTGCTGCTAAGTCACGTTTCAATTAGAATCCGTAATTCTATAAGATTGTGCAGCTGGAAGAACCACATTAAAATATTTGCCTGCCACGTTAAAATACGTAAAATACTTTAAAATGTAAAGCACTATTCAGAGTACGCGTTCGACGTCCATTTTTTGCCTAATATTTGGACTAACCATTTTTTATTATATTTATTTATATTATATAATTTAAATTCGCGTTTGGAGCATTGTAGCCCTTTGGCTAGTCCCCTTTAGAGTTTTTGTGATATTATGCTATCCAGCAGCCTTCTTACTGTCATTCAACGTCGTATGTCAGAATTTGGATGTAGACAAATACGTTGCATTTGTCTTCTCGCTGATATTAACTGAATATCGTAAGTTCATACACATTTTAAAATTTGACGGTATAGTGGCAATTTATTATGTAAAGTTCTTAAAATTTTTCCCTAAGAGCCAATCCATTTTTCTGTATTTAATGTTTTACTGTTCTTTTTATCTTCTATCTTTTTAGTACTGACAATATTAGTGGCTCTTTGTAATTTGCCTGTAGATTCTTCTATGCTATCACCGACGGCTAATTTGGCTCTATGGTTGGCGGGTCCGAGGTATATTAACATTTAAGTTGGTCCCAGAATGTTATCATGTAGTAGTCCTTTTGACATTTTCTTTATTTTCAAAAATTCTCCATCTAACTTAACAAGCAATGGTTAGGTATGTAAGATATTGGTATTTCATAAAACTGCTTGCTTTGGTACGCCTTGTTGCGATATTCCAAGCCTTTAAGTTATACTCTTACAAAAGCCTGTGCTACATCCAAGAAGTGCATTTTCAATTATGTTTCTAATTCGATGTGCTTTTTCTATTATTGAAAGGTTTTCTCTGAAACCAAATTGATGTGGGAGAATTTCACCAATTAGAATTTCTGCAATTTACACCACTTCCGGAATATTACCTAATATATTAGAAATAATATCTGATTAGTTTCATAATATTTACTGAACACTTACCACTACTGGAATATTCCCATAAATACCACAGATATTTCCACAATAGTTTTCCCGAGAGTATCCACAAACACTAACACACAAGAACCTAAATAATTTTCACATTTATTTCATCATATCATGATCATACCACTAATTTCACACCACTTATAATTTTCACTACTTTCCACTTAAGACTGACCCCTTCCCCCTGTTCTATACTAATCTGCTAAATGTTATCATAGAAAAATAAGTCTACCATAGATTTCTCGTTTGTATAAAACGAGAGATAAAAATGAAATTCCAATGACAGGATTGTATTTGTGATTTTACATTGTACGCAATGTAAAGTCACAAATACAATCAAGACATTGAAATTTAATTCGTTTTATACAAATGAGAAATCTATGTTAAACTTATTTTTCTATGCTGTTATATAACTACTTCTAATTGTACTACTGAAATCTAGATGTCACTATTTTTATAAATTTCATTTAATTCTTTTAAGGGTTAAGAATTCACCAAAATTGTCTAATCTACGCTCAATTACTGTCTGTTAAGCTTAGTAAGTAGAGTGCTTGCTCTGTTATTCGGGGGTCCCGGGTTCGATTCGTGGTGGTGACCAGTAAAAAAAGTTGCGACTGGGTGTTTTTAACGTGTTATATGTAATTCGAATGTGCTTGTCCATTTTCAGATTTTCAAATTTTACAGCCATAGTAGTTACGGCTTTGTCTTTAATATTTAGACCATATAGCGCCAAGCCGCCAACTAGTTCAACTCCTCCATTGTGTCCTTTAAAACAGCCAACGTCTTCATTACCAATGCCTGTCACCTAACCCTCTCAAATGTTAGCGATATTAGACCTAGCCCATACCAATTGTCTTTCATAGGCCATCTTTGATGCCGATCGTCCTCCATACGGCCTTTGAACGCAGCTGTTTTTCTACAGTTTCTCAGACAACTTTGAGATACCGCTCACATATTTTCCTATACTAAAACTACTCTCCCTCATTCATGATGATTGTGGAGCATCTCTTTCTGTGAATTGGTAGTCGCCAATCATCGCTCCGGTTAACGTTGCCGCTCTAGCAGTTACAATCTCTATACTCGCCTTGGCGGGTATTTCTTCCAGATACGTTTCAATGATTTTCAGATTTTGTTGATCAATCCTGCGACCCATTTGTTCTATCAAGTTATTACTTGGTGACATCTTGTTTCATTTATTGCATCTCTTTAATTTGCTGGTCAAATTTTTGAGTTATGACAGCCGATAATTACGCCATATCTATTTTTCCATATGGTTTTAGAATTATTTCAACAACATCACTTTCATCCGCCAAATGTACAATTATACTACCGCTAACCAATTCGCATGTTACGAGCTTGCCCTATCAAATTCGGCTCGTATCAGAGGATTGTCAAATTTGACCGTTACAGCAACAATTCCTGTAATTAACACATACATGGAAGAAATCTTCAAAATTACACGGAAATGCAAATTACTCGCCTAAGGAAAGCGTCACTACGATGTTGGTGTGAATCACAACAAAAACGAGAAAAATTAAAACAAAAATCTTCCATACAATTTTACGTTCTAAGTTCAAACACAATTTTCTGCGTGCAAAGAGAGCAGATTTCCACAGTTCTTTTCACATGAAATACAGACACGAATAAAATTGCCGAGCACGTAAGAAAGACAATTGTGTGTAATATTCGGTAATATTTTGATGTCGTTAAGCTTGTTAGTTTTCCAATTTATTCTCTAGTTTTGCTTTCAACACCTGTGGCACTATTTCAGAAAATAGTAGGCCAGAAAAATACAATTCAAACAAAAATGCTATGAAAATATTTTTCTCAATTCCCTTTTCCCAGGGAAAACCAGAATAGTGCCAGTGGTTTCTAAGCCCTCTGTAATTTTATTCATAATAGCACTATCACCGTCGTTGGATTGGCTATTTGATAAGAGATGGTGCGCAAAGCACATAATCTGCTAATATATATTTATCAGGGGCAATATTGGGAGGAAATCAAAAATACTGAATTTTTTAGGAACATAGTATTGAATCCAGCCTGAAAGTAGTTTTCTGACCTCTACCTACCCCACTAATATTCCAGCAACTTTATAAGCAATATTCAAGGCAAATTAATTTAAGTCTGATCGGACCCAGATTAAAATAAATCTTATTTCGCTCGCAATTTTACTGAATCCATTCGCAATTCGAATTTAATTAACGCATTCGCAATTATAATTAATGTATTCTTGCACAGCAGAGATTAGACAACAGTAAGTTAACACAATATTAATATTCTCGACCATGTTCATGTCAAAAAGTTTTTGAAAATCTATTGTATTTTTTTTTTGTTTGGCAAACATTATAATTTCGACTGTTGAGTTTGGTAATTAAGCCATCTTGTTGCTTTATCTTAAATTTCTTACGGTAATCTCAGCAATTGATCATAGATTTGGGACATGTAAAGTTTTTACGTAATTTATAGTTTCAAAATCAAATGCAAATTCCGAAACCCTCGCTGGCTCTATCTGAGCGGTTAAATCATAAATCAACTCTTGTAATGGAATATTACTTCTTCTGCGAGACACTAAACCTCAAGTTTCCGCGTTTAACACTGTTGCACAAATTTTAGTTGTTTTCATTCAAAACTAATTAAATATTAAGCTTAGGGCCACTAAGCTACTAGTTTATCACTCGACTATCGCATTTGAGGATTGAGATTGAAAAATATTCCCGTCTCGTAAAAATTTTCGTTTTTTTAATTTTCCGGAAAATTTTACTTTGATGTTAAATCTAAGAAGTGATTTTAAAATAATTCAAAGTTATTAAAATTTTCTGTTTATTTAGGGATTACTGAAAAGAGGAGACATTTTGAGATCTGTGCTAGCAGCCAAAATAATTAACCTCTTAAACATAAGACTTTGGCTAGAGCAGATCTTATAGAATGCCTTCTAGTTCCGACCGCATCAATTTTAATGGAAAGTCTCTAAATTTAGTGATTGTTTATAGACCAAATTACCAATCTTCGCTTCCAATTCAATAGACAAAATTTTAAATGTAAATATCTCCTTAATACGGATGGTTAATTTTTAGGGTTTTCGCCATTTTGTATTGACACTGTATACGCTGTATAGATCACTTAAGGACTCCTTTACGTACCCTTATTTACCCCTTATTTTGATCTTATCATTATACGTTACCGTTCATACATTAACAAATATTTTATGAGATTTAAGGCCCGATTCTGAAAATGTAAAAATTCTTTACCTGCAACTTTATAGAAATTGCTTACAGAGAAAAAGATACAGTAATCAAAAAAATGATTTTCACAAACTGTAGACTTTTCGCCGCTGTCACCAAATGATATTTTATTTTAAAATGTTCTATCAAATTCGATAGCGGTACTCGAATATTGACATAAACTCGCATTATAAATAAAATTTTCTTTGTTTGTTTATCATTCAAATATTGAATTTTATGTAAATTAATTAAGAAATGAATTAAAATAAGAATGTATTGTACAGTTGTTAAATAACAGTTGGCGTCATTCATTTGTCTCCCTTAAGAACAATATTTTTTCTGTGTACGTCGTAGACAAACTATTTGCTTCGACTGTACGTGTTTGTATTGCATTATCAACATTTAGGAGTATTCAAAAAAGTATAAATCTTAAAGAAATAAATTTTATCTAAAAGCTCAAGAACTACAATTGGCATAAGCTTGAACTTTTTGTTGGTATAGGATGCTATTAGTAGCAACATATTTGTGTAAATATCGATTCAGAAATTGATAATTCTTTCGAGTTATTCGCTATTGAAATCGTGATATGTAAGTTTATGTCATCAAACTTGGTGCTGCATAGTTACGAACAAAACTTCCGTTTATAGAGCCGAGTGACATTTTATGAATACCATTTTAGTACATATCGGACATTTTACAGTTACAGAGGTTACATACAGGTTGTGAATTGAGACATTAGTATCAAAAAGTAAATTTATTTGGCCTCTAGATAGGATAACTAGATTTACCTAATAGCTAGACAGCAACTTTAGACAGGTTATCTAAAATAACAAGAACATCACTTCCACACGCTTCATATTTTTTAATCTCAGTTCGCATATTTTTAACAAGATATGCACGATATTTAAACTCCATGTGGCAAGAACTTAAAATGAATGTCACTGTAAACTGTAAAAAAAGATGGAAACAGTAAAATAATTCTCTAAACTCTCTGTTCTATTTCATATTTCTAGACAGATGTCTCTAGTTAATTAGAGATTGCAATGCTTGAAATGCTTATAAAAATTAGAATTAGTTTTAACTAATTATTCCGGAAGCATCTCCGGTGATCCACTTAGTTTAGGTCAGTGGAGTTGGTCCATATACTGATGAATAAATTATGTGATTTAAAATTCAAATGTAAACTAGGTCACTATGACAACTAGACAATTACCTAATAGCTAGACATCTACTTTATCAGACCGGCTAAAGAAAATATAAAGAAAATAATGAATAAATTTAATTTTTAATATTAATTCGTAGGTCAAGGATGTAAAAAATCGCATCCTAATTTACCTAACAGATAGGAACGCCATTTTGCTTGTACGTCTCTTATCATATCATATGATATTCCACCAAATGCGAAACACTTTGTATTTGAAATTTGTATTTAAAATTTTGTCTCTTTATACGAGAGGCAGCCTATTTTATTACATAATTTATCAAGACATTATCATTTTTTTTATTAATTATTAAATTCTAGTCATTACTATAATTTCTGTATTATCTCATTTTTTTGTAATATTGTACATGAACTTAGTACTCGTACATACTCTCAATATGTATTATACATATATACAGTCATAGGTAAGAGTATTGGACTTTTTAAATTTCAAGCAAAATTTTTGCAAATTACCCAGCAATAAAATCAAATTTTTACTTCTACATTTTGTCACCATTTCTCAATTCTTAAACAAAAAATGAAACAGCGATACGATAAAAACTTAAATCTATCTGTTCACGTCGCAACATGATTTTGTCATTTGTTTTACTTGTGATATTGTTTCAGTCTTGTTTAATTCTCTTGACGTGAACCAGCCAATAAATAACTTGTCACAATGTGGACGTAGAACTAAGGAAACAGTTAAAATTGCAGAAAAGTACTATTTATTTAACGAAGAGAGATGTGGGCGGAAAAGGGTAACAAAATGACGCAGATGATCGCCGTTTAGATAGAGAGTTTATTAAATATCCAAGACAATCAGATTCCGATGTTTCAAAAATATCAAAATATATCATTGGAAGGCAAATCAGTAGACGAACTATCTCCAGAAGACTTAAGAAAGTTAATACAAACGATGCCTAATCAGGACATTGATTAATAAATATTACTGGCATCAACATGAAAAATCGAATGAACTTTGCTTTGCAGCATGTGAACAAACCCTTGGATTATTGGAGAAATATTTTATGAACCGATGAAAGTTCGTTTGTGATCCACGGAGATTATCATAAATCGTTCTTGTATTTTCATACAAAGAACATACAAAATCACCGATTGTTCATCGTGCATATAGGCATAACGATGGAAGGTTTATATTTTGGGGTTGTATTTCTTACAATAGTGTTTGAGATTTAGCCCTTTTAAATGACTATGCAGCTGTCAGCTGCTTGAGGTGGTAATCTCATCAATTTTATGAAATGTTCTGGCTTCACAGTTTTAGGCTGGCCTCCACAAACTCCACGATTTAAATGTAATTGAAAATGTTTGGAAAATTAAAATAAGTTATAGATTCAATGCCAAATTTTCTTCAAGCTGACGCAAAAGGAGACGTCGCATTGAAATACTATAAAAATAAATAAAAGGGAACAAAGAAAATTTTCCTAGCATTTTGTTTTTGTTATTTATTTTCTTATTTATAATTTTTATAATAATTTCAAATTAATATTTTATAATTAAAACCAACTTTTCTTACAAAAGAAATCGTAATTTCTACATTCTTTTGCCCATGACTGTATATCTAAATATATAACATGTAAAGTGCATTCGTCTTTTAATTAATTAATCATTAAAAAAATTAGTTGACCCTATTAAAAAAACTTCATATCTGCGTCACATTCATAGACAAAAAGCTTTAAGTCAAGTTATTAACACCGCAGCGTCACCATTTTATGTACGAGTAAATAGCGAAACTACGACTATCTTCTAAACTTATCTATTTACAAAAATGTAATTGAACTAAATTCTTTTGAAAATACGCGTCAATTGTCATTACATAAATATAAACAAATTAAATTATTACCGGCCTTTAAGATAAATTTAACATCATAAACAATTTGATATATCGGTGGTCGAACCTAAATTTTATGTGCGACTTACACATCTAGACGAGTATGCCACATCGCATTATCTTTCTTGTGCTTCCGGTATGTCCGGTTTTTTTTCACACGATACATTACGAGATAACCTTTGCTCATAAAGAATTTGAAATGATGTGCGCATAAGATCGTTACGACTTGGTGGCGATTAATTTTAGGTTTTGCAAATTTGTTTGTTTTTTTTTATTGCTAATCATTTTAGCGATAAGCTTTGTGCGGGTGTCCAAAAATATTGTGCGCGATTAACCGCGTTATCGTACGATATTATTCCCGTTTATATAATTAATTGCGCATACGTTTATATTAATTAGAAAATTAATAGATGTGAAGGACAGCGTTTAACGTACAGTGAAGGTAATTTTTTATATGTTCAAATATGCAACACGCATCGTATATCAAATCAAAGAAATTATGAATTTTCAAGGTTATGTATAAGACGTGTTAAATATATTTCCTTATAATTAGTTTGGACTAGGTTCATGAAACGATTATTTTTTTGGGGCTTATTTAGTTTATTATCTCCTACTGAATAATTCGGCTTATATTTACAATCGAAGATATTTAGTAAGACGTGACGAATACTGATGACCAAAATATAAAATCTAGCTTGGAAACCAAAAACAGATTAACAGAAAAAAACTACTTACACTCGTAGTTAGTTACTATGCAACACAATCGAATCAAAAATTAGAGGAAGTAAAGATAAAATCGTAATATATAAAGTGTGAATTTCCTGTACAACAACAACTACTGTTGCGGTATAATAAAGTAATCAAGTTCTTATCTTGAAATATTTTATGGGAGTGGTAATCCCAATGTGCAACTAATATTTTATTTTAAACTGCTGTCGCCTGTAAAAGTTAGACAGTCTGTCGTCGTAATACAGAAAATCGTTGCCCTTCTCAAGCATAGAGTCTTGAAGAGTATGGGTACAATTTAACTGCCCTCCATTTTGTTTCTACATTTCTGATTTTATAACATTTTAAAAGCACAAAAAAGAGATTATTCTGTAAAGCGCAATCACACTGGAGACTTAAATAGAATTTAGTTGGTTTATAAAATTCAAATGAAGTAGGATACAACTTAAAGTAAATGTTAATATTTTCCAAAGAAATTATGACTTTTCGAAAACTCGATACACTCGGATAGGGCTAAACCAGGTAATGACCAATAATAATATTGCGATTATTTTTTTGGAGCAGGCTAGTCTTAGTCGGCCAATTAACCTTTTTCCATTGGATATACCGAATTCAATCGGTTCATAATTCATGTTAGAATCCCAATGTCGATATATCAAATTGGTTAAGAAATGGCCAAGTTAAATCCAACATGGCCAAAACAGATGCAAGGGGATCGGTACGAAAGCCCGAATTACAACATCCCGAATTATCAAAATCCCGTTCTTTTACAAATCACCGCTTTTCAAAGTCCCGTTTTTTCAAAATCCGATTTTCGAAATGCCGATTTGTAAAATCCTAAAAAATCCAGCAAAAAAGTGAGATTTTCATAACGATTGAATTTGAATTTTTACTTGAATTTTGAACGAAGTTCTGGAATTCAACCATGCTGAATGTAATTAGGCTATTTATTAACAAATGTTGATCAAATTTGGTATGCACATCTGAACATGAATTTAACATCAAGTTATGGAATTAGACCATTCTAAATGGAACTTGACCAATTCTTAACGTTTCATGTTAAA
The DNA here is from genome assembly GCA_932526605.1 of Nephrotoma flavescens. Lineage (NCBI taxonomy): Eukaryota > Metazoa > Arthropoda > Insecta > Diptera > Tipulidae > Nephrotoma > Nephrotoma flavescens. Next base: position 21,098,824 of record OW052221.1, on the reverse strand, counting down.
ATTTAGATTGTACAGGATTGAGATTCTTTCATCCATTTTGGCTGAGGTTTTGGATTTTGATCATTTTGAATGGATCTTGCCATTCCTTAACCAATAAAGGTCATATTTGATAGATCGGTCAAGCCGGAATCCTAACATGAATTTTGAACGCATTTCAAGGAATGTGCGGCATTACTTAATGGAACTAGGCCATTTCTTCTTCATATTGCTTGAGGATAGATTGGGATTCTTATGTACAAGAATTTGGGGATTTTCTGGAATTCATTCATGATGTTTGGAACTAGGCCGTATCTCAACGTATTAATATAAGAGCTGGATTGGGATTTTCACATAAATTTTAGATGCAGAATTAGTTTTTGGCAACACTGATTGGAACTAAATCGTTTCTTAGCATAAAATTGTCAAATTTGATATGCAAAATTGATTTAGGAATTTAACAAATATGGATTCGATTTTTTATGCAAACACCTTAAATTTGATTATATTTTTTGAATTTAATTCTGTACACGTATTGTAGATTATAAATTAATTTGTTTAATAAAATATAGTTAAATTGTCATCCGGTTTGTTTTTTGATGAAATTTCAAGCAAGAATGGTTAAGAAATGGCCTAGTTTAATCTGGCTTGAAAATTTAAAATTATTTACAATGTAGAATTCTAATCCAGCTCGATTCGGAACCAAATATTATTTTATTCATTTACTAAATTGCAAATTGTGAGATTTCGATAATTCGGGATTTTGTTATTTGGGCTTTCGTACCGATCCCTAATACAAGTAACTTATTTTACTGTTACAGAGAAACTTACCTCTCGTTTTGATTTGATAATTCTAGAATTTTTTTTTTGTTTTTGAAAAAAAAAATTATTTTTTATTTAATTAAATTATTTCTTTATTTTTTGTACATATACATATTATCAGAAGGCTGACATAGAGCCGAATGTCTCAGGTGACGTATGACAAATTTTTCTTCACCAAAATGTATCGATGACTGGATACGTAGAATTTCTTGAATAATCAAAGATGAAAAATAGTAAAATACATAAATTTATGTTTAATAAATAAAATTTAAAAAAAAATATTCCATATTTCAACAAATTTAAAAAATTATCTTTCTAAAAACAAAAAAAATGGACCCCCGACATTTGGCCCTTCAACATTCGGCCCTTCGACATTCGGCCTTTCGGCACATTCGGTCCTCGACACATTCGGTCCTTCGACATTCTGCCCTTCGACTCATTCGGCCCTTCGACATTCGGCTCTTTGTACCCATTCCTTTATTATTGCTTCCATTATTTTATATTCTCCGCCACATGGAATGTCATTGTATTATCCATTATTGAACTCGAACCAACGATCTTAGGGATAGAAACACTTAGTGGTGTATACCTGTAGCACTCGACTATCGAGTGTTACATTTGTGTAGATTATAATTCATAACACTACCCCACATTAAACCTGTTCCAACAGAGTCGCCAACTTTCCTCATGTTGTAAGGTTGTCGATCTATCTACATGGACAACTTTCACCTTACTTCTGGGGCCTAGTTGAATCCAATATACAACATCGTTAATTCATTTACGATTTTATGGGGTCCTTTTCTTCTAATTGTATTGTCACATGTGTTTCGAGTTTATCACTGTCAAAGTCAAACGATGCCTATTTGAGATTCTTCTTGAGATTCAATTCTATTTAAACTGTCATTTGAGTCATTTTGAGCCAAACAAAAATGTTTTTAAAGAGAAAAAAATCCCAAACTTTAAGACTGTCAACGAATTTTCCTGATGTTGTTGAGTTATTGCAGTTTTAGCGAACTATTGTTTTCCACAAAATGTAATATGTCATACATCAATTTCAAGTCTCATTTTCAAGGTTCCTAAATTCTCTAGAAAAATGCTGTATAAGATAGCGGACATTTGACAGCGGAAAATAAGAGGTTACGATACTCGCCGCAAGCGGCAGCACTATCACTAAAGATAATTATTTTGTTATGTAATTACCAGCGGAAATCTTTTATTCATTATGTATAATTTTTTTCACTAAATAAAACATCTCAGCGGAATAAAATATTAAAAGTGATCCTTAAAATGACAAATTGATTGATCTCAAGTAAAGAAATTCGGTATATGAAATCTTGGAATTTAACAATATTCAGCCTTTCCGCCATTTCTTAACGAATTACGATAAAATTTGGATAGTAGTATTGATCAAGGATTTTAGAGTAAGTTTTGGACAAAATTCTAGGATCTGTTCGTGCTGGACTAAACTGGCCATTTCATAACCAGTCCTTATGAAAAATGGTATCTGTACATTTTACACGACATACATAAATTTTCTTTATATTTTTAGCATATTTTTTGCCGGCTGACTTCGCTTCATTAAAATATCCTATTTTTTTTTTATTACAAGAGTGAACGCGTTTATTTTTGGGTTGGCATATAAATTTGACAGTTTAGTATTTTAAACGTCATTTTCCTTTATATGTGAATTTAATATAAAGTTATATATTTCCTAAAGTGTTATTTAAATTTTAATAAAATATTAACGAAAATGTTTATGATTGAATCAAGTGACTCAGCTGATGAAATGTCTTTAATATACCGATGCTCAATAGCCTTCAAATATTAAAAATTGAATTTTTTCAAAACAAAACACAGATGGCAAAAAAAAAACCGAAAAAATCCAAAACAAAATGGAGTTAAAAATATACCGATTTATAGCGTGCGCTCGGTTTATATCTAAAAAAACCCGGATATTTTTTATTTCCTTGTACTTGAGTGAACACTAGAATTGTTAAAGTAAAAAAAACACAAATTAAACCGACATTTCACCAAGATACAAGCGTTCAAACACTTTACTGTTACATTTTTTATTTTGCGTAGTGTATATTTATCATTGTAACTGCTTCACCACATAATTTATTAGGCGATTCAGCATATATCTTACCAGTTCAATTAGTGTTACATTTTGCAGTTGCCCGTTCGGCAACACAATTTTTAAAACGGACTAGAGTAATTTAGAATAATAGAAGCATGCCGCCTAGACCCTAGATTGGGAACGAATTAAACTACAGGGACGTAGTAGAGGCCCTCAAACATTTTGTGAACTTCGAACCTATTTACAACCGATTTTTAAATATGTAAACAAATTTTTGAAAATAAAAATTTCAAATTTCAAAAGTAAGCACACTCCTAGTGTTCAGTCCGACCAAAATGATAAAAATTATCATGATATTTTTTATCAGTTTTTGCCATAAAACGCACTCATTTATCACAAAAAAAACCAAAAAAAATTTCGATTCTGGCTGTCAAAATTTATATACATTTTATTTCTAATGTTGACAGGAACAACATTTTGTTCAACTTTAATGTTATATTTTTGTATTAAACAATAATACATTAAGAACAATGTAGTTGAAATCAGCGTCTTTAATAAACTCAACAACAAATATTGTTTGTGTATGATTTGTGTGTGTAGTTTCTTTTCTGTGTTTTTTGTTCAATCTTCAATGTTCATTTCATTTCCTCTGGTATGGCGGCCGCATGAAATGTGTCTCGACTCTCGAGCTGAGGCAACAAAGCTAAAAATGAGTGATATAATGCAAATTGTTGTTGTAAATTATTGTTGTTGTATTGCAAATGTTGTGTACCGCCTTTTTGAGATCACACATTTTTAAGTTTTAACTTTCTTGGCTTGGCTCGAGAGTCGAGAGACATTTCATGCGGCCGCCTTGAATGATTTATTAGGTGCGACGTTGTGTGGTTAAAGTTATTTGTGTAGTCACGAATTGGACGAGAATGTGATTTCTTTTACACATGCCATCCAAAAACAATTTGTGAAAGTTTTTAGAGCAATCAGATATCTTATCTGCAAATCTCTGTCATAAATTATAATTGAATGGATGTTTAAATGAGTGAATTACTATGATGTATACTCCCCGGGTTTGTTTTATTAGCGTTAAGATGTGAAGTATTAAACTATTGTGAAATACTTAGGCATTAGTAAATTGTTGTTATGACAGCGTCAACAATGTTTTGACGTGCAGAATCAATTTATAATTATTTTTTCGATTTGGTTGTTCACTCGGGTTTGACATAAAATTATACGGAGTGAAGTTAGGGTCACAAAAAATATCATGATAATTTTTATCATTTTGGTCGGACTGAACACGCCAACTATATATTCAATTTTAGTGCTTTATGAAATAAAAAACTATTTGGCATACGGTTTCGCTGTAACGATTAGAGCGCAGATGTGTGCACCTCTTTTTCAATCGTATGCTTCCATTAGACGATGAGTCCAAAATTAAATTTTACTAAAATTAAATTAAATTGTATTGTTATATAGTTATTTTTTCATGATTATAGTGATATTAGTATTTATATAATTTCTAATATTTAAATTAATTTTAGTTCACTTTAAAATGTTCTAAATTAATTAATTTTATGCAAAATTAATATTATTTTTGATTTTTGATTCACTTTTAATGAGAACTCAATATTTTGACAACTAAATATCAATAAATTGATTATCAAATGAGTACGTTTTATGCAACATTTATAAAATATCTAATTCAAAAATTGATTGGCCATCTATTGTAAATATGTACATACTAAACATTCAACCATTTTGTATAAAAAGCAGGAAGAAATATTTTTCACACCTTCAGCAAATAGTTTCCGAACAGAAATTAAGTTTGAATCGGATTTTGGTACGTAAAAGCACCGTTATAATACCCGTAAATATTTCTAGTCTTTCCTGTTTACTGACGTTTATTCATTATTGTTAAATTTCTTTGCTTGCATTGTGGTGACATTTGGACAATCGTAAATTTTTAGTCCTCTTTTGTTTTTATAATATTTTCTTCTTCGTACTACCTAAGATACTCAAGTACGCGTTGTGCTTTTATCGTCATACTGTAGTAACGCTTTCCAAGTGTTGAATTAATTTTAAAGAAATACTAGAATGAAATTGCAAATATGGTACAATACAATTTGACCTGATATGTTACACATCAAATATTGTAATTTCGAATAAATACAAAGAGTTCAACCAAATTTTCATTCACAAAAAATTATAAATTATTTAACCATATTGAAATTACATTTATGGTTACATATATACTATACGATCGGGGTGGCCATTGTGCTGGCACAAATAACTGTATTCGGTACTGTTAAATATTCATTTCAATGACACGTGACTAATTGTATGGTAATGTCATGCAACGACTTCCAGTTTAATCTTGAATTTTTTATGATTATTTTATAGTGAGTTAATCGTTACAGATACGAATTACTTTGTACACAAATAAAAAAAAAACTTCTAAAACATAATTCAATAAAAAATTATAAATTTGAATTTGACTTAAGATGATTTATTTCGTTTATATTTCTTGAGATGTATCTCTTAACTTTTTTGACCTTTTTGTCATACTTCTGTACAAAATGTACTGATAATCAAATTAAATTTATTTCCATATATGAATAACGCAAAAAACTTTATTAAGAATTCATTTTTTTTTTCTTTTTGTTTAATAATTTAAATGCCGCACATGAAATAATGTAAAAAAGATTTTATTTAATTAAAATAAATTTCCATGATTTGCGAATGGGGCAGAATTAATTTACTTAATCTTATATGTATGTGCTTTTATTGTTTAACCTGCGTCCATTATATCTATATCACATTATTGGTGCAGAGTCCGTCCATCAGGCGATCGACCGAACATTTTTAAGTTACCTAAATATAACCGTCAAATCAGAATCAGAATCTTCAAATCAGAAATCTCTGGAAACTTTTATGACAAATCCTAGCCCACATTTCACTGTGCAAACAGAAAACGTATAAACTTCCAATATTATGAATTCCTTAACAATTCGCCTTAATACTATACCAGCACTTGTAGCTTTCTCGAATCAAACCTTTACCGAATTTTTAACTCACTTGTTTCAAATATGTTGAAAAATTTAATTTAAGGCACCCCCTTTCAATTGCAATTTCTTAAACCGCTACTGCAATGCAACAACTACGACGTGCTCTTTGTCATTCATAAACTCATTTTAACATTGTTACATACGTCACTATCAACCCTACTCCCAACCTTTTAGACGTCAACGTTATAAATATGCTGAACTATGTCAAGTATTGCGAGTTTGATTTAAATATACTGTATAACAAGTAATGAAAGCGGAAGATTGCAATATAAATGTGACTGTGTGTTCCCGGAACGAGATAAAAATTACCAACTTTATTTTTATTACCAACTTTTACTCAAAAAATTTGTCTACGGTTGTCATATCGCACATCCTTTAAAAAAATGTCATAACACAAAAAACAATTTTGTGATAAATGCATTTTAAATGGCTATACTTGATTATTTAGCTAATAATGAATAATCAGCATCATCACAGTAGCGTTAGCAATTAAAAAAAATTAAAATGCATTTATCTCAAAACTGTTTTTTTGTGTTGACAGTTTTTAAAAGGATGTGCGATATGTTTTTTGTTTTGCATTTTTTGTTTGCAATTTCTGCTTTGTTTACGATTAGATTGGGTTTTATTTTAATTTAATCGAATAAACGTATGTCTGGGGATTACAAATACACAATATTCGGTTTTATACACACATCACAATTTATAAATTTTCAAATAATTTATAGTACAACAGTTGTAACAAAATAAAATTTTTGGTTCTGATCCTAATTGTTTTACTTAAATGCATCTCGCATATTTATTCCATTTATTTTATATAATAACTATAAATTAAATTATTTAAGGCGATAATCTAACAAATTCATTCGAAAAATGTCAAAAATAAACAACAACAACAAATATTTGAGCAAAATTATTGCTCATACTTCCGGTTATTTTTGTTACGATGTTGGTTTGAATTAGACTATTTGCTCAAAATATGGAAATATTTCAACTAAACCGAGATCAAATTGGGCGGGACTTAGTTGAATATAAAGATTTGATTGGCTCAAGAGTTGGATATAAAATAATCCCGTTCCGTGAATTCAGCATGAAAGTTGCATTCACATAAGTATTGCAATACGGAGTTTTCACTGGAAGAAGCTTTCTTTGTGGAGAAATTGAAACATAACGTATCAAAACCCGATACACCAGTTGTTGAACCTTTACCAGAAAAGTTTGAATTGTCGTATTATAACTGTGTGAAGGAAAGTGTTGGTTAAGAGCAATTGCTCGCATAGTAACCCGAAATCAATAACATCAGTATCGGCAGTAAATACTTCAACCAGACCTATGAGTATACTCATCTGTTGATATTATTGTTTTTTATGATGATTGTTCACTTGTCCGCCAACAGCTGAGATCAGACATGTTGTATAAGATAGCAGAAATTTTCAGCATAAGAAATGTCTTTTTGCTATTCACCGCTAGACACATCACTATCACAAGAATGAAAATTTTTTCTGCTGATATTTAAAGAAGAGAAAAAGTCAAATCGGAAATAAGATGGAATTTGGTCGGAAACTCGGTTTATTCCATATATAGATATCCGTACGTGCTAACTTAACACACTTTACTGCATGGAATTCTTCCGAGATTCAAAATGTTTTGTAAGTAACCTAAACCATAAACGATTAAGAAATACCTAAATCATATTTAGCATGGCACTTAACATCTTATAAATTCTTCTAAATATCGAAATATCGACCTTGATCTAATATTTAAGATATTTTCCTAATATTCAGGTTAGAATTTTATTTTCAGGCCTTCACAACAAATTGGTTATCAAATATTGGTAGCGAAGGTTCACTGCAGCTCAAGTAATATTTTAATGAGACTTAAACTTATCATATTTTCATCTTCATATACGTTTACGAAATGAGAGTAGTCGAAAAAATTCCAATTGTAAACAACGCGTGGTGACTGACCGCGTGCGGTCAGGGAGGGGTTGTGTTGATGTTTACGATTGGAATTTTTACACAACCACTACTGCGTGGTTTTGTATAAACAAGAGTATGAGTGTAATACACATTATTATTATTTTTTGAATATAATTCAGGGGAATTATAAACACAAAAAAAAATATTAACCGAAATAAAAAAAATTATTTAAAGAACTATAATTAAGAAAATGAAATGGCTGATTCAACACCGGAACTTGTACTAAGTTTAGGAGAATGATACCCTTACGCTTTAACTCCATGGAAAAAATTTGCTGACAGCAATTTTTTTGCTGACAAAACGCAAACAAACATCTTAAAATTCCATAAGAGTGATAAAGAACAGAAATATTTTTTATTTCATTTTATAGTAAAGTTTTATAGTTTTACATTTTGGCTTAACATAAAAATTTCATAAAATTTTTAATTTGTACATTTTCGTAAAATTCGATTTTTTTTTATATATTTTAATTTTAATTTGACTATAAAAATGGCGAACGATTTATTTTGTATGTGGGAGGAAAATTTCTAATCTTTACATACATTTTTTGTAGATGTGTGAACAATACTGCCATAAAAAATACTCCAGTTTATATTTTTTATAGAAGTATTATGGCAGTAAACTAACACCATCACAACTATTCTCTCAGTAAAATTTTTCTGACAACATGTTTTGTTTCGTACACAACCAGTAAAATCAATATTTTTTCTCGCTTTTATTTTTGCTGACAGCAGATTTTTTCCATGGAGAAGGGCCATAATACAAGCATATATGAACGCGGGAAATGAGAGAAAATAAAATTAAATGAAATGCAAATGCGAAAAATAAAAAAAAATTGCGAATGATAAATATATTTAAGTCCATTGCTTGATGGCAGACGAGGTTTCACAGAAACCATTGTTTTCTTCGTTTTCCCCCCGTTTATACGAGTTAAACAAGTTTTCGGTGAAACCACACTAACAAAAACATAAATGAAATAAAAAAATATTTCAAGGCCATTTTTGACATACATTTTGGTTTAAATTTTATTTTCGAGAGAGCGGAACAAAACAAAATAAAACACATACATATTACATACACATTATCTATTACGACTAGTTGGCCTTGAAAAAATAACCAAGAAACCAGAAACCTCGTGTGGCATCAGCCATTTTATAAAAAAAAAAAAATTATATATAAAAAAAAAAAATTACGTTTATTGCTCTATCGGTTGGGCTACAAAACAACAAATCATTCGCGTGCATCGATAATTCGATAAACGCACAAACAAAAAATGATCGAGTTGTTTTTAAACTCCTTCCTGACCAGCGAATTACTAAAAAATTGTTTATAATTTCTATTTACCACGGTAATTTTTGTTGTCGTTTGCTTGAGTTATATATAATTGAGATAAATAATGCGATTTGAATATTTGCTTATACGTAATTTGTTAAATATTTTAGAATGGAAATGTGGACGTACTTCAAAATGTTTGCACATAAAAAATGCGTTACGTTAAATTTTAAGGTGCAAAAAGTAATTTTCAGAAAGCATTCAAATCATGCAAATATGGTGTCAACAAATTCTTATTGTCTATTTAAATAGTGTAATATTAATTTTACATTAAAAACATCAGACCAAATTAGCGAGGAAGGGAGACATTTATTAATTTATATACATCAAGATTGTGCGAAAGATAATTATCTGGTTATAATTATCTAAAATCAAACATTAAAAATAAAGATTTTTCATTTTTTTTAAATAATTTGTAGGTTACTTTTCGTTGATGCCAAAATTTCCTTAAAGTTTTATAAAACAAAAAAGAAATGTTGTGTCTCGGTCACTCTCATGCTAATTTTTTGTCTTGTCTTTCTCACATGTTCAGCAATTTTAAAAATATTTACTTGTGTGATAGAGGTTTGAAGCAGTAATGCTTATATTCCATGAAAATAAAAAAGTTTCTCAGTAAAATTAGAACGGGACAAAAATATAGACTGACTCTTTGGGAGAATGGCCTATCTGACTTTATTTTGCTAAGAAAATTGTTGTTGTGTTGCCATAATTTTTCGTAAAAAATATCAAGTTTACTTTTTTCTTATGGCAACCAATAGGAAAATGCTATCCCTACTCCTTTTTGATTTTATTGCTCTCTCGTATTTTATCTTTTCGTATTTACGTAAGTAATTTGTTAAATTCTTGTATAAGAGAAGAATTTTTTTTATTAACAATAATATAATGTGCGATTGCACATGTTATATTTTAGGTTAAATATTTTATAGCAGATCACATTTTATATATTTTCGAAAATTGAATAATGAAATGAAATAACGTTAGAGAATATGGCGGTTTACAACCACACTCGTAATTTGCACTGCTTCCGGAATATTCCTGAAAATACTGACATTATAATCTTAGAATAATTTTCCAAATACATATTTACTTAACATTTAAAAACACAACAACAAATAGTTATCACTATTATTTATTATCAAATCACTTTTCATAATTTGCAATAAATCACACAATTTTACTTCACTTAAAACACCACTAATAATTTTCTCGCACTGTTCACTTTCGCTTCGAATCTTTCGCGTACCGAATCTCCTGAGTAACTCACCTATTGATGTTATTTTGGAAAATATCAATTTTTGGTGCACTTTCATGCACTAAGTTATGGTTTTTTTATGAAATAAGTTGACAAAGGGCGTTGATATGTGCCAGAAACTATATAAAATAAAAGTTAAATTTCACATAAAAAAATAAATAATTTATTCTCATAAAACAAATATCATCTATTGGGTTTGTAACACTCGTATTTATATACCGACCAAAAATTCTAGACTCGCCTGAATTTATACAGAAGTAATATTCTCAACGGTTCTGTTCTAGACTACTATAATCCGCAATGCCATAAAACTGTTATAAAACTACACTAATGCTACTACTTAAACCTAGATGTGACTAGCTCACAAAAAAAATGTTATTTATTTTCTAAATCTTAAATTTAGAGCAATTTTCTCTAAATAAATGTCTCACCCACGCATAATTATTTTACCATAAAACCAATATTCGAGATTGTAACAGTAATAATTATGCCTTCACGAAACGAGATTATAAAGTTGGGTTTTTTAACAACATGAATAAAGTCACTCATGAGAGTTGCGCAATAAATTCGTCTACGGCTGTCATACGAGTCATATGCCGTTTTTTTTTTATTAGCGCCCGATAGATTGTATCCGGAAAGGCCTATCTGTACAACCCTTTAACCATAAAGAACTTAATCTTCTTGTTTATAATTCTTGTTTATAAGTCATCATGTCAAAATAAATGCCAATTGGTATATTTCAGGTCGTTAAAAGTTTAAAACCTATTTTTAATTTCAATGGTACAGCGACAATATGGGTGCGGAATTTCGGATAAATAACTTCGAATAAAAAACATCAATATTATGGCTACGATCTCGCCTATAGGTTTGATGGACAATTAATTCAACATGAGCGAGATATTTATTTAGCTAAGCTTACTCAATTAGGCCCGTTGCACACTGATGTTTTTGACTGATGTGAGCTATGTTTTCATTTTACAGCTCCCCGTTTTGGTTACCAAAACTGAAATAAGAGAAATATTGTAGATGAATCTCCAGGTCAACGCAATCTATAAAGCAATATATTTAATTGTTTAATTTTCGCCTTGATAATTAATAATTAATTAGGAGATAATTAATTAGCTCACATTTCCCAGAGCGATGTGATCTATGTTTCTATCCCACATCTTTAAATAAATAAATTAAATAAATCGAGGCATACGAGTGGCTTGAGCTAAGCTTTACGAATTCGGCTTCACTTATTTATGCTTTGCAAAGTAAACGAAGAAGCTGTGATCTCAAAACTAAGAAAAAACATAGCTTAAGTATGCAACGGGCCTTAAAATTTAGGACATTAATGCCTTTTTTGTGAGATTAGTGACATCTGAGGTTGAATAGTAGAACTAGAGGTAATGTTTAAACAGTTTTGTTGTATAGCAGTATGTATGTCTATTATTATTCCTAATCTGTACGTCAGGCTAGGATTGCCTGATATGGAAATTATTAAGTTGCTATAAAGAAATCGAGTAAATCGGGTGTTTTATTGATATTTGTAGGCTAGAAAGTTGGTTTTCCAGTAAAGTAAATATTGCCTTTAACTATTATAGCGGTTCCTCGTCTTGTAGTGCTATCTAGATGTATGGATATACTTGACATCCTGTAAATTTTATATGTGATTTTTTTTAAGTATGTTTCGAATATGAGACAAACATCAATTTTTTTAGATGTCCAAGAGTATTTGCATCCGTTTTGGAATACTGGTCTTATTTTCTTTCGTTCATTTTTGTAAACAAGTTGTTTATCGAGAACTGTGGTAAACAACATGGATGGCATTTTGTTTACCATTTATACTTGGTAAAACAACCGGGTGGCGATTCGGAATATTCTAACCACTACACTACCATGGGATTCCATATTAATACTCTATTATCAATCATTTTTTCATCGGCACACTACCAAACCAAACCACGCCAATCAACCAGTCCAAATCCAAACTTACATAGAACTTTATGTACAACATACATTGTATAAATTGTATTCAGCCCACACCCACAAGCACCCCGAAAACCATTATTAAACGCTTTAACTTCACTAACTGTCCCGCAAAACAATTCTAGATCAGTTCAAGAAGCTCGAATTAAAATACTCCTATTAATGAATTCCGGAACAATCGGCAAAAATCAACAACCCTTACAAAACGACACACTAGAAATAAGAAAAGTCCCAATTTATAAAGCCTTCTGCCATCCGGACAGCACAAAACCACCAATCACAAAACCGAAACTCAACACAAGTACATCTCAAAGTTTCCAACCCACACGAACTCCCCTGAAAATCTAACATACATATCTTATGCCTTCAAGATCAAAACACTGCACGCAAAAACATAAAACAAACCACCCAAAGAGTGCCAAAAACTAAAACCAACACATACTGCAAATTAAGAATTACCATACTTGGTTTGTTTAAATTATACACAAATAATTACTCAAAATTGCGATACACAAAAATAATTTACCAAGGAACCAAAACGTACATGTCATGGGCCCTAATTAAGTTATTTCCAAATTTTCTGTTTGGCGTCGTAACTGCCATGACATACTTGGATGCAACAATAAAAACATTTTTCTATACTAAAATATGGTGGTGAATAAAATCAGGATTGCGTCTTTGATTTATTTCCACCATTCGCAATTACAGCATAAAATGTCATAACCTCTTCTTCAATAGACAAATTTATCATCATTTATATTTACATCAAACACTTTATATTCTGTTCTGATTATTAAATAAATTATGAGAAAAACACTTTTTTCTTTAAAAGAAAAGAGAGAACGCAGAAAGAGAAATGTGCGTTAATTGCTAGTACTTTTCCTCCCAGTTTGGCCAAATGTCAGTAGATGGCAGCAAAATATATATGATTCAAATTTTAAAATGTTTTTAGAAAACTTGTATTTAGTCACAAGTTAACATGCTTGATATCATAAAGCAAAATATACATAAGAGGACACATGTAGAGATTCCGAGTTTAACCTATTTTAATTTTGGCAATCTGTATAAGCGTACCAAGAACAATGAACTATAACGTATATATATGGATTGAATATAGAAAAAAAAATAATTTGTGTATATAAATATATTAAAACTATAAAATAAGATTAACCTTGGAAAAATTGGCTTATAAAATTTGCACTACTTGATTTCCCTTATATATTTATTGCTCTATGCTGATACCAACTTTTTAAATTACTGGTTAAACTATTTTAATGTTAGTTCATACCAGTTAATAATAGATGGCGCAAACCACAAAACAGTAAAAAAAATAGTTTTCATTATAGAGGGTGGCTTATTAACAATTTAAGGAGAGTACCAGTTGTTGAGTAAACATTGATTTTATTATAATTTTACGGTAAATTCATTTATTTTTTTAAACACTATGATCGAGAAATCTGCGCTAAAACCGTTTTTACCGTAGTCAACGATTGGTACACCTAAGGCAATAATAATAATTGACATTAACTAAAACCTCAGGAAACAGATCGACGTTGTCTACGAGTAGGCACCTTGTTGTTGAGTTGTCGACGCGATCACGTAAAAATGTGTAGTTGACGCGTTAATGCCCATCTCTGTTAAAAACTGATTCTTATCATTAAATTCAGGCAGTTGATAATTGTATATGTATAGATGGAGTAAAATAAACGATAATTGCTCTAGTGAAGCAATTAGCTCTTGAGATAAGTGCACTAAATAAGCTAACTTCATTCTTAACCCATATTTAAAATATTTGAATTCAAATTTGTATAAGATAGTAAATGACGTACATACTAATGCATGTATGTGCTTTAACCGCAGCACAAGGGCCAAAATATCTACTCATATACGACTATATATATTTTACTTGTATAACCACAACAAAATTATTCCTTCTCGTAGATGAAAATAATTTATCAAATTTTCATCGACAAAAACGTTTTTTACGGTTCAAGGACAAATTAAAATATTTCTTATCACAAAATTACGTATACATATTATACGATATATCCATACATGCATACTACACTCACGGAGATTGTGATAAATTGTTTGGGGCCATTCAAATATATATATACGAGTAAGCACACTAAATTATGCGTATGTACAAAACGTATTAAAATAAATAATGTGATAAGATTTCAAATCACGCTACTATATACATACCATAACGTCTTGACAAGCCTCTAAACGTCTAATATAAATATATGCTAGATATATATGATTGTGTTTGTGTCTAAAAATATACTTTAGAGAATTAATTCTTCATATACAGACACACATTTTATCAGCCTCAATATATACATAAGAAGATTAACATGTTGTCTAGCGAGCTGCCCGCCATACGAGAATCGCAAATCTCTTATAAATTATAACTTTTATTTTATGATTTGATTAATTGCTGACATCCGTTACACCCTCAAATGCGAATTCTTTAGATTTAAATCAAAATTCTAGGAATATATTGGTCGTGTTAACGATCTCTTAAATCATATTTTGGCTAAAGGAAATACCATCGAAATATATATTTTACAGGTAGGCGATTAGATCGCACGCGTAAGATCGCGTACACCCAAGGTGCTACATGAACTCAATATTTTTATTTTATTTTATTTTATATATATATGTGAAATCCGAATTAATTTAATTAAATTGATACCATACAATCTGTGATGACGTTCAAGTATAGTGAATTTTTATTTTTCGTTTACGTCAAACGTTACGATGAAAGTTGAATTTTAAAATTCTTGTAATATTTTTGATATTTTTCGCGGCGACGTACATAAATTAAATTAATTTCATCAATAAAAATTATATTTGGGTACGTGGAATTTGCGCACGCCGTGACTAATCGCAGCATATTATGTGGCCTATTATACGTGATGTATGGGGGCACGTCTAGTTGTTTTACTATCAGTTTATTATTATTGTGAGACACACCTTCCGGCGTTTAGAGATAATTTCACTTTTGTTACGCTTAAACCGTATACGTTCTAATCTTGTAAATGCATTTTGTAGCACCCATATGTTTATCGCACGTCAAGGGACAAACACTTAGATATAATATATTGAAATTAACCTTGCGATTATTGCGAGACATGCACGTATAGCAATTTTAAATAAGACACTTAAATTAGTTTAGCAAATTATGTCATTTTATTCATATGGACATCGTTTAAAACGTGCGCTTACGAGCGCATCGTATTACGCGGAAATGCAAAGACAATTGCAAAATCTTAAATAATTTATGTTTTTGTAAATTGGTTTGCGTCACAGACCAATATATAGCTTTGTGTTACGTACATCAAATATTTATGCTATTACTAAAATAAGATTAGGGATGGCTTCGGCTTTGAGCAATTTTCCATATTAACGTGTACGTGCTTTAAATCAAGCTTTTTTTTTAATTCAACGGTTACTCATATAAATCAATTAAATTGTTTAATTGATACGAGATATAATTATGGCAATAAATTATTCGGTCGTGGACATCAAATTAAACTCGATCACGTAGAATGCAGGTTGTCTGCGAGGGATTTTTATTTTAATATCTCAAGGCAAATCGCATATAATTATTATAAAAGTTATAATTTGACAATATTGATTTATTGGTAATTATTATTTAACTAGCCACTCGGTCACACGTATTATACACGTTCGATATCATGGTATACGATCAAAACTAATTTACATATTCTCGGGATTCTAGGTAGCTCTATTCTTGTTTTACAAGTATGAATTAATTTGTTTTATGAACCGAAGGCGGTTTGAAATTCCCACACCTAATTTATTTACAGGAAAATGATAACGTGGTACTTTTCATAATGCCATTGATGAAAAAGGGCATAGTGTTGCATCAGAATTTTACATGACAAAAAAAAAATGTCTGATAAAACTTGTAAAAAGTATGTAATTTATGTACGATAAACTATTTATATTTACATATCGTATGTACTTGATAACTAATTACGATATGATACGAGTATATCGTGTTGGAAAGTATAATTGAATCGTATATATTATAAGCTTTTATCGTGCTTACCACATCTAATACACGTGTTCAAAACCTCAATGCGATGTTATGCCACCAAATTATTAAATTGTGTCGGGACAGGGATATACGGTTTTTTTGATTTAAACTTCGCGAATTATTCTATAAATTTAAGCTTTTTTATCGGTAATATTTAGAAAACCTATTCTAATATCAACATGTGACAATGAGTCTTATATAATAAATGGTCCGCCTTTGATTTGACTGGTTTTTCTTGGAATACGAGGTAATTAAAGTGCACGAGTAGAAACAAGTAATTAATTATAGTACTCGTAATTATAGGAAGGAAGCAATAACGCCTCGAGATTTTTGTGGATCAAAAATTAAAAAAAAAATCATTTGTCAAAAATTCAAGTCTGTAAAACCACCGGCAGGTATTTCTACATGACGCACGTTCAGCCTAAGCTGCATTCCACTCGACTAGAGTTAACTTTTATTTGCCTTCATGTTTAATCGCTATAAGCGGTGGATACTCAAATAACACGGTCTGTAATAACGTTCCCCTACACACAGGAGCGAATCTTAATCTGACACTTATAGAAGTATAAACACAGGGTAAATGTGTTCTTCCTTCAACCATGTCTAAATCAGTGAAATCAGGCGGTAAGTTACTGGGCGGTACAGTACTAATCTCGAAACTGCTATCTGTCGGCCGACAGTGTTACTAAACTTTGTTGGATGAATTGGACATACCTATATTACAAACATCTAACATTTCGGGTTTTGCGACAAGAAAAATATTCATTTTAAACCTTTTACATAAATTCGAAGGTATTAGTCAAATTGAAATCTGAAACACAGAAAAAGTGAAAAGCCCAAAAAATGAAATCCTGAAAAATGAAATACTGGAAAAATGCAAGTCAAAATACCAACAAACGAAACTGAAACTCGAAATCTTGAAATTTTTTTAAATATGTTGAAATGAGCTATTTTTAACCGCGTCGCGATTGGAAAAAGGTGATTTCAATATTTTTCGGGGTCACAATGGCCAAGCTGTAGTTCCCATATGTGCAGATCTCCACGACGTCCATACATCAAGTATGTAGGTGCTCTTCCACTTCGTGTCGCTGTTTTCTTTATTACCTCGCATTTTGTTTCTTTTACTCTAAATAAACAAAATTAATTTGAGTTAAGCATTTCTCACTCTAAGAAACCGTTTTCTTGTATGTAATTTAAAATTCTTATACTAAAACTATACTTTTCTTAAATGATAGGTCAGGTGGATTAATTCCAGAACTTCTTCCAAAAATCATTTAAGAATCCCATTTCCATTCAACATACCCAATCCCCTCATAAATCGGTTAAGAATTGAGAGCACTGAATTTGTTTTGCAAAAAGTTGCAAAAAATTTACGAACTTGAAACATTAATACTTGAATTTGTGCTAAAAATATTTGATTTTACAAATAAATATAAAAATATTTTGCTCTAACTATTTATCGTACACCACTATCGCGAGCGCTATCCATTTCAACGGGTAATATCAGAAGGCTTTTATTTTGTAAACTCCTGAAACAATTAGAAACTTAATTTTGCAATAAAACAATAAAATTCAAAAACGCACCAAGATGAATTCCTGTTTCATAGAACTATATACTATAGAATGAATGTAAAGTTTTTTCCCATATTAAATTTACTATTTCATGTGTCACAAACCAGAGCAAGATGGTTGTATAAAAAATGCATATGGCGGCCTCATATTTCAAATTAAAAACCCACCAAACTCATTTTTGTTGTTAGCTTTTCTTTTCATAATTACTTTTTATTTTTGAATACCATAACTATTAGTTCTTAGAGAAATTATATGAAAAACATATTTTCTTTTCTTTTTAAGAAAAGCTTAATGTGAAAAACAAAAAAACAACAATTGAACAAAAATTGGCTTCGATGTACAAGATGCAAAATGTAAAAATGAGTAAAAATTCAATTATTTGCTCGTTACTTTTTGAAAATAATTATTTTATGATGCAGACAAAATAGAATAAGTAAATATTTTTAAGAAACGTGTCATTCTATTCTTGTTCGTTAACGAGCCAACGACTAAATTTGACGGCGATGAAAATAATATTAAGTTAAATAGGATATAGGACCAATAATGGATAAATTAAAATATAATTCAATTTACATATTTTTTTAATTTTAATTTCCTAACTTCATTGAATTCGGTCGAAAGAAATTCTGAATAGGGCCCTGCGGGATTTATTCACTTTCTCCTTTTACCCTCCGAATTTGTGTCGCTGCTTGACAGCTGCTCACATTCATTCTATATAATCTATTTCTATGTCTTGTTTATAACATCATATCAAAATAAATGTCATTTGGTATATTTCAGGTCGATAAATGTTTGTTTTATGGATGAATTTATTTTTATATTTTTATAGTACCTACAGCGACACCAGTGAATAAGATAGCTGTTGTTTCAGTAGAAATTTCCCATTCTGCGTTGGATAGTGCTCGAATAATAAAACACGGCTTAAGACAGCGGAAACTTGACAGAGAATAATAAGAGATTACGCTACTCGCCACAAGGAGCAACACCATCACAAAAGAGAATTTGTGATGGTAATTTTTTATTCATGTTATGTCTTTTTGCGCAAAATGAAACATTCCAGTGAAATAAAGTCTTAAAAGTTTTCCTTAAATTGACAAATTGATTGACCTCCGAAGTAAAGAAACTCGGTTTATAAAATTTTGAAATGTTCCATCTTTCTCCGCCATTTGCCGAATTACAATTTTTACTTGGTGGTTTCTGCCAAGTTATGGTATTGATCCACTCTACACGATTAAAATGGATTTTGAGCTGAGTCGGCTAATTCTTAATCAATAACTGTGAAATTAGTATCCTTGGGACTCTATTCAGGTAATTCCCCGGTGCGAAATAAATTTACGGGAAAAACATTTTATTATTCGCGTTCGATATGCGATTGCAATAAAACAAGAAAACAAATATCTAAAAAAAACGGCTAATATTTTGTTGATATTTTAATCGAATTTTCTTAAAAAGAAAATTTTGTTTGTTAAAGTGAAAAATTGAATATTGATGTTTCTAATTTATATTACCAATGTTCAGTATAAATTTTCAGTCATATTATAGTTATAAGTTGATACAATGATAAATTTCCGCTAAATTCTATTCCCAGTTAATGCTTTTGTAAAATAAAGGAAAAGGGAAAAGGGAATAAAACTGCTTCAAAATTTAAAGTTTCTATTCCCGGGGAATTACCAGAATAAGGCCTCAGTGGCACTATTCTGGTAATTCCCCGGGAATAGGAAATTGGGGAAATAATTTATAGGTAATTTCTATTTAAAAATGTTTCCCTGACATACTGAGGTAAAAGGCTAGTGTTAATTCTTTTGAAAACAAAATTAAATTGGGCATAATTTTCCCCGCCAATTTAGACATGGATCCTAATTTATAATATTCCCAATTCCCCAATTACCAATATTTTTCTGATAGCTTAGGGTATACCTCTGAGACTACATGGAAAATTTGTAGAAAATATATCAGTAAGAAGTTTTACAATAATGTTTTGATTTTTTGCGACAAGTTCTTCCCAATTTCTGGCCAATATCTGGAAAACTCTCACAAGTAACCAATACTTTCGGTTGTTTTTCTAATAGCAATGCTCACCATGATCTTAGCTATTAAAAACAACCGAAAATATTAGCTCAAAAAATCAAAAAATTATAGCGAAAATTCTAATCGATAAATTGTCCCTAAATTTCCCATGTAATCTCAGTATAACCTTTTGTATTAGAAAAACAATTAAAAGTTTCGAATACTTATGGGAGTTTTTGAGATATTGGCCAGAAACTAAAAGAACTTTCAATGCCGCAGAAAATCAAAACATTATAGTAAAAATTCTAAATGATAAATTTTCACCAAAATTCGCATGTCGTCTTACTATGACCTTAGATAATAGAAAAACAAGCGAAAGTCTTGGCTACTTGTGGAAGTTTGTGAGATATTAGAGATAATCTGAATCGTAATTTTCAGTCGCAAAAAATCCAAATGTTACTTAGAGAATTCTAAAAGATAATCTTTCTAAATTTTCTTCTTAGATTCAGAAATTCCCAAACCAAAACTCAAATGCAACCCTGCGCTTCTATTTTTTATTTGCTATACTTACGCCGATAATCTACTCGTTTCATAAATAAAAGATAACAAAGTTCATGCTCAGGAGAATGAAAAATTTATTTTCCGCACATCCGCGAGAAATGAACAAATTAAGTAAAAAAAAAAACAAAACATAATCTCCCTAGCATTTGTAGGAGAGCCTCTCTATAACTTTACGTATTTCAGGCCTGTACACATACCAACCGTATTTTTATAGACTGTTCTCGACGACGATCAAACGTTCACTTCAATTGGGCCAAATCTGGATTAGTACAAACTAAGCCACTAATATTTTAGGGATGGCCCAATATGCAATGCCGACGGAAAGATCCATGTTATCTATACGAAAATTCGTACTACTCGCCAAAGAAAGTGTCATAAAAATTCCGGTGTCGGTGTGAATCCGGACTAAAAAGAGAAAAAAAAACAAATAAGATGAAATTTCGTCGAAAACTCGAGTATATTCCATATACACTTCCGTACTAGTTTAACACACCTTATCGCATGCAAATAGAACAGCTTTCCATAGCACGTGTACATGGGATTAAAAATAATTTTCTTTTGAAATTAAAAAGAACTATTTGTTGTAATTTTTATATTTTTATTCAGATATTAAATTTTAAAAAACCGTCTATGTAGGGTATTGAATGACCCGTTCACGTGCCATTCACCTGTTAGATTTTAATACAGCATCTTAAAAAAATAAAACAAAAATAAAAGAAATGTAAATGGCACAACTGTTCTTTATTACCTCTTAGCCAAATCCGATCGCAACCATTTTATAATTAAATTAATTACAATTAATGTTACTGTAATAATTAAAAATAATTAATATAAAATAACATGAGAAATTGAAATAAAACAAAACACACGCGATATCAAAGGGCCGAATGTCGAAAGGCCAAATGTGTCGAAGGGCCGAATGTGTCAAAGGGCCGAATGTGTCAAAGGGCCGAGTGTGTTGAAGGCCAAATGTTGAAGGGCCAAATGTGCCGAAGGGTCGAATGGGTCAAAGGGCCGAATAGGTCGAAGGACCGATTTTTTTGTTTATTTTTTATTTTTTTATTTAATTTAATTATTTTTTGTTCCATATATGTTACCTATTATCTGAAGACCGAATTATCAAAATCCCGTCCTTCAAAATCCTGACTTTCATAATCCCGCTTTTTGAAATTCCGATTTTGCTGAAACTTTAAAAATATAAAATATTAAATTTTGACTTTTTATAGATAAAAAAACAAAATTTAATATTTAATATTTTTTATTTTATTTTTTTTGTAATTTTTTAATGTATTTTAGATTCTCGGTTTGGTTCATTTTAATAATAATTCTTTTATTTTTTTTATTTTATCAAATAGAACAAATTATATTCGGTATTTTTCTGACAAAACAAACGCAAAATGTCTTTTTTTACAACAAGATGACAAAAAAATAGTAAAAATGACCACCTTGTGTTAAACACCATAACCATAAAATGGTTTTATTTCCCCTAAACCTAAAAAAATTTGGTTGACATTAAAGCCAATTCGGCTTTATACAATGCAATTGTTGTTGTAATTTTGCGAAAGCAACACAGCGAAACAGAAAGAGAAAAACAACTATTTTTCTCCAAAATCGATATTTTTATGTCTTTGATATTTTGTAGTATACGGAAATTAGTATGGAATTAAAATAATATTTTCCACACTGGAAAAATTGCATACTGGAGGGATTGAACGAATCTGATCTGAATATCCAATCAGAACCGCCAAATTCATCAGTTTTGGGAACACTTTATGTCAGAAAATTGAGTATTCATCGGTTTTTGATGATTAATTCTGGATTAGCACAAATTCAACTATCATATTTTTCAGAACCAATCAGAACTACCAAATTCATTAATTTCTAGAACACTTTATATAAGAAAATCGTCCATAATTCGACGATTTTTGTTGCTCAATGGAATTGTGCCAATCCTGGATCACCACAAATTCAGCCACTATATTTTACAGATGTGCATGAACGTATGTGTTCGGAATATGCATTTATAACTGCCAAATCCATTAGTTTTGGGTACACTTTATGACAGAAAATCGATTATTCAACAGTCATTTTGATAAGTGGATTTAGGCCAATTCTGGATTAGAACAAATTAAACCATAGTGGCTTTTCGGATGGATGAAAATGTATTTGGTCGGAAAATGGAGTATGAACTACCAAATTCATTAGCTTCTAAAACACTTTATATGAAATTCGCCCATTCAACGGTCTATGTTGTTCAATGGAATTGGGCCAAATCTGATTTAGCACAGACTCCGTCACTACATCGTTCATTCGATGGTTTTCAATGGAATTTTACCAGATTCTGGATTAGCACAAATTCAGCAACTATATCAAGTTCATTGGTTTTCAATGCATGTAAGGTTAGGTTAAAGTGGCTGCTATAGCACACTCAGGCCAATACATGTTATGTCGCATACTTAATTTATTGCTCATACAAATTTAATACTAAGGCTGTTTTCCAAACACCGACTTATTCAAATAAGTCACCTCGGGAGAAGACTTAATACTCAATTCAGTTAGACGTATCACTTCGTATCAAGATTTAGAAATCAGTCAGAACGACTTTATTCAACAATTATTTTGTAAGTTTTGTTTTAATGATCTAGTAACCAAGAAGTTGAGTAGTCACATCACTTGAAATGACGCGACTAGGGGAATAGGGGTGTTATTTGAATAAGTACGTCTACACAGGAATGTCTCCAAAATTGTGTCTTGACTAAATGACGACATCGAGCAATAAATATATAAGAGATATCAAGTAGTGCAAATTTTATAAGCCAATTTTTCCAAGATTAATCTTATAAACATATCGGCATAGTGTTCATTGTTCTTGTCAAAGATTTCCAAACGTAAAATAGATTAACCTCGAAATCTCTACATGAGTCCTCTTATGTATATTTTGCTTTATGATGACGACCAACATGTCAAGAATTTTTTCTTCCTTATGCGCCTTTTAACCCAACTGCTGACATCTGACGGAATATTTTGAAACTAGAGCGAAAGGTGATCGAATTCTCCAAAAAACTAGTTTTAATGTAATCTAAACTTCATAGATCATATTATGTAAAATGTTCAATTAGTTTACAATTAACGTAACAAATGATGAAATAATAATAAAATGGACTGAGGCTTTTTCTCGTATAAACAAATATCACCTTCCGCTCGCAATGCTAGTGAAGTTTATCCAAACTATAATCCAAAAAATACAACAACAACAAACTTATTGTAATAGTATTGGTGTAAATAAACATTCAGGCGAATTAATAATGCGTAATTTAGACAGTGACAATGGTACACTATCAAAGCTCAAACGAGTGTCCCTAGTAAGTTATTTGATTTTCTAATGGGTCTGACAAGATGGCCGATGAGATTTCATTCCAAAGTCATTCTAAGTATTTTATAAACATTTAGCATGAACTTCAGTGACATTGGTACACTGTCTAAATCCAAACAAGTGTCCCTAGTAAATTATTTGATTTTCTAATGGGTCTGACAGGGTGGCCCATGAGATTTAAAAATGTGATTTTTTAATGTGCCTTAGGTACATTCCAAAGTCATTCTAAGTATGTTCTTAGCATTTAGCATACACTTAAGTGACATTGGTACACTGTCTAAGCCCAAAAGAGTGTCCCTAGTAAATTATTTGATTTTCTAATGGGTCTGACAAAATACTTAGAAAATACTTAGAATGACTTTGGGATGTACCTAAGGCGCATTAAAAGATCACATTTTTAAATCTCATGGGACATCCTGTCAGACCCATTAGAAAATCAAATAATTTACTAGGGACACTCGTTTGGGTTTAGACAGTGTACCAATGTCACTGAAGTTCATGCTAAATGTTTATAAAATAATTAGAGTGACTTTTTAATGTATCTAAGGCCAATTGCAAAATCACATTTTGAAATCTCATGAGCCACCCTGTCAGACCCATTAGAAAATCAAATAACTTACTAGGGACACTTGTTTGAGCTTTGACAGTGTACCATTGCCACTGTCTAAATTGCGAAATATTAATTCGTCTGAATGTTTATTTACACCAATAATATTACATTAAGTTTGTTGTTGTTGTTGTATTTTTTGGATTGGTTTGGATAAACTTCACTAGCATCCGCTCGCATAGGAAGTGGCGCTAACTAGGCGATAATTAAAAGGCCAACAATAGAAATTGCGTTTTGTTTTTTGTTATTACGTTACAAATAAGTCGGTACAATGAATTGGAATGACTTGGGTGACTTTTTCAAGATGGCGCCAAATAAGTCAATAAGTCTGTAATAAGTTGGTGTTTGGAAAACATCCAACCACTGCTGATTAATAAAATACAGTGTCTTTTAGGGGCACAATTTTCTTCAGTTTTACCGCCTTTCGAAAATGTTAAAATTTTTCAATGATTCCTGTTTACTATATAGAAATCGAGTTTTATTTTTATTGTATTCAATGCAAAATTTGAAATTTTCTTTACCTGTTTTCTTGACTCCTGAATTTTACTGCTGCAGACTCCAGGCTCAAAGATTTCCAAACAGCCGCAGTTAAATATTTTATTTTTGGACCTATGCCGAAACTTACCAATATAGTTTTTCAATTATTATAATATTTTATCTTATCGTTAGGATCCTAACATACATAATGTACAAATAAATTATCAACCACTTTAAATTCTTCACAGAATATAAACGTGCCGATCAGCCAATTGGGAAACGACATAACTGGTTATGATTGGAGTTTGGAATGAGTTCACAAATTTTCCGCTCAATTTTTATCAGTTCGTTTAAAAAACACTTGAGTTATACACTGATTGACTATCTATTTCATATTGCGCATAAATACGTAATATATAAAATCATAAAAAATTCCACAGAACATATAAGTATTTATTAAGCCATATGTATGAGACCCGTTTGTGTAAAGTTTGAAACCTGTCGCCAATTTATATCAAAAATTGCCTATCTATACGCATTCCATATAAAAAAATATGCACAATCAGACGTATTTGTATATAAGAAACCGCGTGCATCATGCTATGGGCCTGACAAATCAATTTTTATTACTATTTTATATTAGGCCGACCGATAAAATCAAAATCACATGAGTGTTAAACACGTATCGAAATTGTCTAATAATTTCGTGTTAAATTTGATATCATTCACGTGCACCGGCATTAATATCGTTAAAAATTAGCTGTCGCCCCGATTTTATTGTAAGCACCTGGTAAGATGCGGATTAATTATATTTACTAAGAAGGCATAGCTGTGTATAATCAGGTAAATAATTTTTATTAATTTCCGGTGCATTACTACACACTATGCATATATGTAGTGTAAAGATGCTATAGGGAGTTTTCTTATCATGTTTTTTTTTTTTTGTAAAGTGCAAATAAATTCCATTCATAGTTTAATGTGGTTTAATCATAACCACATGCTTCATTCTTATCACTCATTCAAATCGTTATACTCATTTATAGTATATGATTAAAAAAAAACTTAAGTCAGTCCTCATTGCATCATTGCATATAGTGTGATTTAGCCATGCTGCA
Source organism: Nephrotoma flavescens (assembly GCA_932526605.1). NCBI lineage: Eukaryota > Metazoa > Arthropoda > Insecta > Diptera > Tipulidae > Nephrotoma > Nephrotoma flavescens. The sequence goes on along the minus strand of OW052221.1, from coordinate 21,072,578 downwards.
TTTGAATGCAATTTTTTTGCACGTATGTATATCATTAATTACGCTAATTATACACCAGCCAGTAATTGTATGTGAAAGTCTTAAGTTATTATAAGCAATTTAACATATTATAAATACATTGTAGGTTTGACGTATACACCTTGTGGTGGTCATGTGTCGAGTGAGGTTTCGATATATGTACATTATATAAAGGATTTCGCAGAATTTTATAATCGCATTTTAAAAATCTAGCGTGATGGATAATATTTTGTACGATTAAAATACTCAACGGAATTAGAAATGGGAATAAATTATTTTTTTTTATTATGAATGCGCTGATTCATCATCATCAACTCAGCACAATCATTAATCTTGCCAAAAAATTTAAAATTCATTTCAATTTATTTGTTGACACCCGGCAACACAATACACACACACAATTTAATGAACGCAAAAAAATTTTGATGAATGACTAAATCTAAACCTAGATTAATTCGTAAAACTAATATTTGATTGAAATCGTCTTTTATAAATAATATAAAAAAAAAAATTTGTCAAACGTAAATATTTGGACTAATTTAAATTTTTTATTGTTATGTCTAAAAGTAAGCAATACAAAAAATTAATTAAATATAGAGCTTCCCATATTACAAAGATATGATATATCATAAAATAAATATTAATGTGTTATTTAACGAGATTTTTTTTTTTTTTTTGTAATAGAGTGTGTTATCATCGATAACGGAAATATACGGCACACGATTCCGTTTTTTTAATTGATTATGCGCACCGACAAAATGCTTAGAGGCAAGCTGTAAATAAATCGTCTGTTGCATCATTGACCAGCTACAAATGGTCAACCTTTGTGTGCCTCAGGTCGATTTCTTCGGCTAAATTATGAACTAAAATTTTTGCGGTGAACTTGCGCTATTCTCCGCCACGTTACAAACGAAAAGTCTCCTCCTTATTATTTGGTGTTTAATGCAAATGTATTATTGTGTACAAATTTACTCTTTTTTTATTTTTAAACATTTCGTAGTTTATAATAACATCTGCAAATAATGGAACTTTCTTACCTTCCATTATTTTAATTTAATTTAATATTTTTTTATTCATGAAAAGTCGGCAATTTATTATTTAGAATAGTCAGGCACAGCTTGTTTTTTTATGTTACTGCCATCTATGAATGTTTATTGTGAACTACTGAGCAATTTAGTTTAGTTCATAATTTAATCGAAAAAATCGCCTTGAGCAGCATTAAAAACGAATTTTGAAAAACGGACAACTGTTTTTAAAAATCGGTAAAACGGTATTTGTCCGATGTATTTTAATTTGTTTGTAATGAATGAGACGAAACTTGACTATAACTGGCATATGCGGTTACTCATGTGGCAGATTTGCTTCGTTTAAAACTTAGGTAAATTTAAACGATTACTGCGAACGATGTAACTTCGATCTTGATTTCTTAAATCAACATAAGCTAGTACTCAGTGTTGTACCGTATAATCTACACCGCGTAGATAATTAATATTCTACATGTGTAGATAATTGCCATTTCGGTTCCATGGAGCTATATTTCTACCTCACATTTGAAAAATGTAAACCCAAGCTTTTATATGGGAATGGCGTACTCCATATGTATATAAAATATGTTGGTATGCTCAAAAACGGAACTCTAAGAAAAAAATGATATTTCTTGGATATACTTTATAGAAGCATTAATACAATTTTAAAACTATGTATTTGAAGAAAGTCATAAATCTATGTTGAAAAGAAAAAAATTTATATACAGTTAAATTTTTAAACAAAATACCGAGCTGCGTCATTATGATCTACTTTGTGCCACGGTACTTCAATACTAAAATCGTCGCCACGCAAAAAAAATGTTAAAACACAATTTCTTGGAAGGATTGATAACTGCTATCACATAGTACAAATTTTATTTTGTGTAAGCCCCATCAAATAATGAAGGTGGGTACAGTAATCGTTTCGAAGATACAGTCGGCATTGTACAAAGAATTTCTTTCATAGTATAATAATTACATCAATCAAATGCAATCCGACAAAATCTTAGATTTTACACGTAAATTCTATCCCAGCAAACAAACGCTGATAACAGAATGAAATAGATGGAAACATTTTCACACGTCGAAGCGAGAAAACAAATAAATTTACTTCGGTTTCTTCTAAGCACTGCATTTTTACCCCCACCTATTCTCTTGATTATCAGTTTTATTTCGAAAATTGTTATTTCATTTCTATCAGTCACCAGATTTCAGCTGATGGTTAAGACGATTGTAAATGTTTTTCACATGGATATACGAGTACATGGATAACATATAAAGTAAGTATACAACATTTAAAAAATGTGTAGTTTGATCTGAATGACAATACACATTTGGTACATACAACCAAAACCAAACACAATCAAAAATGTATGATTGTGTTTGGTTTTGATACAACAAAATACATTAAAAAAATATTTTTTTCTGGTAAACCAACGGTTAACAGTTACATATTATACTCAAATCGAAATGAAAGAGAGATAAATTAATTTCTAGGGGAAACAAAGCCGAGTTTTCGGTCGACAACAATTATACGAATATGTAGCATGGAATTAGGTGCATCAATTTGAAGTAAAAATTGAGCGCTCTAATTATATGCTGATTTTGCGCTCTTTGTGCGCTGATTTGTACTACAGGGTATAAATTGTTAGTTCGGCTTTCTCGAACAACGATTCGGATCCCAACGTTGATTATTTCAAGTATATGAATAACATCGTCAATTTTCTTTGGTTTTCGTCCAGATTGATTACGACACTGTAGTTGATGGAATGCAGTCCATCATCCTAACTAAAAAATCACTGTGTCTGGCTAAGCCAGTTAAGGACTTTTTTCAAAAATCACTCTCGGTACTCGGACTTTGTTTTATTATTCCTATACATAAGAACGGTTACAAATCGGACATTAACCAATAGCAACGTTATCCTGCATTCCGAGGAACAAAGTAGATACAGTTACCACAGATTTTAGTAAGGCATGCAATGGCCTGTAAGCTTCACAATGGCCGTAATATTTTCTTATTTTTAATAAAATATTTGAAATCATCAAGTGGTACTTAATGTGTCCTACACAAAATGACCCGAATGATGGTAAAGATCAATGTTAAAATCCCGAAGGAACACAATACAAATTTATCCCAGTAAAATGGCTCCTAATTGACAAAATAAATTTTTAAACATAAATTTACCAAACACTATGATATCAATTTATATGTAGGAGGTTGGAGTTGCAAAAATCTCTGATGTGTCACTATCACTATCACCCAAGAAATTATTAGTTGATTCAGTCATTTTTGTTCGTGTTAACAAAAATGTTTGTATGGACGTTTGTTGGCATTGCCTAAGATAAAAAACTAGAATATTCCATTCTATTACATTTCTTTTACAATTTACAAACAAGAATGATATGTCAAGCCAAAATGGCACAAATTGTATAATTTTATTACAGGCAAACCCATTTGAAATAAATTTCCCTTATAGACAACTACAAGTGGATCTGACGGCAAAAAAATTAAACTTATTGGGTATTTTTTTGTACGTTAATTTTTGTTTTCATAAAGTATGCCGTGCTAAGATTTCATGGAAAAAAAGAATCAATCAGCTTATTTTTATTGCACTAGATGTCACACTCCCAATTTTAACAGTCGTCAATTGACTATTAGAGGACCGCGAGTGGCACATAGCAGAAAAATTTCAAACTCAACGAGCTATCCATTTTGACAATTTGAAAATAATCCAGCTATGCCAAAATGAAAATACGCGTATGTTTTGTTGAAACGAAATGTCACTGAAGGATAGCTAATGAAATTTTTCTTTTTTCCGCTAACTGCGTTTTGCCACTTTTACAATTGTCAATGGACAACTATAAGTGGATCTGACGGCAAAAAAATTCTCAGACTCATTGGGTATATTTTTGTATGTTAAGTTTTATTTTCATAAAGTATGCAAAAATTGCATGGAAAAAAACTCTAATGCACTAGACAAATTTAAATTCGTATCGTATAGACATTTCGTAACGTGACACGATACGTTTCGTATTCAGAAATAGGGGCCCTTCCTTCAGAATCACACATCTCAGGGGGCCTGTTTTGGATTATTCGATTCGAATTGCTTTTCGATTCGATTGATCAATTCGATTCGAACATGATTTGGTATTTGGGGATTCGATCGAAAATAAAAACTTACACTGTCAAATAAAAACTAGGGAAATTATTTTAAATCATTATACCTGTAATAATAATTTAAATCTTGGCTATATTTTGACGTTTAATTGCAATTATATTTTTTGTTTGCTTTTTTCCAAACATTGGAGGATTGAATTGGCAGCCCATGACTATTTAATCGTGCTCCAATTTCATCCCATAGCTGCTTATTTGATACACGTGCATCTGCAGTTAGGTTGTCAAAATGTCAAAATGGTTTAAGGTCATATTATTCGCTGTTCTAAATTATATACAATACATTTTGGTTACAAATTACAATATTTTAATATTTTAAATTATAATATTTTATTATATGTATTTAATAGTAATTCCTTAACGATATTTTTATTTTCAAAATGGCGTGTGCATAAATAAAATCAACGTACTTATATTTTAAAATTTTGCTCTTTATATTCGCCTTCGTGAACAAAACTAACTACGAATAAAAATTCGTTCATGATCGAAGAGTTATTGCTCGTAATCGAATTGCCCTTTTCGTTTAAATAAAATTCGATTTCGAATTCCCAAATACCGATGATTTGAAAATGTCGTTCGATTGATCGAATTCGATTTGCCAAATAGACCTCCAGATCAGACTATAAAAAAATGAACCTTTTGCTGGAATGCTACGTGAAACTAATCCAAATATTGAGTTTTGTGACATTAATATTTTAAAGTATTCATTAATGTTTAAAATTTAAATTATAACTTTGGTTTTTAGAATTATGAATTCGACAACAAATTGTCCAGTAATACCCAATTATCACGTAATATATATGTTGCCATAGAATTTGATAATGAAATATATAGCGCATTGCATATAACAAAATTAGAATATGAATTAACTCTACAAAAACAACTCTCTGCTTCACCAAAGCATTTTCGAATACATTTTTGACACATGATGGTTTTAAGCCAAATATTCCCTTGTATGGCTTGGCATTTCTACTGGCAGTTTTCGAGCGGTACACATGTTCTTTCTTGTACCACTTTTCTCTTCTTCATTTCATAAGACTTTGCATATGATTTCGATTTAGCTTTTTCCGTTTCCGTTCTGATTTAACATCACTTGTGGCATTGATTTGATCATCCGAAGATAATTCTGAATTGGATGGCTCGAAGTTTGGATCATCGATGGAATCATCGCTAGATTCAAACCCTGAATTATCTTTATTTAGATTTTCGGGATAGTGATGCCATTATCGATCTCTTCATTACATCTACCATCAAACATAGAGCAGCTTTATTTGGAACGGAAAGTATAAATCGGTTTTAATAATTTTCTTTTAATGAATGGTGGTTTGATGATAATTTGTTTTTTTTTTAAACTGAAACAAGAAAAAATAGATTGGCTGTAAATCACAACAGCGGTATTTTACCTAAATTACAATTTCAACTTACTAATTTCGGTTCCTTATTGATGTTAATCCGATTAACTAAATTCAGAGCTTAATTCGGGAACTAACTCAATTCTGTCTTAAGTCAATTTAAGCAGATATGAGTTGGGGCCATTGAAACAAGTATGCGCCTTCCTATGCTGAAAAATTTTGAATAAGGGGATTGAACATCGCCTTGCCAATTTTTATGTGTTCGTTTCGAGCGAAAATACTGCTAAAATCATGATTTGTTTCAGAAATTCTCCTGCGTTAAATTTAGTCAGGATCAATATCAAGAATTTTGTTGTCACCGTACTTACTTACTTGACAACACTGTTACGCTACCGTAATTTCCGATCACGATCGGTCATGATCACACGTGTTAAATTTCAGGTTAAGTACGAACATTTTTAATTTGACCTTACATATTTGACAAATTTTATTATTTATTTAAAAACAAATGCTTGCTCTTCTACTTCTCAAAACTAACTACAATTTTCGGTTTCTTATTTTTTTCATTAGCAATATCTTTCCTGCTTGAAATGCCATCTATCAAAATAAACTAATACTAAATTCAAATTATAGTTTGGCGCAGAAATTTCATATTTTCTTTAAATTTAATAAAATTGTAATGAAATTATAATGAATTAATCTGACTATCCTCAAAGTGATACTGCTCGTTTTGCAAAATCTTGATATCAACAATTTTGGTATTATTCAAATTTCAACCAAAATATTATTTAAAATACTAAATTACCACCGCTATGATGCTTGATACATTGAGCTAACGCCGTTTTTCAAAGTTGTATGTGTGATACCCGGATATGGGACTATTATTGGAGAGTCACCCTTACAAAGTGGTTACACCACTTTCTGGCAGGAAACAAATACCAATTCGGAAAAATGACTACTCTTTTTTGAGGTTATCCACAAATCGATTGTTTGGAAATTTCATAAGACGTGAAGCATTTCTCAGATAGACCATAAATATCGAAACAAGCGGTAGGACTTCGCATTTCACAGTATCCAAGTAAATTTTTTACTGCAACGTAGCGCAAAGCATTGCTGAAAAATAACTTTAATGTAGTTCTTGGCGTATTGCGGCCGTGTTTCATCAATGGTGTGGTCGATACATCATGTACACTACACCAAGCTAATCCCACCAAATACAGAGCTTTGATCCGTGGACATTAGCTTTTGCCGTTGATATTGATTTATGTCCTGGCTAACGGCAACAAAAAGTTTTGGTTGGTTAGTTTTACTCTTTTTCAAAACTCTTAGTCAAATTGTCCGGAAAAAGTTGACGCAGGACATAAAGACGCGTCAAACCAACAGTAACAACCGTGTTGTTCATGCATTTGTATAAAAGCATACATTCAGGCGATTGACGAATCTAAATGAAGGTTTTACTAAATTATTCTTAGAACAACAACGCAATTCAGGTAAAATCAAATCCAGTTTCTAAAATTACATGGTAAACTCAAAAACGCAATAGATTTTAATTGTAAACAAAACACTTATGATAACTATAAAAATTGATTTTATCTATAAATTTAATTTCTAAAATAATTTGGTTATTTAAATAAACTTCTATCTAAGGCCGTTTGACGCTGTAATTGCAAAAGTGTTAAATCTTAATTAATTTTGTTTTATGCGGTATTACTTAAACATTCCAACTTTTAGCAGATTGCCAATTCTAATATCTAAATCTTATTAGAGTTTCGACCGGGTTGACATCAGCAAATTATACTTGTTGCTACATATGACATGCGGCACAGTCCTGCTGGAAAATATATTTCTCATCCGCACCTTTTAAAAGTGGAATAGCCGGCGAGAGATAATTTTCCCGAATGTTTATGCAGTTTTCAGTATTAACTATAAAGACAACAACACACAGCGGACCTCCTACGTCAAGTGACATGTAGCCCCACACTATAACAGATGCTGGACGACATAGGCAATCAGATCTAAATGCCTAATTTCTGTCTAATGATTCTTTTCGATATTCTCCAATAGAGACCTCAAACCTAAATTCATCAATCTAAATTATTAGATCATAACACGTTCAGGCTTCTGTTTCAAGTGGCAAGCCAGTTTCTTGCTAATAAAATCTGCTTATTTTTTAGCAAGTTCTTTTGATTTTTACTGAATGTTGGTTTTTGTTGAGAGTTACTATATTTCTTACAGAGAAAGTCATCTGCAATCTTCTAAACACTTTTATCGTTATTTGATGATACAATTATAATATTTCTAATATCAACAGAAATCGGTTTTCCACGATTAAAGAACCTCACATGTCGAAAAAACCAGTGTACATATCCGATATAATATTTTTATTACTGAACATGGATTAGTTACACTGTTAAACCGAAATTTACCAAAAACAACTATTTTATTAAAGAAAGAGACGAAAACAGGTGCCATTTAGCCTTAGTGGATTTACGTAATATAAAATAATAAATGGGACTGTAAATACCCCCATAAGAATGAGCAAAACACAACTTCCAAATGAAGAGGAGAATTATTCCCCTTTTGTAGAAATTATCTTAGGCTCACTTGATAGTCTTATCGTAATTGATTTATTGGAGTGTACGACCAGGTGATTTAGCGAGACTCCCGGATGACACCGGGTCCGCCGTACCCCTTATTGTCCATCCTTAACAAGATGGATGGATGTTAAATGTGACCGAATTGACTAAACCAAAAATTCAGTAATTAATTAAGTTGCCATTATAATGATCAATCTCCTGAAATAAAACTTCATTATTTACACAATGAATATGTATGAGTAGATAGCCCAATTGTCATCCCCTTAAAATAAGATGGCAACACAAATAATTAATATCATGACATTTTTGACTATCAGCCCTCAAAAATGCAACATTTTTACTCTCACTGCGAGTTCATACGATGGATAAAAATCTCGGATTTTACTATCCCATCGTTTTAACCAATTACATCACGTAAATTATACAACGGGCACGCCTCTTTTCATATAAAAAAGTTGAAAATATTGAAAAAAAATCTGGGATAGAAAAATCCGAGATTTTTATCCGTCGTATGAACTCGCAGTCAGTCCCGAAAATATTTACTGTCATGACACCTACAATTACTATCATAACACAATTATTTTTCGGGACTGACATCGAAAATATGGCATTTTGATGATACGTGAAATGTATGATGACAGAAAAATTTTCGGAGCTGAAACAGGTAAATCGTATTAATTATTTTTAATAATGTTTACCCAACTCCGAGTTTATATTTTTCAATTTTTTCCCCCTCCGAACTATCATGTGAAGTTATCCCACGATTCTACCTCAGAATCTCTTGTGTGAAGTTAGCCCAGCCCATAATTTATTTAAATTGATTCAAAACAAACAGTAATTTATTAAAAATTAAGTTAAATATAAAAAATAAATTCGGTCGTTTTAAATTTTGCGGATTTTAGCCATGCAACCGTTATATCTAAAGAACATGTATTTGGAGGAACTACAATTACATTACACACGATAAAAGTACTTGGCAGGTATAAAATTGTCAGATTAAGGCCGTGTCTTCGTTTTAGAAAAGTTAGAAAAAATTGTTCAGTGGCAACTTTTCGAAATTATATCCTGATATATATTCGGGCCAGATATATCCTTACAACTCGTATTTGAACAAAAATTACATTAAAATTTGGCTCGTTAAAAGTATAAATTTGTCGGATTAAGGCTATGTGGTGTTAAAATGGTCACACTCATGCCTAACTTTAAAAAAAATAATTAGAAAAAAATAGTTCAGGTGCAACTTTACGAAATTGGGTCCTTAGCCAAATATATGGATGCCCAATTTACGCAAAATTGCCACTGAACGAATTTTTTCTAATTTTTATAAAAGAAAGGCCGGGGTTTGACCATCTTAAAACTACATAGCCTTAATCCGACTAGTTTATAGTATGGATTAATCTGTCATGAGCACCTGATTTTAAGTTTTCAAGTTCGGCATATTGCGCATCTTAAAAAAAAAACAAACAATTATAAATCCAATTTACACAAAACGAACAAAAAAAAAGTCCGCGAAACGAGAAGGAAAATAATTTTTCCCCGGCATTGATCTAATTCCGCGGTTCCACATTTTGATCCTTTCGTCGTGATTCTTTCCTCGTTTCCTTCCCCTTCGCCTACAAACTATGTGGCGGGGAAATTTTTGATTTTTTTTTCTCAGCAACATTTTTCTTTGATTCAACCGAATCTCGCACTACTACAAAGATAAATATTTCAAGAATACCTTGTTTATTTGTCGTTTTTGGATTAATTTTAGGTTAATTTTTATTTCGAGAGGAAATATATTTTTTTTTCAAACAAAGAAGCAGTTTTCGCAGCAAATAATAAACTTTTTTTTACTATACGAAAAAATCAAAAAACATAATTTTACACACATGCCTATACAAATAAATACGCAAAGAAATCAAATGTGGACCTCGATTGATGTTTTGAAGTGATGGAATCACGGCGAAAGAAACAAAGTGTGGAGAGGCTCATTGCGTCTTTGATATTTTGTAGTAAGGAATTAAAACTATTTTTTCCTGTGGCACTATTCTGGTTTTCCCTGGGAATAGAGAATTAGGAAAAATATTTTCATAGCATTTTTGTCTAAATTATATTTTTCTGGCCTACTGTTAGAATTAGTTTGGTGTAAATATTTTCGAAACAAAGTTGATTGGAAAATTTTGTTCCACAAAATTTTTATAGGGAAAAATAATTCCCAATATATCTTTGTTTCAAAAATATTTACACCCAACTAATTCCAACAGTAGGCCAAAAAAATATAATTTAGACAGAAATGCTATGAAAATATTTTTCCTAATTCCCTATTCCCAGGGAAAACCAGAATAGTGCCACTGGAGTACTGATACTAGTTTATTTTTATTATTTTACCAAAACTGTTAAAGATGTTGTTTTTCACTAATGTTGCATCCTATTAAAAGATTTGACCGCCAATAGCGTTTTTGTTTCGACGCCATTTTGAAATGAGTTTTTTTTTTTTTTGTTTTATAACAAAAGTACAAAATTACTCCAGAAAACATAAATTGACCTATATAATAATAAGGAAAACGTCATTTGTATGGTAATTTAATTTTTCGAGTAACAGGCACGGAAAATGGAGAAACTACTATATCGACGTGCATTTTGAATGAATTTTATTGGTAGTTAGTTTAGTTTTAACTTAGTAAACACTTAAATTCGGTCGCTATGCCATATAATACAAGTTACGCCATCTCTTAGAAATTCCTCAAAATCAATGCACGATCCCAAATAATTGACGATTGTAACAGTTGGAAAAGCGTTGCTGGTGAATCAGATTGAAACTAACTTAACTACAAAAAATGACATGTGTGAACGATATGAAAATCAAGTATATACATAGATTCATGTTTTTTATATTACATAAGCCACAAAATCACTAATTATACAAAACCTATATCATTTTTAATTAATATATTTAAACAAAATTAAACCAAGCAAAACTAGCGCAGTAAAAAATGAATTATCGCGAATATTGCTGATTGTTTATTGTCTTTATGCATGCGACTTAAATGTCAAAATTTCTAGTTATCATAGTTCAAAAAAATTCCGCTACGTGGAATCCGTGATGCTCCAATCGTCAATTACAGTAAAACTTAAATCAAAAGTATTTTTGATGTCAATTTCGAGAACGCTTCTTCGAATTATAAAAATAATAAATTAATTGAATTAATTATATTTAACAATTATTTAAAGATATTATAAGTTGAAAATACATTTTATTTACACAAAAATAAAAGCGACAAGTAATGGCAGTCGAATTTTGTTATATAATTTCGACAAAATCCTGACGGCTTATTTTTTAATTCGTCTCATTTCTACAGCCAGATACATGAAGAAAATTAGGTGGGCGAGGGATTTCGTTTTTAGTCCATCTCAGAGGGAGGTTGCCTAGTAAGTAGGTTTTCTCGGTTTGCATGGTTTCAGGTATTCTTTAATTTTAAAAAATTTTAAGAACACAATTACGGGTGTCAGATGGAAACTAAATTTTTTTTCTGTAAAAATCTCGTATTAAGCCTATGTCTGTGGGCAATTAGTTTGGTAAAAACAAAATTCGAGAAATGATTGAATCAATCTTAAATCAAAGTAGATGTTAGCTTTCACCTCACTATTAAAAAAAGCATAAATTAATAATCGGTTCGCATGTTCTAGTGTGGAAACGGAAACACCTGTGCGTTTTTAGTAACCTCAGAGCAAAATAGCTCAAACAATACAAACATTGTTATGTTTGGATATCTTGCCGATAGTTCGCGGTTTTCAAATTTTCCGATTATGAATTCAGGGATGTTTTCCTTTTTAGGTTTTAGGAATACGTCAAAATCGAAAACTGGTTTTCTTAAAACTGGTAAAACAAGTGAATATGTTGTTCGCGCATATTGCCACTCTAGCGTTCAGCTTACGAAGCAGAAGCACCCACGATTGAGCTCCTAGTTAAATAATAAATGTTTAATGTCACTCTAACCCCAGTTCAAAAAGCAGTTAATACTTAGGTACTTAAATCTCTGTTAAAACCGGTAAATATAATCAACCAAACACTTTTCTTTAAATATTCAACTATACAAAATAATCAAATACAAATAATCACCTTTTATGCGGTGTCAAATGGTTTGCCATTATATATACCATTAAGAAAAATTTACGACATCGATCAAACATTATTAAACAGAAAAAAAGCAGAAATAAGAAAAAACCATAAAAAAAATTACTGTACACTTGAACGTATACCGATTAGCATCTCAAACACTACATATAAAAAAGGTATTAAGTGTTTTGTAAATAAAAAAGAATTACTCTCATTTACTGTGCGCGATTTTTATATAATTTACATATTCAACGCGATATACGTGATCATCGAAGATCACGCGATCATAAATATTTCATTTGAGAGTCTTATCACATGGGATGATCATACCTTTTTGGTTTTGTGTTTGTTTCTTATACAATCCCGATAGATATTTATAATACTTTCTCTTTACGTTCAGCGCATTTGCGATCTTATTTTTATGCTGTACGGATGTGTCCTCCTAAATATGAGAGAAGATTTGTTACACCTTATAAAAAAAATTAAATTGATTTGAAATACTACCGGATTATCTTTCGCGGGAATTATCTCGCCTATTTGATTTTGGTTAATAAACCACTATAAAGAACACTTTATAGAAGCAAGATTTTTTTGTATAATTAAAAAAATTTTAATATTTTCAGTTTCTTTTCTAAGAAAGTATAATATTATGTGCTGCTCGTTAAGACGAACAGAAAAAACAAAAAAGATTCAAGGTCTCTAGGAGAGTACAAAATATTTATTTCTAAACAAAAATTTTATTTTATTTCTTTGAATTGATTTCGATCATCTGATAAAATCGTGATTTGTAATGTGAAGTAACACATAAAAAAGCCGCAGCGCATTTATTATAAGAAGAGGTTCTCAAGAAATTTTATGCTATATCAAGGGGAAACAAAATGCTAATGGTAAAAAAATATAAATTACGGTTACAAGTAAAAAAAAAAATTATTTTATGTTTTTGCCTAGCTAAACATAATTTATGTACTCGTACGTACATATGTGTTGTTGTATGATCGAAATAGCCTGATGCAATAATTTAGTTTGTGTCTAAATGTGCTCGTACATTTTGAATTTGTATGCATATTGATTAGAGAAATTGTTTGCCATGTTAATGTTTACGGTTGAATATTTTTATGAAGTGGTGGCAAAATTGCGTATATAAAATAATTTCGTAACCGCAACCGTGAACTGCTTTTTTTTTTTTTGCAAATGCGATTTTTTTTTGTTGGTTTTATTCACGGAATGTTGATGTAATCTTTGATAAATACTGCTAAGCCTGTACCGATTATAAATTAAAATCAAGGATATTTCCGGGGATTAATTTGAGAAGTCCATAAAATATTATGAAATTAGAGTAAACGTGCGTCAACATTCATTTTTTAAGGTTAGATGTGAAAATTCAACAAGGCAGTTGACTTAATTTAGATGTTTCGATTGTAATAAGAGAAAATCATATCTGCAAGTAAACTTTTGTGAAGTTGGCGAACAATTCCCATCCTAATGCCGCAGCTTGTTGATATTTTTTCGTAAAATAATATAGATGTCTCTTCACTGAATTTTGTTTTTGCTGTGTCGTGTTTTAAAAATTATATTCAAGAGTTTTAAAATATGGTGGAGGCTAATTTTGTGGGTTTGGACGAAAATTTTACATGAAGTTTATATAAAAATACTCGTAATAATTCACCATGAATTATAAAGTTCAAAACGATGCAGAACAAATTCCTCTGGACTGCGGCCCCTCCATTAATATATCATTCAAAGATATATGTTTTTTGATGATTTTATCGATGCGTCAAACACCATACGAAAATTTGTGTTTGAGCTCGTTAGTTTGGAAACACAGTGATGTGCCATTTAATATTTCTCGTGTTCAGCAGAATTTTCCGAACCCACAAAGTTTGTATTCATCCATAAAATGATCATAATTATTCTTGTATTCAGAAAATGTATTTAAGCGCTGTTCTAACTGTACAAATCATTGCAAATTTCTTTGAATCGCCTATAGTTGAGTCAAATTCTTATCTTATCTTTAGTAAAGTGCCAAATTTGATTAATTTCGCACAGAGCAAGGCACGAAATTAGATTCGCATGCGAAATTAAACGAGCAAAACGAGCTGCGTAGTACGCATTTAGCAGAACTACGAGGGAGAAGACCAGCTAAATAAATCTTTTTGAACAGAACCAGTTGCCGGAAGCTCAAGAGGAGTTTGAAAGCTTCCGACATTCGATGATGAAATCCCTTTTGAGAATTTTAAAGTGCAGTTTCACACATCATAAGTCAGAGAATTATGCAAGATATAAATAAGAGGGGTAATGAATTTGGCGTATCAAGCCTACGGTAATGCACCTGCAATATTGTTGAAAGAAGTAACAGTGAATGCGTTTAACAGTATTGTCAAGGACGACCATCTGAAACTTCTTTCGATAACCATCAGCAATTGAATCATTAAAGTTACACGAGCTTGATCCTGAAGATATCCAGCAAATAAAGGCACTACTGAAATAGGAGATGAGAAATCCACGCTTTTCAAGCTAACGAAAAAAAACGATCTCCGTTTCGATGTTTCCGATGCCAACAATCCAGCCGTTATTGTACGCAGCCAAGTATACAGCGCGCTAGAGAATGCGAAAAGAGAATTTCAAGCATGGCTCGGCTGTTCGTTCTGACATGGTACATCCAGAAAATGGAAAGAAAAAATTAGACCATCCCCCTCCCCTCGCTCCGGTATGCCAATACACCTCATCCAGCAGCTCTAGGACAATTCAATGAACTTATCAACCATTAATCTAAAAATAAATTTGATAATGTAATCTCATTGAGACGGCCAAATCCCTACATGGTATATAGCGCCAGTGAAACAAAATAAAACTAGCTAACAGCAACAGATAAATCAGCGGTAGTCAAATAAGATGTACCCTTCCACTAATGTTCGGAGGAATGCGGTTCAAACATCAAGAGACACCGCGGATGGTAGTGGATTTTGGTAAACACGCTCTAAAATGGCTGGCCCTAATGTGGAGGTACCACTTCAAATAAACAAAAGTAGCCAAACTGCATTGCCGGCCAATGATCACAAGCTGAGGAAGTCAACTACGGTGCAGCAATCTTCCTAATATTACTGTTAGCTGCCGCAGGGAAGATACTGGATGGATTAGAAATGTATTTGCTCTTAATGATGACGAATTTGGAAAAACTAATTTAATCGTATTATCGGATTACTATCGCATTTTGACATATCCGAATATCACGGAACCGAGATACTCGTAGTAGGATGAAACTGGCCCAGTAAATGTAAAACGTAATAGCTAAAAATAAAATCAATATCAGAAGAGGGATCATAGACTAGCCACAGGCTAGATTTTTCATAGGAAATCCCTGAACTTCCGTTTTCTTGCATTTTGCTATGTTCGGCTATTACTACTATATTTGTATGGTATATTAATTAAATAAATTTAAATGCTATTAGGTATAATATTTTAATTTGTGCGCCTGAATGTTTACATAGAAATAAGTTTTTTACTAATTCATTTACAATACAGCAATACCTCGTTCGACCGGCTTCGATTAGTCCGGAGTCACTATAGCCGGTTTTAAAAATCCACAAATATCTTTTTTATATTTTTCGATTTTTTCCATTTATCCGGTTTATTCTACAACAAAAAATATATATATTGGAATAGTTTTAAACCAACTTTTCTGCTGGTATATAATAACCTGTAGTTTCAATGTTCACCACCAGGGCAGTTCTAGTAAATACATTTATTTTTAATTGTTAGCAATAGAAATATAATAGGACGAGAAATTAGTTAGGATTTGTAATAATATTCTATAATGTTCTAGCACATTACTATTTAATTGAATATATTTAGTTGCATTTTTACATTATTTTGAAATTCAAAATGTAATTGTAAAATAAATTAAAAAAAATTTTGGTTGTTACTTTAAGCACAATATTTATTCCTAAAGGGTGTCCCAATAAGAAGTTCAGACTTAAAAATTTAATAAAACAAAAACGGCTTAATATATTTCCAAATTTATTTTTTTGCTTGAAAGTACAATGCTCTTGGTTATTTATGGAAAACGATTTCATTCAAATGGGAGCCGCAACAAGCTTTGGCATACTCCATTCGGAATTTCTGAGCACACTTTGGATTGTGCGATCTATTTCAGCAATGGTTGCTTCAATATTGGCTTTCAAATGCTCAATTGTTTGTAGATTGTCCGTATAACATTTCTCCGTTACGGCACTCCACAAATAAAAATCCAAGGGCATCAAATCACGGCCAACCGCCGGCCAATTCACGTCGCCATTTCGACTGATAATGCGGCCATCGAGTTATGATGCAGTTTCGCTATTGTTACGCCCGATGTGTGGCATGGTACATCATCTTGCTGGAACCAAAGGTCGTCCAAACCAATATCTTCAAGATATGGCAACAAAAAAGATGTTAATATGTGGCGGTAGTTGATTTCGTTGACCGTAATAATGCCGCCACGCCACAAGCCGCACCAAACAGTAACACGCAATGGATGCATTTGCTTCTCCACATATCCTTGTGGATTTTCTGATCCCCGAATGCGACAATTTTGTTTGTTTACGAACCCACCGAGATGGAAATGCGCCCCGTTCGAAACGATGAGTTTTTGGGCAAAATCCTCATCAATTTCGGGTTAATCGCAAGCCCACACAGCGAATCGATATCGAAGCGGATGGTCACGGGGCTTCAATAGCTGGACCAATTGAACTTTATAGGGCCACAAACCAAGATCTTTACGCAGAATTCGTTGCATGGAAGACCGGCTGACGTTCATTTCCGATGCACACTGACCAATTGATGTTCTCGGCTGTTGGCGAGCAAGGGTACGCGTTTTTTGTCGACTAGCTAGCCCGTATCACGCACTTTATGCACAAACTTCTTGATACCGTTGGGTGTGAGTCCCGTGTTTTGACCAAATTTTGTACGACATTTTCCTGCGATTTCGAACCAATTGTCTTTGTTGTGGAAGTAAATTTCCAAATTTCCCACTTTTGTTGAAGCGTTAAACGACTCATTTCGTCAACTAGCAATAATATACGGAGTCTCTGTCTAAAAAAAGAATGACATTAGCGTTGCCAGAGCCAAAATAACCGATATGTCAAATCTGAACCGGTTATTGTGACACTATTTTCGGAATCAAATCTCTCGGTTTTTCCATTTCCGGTTTATTTTTGCAATATATATTTTTCGGGGATTCCCCCGTTGTAATGTAACTTTTCGGATATTCCCCAATATGCAAGAATAAAATACATATTGTTACGGTGACACCTAGATTAAAATAGAATAAGTAATTTCAATAGGTTCAACATTTAGGCGTTATTTGTATACTAAAGTATTTGCTCGAATGTTCTCGTATAATTTTTGGAGAGCATTCAGGTTTATTCTAGAAACAAATATTTTGGTATATAAAGGCGAAAATTGATGTTGAATGATGAGTCTTATTTCAAACGCGATATAGTGAAGTTTAAATAGAGTGATTATTAAAGCGATTATTAAACTGATAATTAAATTGTGTGTTATAAATTGGAATATTTTGTTGTTAATTTTGTGCTGTGTAATTTTTGTGTTGTGGAAATAA
Source organism: Nephrotoma flavescens (assembly GCA_932526605.1). Classification (NCBI taxonomy): domain Eukaryota; kingdom Metazoa; phylum Arthropoda; class Insecta; order Diptera; family Tipulidae; genus Nephrotoma; species Nephrotoma flavescens. Next base: position 21,054,713 of record OW052221.1, on the reverse strand, counting down.
ATTTGTGTGTGTTCAAATTTAAAGCTGAAGTTTTATTCACAATCCAGAGATTCGAACCTTGAGTGACAAGGCGAATACGTAACAATATGTAAGCATTTGCATTTGTGATTTATATCGTTTTATTTATGTATACAGTATGCAGTGAAACAGTAAAGTCCGTTTTGAAATCGTAATTAAAAGTGCATTAATCGTAATTAAAAGTGCAGTATGAGTACAAAAAGAAGATGTCAAAGTGATTTAAGTAAGAAACGAAAATGGCTCACTTAAGAGTGACAGCAAAGCATCATAAAGCTTCACGAAGAAGGTGCATCATTTCATAAGTAGGCCTTGACATGGAATGGACGTTAGAAAAATTATTTAAAAAAAGATCACTACAAAACGGAAGGTATATATATATGGAAGGTAGGTATTAATATGAATCAAAGATTTGAATCAAAAAAAAAATCCGCTTAGTCAAATGGAAATTCAAGCAAAGGCGTTAAGTCTTCACAAAGACTTGCAGAATATTGATGGTATTAATGGTGATGAAATTAGTGAAAGCCGTGGGCGTTTTAAATAACGAACTGGTTTCCACAATGTTTACACTGTTGGTGAATCTGCCAGTGCAGATAAAGAGAAATGAGCGAACTAATACAACAAGAATGCTACAAAGACGAACAAATTTCCAACGTTGATGAACGGAATTAATTTGGTTGTGTACCGTGCAGAAAATCCTCGACTCCTTAAAAATGTTCCCAACAACGATCTTTCAGTATTGCGGGGTTCAAATAAGAAAGCTTGAAGATTGGCTCACCAATTATTTTTGCCGTACAACAGAAGGTTATTGCAAAGAAAAAAGATTGAGTTTTAAGATTTTGTTGGTTTTGGACAATGCCTCTGGTCAGCCGAGTGGTCTTTTTCATTTAAATAAACATGTCGACTATCTGTTTCCACAATGTTTACACTGTTGGTGAATCTGCCAGTGCAGATAAAGAGAAATGAGCGAACTAATACAACAAGAATGCTACAAAGACGAACAAATTTCCAACGTTGATGAACGGAATTAATTTGGTTGTGTACCGTGCAGAAAATCCTCGACTCCTTAAAAATGTTCCCAACAACGATCTTTCAGTATTGCGGGGTTCAAATAAGAAAGCTTGAAGATTGGCTCACCAATTATTTTTGCCGTACAACAGAAGGTTATTGCAAAGAAAAAAGATTGAGTTTTAAGATTTTGTTGGTTTTGGACAATGCCTCTGGTCAGCCGAGTGGTCTTTTTCATTTAAATAAACATGTCAACTATCTTTTCTTTCGCGAAACAAAACGTCATTGATTGAACCTATGGATCAAGGGATCATTGCCGCATTTAAGGCATATTATTTACGACGTACATTTTTGCAAGTACACAAAGAGAAAATTCGCCTACTTACTTTATCCGAATTTTGGAAGGCTACAACATTAAAATCGTCATAGAACGTATAGGCGAGGCATAGTATCAAGGGACTGCGAGCAACATGAGAGTGGTATGAAAACATATCATTCCACATTGCTCAAATGATTTCGTTCGGTTTGAAACGCATTTTTCAGAACTCACTAATGCGATAGTGGAAAATGGGCAAGAATTGTTTTTCGAGACACCAACGAATTGGATAACGAAACACTCATCCAACAACATAGATGAACAACGAGCCTATGAAGAACGGAAGAACAATTTAGACAAGGAAGACTGTTCCCCACAAGCATTGGATGGTTGAAAAAATGCCCAAGTTCACCAGTGAAGTTAACTACTAAGCTATACTTTTTATTTAATTATTTTTAATAAAGACTGAATAAATTAATACCTCTTCATTAATCTTAATTTTGCGAGAATTTTTTTTTTGGAACTAATTCACATTTTTTATGTATATTGAGAACCTCAATTAGTCCGAAAATGATAGTGGGAAATAGAAGTTCTAAGTATACTGACGACTGTATCGACCAGTTTTCGGTGTCACCGACCAGTTTTCAACGAATTTCGTCAATAGTAGAAACGACTTCTTTTTTGGGAATGAAATAATTGAGGTCACCGTCCATAAATTTGGATAAATTTGCTTTGACAAACATTGATTTGAAAAATCCATTACGAATCCTTATCGATCGTCCGAAATTCGTAATAATTTTTTTCAAAAGTACTAAGTGAGGTAGCAATTTTCAAAATATTATTTCCTGTGCAGGTTTCCGTCAACATAATGTTGGATTTCCCGCGCGATCATAATGAAGAATTGGAAAATCCTGTTGGTAACAAAAAACATAAAAAATCAATCTACTATAATAATGTATTAAAGTACATTTCAAATATTTGTACAATAAAATAAAATTAATAGTATTTGATAAGAGCGTGTTCAACAAAACATGTTACAAGATTAAAAATATAAATCATGTACATAATATGTGACATGTTAAAAGGTAATCACGTGACCACGTGTTTAATATATTATTATCTACCATAACTACGAGCATAATATAAATTTAATGCATTCCATCCAATTCCAAATAATTCATACAAACCCAGAACTTTCAAACATAAATTTTACCAATTCTTAGAACATATAAAAATCAAAGTATAAAGTTATGTCGTCACCTATAATGGGCCCCCCAAATATTTCTTGTTTCTTATTATTTTCTTTTCACTAATCTTTCAAATTTTTTTTATATTATATCAATCTCTTGTTCTACCTCATCAACTTCTAAGAATTTTTTTTTTTATAATATAATACATATTTTTTTATGTCAAACCTACCAATCAGACCACATTACTATACTGCTCAGTTCTATTCAAGATTATGTTTTGTATCGTCATACCTCGTTCACCGACAACAACAACAATTTAATATAATTGAATTGAGCAACGGAGAAGCATACAGCACCAAGAGAATTAATATATAAATTCATTAAGTTGCCGGCCTCACTTCAGTATTCAATTATACTTCTTCGAGTTTACTTCAAGAAAACTATAATAAAATTTTGTTTTTAAATTTAAAAAAAAAAAAGAAAAATTTACGGAATATAATAAAATAAATATCAGTATTAATAAAATTAAAATGTTTACAAGTATTTTACGGTTAAAATAAAATAAATTCAATTAAATCAAATAAAATATAAAAAAAAAAATAAAAGTGTTTTATAAAAAAATTATAATATTATATAAAATATATAATATTTAAACGTGTTGAAAAAACTTAAAAATTTGTACGAAAAAAACTAAAATTATTAAATTAATAAAAACTCTGTTTTTAAATATTTTCCTTATGTTTGAGATAAAAGTGTTCATTTTTAATAACATTAATTCAATTAAAAGTAATAATTCAAGTGACACACAAACAATAAATATAAATAATTTACTTAGAAACAATTTAATAATTAATTTTATAAAAAGTTATCAATACATAAACTATTCTATAACATAACACTAGTTGTTTGTTTAAAAATAAAACGTTTTATAATTGAAACACATATAACATAAAACAAAAGACATAAAACTTTGAATTTAAATAAAAGTTACGTTAAATTTAAATATACATAATTAAAATAATTAATTGTTAAATAAAGAATAAGAAACTAATTATAAATAGTTTTTATAACATTACTAAACAAATTATAAGCAAAACGGTAAGCATTTTATTTTAAAAGTGATCGGCTGTGATTTTAACGGCCGATTGGTAAAAGATATTGTAGTCTTGCGTGTATAATGGGAATTTGCTAAAACATGATTGGTCTAGTTATATCGCACCTGCTATATCTCGTATATGAATGTCGGGAATGTCGGCATTATTTTTTGTAAATCTCTCACACCGATCTAGAATACATCTACATATGTTATATGAAGAGGCGCTATATAATCTCATACTTTTTCGGGTACTACAACCTCATTGTTAAAATTTTGTGTAATCTCAACAATGCCCTTTAACACTCATGGTGCGATAATATATTTAGTGTGTGTGTGTGTGTGTGTGTGTGTGTACAGTCTAATTACCAATTTAGGTTGTTAAATACGTATCTTATCGTATATAGGGGATCCGAAATATTATAACAATTTGCAAAGTAATCTACCGATACCGGAAATTATTGGATATAACCAGTTCGGATACACTACAATGGTATTTTATTTATTTTTAGTAACGAAAAAAATTTTATGCTGATTGTACACAATGTAAAATATTTCATTGATCAATATTAATATACATAAATATTATTTGAACAATAAACGATAATATAAATAAAAATATTTATATAATAAAAATTCATTCAACTTTATACTATGATGTTGATAAATCTTTTTGCATATCGTTGTCGTAATCTTAAACTTTTTTTTGTTTTTGTTGTTCGATGGGACGATTTTTTATTAACCGTTGACGATTGGCTGGAAGCTCTATAATAAATTAGGTTAGTCTTTGACGTAATCACACACAGCTATTAAAATATTAAATAAAAAATGTGCGAGATAACTTTTTGAGTCCTTGATAAAAATGTCGTTGCAATTAATTTTCTAGAAAATGATAACTTTTTTTTTTTTGTATAATTAATAATTTTATAATATGTATTATATTAAAGGTTATTTAACGATAATCATGCTAATTAAATTCCTTTTCTTTTTTGTGCTCTCTTTATAGAAAATGAATTCATACGTACTAATTGTAACGGTTTTACTAAGTCTACTCGGCACCTCATATACATCTCCATTGAAACGGATTGATAATGATGATAATTCGGTTATCGAGCGACGTGAAAATAATGCGATATTCGAACCAAAAGATTGGATAAAAATTAGTGAAGCGCCACCGACCCACGTTAAAAAGCCAATTGGTTCAACAATTGTATTGGAATGTGAGGCGACCGGTACACCAACGCCACAAATTAAATGGATTCGAGGAAATGGTGGTATTTCAAATGTAAGTATATTTATAACGGCTCAAAACTCAATTGACTGATTTTTAATCATTTATTTATTTTATATATCTGTATATATATAGATTGAAGATTTGATCGAGGACAATATGATCAGTGAAGCATCGGGCGATACACTAGTTCGTGTAAAATCTCGCTTGGTTATCGATCATGTATCGCCCAACGATCGTACATATACATGTCTCGCACGTGCCGGTGGTCAATACACATACGCATCCACAATTGTTTCATCGACCAATACAAATGCGCATAATTACACCGATATATTATCGCTTAGTTCGAATTTAATGAAAGGGCCAAAGGAACCAACAATCGTATATTTTTACAGTGTCGTGCTCGAAACAATGGGCTCGAATATAATTTTACCGTGCCAGACAGTTGGACGACCACGTCCCGAGATTTATTGGTTGGACGCCAATGATAATGTGATCAATGGGCAAGATCATCGTTTCAAAGTACTTAGTCATGGTAATTTATTAATTTCGGGGCTCCGCTGGGCCGATATGGGGGCATACACCTGCGTTGCCAAAAACGCGATCGCTAAAGATTCCATAACAACATTCGTCTATCCACTCGGAAACGGACAAGAATAAATTATTATTATTATAAACATTTTTATGCTTATATAATATCGAATGAAATAAGAAAACTATGCTCCCTATTAGTTAGTAACAAAAAGACCACAACCACTTAAAACTACTTTATGTGTTTCTCGAATTTGATTATATAATATTATATATAGATATTTAAGTTAATTAATTAGACATATGGTTTAAGTACAGTAAAATCTCAGATAAATTTTGCATCAAAAATTATATATTTATAGTCATACCCCCATAGTCATATAGCATAATATAATATATATATATATTATACCATTTGCTTACTAGTCAGTCATTTTATACATGGTAAACCGCCACGACCAAGGGATCCATTTCATAATCCCTTCTCATTTAATGCATTTTATTTTAGCTTAATTTATTTGTTTAATATTTATATTAATATTATTAGTCATATTTACCATTTTATTATATTTATGTGCCGCGGTTTTACTGTACTTTTCAAAACTATTTTATACTTTAGCTAAATTTACTTAAAACAAACATTTTTTTTATTTATAAAAAAAAGTGCTATTAGTTGTACAATTTATATAAAAAAAAAAAACACAAAATATTAAAATAAATCAAAAAATATTTTATTTAGTAAATGTAAATTATTAATTTAGTTTTTTATTTTATTTTATTGTTAATTTATTATTGCGTTATTTATTACTTGTTTATGTTAGATAATTAGTTTTGTTTCTCGCTTTATTTTTTTTTTGTTGTGTATATATCATTTATTTTATATTCTTAATTAAAGAGAAAAAAGGAAAAAAGAAAGTTGTCCGAAACATTAAAAAACAGTATATTGATTCAACAAAATAAAATGTTTTATTGTTACAAAAGAACATTGGTTGCGTACACTAGATTAGTCTATTGACTAATTAAATTCTAGTGCCATCTATTGTAAAGGTAATGCAAATAAAATTGACGTATATTCTTAATCAACACGTGAACCCGGTTTGAAGCTTCCCAACAATAGTCTCTTGGAGAACAACTAATATGAACCGTTTTACAACTATACAAGAATGATAAGTGGCGTAAAAAATAGGGTAAGTTCTAACGTGTGGTAACCTTTTGAGAAATAATTTTCATCGATAATCACAAAACAACGGAAGTAGCTCCTAGTAAAATAACTGGTGTGAAGTTTTCAACATTTATCAAAAATGTAGCTACATAAATTAACAAAAAACTCCAAGTTTGAGCCTAACCCCCCGATTCTGACGATAAGACTACTAAGACTATCTTAGCTAAGACTTTCTTGTTAAGACTTTATTTTTTAAGACTAAAGTCTTCATTGAAATTCTGAAGACAGTAGTCTTAAATAATATATTAGAAACTCTCCAAAGACTTTTGTAGAGCTGTCGAAACCAAATTTTTACCATATTGTTTCAAATTTATGAACGAAAAGCGACAGTTCAATTCGAAATTGGTAAAAAAAACTCAAATTTATGTTTTATATATGCTGAGAGAGTACATAATATTGTATTTTGAATAATTTTTCCGGTTTTATAGTGAAATACAAATAATTATTGTTTATGTGTAAATGTCAAAATTATGATTCCTAAGACCATCTATTTCGCTGATATTAACGAAGACAATTTTTTAAGACTACTGACAGATAAGACTAAGTGCAGAATACGAATTTAAAATATCTAGTCTTCGTTAAGACAAAAGTTTTCGCTAAGACTGAAAATACGTCTGTGACTGTACGTTAGAATCGGGGGGTAAGGCTAAAAATTTAAACATCGAAGATGGGGCTTGAAATTGTGCTTAATGCCTAAATAAAAAACTTAAGCATACTGATTTGTTTTGGGCTAGAGTATGTTACAGGCTGGCTACTGCCAACCTGCAGATTTTCACTAAGCACCTGCAGAGGCCTCCACGGTGATTTTTGCCGGCTACGTTCTCAGCGGAGAAGTGCGAAGGTCGTGGGGTTTGAGGCATGCAGGGCTCCTGGCCTACACCGTGATGATTACAGAAAGTTGGGGGGGAACGCAAATAATAATAAACCGAGTTCCGCCGAAATTCGTCGGTCGAAACCTGAGGAACGAACCAAATAATCAAAATAAATTAAAATAATAATAATAACGGTAGAGGTGCCTTGGTGCGCGCATCCATTCGAATTCAAACAGGGTTACACCCTGGTCATGAAATTGGATGCAGGCACCAAGGGACCGCAATCACTATGCCGACACAGGATGGGAATTCCCCCCTCATCACACCACACCGAAAAACTTTAATAATTCATTTTTTTAATATAAACACAACAAAAAATAAAGAAACCACCTTCCCACGCGGAAAAACAAGAAAGGAGTAAAAGCGGAAGAGAGAGAAACGAGAGAGAGTGAGAAAACGAGAGAGAAAGAGAACAATATACACCGAGCGCGCGACTTACGACCGTTATCTCGGCGCTCGATTACAATCAAAAGAAAAATTTTATATATATATATGAAAAAGAAATATTTAAAAAAAATAAATTTAGAAAAAAAAATAAAAAAAAACAACAAAAAAATGAAAATAAAAAAAATAAAATAAATGTACCTTACAAATAATAAATTTATTGTTGCGGCCTTGGTGCCGTCATGCCATAGGTGATATGCCACACCCGGACCGTTGCGGTGCCTTTAACCGTTACCAAAAACAAAACGAGGTGCCGGTTGGCAACCCGTTACGTTGCGGCCGACCACCGATAACCAGAACACAAGCAACCGGTTGGCTACCCGAATGTCGCGGGGCCTCTCCCCGATACCGAAATACCAACAATAGCCGGTTGGCTACCAATAATATGGCTGGCCTCAACTGGCCACCCAAAATGCGTTGGGCGTCCCTCGCCCTGCAACCAAAAAAAAATTTCACCGTTGCGGCCTTGGTGCCGATCACCGTAAGTAATTGCTTGGGCGTTGTCTCGCCTTAGCGCTCGAGCGCGTGCCTGGTTGGGCACTATTAGGTTGGGCGTGCTTTCGCCTTATCCCGTAGCAACCGTTTAATTGAGAAGCCACATAATACGACACTGAGTTTTTAAGTAAAATCAACGACCTTAGTTAATAATTCACTTGTTATTTGAAGTGTTATCCCAACAACGTTAGATTTCGAAACAACAAAACAAAAGAACTCTTAACAATTTTATTATTCCACACACAGGAAAAAAAAATAACAAATTAAGAAAAAGGTTTTTTTTTTAAACAATTTTATATTTTCTTGTTACACTTTTTCGTATAAAATATTTTATTTACTTTTTTTAATTACATATTAGTTTTGTTAAATAAATTAATCATCATAATAGAACCACACTAAGTACCGCGGACAAAATTATGATGTGTTCTCGATTTTATTAATTTGATTTCACCAAATTTATTTTTATTTTATCAATTTATAAAATTTATTTTTATTTTTAACCAAACCAAAAACTAGACTTTTTCTTTATCACTTTCCAAACAAGAGTTTTCTTTATAAAAATCAAAACTAGACTGCCTTACAAAAAAAATTCTTACGCCGAAATACGACGCGCAAAACATTCCAGAACAATTGTCTTTCTTCTCTGTTTCTCGTTTACATCAATTCGCATTGATGTAAACGAGAGGCATATAAGAAAAACATTCTTATGGAATGTTTTGCTTTGTACACCACACTCGATACACACTGTTCTCTATTTCCCAACATCTTTCTCACCCTCGCGCCGCCTTACAAAAAGATACGTATAAAACAAACATCTACAAAAGTGGGGACAACAACCGAGGTGAATAAAAATATCAACACTGAGCAAACATAGAAAGTGGAGGCACAAACCCGAGGAAAATAAAAAATAAAATACAAACAGCGCTTGTTACGATCATGTAATCGTAACAAGTACTTGTATTTATATAGACCTAAAAATGAAAAATAAAAAGTTTGAGCCCAAAAATTGATTTTCTGCTATGAAATTTTGTTAATCTTCTAATATATAAATATCCTGTGTCACGGTGTTTGTAGCAGTACTTTTTATACTCTGGCTGTATAAAAAGTACTTAGGTACTTTCGTGCCATTTTCAGTACTTTTGAGAAAATTCAGAAATTATCACTCGTAATCCGTTTATAGGACAACTTTTGTAGAAGAAAATAATAACAAAATGCAATCCTTTATGGATTTCGTCTACCGATTATTTAGAATTTCGAATGTGGCAACACTTACGTCATTCGTGTTATGACAGAAAATTAATACAATGTTTTACATTTACGAAATGGGTCGCTTTACGCTTGAACAAAATTGGGAAATATTGAAAATTTTATTTCAAAATGGTGAATTTTCTCCCCATAGAAGGCAATGATCCACAACAATATGTGAAGCGAGCCCGTGAAACTGGATTTTTATTGGATGAACCAACACGTATCTGAGAATCCATCATTATCAACTCGTGTTGAAGAATTGAATATTTCACGCAGTTCTGCAATGAGAATTTCGCATAAAGAGCTTGAAAAAGCTCAATTAGTGCAGAAGCTGAAGTAAAATGTCCATCCGCAACATTTTCGGTTCGCTAATTAGGCTGTGGAACGCTTGGAAGAAAATGAGCATTGTTACCGAAAAACCATTTTTTCCGATAAAGCTCATTTTCATCTCGGAGGTTACGTCAACAAGCAAAATTATCACATTTGGTGCTCAGAAAATTCACACGTAGCCATAGAGAAGCCGATGCATCCACAACGAGTGACTGTTTGGTGTAGATTTTGGCCAGGCGGCATCTTTGCTCCATTTTTTCGGAAATGAGGAAGATGCCGAGCCGCCATTACAGTTAATGGGGAGCGTTACCGAGAATTAGAACCAAATTAAATTGAAAACGGTTTTTATGGATCTTTGAGCAAAGCATTAAAAAGTAGTAAAATCTAAAATTTATTTATTCACGGAAAATTTGCTTCAAGATTAACTGAATAACTAAATACTTGTAATGGTTGAGGGTCGGGGTGACATTTGCCAAAATGTATCAATAAAAATGCTTTTTTCATTAATTTTAAATTATTTAAATTCACATTTGGGTCTGTTGAATTGGACCCAAACCCTCCGTCCCTAGGTCTGTACGATCACCAAATATAGTGATTAAGATTATTCTTGTTGCGTCCATTCTATGTCAGTTTTAACCAAATTTTCACAATTTAGCGTTTAGTTATTTTGGTTTCTAGCATGGCGAAATTACATATAAATATCGACAATTTTGTACTTTTTCAGTTAACGCTAAAATCGAATTTATGTTACGTGCTTCAGAATTCTCCGGAAAAGTTTGTCGCACTTTGAAGTGAAATTGGCTGAGTTTTGTCCTAATAATTGTTTTGTGAATTGACATCTCTGCGTCAAAATATGTCGAAAGAAACGTATTTTAATTCAAAGGGGAAGTTTGATTACAAACAAACCGTTTTGGTTGGCTAGTTTCACTCTCTTTCAATGCCCTCAGTCGACGTTATGTTTTTTATTATATCACGAACACACAAAACAAAATTAGAATTTTTGTAAAAAATAGTAAATATCAAAAAAATAATAAGCAATAGCTTCCTTATTGGACAAAAAAAAATAAATTTAATCATGATGTTTGTATCTCTGCGTCAAAATTTAAAGCGAGATAAACATTTTTTTTATTGTACAGGGGAACACAAAACGTGTGAAGGGGTAGATTTGTTTTCACGATAGAGTATTTTGGTCCACCTTCAAGTCATAACAGACTTTCATCCCATGATTAAAACAAATAATACACTATTAGCACCAGCGTTAAAAAAACTCATCCGAGACTCTACATTTTATACACATAATACGTATTTCTCATCCCACACGTCCTATTCCCATTCAAAGCAATATTTTTTAGAATAAGTTTGCGTGATGCACCCTTCTGGATGTGACGGGCCTAAGTAAAAAACCCCCATAGATCGTGGGAATCACCACAATTCAAATAAAAATAAAAAAAATAAAAAAATTATACTGCCCAAGGATTTAAAAGGTTCGCAAATTTGCTGATTTTGGCAATTTCTAGACACCAATGCCCATCTATGGTGCGAGTAAGAGAATCCGTTAGTCGTGAGAATTTACACTATGTAAATTTGGCAAGCGACAAGGGAAGCGTATCGGTGGAGGGGCACAGCAGACGTGGCGATAATAAAATTGATGAGGTCTGGCTATGCGGAAAATTCCCTCTCGTTAAAGTAGCGGACTGTATATTTGTTCTTCTGAGCTTTCCCGATTACCCCGTATACACTTTGATACACTTAAGCCCTTTTGGTATTTTTTACTTGGCACAATTTTTATTTATTAAATTTATAATGTTTTTACTTTTAATGTTCGTTCAAGACTGACTAGAAAAATTTTACCATTGAATTTTGCAAGATGACATTTTTTTTCCGTACCATCGCATAAAAATTTTCGGTATTAAAAACTACCTGCGCGAAGTTAGGAGCGCTGCGGTATTTTCATCTTGCAACATTCATTACAAAAGAAAATGAATTCACATAATAATTCTACTATACTAGTTTGACACAAGTGACAAGTGTAATGTAAATAATACAGCAATGGAAGATTGGTGTAATAAAATTAAAGAAATTGTTAGTTTTGAGGTAAGTAATTTGTGTTAGACTTACAATTAGACAGCATACAATTAATTAATTAATTTACATAATTTCAGGTGATTAAACACATTATGCATGGTAATCCATAGTGTCCGAGATGAGTTAGCCGATACATCTAAACGGAAGGCTAAGTATTATTATTATTTGTATATAGATAGAACTTAATTCGTGTCATTTTTGTTTCAGAATAAATCGAAATTCCCGGACTATATGGATTCCCAGGTATATATGTATATATGTTAATAAATATTGGAAAATAATTTGTTGTGTTTCGTTAGTAGTTATTCATTTGTGATGTTTAGTGTTCGTCTCGAAAAATATACGTCGTTCACGCATTGACGCGGGAACAATCGGTTCCGTTGAAAAATAGAGCAATCCAGAGTTTTGAATGCAATAAGATCAAAGAGAAGCAGAAGGCATCGTGGAATGGCGAGAAGAATAAAAATCAGAATAATGTTAAAAGCATTAAAAGTGAATCGGCTAAAAGAGCAATTGTATCTTTATTCTCACAATCAAAACGATCGTACTGGTTTTTAGACAGTGATGTGTCGAGTCGCATGACGCCTGATGCAAATTTTTTGAAAAATCAAAGGTCAACTGAAACTGTTGAAATAGTGGCAGCAAATGATATAAAGATGCCAGTGAAATTAATGGGAAATGAAATAATACCAGTAGAAGAAGTCCTACATGTTTCTGATTTGTCTATTAATCTTTTATTGGCCACTAAAATTGTCGAGAAAGGAAATAAAATTTTGTTTCATAATGATGGTGTTAAAATTTATGACAAAAATGGTGATTTGTTTGCACAATTTCAGTCACAGGGATGGTGTACACAAGATTTCAACCTTCACTGATAAATGTATGTTAACAAAACCAATAGAAAGTAGTGCATTACTATGATACAGACGTTTCCGTCATATAAATTACTAAACAATTTGCATGCATCACAAATGTATGGAATGATGTTCGAAAATGATGAAATCATGAAATGTGAAGTTTGTGCATTGGGAAGCAATCGCCCCTCCTCTTCAAGTTTAATGGTAAGCGTTCAGATAATGTGCTTGATTGAATCCACTCCGATATCTGTGGTCCGATGGTGACAAATTCAATTGTGAGAAAGGAAGAAGTTCGACTCGAAGTCGCGAAAAATGATATTCGTGGGGTATGACAGCAATACAAACGGTTTTCGTTGCATTGCACAAAAAAATTGTGATTTGATTGTGCAGCTGTCAACTGATGACAATGTGAGTCCAGCTGAAGTGAAAGATTATGAAAAGACAGAAGATTTGTCATTTGAAACTGATGTTACTTTGATTGATACTGGTGAAGTTGATAATGTTGATGATCGCGATTATCAACCTGATGGAAATGTTGCGACACCAGGAATCTGGTTGAGATGATCTACGCGTGAACCAAAGCCTCGAGAATTTAATGATGTTATTTTTCATTAAATAATATCAATGATTTTCATCCTCAGGCAGTGCAAGAATCTGCAGAACGTGATGATTCTTCAAAGTGGGAGTGTGCCATGCAGGAAGAAATTGCATCGTTGGTAGAAAACCATCAAATTACCGCCTGGAAGAAACGCTATTAAAACAAAATGGGTATTAAAACGCAAATTTGACAATGATCGCGGCGTAACGCGTTACAAAGCCCACTTAGTCGTGAAAGGTTACTCACAGAAATATGGTGTAGGATACAATGAAACTTTCACGCCTGTGGTTCGTTATGCTTCGATAAGATTTTTGATGACTTTGGCAGTTGAAAATGGTTCGAAAAAATGTACATCAAATGAACTCCGCCCCCGCATTCTTACGAGTCTTGCAAGCTGGACGCCAATGGAATATTAAACTCGAAACTGCATTAAAAGAATTTGGTTTAGTAAAATCCGAATTGGATCCTTACATTTATTTTAATCAAGAATTGAATTTGATAGTAGCTTTTTATGTAGATGACTTGATGATATTCTGGAAAAACCAAGCAGATTTAATCAAGCTTAAGCAATTTTTATGCACGCAATTCAAGATGAAAGATTTAGGTACTGCCACGGAATGCGTGGGTATTCGTCCTTGTACATCAAAGAAATATTAACTCGTAAAGGAATGAAAGATTGTAAGCAGATTAGCACACCTAGTGACTTGAATCAAAAACTTTCAATAAGTATGACGTAAGATGGCAAAGAAGAAAAGTTACACAACGTACCGTATCAACAAGCTGTGGGTTGCTTACAATACCTTACACAATGTACGAGATCAAACATATATTTTTCAGTAAATGATGTAAGTCGTTTCAATTCGAATATTGGTAGTGCGCATTGGAAGGCCGTGAAAAATCCTGCGATATCTACATAGTACTCGTGGATACTGTTGGCTTTTTATTAGATAATACGAACGTTCAAAAGGTACGTCTGGTACTAAAGGACTTCAATCTTCTTGATCCAATACATTCGAAGGATTAAATTCATTACGTGTCGTCTAACTCAACTACATCCAAGGAAGTTTAATTTATGGATAATATTTTGAACTCTGGTTTATTACAAATCAGTAAAATCAACAGCATGGCATACTTAAGGATTTGACATAAATTGGGAGATTTCAGTGATTTTTGGCTGGAATCGGACAACCGGAAGTGGCAGCTTCCATAGGAGCTTTTTCGTTTTTTGCAATTATTTTTAAAAATTATCATTTACAAGAAAAACGATTAAGAACTAAAAGGACGATTTTTGGCAACTGGATCGTCATTCGGGATCTGGACGAAACTTCATACTTAACTTTTTACCATAAAGTGGGAGATCCCAGTGATCTTAGGTTTCAACGGGATGAGTTCAATCCGTATTTCACCATTTCCATCTCTGAAACTGCCATAGAGTACTTTTGCATAGGCCCGTTCGCTCGCCTCATAAAACCCATGAAACCCCAAGCTCCGCCTTCAACTGATTAAATACTAACGCGATATCACATAGTAGTCAGTATAATCGAAGGGGATAAACATCCGAGCGGGTCAAAAACTTTCGGTGAGTTTAAAATTGGTAGGCTTACCACGAATAATAATCTTTTCGTCTAGGGAATTCCATTAAGGCTTAATATTTTTGTGGTTGAATTCGGTTCTTCAATGGGAGAAGATGATTCTCCCTCCTCGGGTGTAGGTTGGTCACGGAACCGAGTTCCGAGGGTAGTACTCTCCATTTTCCCAAATTAAATCCTCAGCGTCATAACAAATAAGTTAATTGATCTTTCAAATCTTTTGCTTTCTTGATATATTAGCACCAGATAGGGATCTATATAAAGTTTGTTTATGCTCTTTGCTGAAGAGATCTAATGTAAAATGCTGAAGTAGCCATTCCAAATGTAACGGTACTTCATTTGTACTGGATGAAAGGATCACTAACATTTTCTTGCCAAAGGATTCGTTGATATTCTTGATCTTCGTCTGCTCCCAAAACCAGTCAATACATTTTTTTAATATCCGCTGTAATCGCAATTTTGTTGTATTAAAAAATTCAACAACATCATCGTCGGCTCGACCATAAGGATAACATTAATTGAATTACAATTGGTAGTCTTACTGGAACAATCAAACACAAGACTTTTGTGAGAAGCCGAGAATCTATGCCGGTTGTAGTAGTGTTTGGGACATCGTTTTAATGCCCCAATGTTATATATTCGCGGTTAATTTGGTATATTTTAACTTCACTTAAGGATCGCGATGAAATTGTTCCACTAAATTGAAGAATTGTTTTTTTTGCGATATTTAGCGAATGTCCCAAAGCGCTGGCCTTTGCCATGCCTTTCATGCTTTCCTTTTGCTGCAACCAGTTCTCTAACTTCCAGAGGATAAAAAGCGTTTCGGCACAACTGCTTAGTCGTCTGCTGTCACAGCTCTCTTTCTTTTTTAGAGGTTACTCTTGATCCCAGTGAGCATTTTTTGCATTAAAATCGCCTCTGATTATGAAACTTGATTCAAGTGGTTTAATTAATGTGGAATATAGTCTTCCTTTGTTTTGTATTTATAAATACTTTTAAGTTGACTACTTGCATAAATTCGTCTTCAATTTTTAAATCTATAAAGTGTTTGCGGTTTCTTTTGTGATTGACGACCATCCTCGTCTTACTCTTCCTGCTGGATGAATGGCATGGTACCAGGTGTATTCATATATTTCAAGATATGAAGTTGAAGTAAAATGGGTCTCCAATATACTAGACATATATCTATTTTTTCAGTATTTAGGAAGATCTCTAACTCTAGAATATGTTGCATTAGCCCGTTTGCATTCCAGGGCCGACATGTTGTAACCATCACTATTTTCGCTTCGACGAAAAAACCGTGCTGCTTTGATGAAAATTTTAAAATTTACATGAAAGAAAAAATATTTTTACTTCGAAAATACCGTTATTCTATCGAAAACGCATCTAATTAAAAATAGTGATAGTTACAACATGTCGGCCCAGGTTACTATTCTTAATGTTTTATTTGTGATTCTTTGCAACATTTTAATAAAGCATAGATTTTGATGCTTAGAGATTCAAAGCATTTCTCTTTTTAGCTATAGCCGAATGCTAAGAGCTTCCATGCTTCGAAGTATCTTTTGGAATACTGTTGTATCTTTGATTGTGCCCTTCGAAATAACTGGTTTTGACATTACCACTTGTGAGTATTGTTTTTGTTCTCCCGTTTTACTAGCACGAGGTTTTCTGGTATTCCTGGATTTTGTTTTTGCGTTTAATTTCTTAATCTTTGTAGCTCTTTAGCTATTTCACATCCCGGATAATTTACTGTATGTGGCTTCTTGCAATTAACACACTGCTGATGTTTCCGGCACATTTCATTTCATTTAACAATTTTTGCATTAGACCGTTATGTTTTTTCAATGGCCCTATTTGAACTCTCATGTTAAGTATTGTCTTGATATTACACACATCTTCCACTTTTCGCTTGTTACTAAAAGTAGCAATAAATAGTGGAAGCCCTCTTTTGATGATTTGAACTCCTTGTTCAGCTTCGATATTTTCGTTCTTAATTAAGTTTACAGCATTTTCCATTTTATAGTCCTTTTGCTTGAGATTCTCAATCAAAATCCTCTTTTGTGCAGGTTAGGTAAAGGCCTCTAGCCATAATTTTGATTGAACGATCATCATTATCCTTGTAGGTAAACCGCTGATTCCCCTCGAAATTAAGCTTTATTGACAAAGCTCTGTCGGTTTCAGAGTCTGCAACATTAATTTTCCAGACGCCATTGTTTAGAGATACGATTTGTATTGGTGAAGGTGATTTCTCTTTTAGTTTGGCTGGTTCTTGTTCTAGAGTTAGTTGTTTCTTGATGATTAACTGGTTTCTATGAAACCCCATTTCAAGTTGATGGTAAAGTTTCTGCTATTTCTGGGGAGTTCTGGTGAGATCTTTTCTCTTCTTACTTGATCTTTTATTTCGGTTCAACACCAAATTTGTCTCTCTTTCTAATTCCTCTTCATCCATAAGGAATGGATTAATGTCATCATCGTTTGCAGGGTTAGGTGTCGTCCCAAGTGTTGCACGTGCTTCAACAGCTTTTTTCTTTCTCCATTTGTTTTACAAAAGATATGTCCAGTTGAAGATCTTGGTGATCTTGATAATTTAGAGCTTCGTCCAAATGGTTTGATCAATGATTGACCCAACACAAAATCCGTTTGGTCTGTCTTCGAAGAGTGTTGATTTGGCAGCATCTCTGGTGCTATAAGTTATACCACTGGCGTTCGGTCTCCGGTTGCACTTTGCTACCTAGAGGTGAGAGATAGCTAACGCTCTCTGGGTATGCCCTAGGCTGAGGGGTGTTTTAGCCGAAATGACGTTTTTTTCACAAAATCTGTTTTTCAGTAAAAGTTCTCCCCCTGTACGGACTGATTGATCGGGATGAAACTTCATATACTTTAGGTTTTCCTTTATTTGGGAGATACCAGTTACTTTTGACAGACATCAGTCCACCGGAAGTGACAGCTTTCATAAGAACTTATTTTGGAAATATTTTGAAAAGTATATAGTTCAGATTATTGACAGATTGACTATTCGGAATAAAACTTCATACTAAAACTTTTTCGATCAAAGCCTCAACCAATCAGACTTAAGAGCTTAAGTTACACGCAGATTGCACCACTTCGGTTAGTGCTACAATCGACAAAATTTTATAGGCTTCTCGTCACAAATAAACAACTGACCTCTAAAATGTTGGTGGTCGTACCGCTCTCCTAAGTGGTCCAAAACGGAGCACAACTTAAGCTCTTAAGTTTGACTGTTGAGGTTTAATTGATAAATCCTTGCGAAATTTGTGTACCGGAACAGGCAACTCGATCTGGTTTTTATCTGATGCTAATAATTGCACTGCCGAAGAAAATAACCTACTTCTTACAAATATTGACTCTTATCGTCTACTGATGTCAATCATTGTTTGCTATCAGAACAGCAACGCCCGCTTGGATACAGAAATATAGTACAGTTTCAACTTTCGCAAAGCTGCCTGTACCACCGGCTGCCTTGCCGGTGGTTCCAGTTCATAAAATTCTGGTTCCGGTTGCCTTTAAATGGTTCCGGCTGGTTTAATATTTACGTCCTTACTGGAATAGAATAAATATTGAGCTCAAAGTAACAACCAAAAATTGTATTTACTTATTTTTATTAGTTGGGAACAATTACATTTTGAAGTTAAACAAAACGTGAAAACACAACTAAATATATCTAATTAAATAGTAATGTGACAGAATAATATTGAATATTATTACAAGTCATAACTAATTTACAACCGGTAGAATAGAATTATTCTATACCAGCAAAAAAAGTTAGTTTAAAACTATTCCAATTTGGAATTACATATATGGGATTGTTGTTGTAAATTTCTCAAAGTAAGACGGCAATTGGTATACACATTGCATTGTGCTGCTTGTGCCATAGTTGGTTTGGTTGCGGCTGATATGATTCCGGTGGGCGTGGCGGACACTCATACCTTATTTCCATGAACCATGTTTAAAGTTAGTTATTGAAATTAAATTTTCACTAATTTCAAAATGGCGTCGGCTATTTTCATGGAGTGCATACAGGTTGAATTAAAATTTTAATAGCGACTAATTATATTTTATATTCACGTGTAATTTTGCCGTGCGTTTTTTAAAATGCCTTAAATTTATTTTAAAATATTGTTACGGTGACACCTAGATTAGAAAAGAATAAGTTATTTCAATAATTGCTTTTGGATTTGATTTGCATCAACATTTAGGCGTTATTTGTATACTAAAAATTTGTTTTTCGGAGAGCATTCGGGATTATTCTCGAAACATATATTTTGGTATATAAAATAAAGGCGTAAATTGACGTTGAATGATGAGTCTTATTTCATCAAACGCGATATAGTGAAGTTTAAATAGAGCGATTGTAATTTTTGTGTTTTGGAAATAAATTTGTGTGTGTTCAAATTTAAAACCTCAACCAGTCAAACTTAAGAGCTTAAGTTGTACTCCGTTTTGGACCACTTAAGAGAGCGGTATGACCACCAACATTTTAGAGGTCAGTTGTTTATTTGTGACGAGAAGCTTATAAAATTTTGGTGATTGTAGCACTAACCGAAGTGGTGCAATCGGCGTGTAACTTAAGCTCTTAAGTCTGACTGGTTGAGGCTTAACCAGTTGTTTTATTCAGAATCCAGAGATTCGAACCTTGAGTGTCAAGGCGAAAACGTAACAATAATAACAACTGATTTAAATTTGTATACACACAAATTTATTTCTACAACACATAAATTACACAACAAAATATTCCAAATTACAATCGCTTTAATAATCGCTCTATGTTTGTTTCTAGAATAATCCCGAATGCTCTCCAAAGATTATACGAGTACATTCCAACAAATATTTTAATATACAAATAACGCCTAAATGTTGAACCAAATCAAATATAAAATAAAGCAACTATTGAAATAACTTATTCTATTCTAATCTAGGTGTCACCGTAACAATATATTTGATTTTACATTGTACATATATCATTTTCGCCAAAATTCCACCATTTCTGATTTCAACTGTACTCTATCTCACTAGTTTCATTGATTCCAAAATAATTTAATAGTTGACAATTTACCCATCATCTATAATAATATTTGCCCCATATTAAATTAATTTTAAAAATAATAAAACAGGGTCATCTTAGGTTGAATAGATTAAACTGATAAACTAGTGTGCTGTATATGATGACAGATAAAAAATTAAGCGATATTTTTCGTGCTTAAGCCGCATTCACACAATTTAATTTTAAATATGTATCGTAAAATATTGGTGAACACTTATTTTAACATGTATAATCAATTATTATTTTATTATATACCTACTTTAGCAATCTTTATTTATACATAAGAAAAGCAACCAGCAACATGTGCTCTCATACATTGGTGAATGGTGATTCGAGCTTTAATTTAAGATCATCCGAAACGTCAGCTATTAGTTTTAGTACGACTCCAAACAAGCTGCACATCAGTTTTAAAAGTAGTATTAATTAGTCAACTTATTATTATAATTTAATTTAAAAGTGGAAAAGTGTTATTTAATTTACAAACTATTTGTATCATCACAATAATCCTTAAGGTAATTACGTTAAAAAATTAAAGTGACTTAACTCTCAATAAGTAATTTACATTTTACGGCACCGATTTTTATATTATTTTATGTTTTATCTATCCCAAAAAAAATCTCCCTAATTTATAAGAATTATTATTTAGTGTATTATTGTGTTTTGGTTTTTGAATACATTGAATACATTTGAAAAATGTGGAATAATCGCACTTGTAGACTCTACGGTACGCCCGCTTGATGAAATTTATTTATATTTATTTTTTGGTTTCTAACTTAGATTTCTTATCAGACTAATGTCTAAACGTAATTAGATTAATTAAGTGATAAACGTCATAACTTTTGGACCAAATCAAGCTAAAAAGTAGATATTTTGCTGCTCAAATGTAAACAAAAAAACAATTCACTAAACGCCACATTCCAACAAAGTCATTGTACTTTAAAAACTCTTACTTTAGTCGCCATGTAACAACTATCGTGGCTACTATCTTAATAAAATTATCGTTCAATGTAATTTTTTTATTAGGGGTGGAATTTTATGCTAATTACGATAATTTTATTTAAGTGTTTATTTTCAAAATAATTTTTAGAAACGGGTTCCCCTAAATTCCCCTTAAATATGAAATTGATAACTATATTATACTTCGAATGAGATTAATCTAATGTGATAAACTTTATGTAACCGTAGTCCGTAATGATATTTGTGAAATTATTTAATTGATCGCAAAGAAAATAAAACCAATTTGTACTTAAGTACAATATGTATGAGCGTTTTGCAGAGGCGTTCCTAGGTCGTTATGGCCACGAGCAAATTTTAAGAATGTTCTTCTAAAAAAAGAAATAAACCAAAAAACTTTGTTGAATTTAGGTTATAATTCCATTTATTTAAAAAAAATCATTAAACTTCGTTCATCATGTATAATGTTCTCTATTTAATAACAACATTATGTAAGATAATGTCGTAGTACCACTAATATCATCATGTTATATAAACTACGAACGAGAATTATGAATAAAAACATTTCAAACTATGGTTGTTATCTATATGCACATTTGTGTGTGGTGGACTTATATTGAAGAAAAAAAATGTTTGTCTGGCCGGAAAAGGGATATAAAGTTACACACACACAAATTAAATTTGTTTCTTTCGCACATCTTGAGGATATTTTCAGGAGTACTCGTAAACGTTTATAAAATACATTAAAACACATAAAATATTCTAGAAATTTGTAAATCTGTAAAAATCTCAAAATCCGTCAGAATTCTGCCTTTCCTCATAACTTATCCATCCATTCCATAATAGTGATCGGATTACCTACACATCTACAGTTTTCCAGATATTTAAATAAATCTATTAAAAACGGGTTCGTCGCTTGTTTGGGCATGTCAATTTAAAATCCAACTGGAGATATCTAAAATCTTGTAGAAGGAAATAATTAAATTTTTGTCAAAATGTACATAGAAAATACATAGAAAATATTATAAACTGTCGCAAAATGTAGACGAGATTCCATAGACAATCAATAGAATAGGATCCAATCACTATAACGGTAGAATACTGTGTAATATTTTCGAAGTTGTGATGAACCGTGGTCATTCCCAGAATTGGCTGGAATATTATTTGAAACCCGTCAAAAATATGCTCAATTTCTAAACAAAACTTTTAGTAGAACGAATCTCAAAAAATACTTTACTTAAATCTTAGAAATAGGTCTATGCTTTACCTTTCCAAAAATGTCAGCTTGAATCTGTAAATATTTTTAGATTAGATGGCACAACATTTAGAATCGTGTCCAATTTTATAATTTTCTTTTGAAAATAAAATCCAATTGGATAAATAACAAATTTAACAGTGTATTTTTTTAATTTACAGCACATCCCCAATAGAATTCCTTTAACATTTTCCTTACAGAAAAGTATGAAAAAAACATGAGAAAAAAAAATTCTCAAGTTTTTTTTCATACTTTTCTGTAAGGAAAAAGTTAAAGGAATTCTATTGGGGATGTGCGGTTGTTTTAGCACAAATTTCATTATCATTTGTCTTCCATAAAAGTCAAGAGTTCTCCCTGCAGCACTTGACAGCTTTTAAGCTCTAGCTCAACTTATTTCCCTAACATTTCAATAATTTCATTTTGTAGTTTGTGGCTTAGATAATTAACTGACTTTTCTGATTTCGAAAGAAGTTTTGCTATGGTCGGATCGTATTTTGCAAACAAATTTATCATGTGACGAAAATTTTCACTCTTATTTCTATATTCGTGACATCTATATTCGTGATTCTTATTTCTATATTCGTGAAAGGCAAATTGCAAGAAGCTAACGTAACGATAACAATAATAACAAGATTAAGAACTTCACGCCAGAATACTATGTTTTCCCGCATTTCACTTTCAAAACGAACGTCAATAGTTCGATTTTGACTACAAGTTTGATGAATAAGGCAGGAACTTTGATGCATTTTTAGCGTTCATGGACTTCAATTCTTAATGCTAGACGTTTCCCAGCTCAGTTTTCATTTATTCAGTAATTATTGTACGATGGACTATTTCGATTCGCGAGAAACATGATTCACTGCGTGATTCACTCGAACGTTTAAAGTGCCATGACTGGATAATAATTGAAATGATGGGGGTGGGTGTTGGTTACCTCTGGAAACAATTCTAGGTCACTTTCCATGTGGAAAGCCTAGGAAAAGTTGTTTGAATATGTATACGTTATATTCAAACGAGATTTCCTTCCAAACGAGAAACTTTCATTTGAATCTATTTCCAGCCATGACACTTTGACAAACCATTTAAAATATTTTGCAAAAATGTCCGCTATCGGCTCATTTCATATCTTACCTCACCAAAGATTTAATAGTGTCGATACAAAAATTGGGTTTAGTATTTTAGTTTTAATTGTTTCGGATGATAATTTTTTCTTTCAATAGTTTTACTTGATTTTTAGAAACAACAAAATCTTAATTTCTAATATACAAAAATTACCTTCCGACATAAAATTTGTACCTGCATTATCTACATTTTCAGCTGGATTTTCGATGGACATTTGTATGCAGTCTTCACGTAAAAAAGCTGCATAATTTTTTTATCAACTTTTGCTGAAAAAATTTGACTACGGCTGTCATGCGAGTCATATCGCACATCCTCTAAAAAAATGTCAACACAAAAAGCCGATTTTGAGATAAATGCATTGTAAATTGCTAACGCTACTGTGATGCTGAGATTATTCATTTAATAAAACCTTTATTCCACAATGAAAAATTATTTATTCAGTAAAATATACTGGAGAAACAAAAAGAGAAAGCTAATCAATAAATTATATTAGAGTGACAGAAACAAAAACAAAATTTATAGGAACATTTTATAGATAAATTTTGATATCTTGAAGAAAACATAACCAACAAATCTTCATAAAATAAATTTACTTTGGCAATTTCATTTTTTTTATAGGAATTTAAGGTAGGAATTTATAGGAATTTATTGGTATTACAATTCATCAATATCAAATAAAAAATATTTTATAAATTTCTACTCGCGAAGAAATCACATATTATAAAAATAATAAATATGTTGATTCACCATAATATTTCCCAACTATAAAACGATCTTAGTGTGCGAGAAATATTTCTCATCATAAACTTTTTTTATGTAAATGTATTAAAATGTTGCTATAAAAAATACTCTGGTTAGTATTTTTTCCATTTTATTATGGCAACACACTACTACATATAAATCGATTTTGTCAGTAAATTTTTACTGAATTTTTGTTTTGTTTCGTTTTGGTATGTGGCGAAATTATATGTTTATCTCGCTCTTTTACTGAAAAAATATGTTTCATTGTGGAATAAAGGCTTAAAGCTAATAATGAATAATCTCAGTATAACAGTAGCGTTATCAATTAAAAAAAATTAAAATGCATTTATCTCAAAACTGTTTTTTTTTGTGTTGACAGTTTTTTAGAGGATATGCGATATGTTTTCTGTTGTTTTGTATTTTTGGTTTACAATTTCTGCTTTGTTTGCGATTAGTTGGGGCTTTATTTTAATTTAATCGAATAAACGTATGTGGGATTACATATACACAATATTCGGTTTTATACACATTTATATATCACAATTTATAAATTATCAAATAATTTATAGCCCAACAGTAGCAGCAAAATAAAATTGTTAGTTCTCAGTTCTCATCCTAATTGTTTTATTTAAATGCATCTCACATTTATTTTATATATTAACTTTAAATTAAATTATTTAAGGCGATAAACTAACAAATCCTTTCGAAAAATGTCATAAATAAATAACAACAAATATTTGAGTAAAAATTATTGCTCATCCTTCCGGTTATTTTTGTTACTACATATTATGTTGGTACGACTAAGATTATTTGCTCAAAAGATGGAAATATTTTAACCAAACCGAGATAAAATTGGACGGGACTTAGTTCAATATATCGATTTGATTGGCTAAAGAGTAGGATAAAAAATTATCCCGTTCCGTGAAGGCAGCACGGTTGTTTAGTTCAAACCTGCATTGTCGACAGATCTCGGCTAAACATTTTCGACTAACATTAATAGGGTCGCTAAAATTCAGTAGTATTACGCTGAAACATCTTCAAATATTGCTCAGAAATGGTAATTCGATTAATTTTTTGAAAATTACGCATTTAACAAACGCAGTACCCATCTTGCTGACTGCTTTTTCATATGCAGTTCTTCGGGTATGATATTGTGTACACGTTCATATGAGATGTTTACAATGTCAGGACCCTGGTGTTTTAGTGTTACTCTTTTAGCCTTCCTAACCGTTCAGGGGCTCGATTCTGTGCCGGTGATAATGATAATGAAAAAAATAAAGATGTCGGAGCATATTGTTTATTATTTTCAGTTCATTGTTTGCTTTCGATTTATTTTGAGAAACGTCGTTCTTCCAAAAATTGGAGCAAATGTAGATTTTGGTCATCATTCGGCCGCGTTGCTCTACTATGCTTAAAATTGTCCATTTAAATTTGTTCTATAATCTATAGATTACTTAAAATCAGTTTAACAATTGATTTACACTAATTTCAAAAAATTGACATAAGAACACAAAAAAACAATTTTTAATACCGTGATAAATATTTCTCATCGAAAAAATGTGTATGATAAAATATTTAGTTTTTTCACTAAATTTGACATTTATTTATCATTTATACCCAACTCGGAATCGAAATTTGTATTTTATCGATGATAATTTTATCATTTATCATTATCACCGACACAGAATCGAGCCCCAGCAACGGTAAAAAATTTTATACTTGAGATTTTTGTTGTTGCGGTTTTGTTGCCATAAATATAAATAAAAAAATACAAAACGAATTATTTTTTATGGCAACCAAAATGAAAAATACCCCCCACTCTCAGCAAATTTTAGTTTAATAATATTTTTATGGTGAGCGCTTGGCTCATACATTTTGTATGTTTGGTGCGCGTTTTAATGATAAATTTGTATTAATATTCAAATTAAAATATTTTAAAATTTTTAATTTTTATTGTTTATTCTGTATTACATAATTTTAATGCATGTGCTATTATTTAGGTTATGTTACAAACGCGGTCAAATATTAGTTGTGTTCCAATGGGACAAATTTGCTACTCACAAGTACTTGCAAGTAGATATAACCAATGGAACGAGCTAAAACTATGACAGAAGTAAAACATAACCTTTTTTGTGTATAAAGTTAGCTATGTGTATAATTTTGCTGTCGTCTTATTTTTGAAAATTAATTTTTTTTTAAACTAAAATCCACAATAAAATCTCAAAAATGAGTAAGAACTGGTCTTATAATGAAGGCAACGGTTTGATTATGATATACGCCGGCCGAAAAGAAGAATATGTCAAAAATCGCTTGATATTTCACAGAAGTAAACAAAAAATATTGTTTGTCCTGACATTTCAACATAGCCTACCCCTCACAAAGCCATCTATTAGAATTTTTTGAACCAAAATACCTACCGTTAATTTTATGCGTAACTACTTTCAACATCTACACAACCATTTGAGCATGGGTAGCTGGGAGTAGATACAAGTACTTGTGAGTAGTTTGCTTTCTCCATTGGAACACAGCTGTTAGTTAAATCTTTGTCTTTGCTATCACAGCCGAAAGAAAAATTTAACGCCAAAGGATAAATTACTTGATCCTAGGTAAGCCTACAAGAAACTTGGAGCATGTCTGAAGGGGATAGACGGATGTAATTTTGTATCTTGTAGTAGAAAATCGGAAATTTTTGAAACTAATTAATAAAATGTTCCGTAACTTTTGCGTAACCCACTTTCCCATCGATCCTACTATGTTTATTTGATAGATCATAATCCTAGATAAACCCACAAGAAATTTGGGGCAAGTCTGACTATCGTGTACTGCAAAATCCGAAATTTATGAAACTAAATTAACAAAATGTTCTGTAACTTCTGAGTTACCCACTTTCCTATCGATCTCACTATGTTTATTAGATATCCTCCTAATCGTAGGTAAGCCCAGGCGTAATTTTTGGTAGTCTGAAGAGTATAACTGTACAGCTAAATACGAAGTTGCACCCCCCCCCCCCCTCGCTAACCTCTTCAGACTATCCTCAAATTTCGCTTGGGTTTACGTGGGATCGATGGGAAATGGGTAACTCAGAAGTTACAGATCATTTTGTTAATTTAGTTTCGAAAATTTCTAAATGTATTGTAATTTGCGTCAGGCGAACTAATTTGGTAAATTTATGTAGCTCCTGACATATTTTTGCTGTATTCTGATTATTTCCCGACAAACAATTATTGGGTTTGCGCCCAAAACGCGACTGATGTGCGACAACATCGGTCTCAGCACAAGAGTCGGACAAATGACAACTCATTTAAGTAATATTTATAGACAAAAGTCGGAAAATACCATCCTCTGCGTCAACTTGGGCGCGGTTGGACACATTAGTCAGATATGAGTCAATTTCAAGTGTTTGACGCAGATTGAAAACTTTAGTCAGGTTTGAGTCAATAAAAACTGGTGAGCACACATTGAACGCATTAGTTAGGTATGAGTTAGTTACAACTGGTTGGCGCAGATGGAACACAATAGTCAGGTTTCAGTCAATAACAAATGGTTGGCGAAGGATGAGCACTTTGGTCAGGTATGAGTCAATAAGACCCGGTTCGCGCAAATTTAACGCATTAGTCAGGTATGAGGTATTTAAATCTAGTTGGCGCAGATTGAATACATTGGTCTGGTATATGTCAATAACAACCGGTTGGCGCAGATTGAACGCTATACTCAGGTATCAGTCAGAGTGAACACATTCGTCAAGTAAGGGTCAATAACTGGTTGACGCAGGTTAACACATTAATCAGTAATATATGGGGCCGATAATTAAGCGCTCCTAAATTCTATGGAACTTCGCAAGATACTACACTACTGAGTTCATGGTGCAGTACTATTGATGCACTGATTTTTAAAGTTAAAATAAGATATAATAGTATTAAATACGAATATTTTTTAGTGAACCGTTCTTCAGCAATGTCACTTTTGACTTGTTTGTATTAATTAAAAGTTTATTAATTAGTTAATTTTTCTTTATTAAATCAACAACTTCTTGCTACAAAAAAATCATAAAAAATAAAAACATACGAACATAAAATGTATAGCGTCTGAAGAGTAGAATCCCTTCAAACCAAATTGTTGGTTACACATTACACAACCTATTCTTGACTTCATCATACGAAGATATATTATTCTGAAGCATTTTAAAGCCTTTAAAACTTTTCCATTCGTTAATGATTGGATCAATTTCTTTTTTTTTATTATCCCTGCAATTTGTTCTGGGGCCAAGGCTTTTCCAAATCTTTCGCGGTTTGCTTTTTCATTCTTTACTCTTACGCCGTTACCAGCCACTTTGAGGACGTATGGCTGTAGGCCCGATCTTATCACCATCTGCACATTGCATAGCTCCATGCCAGCCTATTCGGCACGGAAGATGGGCCGGCCTATGAGTTTTGCACTCCGACAAGATGTCATTTTGGCAATACTTATATTTGTTAACTGAGACCAGTATATAATTCCACCGACAATCCATTTTTGGGGAAGAGCTGTAACAATCGCTGACCATTTTCTGTAGTTTCGACAATGATGAACATACTAGCAATATAATTAACCTATACATTTTAGAATAAAATAATAAATGGTAAATTAATAATAACTCATATATGTGGAAAATATATTGAATTTGAACTATTTAAAATAATGTGTACACTAAAGTATACAGTAAACCACATACCACACACAATACAAACATTATATTGAAATGTATCTAAAAGATGGCACGGGCGCGTTTTTTCTTCGGCACTGGACTAGCTCTCGAAAGTAATTTTTCGAATTTAGACAATTTAAAATCAAATATTGTAATTTTTTAATTATATCGGATAGACCGTTTATATTAAAAAACCAAATTCACATAAATTATTTGTTAAATTTCACGTGCTATCCGTAATTCGCTAATTGGAGAGATTATACAGAACTAAACTAACAATTTTATTGTGGAAATTTATTCTTAAAAAAATGGACAATTATTAAAAAATTTAGTACAATTTGGTTTTAAATTGACTAAATTTAATAAATTGTAAGAATCTTATTCAATTGTAATCAGAAGCTTTGGAAGCGTAGTATGTGAAATAATTTAACCAAATTTCAATGAGTACCTGCAGACGCTTGAGCTTATCTTGTAGTAAAATGCGTCCACAGAAAAATATAAAGTTTTCTTTACACGGAAATCTGCACTATTTTTATTTATTTATTGAAATGAAGCAAATTTTTTCTTAACACTCAGTAAGTAAGTAAATAGTAGTCATTGTATTATTTATTGTAGAGTAAATATACACATGAGACAGAGCACGTGGGCTCATTTATCCACGCCAACGAATGATTATCTGGATCATAGAAATATGTAAAACTGATTTATTATAAATACGTTTAAAATATGTTTTATTAAATTGTGCCCTAATTTCTCCCCGACATTTCCAACAAATTAACAACACACCCCACACCCGATAACCCAGTTTATCACCTAATTAACTCACCTGAATTTTTATTAAATTAAAATAATGAAAACAAACCCAATTTGAACTGATAATATTATTTATGCAACACAACACTTCAACGTAAGAGTCCTATTCATAAACTAAACTGATTGAACGAGAGAATTGGTAGAATCAAATCATTGTTTTATTATATGTCGCGCGCGCTAGTCAATTCAGGCGAATGTGGCTGTCGTCAGTGTCTGTGGTACAATTGTTTTTTTTACGAAAGAGAGCAAAAAGCAAAATAGAAAATTTGCTGATATAATTTTTATCATTTTTATATTCGACTGGGCGCATGAGGATTAAAAAACCTTTCTGGACTCGAAATGTTTGTCGGGTTTATTACTATTACTGATTATTTATTTACTACTATTGCTGATACTAGGTAGAACTAAGTATATCAAGTAATATATGTTTTGGCTATAAAATATTTTTTCGGCTGGGATAGCAAAGACACTATTTCTACATGTAAATGGGCCTTGAATTAACTAGCCAGGAGGTCGATTATGTATTGTATTTCAACTTTCGACTTACGACAAGTCGAAAATGTACAAATCAAAAATATTCCCCGATAGCACCGATTTGTAATTTATAGTTTGTTCGTTAGTTTTGTATAAAAATAATATTTTTATTAATTATTTTGAAAAATAATTTTAGAATAATTTAATACGCGTTAAATCACGAAATTATTTTGACAAATCCTTATGTAGTTATCCAAAAAACCGCAAAAACAGTAGCGCTTTTTAACCAAATAGGTTAAAAATTTAAAAAAAAAATTATTTTATTTTAGTAATAATCTTTCAAATACCGTTAAAAAAGTTAAACTGGTAATTTTTATGGTAATTAATTTATGGCGAAAGCATAAGTATTTCATCCCGATCAATAAATCCGTCTAGGCTGTTCAGAGCGGTCGAATTTTTGTAAAATACGAGAAAGTAGAATGTTCACTTAAATTTTGGAAAACTGATACTTGCAAAATGAATTTAGAAACTTTCAGTTGATACATTTTTTTCTTGTAACTGACTTACTTTTCGAAATATTTTCAAAACCGAAAAAGCTCCAATGGATTTTTGAAATCTCAGTTAAAATCAATGGGAAGTTTTACCACGATCAGACAAACCATCTCTGTACTGTGAAAAGGATACAGACATTTAGATTGTGTTCAGAAGTGGCACTAGTATCTTTTAAATATGCTGTGCCTCCGATTATAAACTAAATTATCACTTTACACACGTATTATGTAGAAAAAATACAACAAATATGGATATGGGAATCGCATTATTCATGACTGTGATTATAAATTACAAAAGAAATTTAAGAATGAGAGTATTTCGTTTTAGACATTTTTTACTCGTACTCGTACGTATTCGATAAAAAAATAATAAAAAAAAATGAAAATGACAGCTAAATAGTCAAGCAACCTCAGCAGAAGTTTAAATGATAAAAACTGGTGGGTTATAGCATAACTACTCATTAATTTGCCAATTTACTCGAAAAAATCGCTCTCAGGCACACAGTCTTATGCCCGGTTTACATTAGAAAATTGTTTTCTTCTGCAAATTTTTGCAGGTAAATAAGAAAGAATCCGCTATATAAAAATATTCAATATGCCAGAAATAAATAAACATTTATAGTAATGGCGTAATTTTTTTATAGGATCATTATTAATTTATTTTTAATGAATTCAAATGCGAAATTTACATTTTTATCTATGGCGTCTGTTTTTATTATGTATCCTCAACATTTATAAATACGAAATAATTTTTTTTCTTGTTAATTTTAAAAATGTTGCCATAAAAATACTCGGATCGAATATATTTTATGGCAACATTTTCATTTTTATGGTCATTTTTGCTCAAAAATTCTCCTGCAAAATTTTGTTGGGATATATTGCTTTTCTTGTCTCTCATGTGCAAAAAGTCAATGTTATATCTTATTCATTTTGCAGAAGAAAAATGTTGGTCTTATGTAAACCGGGCTTTAGTTCACATCACATAGACACACGGACATTTTTTTAAACCTCACTTACTTACTTCGGCGATATATCAATAGTTAAATCTGCAAAAATTTCGAGGTCGAAAATTTTCAATTTTCATGATTACTATTACTATTACTGATGTTGCTATTTTTGTGTAATCCTCCGACTAAATTAATGGCTAGTTCATACTAATTATTGATAGATAGAGGTCTAAGGCCATAAGCTAATTTTATTTAGATTAAAAAACATTTAGATAAAAAATCGACGCCAGACACACAGAATTGATTTAATCAATTTAGTTTAGTCGGTAAAGACACTCATGTCATTCGTATTCTTGTTATTTAAATTAAGCACCACTCACTAGACTAAACCAATACTGTGTACCTGGCGTCGATCTTTTTAGATTAATTATTATAGCAAAACTGTTATATTTTGTTATAGTTGCCCTATTGAAATAAAGATGCTGCTAATTTTTCATTAAAAATTTCAGGGCATACTTTGAGAATGATTCAAAATTTATCCCACAACCCAAAAGTTGTAATATATTATGATTGGTCTGTTGATTCTGTGGTACAAACTATAGACGAAGGCACTTCTAGTGTAGCAGGTAAGTTACAATTTGATTCTTCAACTTCTAATCCAATTGGCCTTTTTCTGTAGATCTTTTGTTCCTTTAGCCATTGAATCTAGTTGGAAGTATTTACAAAATCATTATAGTTCTTCCCGTATTAGTAGACAATGTATGTTGAACGATTATCTACAATTCATTTTTAAATTTTATAAGAAGAGCTCTTAAAATATAATATAATTTGTTCATTTACAGCTCAAAGAGAACTGCTAATGGAATGTAATCGTATTTTACAAACTTTTTGAATGAAATAATTATGGTATTAAGATAATAGTTGGTGGACTATGGATGATGATTTGTATAGATATAGTGGGCGAAATTGTATAATTTATTTAATTGATGCACATCCAAACATGTTCGTCGTTGAGGATGAGCATCTTTTTACAAAATTCCAAATAAGCTTTGACTGTGTCGAGAAATCAATGATGAATATGATTATCAATTCTGAAAAAGATTTAAATGGAATTGTATTTTTTAATACGCGAGACAGTGTTAAGCCCGATCACAATTTTAAAATTGAATTACCACAACATACTAGCGTGTTTATGCCAATGGAAAAACCTTCAAAAGAGATGATTCAAAAGGTAAAATCGTATAGAGAGTACTGTGATTTTTCTGATTTTGACGAGGAATACGGAAGCTCCGATGAGCCGGCTCAGTTTGACAATGTCCTTTGGTTGTGTTCAAAATTGTTTGCGTCATCCGCCGTGAACCTACAAACTAAAACAATTGTGCTGTTTACCTGTAATGATCAACCGCATCCAAAGCATAGTGATGAATTCCGGAAATCCTTTGTTCGTGCGAATGACCTAAGAGACCAACAAATTGATATGACGGTTGTGCCGATGAAGGAATGTTTTGATGGTAATCTCTTCTACCATGAACTCATTTGTACTGTGACAAATCAAGACCCCGACACGTTTTCTTTCCCGGAATCAAAACAATCCATTGAATCTTACATGACACGAATTTATCGGAAAGATTACCGGAAAAAGTGCATTCGACATTTAAAAATGTCGTTGGGGGATAACGCTACACTAGGTGTTATGCTGTATTCCATGTTCCGAGAATCAAAAAACCCACAAAGAGTAACAATAATTCGTCAAAACAATGAACCAATCACCAGCCGTCGTGAATATGCCCAAGAAGCAGACAACGAAAATAAGGAGGGGGTAGTGCAGTTTCCAGTTTTACTTGAAAATACGGTTTCAAACACGATAAAAACTGAGAACGCGACCTGTTTCGAAAATTCGGAGACAACCAACAGCATAAGTCTCCCCGTTTTACCAGAAAATGCGGTTTTAAGCACGATCAAAACTGAGAATGAGAACGCGCTCACTACCGAAAATTCGGAGACAATTATCAATAACATAATCTCAACCGAAAATACGGCTTTAATTAAAAATGACGAAAACACGATTCCCACCGAAATACCGACTGGCGTTCCGTTTGTGTTAAAGTAAGTAACACGGTACTAACTAACACATGCATTATATACATACTCAATAAACTTTTATATTATAGAAAATCCATTGAATTTGGAGGGGAGAAGATTGTATTCACTGAAAAGGAAATCAATGGAATGAAAATCACAATGGAACCTGGAATCCGTTTACTTGGATTCAAGCCGCTCACAAGCGTTCAAATTCATTGCTATCTTGATCCAATTGCATTTATGTTTTACGATGATGAACAAGTAACAGGATCGTCAAAATTATATCGAGCCCTTTGGGAAAAATGCATCGAAAAAGAAAAACTCGCCATTTGTATTCTTACTTTGAGAAGTAACACATATCCAAAATACGTCGCTTTAATTCCCCAAAGAGAACGCAAATCTCCGAACGGTAATACATTTCGACATGCTGGTTTTCGGGTATTTCGAATTCCGTATCAGGAACACATCCGAGATATTAATAATTTTCAAAGTAAAGAGCTTTGGACTCCCGAAACCGAGCAAATTGATGTATTTGAAAAAATAATTAAAAAGTTAAGATTTAAATATCTACCCGAAAATTTCGAAAATCCTAAACTACGACATTTATATTCTGTTATTGAGGCGGCAGCATTCAACACTGAATTAGAAAATGGCATAATTGACTCCACACTGCCACCAGTGGAACAACAGGATATTATGATTGAACCGTTTATGGAAACAATTACAACTTTATTTGGGGAGATATCAGTGGCGCTGAAAAAAGGCACCAAACGTAACTCAAATGGCGAAGCTAGCGATCGAAAACTTCGAAAAATATCGAATGAATTAAATCAAATGGATGCTGATGCAATTTTAGAGGCTATTTCCAATGGAAATATAAAAAATTTCACAGTCCCACAGTTGAAAGCATTTCTTCAGGCAAAAGGATTATCCGGATATTCAAAACTCACCAAAAGCGTATTGATTCAGAAAATAAAGGAATACTTGGAGGTCGATACTGAATAAACGAAATCTTAATATTATTCTTTCTACGGTAATTCTTTATTTCTAGACTGAACCATCTAGCCCACATTGATCTGAAGCACATTTTTTGAGCAAAATAATGTTCCGGCTAGTACGCGGGTTATAAGCGTTACGTAGTGATTTTAAAAGACAAGTAATTATTTTTTAACAATATGGGATAGTAAGTATACACCCGAACAATCTTGGGTGAGGCCTCAGTAACTTCTCCTTTTATAGTTTTCTAATCAATTATAATTATACTAATTCTTTAGAAAGCCTGCGAGTGGCAGATCTTCTAAAATTTATGATTTGTCTTCGCCCGCAATATGCCCATTATACGAACTAAGCGGAAAAAGATTTAAAATATCCGCGCCTCTGACATAAAGAGTAACGAAAACGTCTTAGCAACTAAAATACAACAGATCTATCGGTGGAGAGTTGTTTTAGGACGCAATGACTCTCGAGCAAAATCATTTCGCAATACTTCAACCACACCAATGACGGTAACACTTTTCCCAATACCTCCAGATACGTAGCGTACAAATCTCGGATTGTTGTAAGACTGTCGTTATTGGAAAGGTCTCCAAAAAGTCGCCTACCAAAGTTTGCGGCAATGGCGTGGGATTTCATTATGAAATACAAAGCAGAAGTTGTGGTTTTAATTATTTTGAATCATATTTCAAAAATAATCGAGTCTTGCGAAAGCATCAGATAGAATTTAGGCTTTCGTGATTATCAGAAGAACTACAGAGACACGACATACTAGACGACAGACGAATCTAATTTAAGTGGACACGCATTAACAATACCAATAAATAACATTGCCAAAATTAGGAAAATAAGGAATGCTTCAAAATTTAAAACACTTCCTCCTTCGCATTTTGAGATTTTCAACTTTCGTGAAAAATTGAAAGCGAAATATTTGTTTTTCCTTGTCGTCGCGGTAACGAGATGAAAAAATATGAGACAGGGACTAACCAAGAGAAAATCATTTTTTTTGCGACTGATTACAATTTTAATTGCGGACTCGTATGCGCTAAAGCAATTCCGATCAACTGACTATGTCGGACTAAATCCCACAAATAATTCAAATTGTTTGGTCGTGTCACGTCAGAAAACAAGCTGTAGGTACTGTAGCGGAAATTTGCAAGCGGATAGTAACGGATTTACGCTACTCACCTCAAGAAGCAGGACTATCGGAAAAAAGAACTTTCATATTTAGTTGTTGGATTCTAAAATGTAGTTAGAAGAAATTTGGCTAGTAGATAGAACTCAGCTATTTCTTAACCAATTAAGCATAGAAAATAACCAATTTAGTTCTCACCTAAATTTTGAAGGATGTTCTTGTTTATAGGTTGATTAGGTTATTGAACTAGGCGGTTTTATTTCTTAAAACCCTTTTCCTACCAGACAAAATTTTTTATGCTTCAATTTAAGTCTAACCCGCACAAATGTGAGTGTAAAAAATGAGATGTTGTAATGTCTTCCGGCTTTTAACGGATCTTAGTTAAATCGGGATTATTTTTGAAAAAAAAAACATTTTAATTTGATAACATATAAATTATATAACATATATCAATTATTTGTTTTTCATAACATATTTATTATTTTACTATTATTATAGTTATAGTGTTATTTTTCAGACGAAAACGATTTAAGTGGACTGCACAAATGTGTATGTTGGTCCAAAATACATACGAAAAATAATTTTTGATATGATTCTTTTTCCTTACCCACACAATTGTGATGGCAGGAAATAAAAGGGTTGACAGATGGGATTGTGGAGGATGGAAGGAAATAGGATTTTAAAATGAATTGTGGAATATCCCGAATTAATCCCATCATGATCGGTTTAGAAATCGCCGTGTTCCGTACCAGGTGGCCATATTACAGAATTATAGGCGCGCGCGTAAATGGTTTACTATGATAAAAATTGATAGATATTCGGATTTTTCGATCAGTTCCGCTAGAATTTTTCAAAAATAATTGTATTTACCGAAAAATGTACTTAAAATTAAAATTGCGCTATTATACCACTTTTGTGTTTTACTAACACAATTGTGTGGGTACGGCAAAAGTACTATGAATATTTATGGGTTATTTTATCCATGATGGTATCTTGTTATACCATAAGTATTAATAATTAAACTATTGCACGTAAATTCTTTTAGAACAACATATATTTCATTATAAATAACGAACTAACAACATTAAGAATATAGCTTTAATACAAATAATTGGATTTCACTTGATTTAAAATATTGAATTTGATAAGCCATCAGTATTATTAATTAATGCACTTATTTCGCTTATATGTTCTGAAGCGACCTATCGGAAACATAGTAATTTTATTACTCTCCCGGAAAAAAAACAATTTGACCCTTTTATACTTAGGAATTGTTTTTTTATATGTGAACTGATTTTTAAAAAAATATAGAAATTACTTTAAAATTTAGAAACTAGAGTCGCTAGCTTCATATTCAAAACTCAAACCCAATTTGAAACTATTAATTGTTATGAATTTGAATTTTGAACTTGATAAATAATGATGAGTACACAGTAACATGTCAAAAATTTATTTTTGTGTGTGTTTTGAACCAACTTACTTATATTTGTGTATTCCTTTCAAACTTATTTTCGGTCGAAAAAAACACTATACATAACTATACACACAATTGTGTTGGTTGTACTTCAAAACAAGCGAAATTTTTTATCAAAAACGCCATTACATACTATGATTTTTTACTCACACGTTTGTGTGGTTTGGACTTTAATTGACCCATTTTTTTTTTTTTGGTTGAAAAATAGATACGGCAGAGGCGATTGCGGTTCTATGGCGTTTATCATTTTTGCTACCTAGAAGAATGTAAACATTATTTTGTTACGAGGGTTTGCTATTTGCTGACTATGAAATGAGCTACAAGCGCGATTTGTGACGTCGGTTGTTAAAAGGTTAAAAATTGATAAAAGAAAAAAACCATAGAAATATACACAAGAAAAACACAATTACTTAAAAATTATTTGGTTGTATCAGCGCGGACGTGCGATAGCTTAATTTCAAGTAGCGTTCTTTTAACGTGATAATTAAAAATGTTTTACCAACCCCCATCGCAATCAGATGACGAGGAAGAAGATGATGATTTACACACATTTGGTGGACGCGATGGCCTGATTTACGTTGTCGATGCTCATAAGGATATGTTCGCCGACGAGAGTGAGGATGTTTCCTCTAAATTTCGGACATGTTTTGAGTGTATCGAGAAGTCAATGTTGAATACGATTATCAATTCCGAAAAAGATTTAACTGGAATTGTGTTTTTTAATACGGTGAATAATGTTAAGCCCACGAATACCGGGGTGGCGGGCTCTGGTGAAAGCGATCTCGATTTAAAAATTGATGTTCCGAAACATGTTAGCGTGTTCATGACAATGCAGAGTGCGTCAAAAGAAGCAATCCAAATAATTAAATCTTATCGGGAGCAAAGGGATTTTGTCGATTTTGAGACGGTATATGGAAGTTCCGATGAGCCGGCACAGTTTGGGAATGTTCTTTGGTTGTGTTCTAAATTGTTTGCATCATCCGGCTATAAATTACAAACTAAAACGATCATTTTGTTTACTTGTAATGACCAACCGCATCCGAATAATAGCGATGAGTTCCGGAAAGCCTTTATACGTGCCAATGACTTAAAACAGCAACAAATCGATATGACTATCGTGCCGATGAAAGATGGTTTCAATGGTGACCTCTTCTACCATGAGCTTATCTGCACCGTGACAAATCAAGATCCCGATACGTTTGTATTCCCGGAATCAAAACAATCCATTGAAACGTATATGACACGAATTTATCGGAAGGATATCCGGAAGAAATGCATTCGTCACCTTAAATTGGCATTGGGGGATAATGCTATTTTGGGTGTAAGTTTGTATTCTATGTTCCGGCGGACTAAGTATCCAAAACGGGTAACATTGTATCGTGAGACTAATGAAGTAATCACGGGGCGTCGTGCTTATACTTTGGGAATGTACGATGAGGAAACTGAGCAGTATACGTTCTCAACAGACCGTAAAGTATTGCCGAGTGAATTAAGGTGGGGTTTAATTAGTTCGGAGCGTAAGGTACACTGTAGCACCTAATTTGCTTTTATATTTCAGGAAGTATATTGAAATTGGAGGAGAAAAAATTTCATTCACCACTGAAGAAGTCAGTCTAATGAAAAGCCTAATGGAGCCCGGACTCCGTTTACTCGGTTTCAAACCGATCACAAACATTTCAATTCATTGGTATCTTAATCCTGTTGGATTTTTGTTTTACGACGATGAATATATAAAGGAGTCATCAAAACTGTATCGAGCTCTTTGGCAAAAATGCTTAGAGAAAGAAAAACTCGCTATTTGTGTACTTACACTTCGACGTAAAACACCGCCAAAATATGTCGCTCTAATCCCTCAAAAAGAACAAAGATCACCAAACGGCACTGTAATTCGACATGCCGGTTTTCGTGTTTTCACAATTCCCTGTGAAGTACACATCCGGAATATTAATCCTTTTCAAGATAAGGAGCTTAGATCTCCCGAAGTCGAAGAAATCGATATATTTGAAAAAATTATTAAAAAGCTACGATTAAAATATCAACCAGAAAGTTTTGAGAATCCGACGCTACGAAATTTGTATTCACTTATTGAGGCGGTGGCATTTGATACTGAACGGGAGGAAGATATAGAAGATTCCACACTTCCACCGGTCGAACAACAGGATAGTGTTATTGAACCATTTATGGAAACCATTACAAGTTTATTTGGAGAGGTTTCGGTTACGGCTAAGAAAGGTGCGAAACGCAATGCAGATGATCCGGCTGATGGGGCTCGTGGCAGTAAACTGCAAAAACCCGCGGGTGAATTGAGTCAAATGGGTGCCAATGCGATTTTGGAAGCCATTTCGAATGGAAATATAAAAAATTTTTCGGTACCCCTGTTAAAAGCGTACTGCCAAGCGGAAGGGATAGCAGGATTTTCGAAATGGACCAAACCTGTTTTGATCCAGAAAATTACCGAACACTTGGGAGGTTGAATTGAAATTGAATCAATTGTTTTTTTTGTAATTCCAATAAATCTGTAAAAAACATGAAAATGTATTTAATTTCTAGGTTTTTGGACCAATGTACATACAATAGGTACATATATACAAAGAAACTAGTAGATACCAAAGCCATTGCAAACTAAAAAATTTCTTTTACAGTATCCCAATACTGTTGTTTTATCCATAAACATCAACCTCTACTAGTGATCAGAATCGGACAAATCGCAAAGTATAAAATAGAAGGAACTCTCAAAGCAACCACTTTATTTTATGTAGGTTCGGAAAACAAAATAATTAGTAAAATGCTTAAATGAATTTTCCATACAATCGCATTTGTGCTTGCAATGCAAATAGCGTTTCAACCGCTATACAAACGTGGTAACAATAATTGTTGAAAAATCGAACCTTACTTCATTCGTATCGTAAAATCGTTCTTTCGCATTTTGTGCTCATACACGTAAACATGGCACCGACAGTAAGTTTTTGAAAAGAAATCAAAAAATCCTTTGAAAATGAAATTGAAATTAAATAATTTGTTTCTAAAATATTTCACAAATAATGGTTTTAATATTTTATATCAATTTTTTTTTGATTCTATGGCCGATGATTCTAATTAATGTTGATGAAAAATTCGTGATGGAACGATGGACAAGTTCAATTTGTGTTGATATCAGATTCTTGACAAATGATTCAAATGTTAACTAGAGTATATAATAGTTTTGTGTTTATAAAAACGGGATATTATTTAATGCGTCAGTATTAATGGTGTTTTAAGTGCTTTAAGTTTTGAGATTTTAATTTTTAATCATAATTATTGTTTGACATAACCCCACAAATTGAACTGTCAATTTCGTTGTAGTGTGGTTTGCGGTACTTGCAAGGCAAAATGTTAACATGTTTTTGCATATTTATTGCAGGCTAAGAAACAAGATTCAAAATCGGAGAAGCCCGCAAAGGCTAAACCAGCAGAAAAACCAGCTAAGGCTTCGGCCAAAACACCAGCGCCAGCCCCTGCTAAGGCTGCTGCCAAACCTGCCGCAGAGAAAAAACCAGCAGCCGAAAAGAAACCTGCCATCGAGAAACCAATTGAAAAGAAAGCAGCACCAGCAGCTGAGAAAAAACCAGCCCCAGAGAAGAAAGCTGAAAAACGGCCAGCTGATAAAAAATCTGGTGATAAACCAGCCGAAAAGAAACCAGCGCCAGAAAAGAAGGTTGAGGCTGCCAAGCCAGCCGAAGCTAAGCCAGCTGCTGAAAAGAAACCTGCTGCCGAAAAGAAAGTTGGTGAAAAGCCAAAGGCCAAGGCTCCAAAACCAGTTGGTACTAAACCGGTCAAGAAGGGTGTTGCTGCTAAAGCTGCAGCGGCCGCTGGCAAAGGAGGCAAAGTAGCGAAGAAACAAGTTCTTCGTGGCAAGGGTCTTAAGAAGAAGAAGATATCATTGAAATTCGCAATTGAATGTACAAACATTGTTGAGGATAATATTATGGATGTTGCTGATTTTGTAAGTTAGAATTACAACGTATACTTGAATAATTAAAAATATTTTTTTTTTATGGTTTTAGGAAAAATACTTGTTAGAACGTATTAAAATTAATGGCAAAACCAATAATTTGGGTGGCAATATTTCATTAGAACGACAAAAGATGAAAGTTGTTGTTAATTCAGATGTGCATTTTTCAAAACGCTACCTTAAATATTTAACAAAAAAATATTTAAAAAAGAACAGTCTTCGTGATTGGATTCGTGTTGTATCAAATGAAAAGGATTCCTATGAATTGCGCTACTTCAGGATTTCATCAAATGATGACGATGAAGAGGGTGATGAGTAAAATGATGTATAAATTGTGTGTATTAAGGAATTTTATATATACGAAAGTGATTAAAACATACAATTTACAAAAAAAATAAAATTTAATTTTTAATTTCAAATTTTTGTCTGTAAATTACCGGTACCGCAAGTTTGTGTTTTTCTATCCCTGCGAACACAAAATACCGCGTACCGAACGCACTTTGTTTTTTTGCTGTCAGTCGACTTGTTTTTGTGGTTGTCGTCACTTCGTCAGTCCACAAATAAAACTTAAAAGATAAAGTCGCAATTTATAGAAAAAATAATTTAATTTGTTAAAATAAAAGAAAATTTACTAAAATTATGAAATTCCAATATAAAGAAGAACTTCCATTCGAAAAAAGACGTGCTGAAGGTGATAAAATTCGAAAAAAATATCCAGACCGTGTACCAGTAAGTAGGATATTTTATTTTTATATTCAAGAAAATTCGAGGTATTCAATATTCTTTGTTTTGTGTATAACATAAAATACAAGATGTCGTCCATCTTTGGAATTATGAAAGTTTTTTTTTTGTTATTGCACGGGATATTTAATTTACTGTAATTCAAGAATCTGTGGAAATTAAATTATATTTAAAAGGCACCGTTTAAATGGGGAATTATATTGGATTTGCAAATTTTTAAATAAAATATTAGTTAATTTGCAAGGTCAGAAAATTGCGTCATTAACAAAAAGTTTGTCAAAATTTCTTTGTTTTCGTTCTATTTGATTAGGTTTTGCTATTTTTCTAATTACGCAATATTAGTTAAATTCCAAAATAGATAATTGTCTTCGAATTTAACTATGTATTTACAATAAGACGTTTTGTTGTTTTGTTTGCCTTCGCCTGCTCATCCATACCCAATCAGCTGATTCACTCTGTAGTGTAAGCAAAAAGTGTAGCTACACAACAAGTTTACAAAACAAAAAATTAAAATTTGATTAAGCGATTATTTTTAGCTTTGGTCATCGAAATTTTGTCGTAAACTAGAATTTCGTGTACGATTGTGTTCCTTAAATGATAACGATAGTGTTAAATTCGCAGTTCTTAGTTTTTTTTTTATTGTACGTCTGTAATAAACCTTGATTTGAACTTGGTGGATGACCTTTAGGTGTACAACGTATCCATATTTTGCTTTAGACCTTTACTTTGTTTCTATTATTGCAGTGGATCGTGTCATTTTTATCACAGAATATTTATTTTTGTATTGTTTGTGTTTTTATCTAATCAATTGTTTTTGGGTCAGATTGTAAGATTTGTTTGTTTATAGTTTACGGAAACAAGCTTTGTTTCAACAACGTCAATTTTTGCAAAATGATAAGGCATTACCTATTACGGGGCCAATTCATGCAAAGTAGAATCGAGAGTTTAATCTTTCCTCTCGAATAAGTGTAACACGAACTATCAAGCGGGATTGTTGTTGCATCATTTTGTTATTCGAAAAGATTCACAATTAAAAGCTTCTTCAAACTAATAAAGCCTTAATATAGTAAAATAATATTAAATAGATAATACATATTTAGTTATGATGGTGCTGTGCGTTTGTCTAATTAATATCAAATTCTTTCGAAACAAAATTTTGATCTTAGATCAAAAAAATGACTGGCAATGCGATGTATTTCAATGACATTTCGATCAAATTTATTGTATTGTCAATCATTTTTTTGATCTAAGATCAAATTAGTTTCGTAAATAGTCAGCTCGATGAGAA
The DNA here is from genome assembly GCA_932526605.1 of Nephrotoma flavescens. Classification (NCBI taxonomy): domain Eukaryota; kingdom Metazoa; phylum Arthropoda; class Insecta; order Diptera; family Tipulidae; genus Nephrotoma; species Nephrotoma flavescens. Next base: position 21,011,279 of record OW052221.1, on the reverse strand, counting down.
GATTCTTAAACATCTAAACAAAATTACTTAATATCACAAACAGCAATGAACGTAATAAATTTATTAAAACGATTTTTTATTTGGAATTTTGCCAATATCATTAATTCGATAGCAGGTGGCTCGATTAGAAAACGATTATAATATGTATGCCTAGTAGTTTTGCATAAAGCGAGGCCATAGTTATTTTATGTTATTTTCTCTCTGCTAACCTCGTTTAAATCGGGCTTCAATAATTCAAAACTTACGATTGCCACAAACAATGCCCATGTTACAAAAATTGTCATGTTAAAATGCAGTCAGTTATGATTCCTATTTGGAAGAAACGTGAAGATTTTTAGCCGAAACTTTCTTTTGATAGTTTGTGTTAACGCCTATATTTTTATGCTTCAAATGTGAATCTAAAAAAGAGGAAAATCGACTTAATTGTCGTTTCAAAATTTGTGATACCCATCGAGCGGATTTCTTCATACAGTTCAGAGTGGTTTAATATTTTCGAAAGGCATGGTTAAAGGCCGAATATACGCACATATCATTTTGAAATAGTCCATTATTGTAGGTAATGGATTTGTGTCGTCGGTCACTCACTAATTAAAAGTTATCTTGAATCCATTCTGGCCGATTTATCTAAAAATTGAAAATTGTGGGCTAGATCTGTAGTGGGTTCCTCTATTTTCGGATAAAGAAGTATTACAAGTGATTTATCTTTGTATTCTTATCTGTAGTCAGAATACACATCTCACTTGACGCATTAACACATTTATCTTATTTACTGGTGCTTTGTAAACGCCCTACCAAACAAAAATTCCCCAAAACCGTTTGTTCAAAACTTTTCCCAAAAAAAAAATTTCCAAAATACTGTTTTCCTAAACATCGTTTCTTCAAAAAAAAAATTACCCAAAAATATTTTGGGCAAAAATTTTTTTTTGCTAGAAAGATCACCAAAAATGTTAAAGCCGTGGATAAAAATCGTTTTTAACTAGGTTGGGGATCGCCGCAAAAAACAATGTAAGGCACGGTTAACAACAAAAATTGAAAATGGACAACATTTTATCGTTAAGGCCCCTTCAACACTTGCCAGTACGCTTCGCCAATAATAAAATAAAAGCCACCAGCACTACAAACAAACATCCAGCTGCGATAATAAGGGACAGTATTGTGAACTGTTCAACAATATCTAGAATATACTTACCTAACAAAGAAGCGCAGAAATCCAAGATAAATCGCTTCGACAAGAACCAACTACAGTCTGTGATATAAATATTCAAGAAAATCTAAGAATAGTAGACGGTTAAGTGTTTATTATGGGCAGAATTAAGTCATTGCGAATGCTCGAAAAAGCAGACTGTTGGCTGATGGATGGAACATTTGACGTTGTTCACTGCAAATTTCGGCGACTATTTACGATTTTTGCAAAAATTTAAAGCGTTATCGTACCTGTGCTTTTTTGTTTGATGACGTCAAAACAGCGGAAATTTTATGACGAAATGATTAACGAAGTATTAAAAGTTGCCTGTGACCATTTCATAGGTTTGAAGCAAAGAATATGTAAATTTATAAAGATTAACGAAACAGGAAAAATTGTCATCAAAATATTCGTGGGCTATGCAATTAGGTTATACAATACACGCAACAATTTTTGTTTTTATTTGAACCGAATATTGTCATACTAGTGATTATTGATAGAAAGCGATAAAAATTACGGTAAATAAAGACGTGTTAGTGTATTGTATAACCCATTTAAATTGCATAACCCACGAATATTTTTATGAAAATTTTTCCTCTGTTTCGTTACTCTATAAATTTACATACTCTTTGTTTGAAGCCAAATTTTGTATTTGCTGATTTTGAGGAAGCTTCCATCTCTGCTCTCAAGGCTGTGTTTCGCGGTTCCATGGTTGTTTTTTTCATCTTCACCAAATCATCTGGCGCCGCGTACAGAAAGGACTTGCCACTACATGCGGTACAAATGAGGCTGCCGCAGTACAATAGTAAATCTATTAATTGAAAATTTTCGATAGATTGAAAACATAAATCGAAAAATCGCAGTAGGCTAAAGTAAAATCGCGACTTAGAGCGTCAGGGTTCTAACTAAAATTTCTTATGGAAATTATTTATACATCGTGTCTTAATAAATCATCTTCGCTCTTTCGATTGGTGATACTGCCCATTGTCTATCTGTTTTGGTTTTTCAGATAATCTGCAACAAACTGCCATCCACGTTTTGAATCTCCGATTTGGTTAATAAGGTCCTAACTTCCAGTTCGAATTATGCGATTTAGCCGGTTGCATTTAGATATATTTCTCTGAATATTTGTTTATTGTAAAGACGATTTCAGAACTTCGTCATTTCATGAGAATCACAATCCCCACAACTTTACAAACCAAATCATATAACTTAAATTTGAATAAAATTTGGCTAAGAAATAATAAACTCCTGTGCGTCTGCACAATCCGTGTGAAAATTCTATTCTCGCTTACGTACGAATCAAATTTTCCCAAAACTGATGAAGTTATAAAGTTACATCATCCATAATTCATATCAGTCCCAATATAGCACTTTAAATTAAATTTTAAATTAATCGGTTAAGATGCATTAGACTTCTACAGCTGTATTCCAGAACAGCAGGGATAATTCATGTCATATTGTGATTATACTTTAATTCAAGTTTCAGTCCTGCATTTAAAATTCATTCTAGAATTCTATTCTGCTCTTAAAACCAAATTTTATAATAATTGGTTAAGAAATGGCTTAGATAGATTCATAACTTTCAAAAATTTATGTTTGAATCGCAATTCAGGTCTACTAACGAAATTTTATTAGAATTGGTTATGAAATAGCGTGGTTATAGGCCTGCATATAAAATTCTATTATTGTTCTGCTATACAAATTTAGCCAAACCTGATTAAGAAATTGCCAAGCTCGTTTCACCAATTCCCTGAACTTTGACAGCACGGCCAAAGTACAGCATTTCATCCAAAATTCTTGTTAGAAATTGCAGTGATATCGTACATTTCAATAAGAAATTAAAATAAAGTTGTTATAAATCATGCTAAAATTCTATTCTCATTGTAAAATCGAAATTTAGCTGAAACTGTTTTTTAGAAGTGATCAATTTTCAGAGGGGCAAAATTCCTGAGTATCCAAATTTTTGGATGCTAAAATTCCAGTTTCGGTTTACGCTTGCATTTAAAGTTCATTCTTAATGTCCATTTCCGTCCTATAATCAAAATTTAAAAACACTCCAATGATGAAGTTCATACGAGAAAGACCCTCAAAGCATAGTGTTTCCCCCGCCATGTTTAACAGTTTTTACTGTGTATTGTATTCTGTGTATTTGGTGCAATCCTATCCGAGAAAAGTAATTTTTGTTTCATCGGACCACATCATGTTCCGCCATTTTGTTATGGGCCGATCCAAATGGTCTTGTATGGTGGTGTAGGGCCTTTATGCTGGTTCCACGAGAATCTTGATAAAAAAAATTATATGGAGGACATTTAAGGGATACCATGCTTCGTATATTCTTGTTTTATATGCGGTTACAATTTGAGATCATGATATTTTTATAAACAACTCTCAAAACTCGTAATTTATTAAATTCCGTATTAAAATAGACGTAGTACATACGATATGCGTATTATCAGACTAGCATACCACAGTGATGACTCATCCAGATTTAACGTGTGCACGATTAAATTAAAATTCAATAACAACTAATAATTAATACTTTTCTTATCTCTCATAGGTCATTGTCGAAAAAGCACCGAAAGCACGTATTGGCGATTTGGACAAGAAAAAATATTTGGTACCATCCGATTTAACCGTTGGCCAATTCTACTTCCTTATCCGCAAACGAATTCACCTACGTCCTGAAGATGCATTATTTTTCTTTGTAAATAACGTTATTCCACCAACGTCTGCCACTATGGGATCACTGTATCAGGAGCATAGAGAAGAGGACTGCTTCCTCTATATCGCATATTCGGATGAAAACGTCTATGGAAAATTTTAAACCAATTTTTTTTTTTGAAATTGCAGAAGGTCTGATCGCCTTCCAACTGAATGTGAACTAATTAAAAACAAATCTTTCTCTTATACTTTAGAACTATTATAATTCTGATGTTTATAATTATTCTCTTCAATTTTTTTTTATTAAATAAAATTTATTTTGAATATCAATAATATTAATCATTCAATAAAAAAAAAAAAAAAAAATTACAACACATGCCAACTGCAAAATTACTAAAGTGTACATCAAAAACACTCAATACACACAAAAAAAATTCAATGGTGATTTTAAATTATAGTTTACTTTTATATTTATAAGTTTATATTAAATTATAGCTACTATACAACATATAATATTATTTGTTTTTGTTTTATTTTATGTTTGTGTATACCACTAAAAATAGAATTAAATAATAATACTAAATAAAATTAAATAATAAATAGAAGCAAAAAAAAAATCAACAATACAAAACTAAAAAAAAAATATAAAATATAAAAATATTTAAAAAAAATAAATAAAATGATAAGGAAAACTTAAATTAAATTTGTTTGATGTTGTGTAGGTTAGTGACGTGCTTCAAGCACTTGAAGCCCCAGAATTGTTTATTACCTAAATTGGAACGAATTTCAGCTCCGTCGATTTTTCTCTAGTTATGCACTAAGAAAAGTGCGATCCGGCGAAGCGACGGTACAGGGAGAGATGACCGGCGTTCAAAATTTTAGAAAAACGCAGCGACCCCTGAGGGGCAGCTTACAGTAGAACAAAAGGAATCTGTGGCATGAGCTAAAGAATTGTCGGCTGCGATAGCTCGGAAAGGGCCCTTGTGTCTAAAAGACAGAGGTCCCAGGATGAGCTTGAAGCGGGCGACAGCAAGCGAGCCAAGGTGCAAACAGACAGGACGTCGGGTTCTTATAGGGGTCATGAAATGAAGCTATTTATTGAGATCCTAAAGGAGCAGGCGTTGGTGCTAGCCGTCATTGACAGAAGTCAGGAAGATGGGAGCATCACGTCGGACGATGAGAGCCGGATAAGCCAGAGGAGATCCTTGAGATCATTCGGGCCAGTAATCTCGATCTTCCAACGGAAGATTGGAGGATTGTAAAGCAAGAGGAGGCTAAGAGGGGCTTTAGATTGGTAATCATGCTGATCAATAAAGAATTACGGGCTTCTCTTGCAAAATCAAAGGAAGTGATCAACTTCGGGTTCGGGTCGATCACCTTTAAAATATATAAAAAAGACGAGGCCGATACATGTGCGGAATACCAGTCTGGGGGCGACAGCGAACGGACCCAGCGGGAGACGGTCAAGCGGGCGGAGGACGACCAGGAGAGTGATGCTTCGGACGTGGGGAGTATAGTGAGGGGAGGTAACCTCCTCTCTTTAGTCTGATGAGTACATCCTATCGGACTCTCGACGGGAGGAGGTCGGCGGCAGAAGCAACGAGCCAGATGGCACTAATCCCGATACAGGGAGTGCAGGAAGAGGTGCCTCGGTAGCTATATGGGGAGGTGTTGGAGGAATTCTCGCCGCTGGAGGTCCCTGGACTTCCGGCAACAGTAGAAGAATTAGACTGCATGGTTGATATTGACACAAAAGCTTGAACTCTTTTATTTAATGCTGCGTGCCCCCTGATAAAGCCTAGGGGCAGGTAGAAACCGATACGGTGGACCATGGAGTTGGAAACCTATCAGAGTGCGTGTAGGACAGCCTTTAATAAAGCTAAACACAAATGAGGTTCGGGATTGGGCCTTCTTTAAGGAGGGTTCGAGAAAGTACAAAAAAGAGTCGTGGGAGGCACATAGTAGGTCTTGGAGACTTCTGTTGTAGAATGGAGGAGGTCCCTCAGACTTATCGCCATAGGAAAATTCTATTTACTAACCCAACCAGTCCTTGTTATTTAATTAGACCGGACGGGTCATGGACAGCTTCAAGTGCAGAATCAGTGGAGCTCCTTATCGAGACCCATTTTCCGGGAAGCCTTTATGACTCGATAGAGCCTGGAGCTCATCGAGGAACACCTTCAATAGACATGAAGAGCATCGTGGAGCTCTGCACGATCTTATACGCATGAGTGATAAGTTAATTTACTCGCAAGAGTTTTGTATGGTAGCGTTTCTCGATATTGAGGGTGTCTTTAATAATGTGAAAACGGATGCAATCATGGAAGGATTGTTATTTTTGAACGTGGACTACTCCATTTGATTTTCCTTGTTTGATAAATCAGTAGCTGGTAAGCAGGATTATTACCTGGGGATCAACCATTCCAAGACAGAGCTGGTACTATTTACTAAGAAATATAAAATTTAGGTAGTTTGCCCTCCTACCATGAACGGCATTAGACTGGTTTTAGCTGACATCGAGATTTTTGGGCATAATCTTGGACAGTAAGCTCAGTTGGAAGCCTAACATTGTGGAAAGGGTGAATAAATAAGGGTAATGTAGAAATTTACTCGTGTAGGAACGCCATAGGTAAGAGCTGGGGTTTGAAACCAGAACTGGTGAATCTAGATTATATTAAACCAACGTTCGGCTTCGATAAAGGTTTCCGGACCATCTGTCCTTCTAGAGAATCTTGGAGAAACGGATCAATACTGGAAAACGAGGCAGTGCAATTTTTCACGGGCGGTTCTAAGCTAGACGGCAAGGTAGGAGCCGAAGCCTTCTGTGAGAAGCTTAATGTTAATATTTCTGTTTATCTCCATGACTACTGTAGCGTGTACCAGGTTGAAGTGGTGGCGATAGGTGAAGTCATGACATGGTTGAAGCATAACGTGATATCGGTGAGGGATATCGCAAACTATGTGGACAGTTAGGCGGCGGTCATGTCACTAGCGGCATTTTGTTCGAAGTCACAGGTGGCTCTGGATTGCTGATCATCTCTTAATGAGATGAGCGAGTATTTCGTTACGGGAAACTGCAGGGCAGACAAACAGGCTAGGTACAGTACGACTCTCCAGATGCAGCCGGCAAGCGCAGTTCTGGGGAGACCTATAGCAGCGCTCAAATTGGCGGTCAGTAAAAAGGCAATCGCCTTAACAAACGAGAAGTTAGCGAAACAGATTTAGCCAAAACTGGACTTGGGGCGCTTCAAAGCACTAGTATCCCTGGGAAAACGAGAGGTAGGGTTGGTCGTAGGGATACTGACAGGACACTACCGTTTTGGGGAACATACGAAAAGGCTGTTTCTACAGACGAATGATTTGTAGAAGTTGTATGGACGAAGAGACTTTAGATCACTTCCTATGCTCGTGTCCTGCACTATCATACAGAAGGCATAAGTACTTAGGTGTGTATGGTATGGAGAGCCTTTAAGAACTAGCAGGCTATGGAGTGCGAGATATTTTACGCTACATAAGTAACTCTGGATGGTTTCAGCGGGAGTAAAGGAGATATAGGATCCTATGGTATCACAATGGGCCCCTGTTGGCTTAAGTGCGATAGCAGCCACCCTAACCTAACCTAAAAATACGGCTCCAGAATTTCGGTGCGCCATATTTATTGAAATACATTCTCGTTGTTCAAAGTTCTTGTTTCGGTAGACTGTCGCAACGTTTTTCTAAGTTTTCAATTAGAAAAATTAAGTTTGTAAACGTAAGTACATTTTGTTCCAATTTGAAATAACTCTTTAGTTTATATAAAATTCGGTATATACCGTTTGATATAATTAAAATAAAATTTATAATTTTTTTATAAATTACGTTTGAAAATTAGAAAAATTTATAAAAATTTGCAATTTCGGATTTTTTTTTAGGTTTTAATTTAAATTTTAAATACATCGCGTCAAATCTTGTAGTTCCTCTCCAGCGAATTTGCGGTATGACGATCAATTACGTGAATTAATTATTTCAGAAATCGCGAACATTTTTACAATGGTAAGCGATGCCGCTGTCAGCACCTATAGCTCAACCGGCACCGCTAATCTCTGTCAAAACCAATACATTGTCTATTTAATACCTGGAGAGTAACGATTTGAAGATTTTGACTGTTAGACTTGATTTCAATGGAAAGCTGATGCTCAACGATATTTTGCAGTTGATCTTCTGTCATTCAATGGTGATTTAACCACAGACCCTTGTGATGGACTCAATCTGTTTACTTGGACTAGGACACACAGCAGTAATATCTTCGATTTGGTGTTCGTACCAGTGGAATCATACATGGTACAATCATTGCTTGTGATGATGTTCGCGATTCGTCGAGTATATTTTTCATACATTTTTTGCCAAGGGGGATGAGTTGATGATGCTGTAAATGAGTTTTGTCGGCACGCAAACCAAGATTTAATCGTCGCGTCTGGTCTAAAAAATCGAAAATTTAAAGTTCGTAAAAAAATACAAATTGAATCCATCCGTCGTAAATTATGAAATATTTAGAGCTCTCTATCCCATTTTAAACTTTTACAATGACAATTTTACAATTGGACAATTGTACAAATTCAAACATTCAATTTCAACTTACTACGTTCTGCATGCTCTGTTGAATATAAATGTGAATATGAGTTGTGGCTCGCACAAAAATCACTCTCTTGTGTCAAAAGAGCGTACTTGTGCCTTGGCTCTACCGCTAACAACGACCTCTTCAATTAGAGTTTGGCGAGTAGTCTATCTTATTTGGCTACTCCTAAATTATAAAAATCGTTGGTCAAAGACCGTATCTGTTTCTTAATTAAAATTTCGATCTATAAACCAGCTTGGGTTTGATGTTTCAATCTTGTTTTGTTCTCAATTTTTTGAACTTGAATTTTTTCTTGTAAAGAAACTGGAACAGCTCAAGTGTGATGCCCTATTTATTGCATTCATTCAACGGTGCTTCAAACATTGTGAATTGTAGCAACTCAATTATTTGCAAAATAATTGATTCTACAAGCTTTGACAAATACGACATATAAAACGCGACATATACAACTGTGCGACATACAATTAATTCGATAATTAATTGATCGACAAAAAAATAAATGAACTTCCATAATCGACCGCGCACGAGCGCACAACAATTCAACTGGCCATATACACACGCCACGCATACAATGATGACAAAACACGAAACCGAAAATGAAATGAAAAAAAGTATTACTGGCTGTCATCCGACACAACACGCGCACTACAATTCGTTCGCATAAAATTAAATTAAATATAATTGATAATATGCGGGCGAAAATATAAGTATATAATATAATAAATATATATTGTATTAAATAAACAATATACTATATTATAAATAATAAAATTGTTATAAAACGATAAATAAACGAGTGTATATAAAGTGTATAATTTACAACGCACAAACACATACAGTGGTGACCCCGACGTGATCACCCCCACGAAGTAGTCGAAATACCAGGCGGCTCTCTACGCTGATATCACGCAAATTACGACAAACCTCGAAAATGTCGCCTGCCTCGTAAATGCAGCGCGTCAAATTGAAATAATCTAGTTTTATCAGCCACCAATCGCTCGAAAATCATTATCTACGGCACAAAATTGCTCAAGGTTAATATCGGACTTAAACGCCCATTTACTCTTATTTTTGTTTTAGCTGATGTAAATCGGTCGATCATTGGCGCTGATTTTCTTCGTAAATTCGCTCTATTAGTAAACATTAAACAAAAACGGCTGATTGACTCAGCGACTCAGTTGTCAATCAATGCCACGTCGATCAGGGTCGATACGCCCACACCGACACATTATACGATCGATAACGATTATGTACGGCTACTAAAGAAGTTGCCTTCCCTAACAGCCGAACCAAACTACAATTTACCCGTCAAACATTCCGTGGCTCATCATATCGTAACGACAGGTCATTTACCTGTATCTCGACCACGAAGACTATCGTCGATCCGATTCGTCACAAAGCTGTGTATATCGAATTCAAACATATGGTAGAATTCTAGCCGTACTGGAATCGAAAAATGAGGAGCGACACAAACTACATCTCGAGCAACTTTTTAAGCGACTCGATGAGTTTGGTGTCAACATCAAGGGTTCTAAATGCGTTTTTGGTTCGAACTCTCTCGATTTCCGCAGCCACACGATCCGCCGAATTACGGAATGTTACGCTACTTCGAGTTATAAACTGGAGCTTTTTAAACTGCCCGGAATCGAATATACTGCGAAACTTCGACAGGCGCGAATCGCCCATATATCGCAGAACGGTTACGACGAAAAGCGTAAATAAAAATTTTCGATGATAAGACGACTAATCCCGCTGGAGTATTCTGATAGGTTCGTTTGCCATTTATTTGGGCAGCCCTGCCCTTGATTTATTTATACATTACACGAAGGCGTCTTTTTTCCTTCTTACCCTTCATTTAAAAACGTGTCAGCAGTTTATCTCTGAGGGAGGTTGAGATAGAAGTGGACATATTGGCCTCGCTTATGGACAGGTTGGTGCCTTGTGCTGGGACACACAGTGCATGGTGCTTAAATTTAAGAGCTTACACATAGTCCGTAGCATTGCCTTCGGTGGCAGGATAGGACATAAGGGGTCCCATAGGCCAGAATTGGTACATTTGGAGGGGTACCGACGTCATATTTATTATTGTCATCACTAGCCATACAGTAAGTTTGATGAGATAATCTGCAGGAGCAGATCCCTGTGCTGAATTTCGTGTTAGCTAACCAAAGTGCTCTCTTGGTCATTTACCGTTTCGCACACGTATCGTGGATTGCTTTATTGAGGTTTACTTCTTTAGATCAGATGACTGGCATTCTTAGTAAATGGAGGAGGGGATGAAGACGAGGTGGGGAAATGAAACAAACTTCCAACAGCGCACATGCTTGTTAACCCCAAAAGGCAATCGTCCGAGAAATCCTTTAATTTGATTATTATTCAAAGACATTAGTTTGAGCACAGTGTTGAACTTCACGTATTGTGTTGTTCAGACCTTTGGGGCCGGCGTCCTATTCATGCCCATGGGGTTAGATCAGACTCCGTTTAAATAAAATTATATTTTGTGTGCCCGGCCATAAAAGTAATCTTTGAAAAAATGGGGTCAGATGAGATGACTTCTACTCGTGATTTATCTACAAATTTTCTTTCAGATCGGAAAGAAACTTAGGTGCTCTAAACTATGATAGCGTACTTAAACTTTACATATTACAGAATTACAATTGAGGGTGTCAGAATGGAAAATGAGAGCAGTGTAAAGGAGTGAAGGAGGACACACTGCTTGAACGTTTTTTACTCCAATGTCCAACGAAACCAACGAAATTTAAAATACCGGAAATTCTTCATTAGAAGAAGCCGAGCGGTTTAATTAAACTATGAGCAACTAGAAATGCCTTACCGCTCCACGTACCCCATTACATTCCATTCAGCGATTGGGCGGCAGGACATTCCCATTTCTTCATCTAGAAGGAAATTTCTAAACTTTTCCCTGTCAAGTCACCCGAATTGTTTTATTGGTTTCTCAAATCGATCAATAAAATTAAGATTGATAAAAATTAATTATGAACTTATATTTACATAAATTTTATTTTCTAATTGAATAAATTAATTAACAGATTAAAAAGTAAATCTAATCAGTTATAGAAATCCGTTACGATACACTTCTGCCCAATTTACATCCTTAAAGAAACTATGAGATTTTATACTCGTAATATCGTAACGCTTAGCTGGATCGACAGTAAGTAGCTGCGGAAATAAAATTGATTTCACCGACCAGATTTATTGTCTAATTACCTTATATACTTACACCTTTTAATAGGCTTTTGGCTTCTTTCGAGATTCCCGTCTGTGGATACTGGATACTATAGTATTTATAGATGCCATCCGGATGATAAAAGTAGAATGGTTTAAGAAACAGCAACTCAAATAGTATTATGCCAACGCTCCACCAGTCCGAAACAGTTGTAATCGGCCGTTCCGGGGCAACATACAAATTAGTACTATAATCAAAATCGTAACGTATAACATCGGCATCATTTTTATGCTGCACACAGAAAAGTGTTATCTGCAGTTGTCCACTGTTGCCGAGAAGTAAATTATCCATACGCAGATCACCACAAACGATATTATTCTGATGAAGATTTTCGATCGCAACTATTAATTCCGCAATCCATCGCCGAATACTTCCTTCCGGTAAACAATCTAAACTAGTGGCTTCCATAGCCGGTTCAATCTCTTCGACCATAGGCGGAATTTTAACGGGTGGTGGACTTGAATTAGACCATTCTAACGTTTCAGATACAGATTTTAATAATTCCTGAGATGAATCGACTAATTCGTATGTATCTAGTTCGGATATATTACTTGTCACTTCCTCTGAGTCGGATATCTTATCGAAAGAAAGTATCGAGTCGAGTTCTTTAATTTTATTCGACAATTCGCCCAAATTTGTATTATACTCGTTTAAACTACACGATGAACTTTTTGGTGATGCTAGGCCATTTGTTTCGTTCGTAAGCAGCGATGAAATTGACATTGAGAGTTGTGATTTTGCGTACCTTGACTTTTCCACAAATAAATCATTTAAATTCGATTTCTTGTAACCCGATTTGTGATGTACAATTTTGGTGATGTAATCCCATAATTTACCTCCGTTCGCTTGTTTGATTAGAACAAATATGGAATCATCCGTTTCGATATAATTTAATACTGGGACCATATAAGGTATCCGTTTCCCAAAATATAATGTCCCTGACGCATATTTTTGGATGATTTTCATTATTATGATATTTTTACTTTTAATATCTTGGACCTGTAGCACCGAATTAATTATTTTTATGATCCGATATCGTGTTAAAGTGTTGACGGGTAATTTTAGATACGTTTCATCGACATCCGTTACGATCTCAGCATCTTTGGCCAAATCAACAAAGTGGTCATTTGATAAAAATGTTTGAAATATATCGTCTGCTTTACCTAAATATTTTTGGGCTTTTTCTTTGGCAATCGTTTGACGCTCGACGTCCGTGTCGTTTCGGGCACCCGTAAGTAGTATACCCACGCCGGAAGTATACTTTTGAAATGCTATGTCATAGGCACCGTTCACATCCGATTGTAAGGCATTACTAAATTCTAGAGCTGCTTCATATATGTAATTATTGGATATGGAATCGGCGGACGAGGCTAATTCAATATCGTCTAATTCCGGTTCAGGTAGTTTGTCTTTGATTTCAATTGAATTTGGTAATTTCATTGGAAGCTGATGATTGTCTACTTCATCTCGGCTAGAACTATGTTTTGCTTCGACGATTGAGCTTTCGGTAGACGAAGGATGGAATGTACGATTATTCTGAAAATTAGAAAATAGTAACCGCCCTTTTTAACAGTACTATTAAGCCGCAAACAAAATACATACTTACATTAAAAAACGAAATAAATGACTCAGATTTATATAATACAGGATGTTGTGCTATATAATACATTAATTCGATTATCGCACATTTTCGCTCTTCAATAATCCGAGCATTAAATCTTGTGAAGTAGGATTTCTGGTCGAAAAATTTGGGGAAAGCCCCTTTTAAGCGATACAACTTTTGCTTTGCTTTTATTTCCTTGTAGAATTTTTTAATTTCACTGTAACGCCTCCAGATAGACACATTTGATAAGGCTTCTGGTATATGGCGTGGAAATATCTTGAAAAAACATAAAAATAATCGATTTTTTAATGAAATACGACCGGACATGGGTTGTATACTTACAATTGCGGTTATTTTATATAACGTATATTTATTTTCATGATTTATTGTCTCCGTAATGGCAAAATTATGTATCCAACTATCAGTCGACATTCTATCACACGAAACTACACTAAAAAAAACTATTTGTGTATTTAATTAAAAAACATTTTTTATTTATCATTTTGCAAAACATATGTCAAAAATTACACTACCCGTTTAATTATTGCACCGCCAAACGAGTATGGCAGCACTAATCTCGATAATTCTCGATTCGCCGCCGGCTTTTCGGATTGTCAAAATAATAATTTTGTTTTTTTTTTTAATAGAATTGGGATTGCTTAATGGTGGTGTGATTAAAAAATTGGATATTTATGTGCTTGTGATAAAAATAGATAAATTGCATAAATCATAAATAAAATTTGGGTATTCATAATTTGTAAAAATATAATTTATATCGTTAATAGTTTGGAGTGAAATCCTAGAGTCCCACAATACGAAGTCAAGGTAAAGTTTGTTTATTTGAATGATGTTTTCTTGCAATATTGATTTCCCCTCAAGTGAAGCGAAAAAAAATCTCAAGAAGATAAACATTCAATATTTGTATAATAAATATTTGAATAAAAAAAGCTAAAAGTCTCAAATATTTAAAGTGTAATATATTAAATATAAATATCGCCGAAGTTCGGTATGTGATAAAATTTTATCGTAATTTATGGGTTTGTGCTCGCTACACCCCGAGTAGATTATGCAATTTTATACGGAATGGAAGGTTTATGAATGAACATTATACCTTATGCGAACGAATTTATTTATATCGGGACTATTTAATACGTAACTTTTTATTAATCTTAGAACTTAATTGTAAAACATTATAATTTGAACTTGTTTACTTCATTAGAATGTAGAAGTTATTTGGGCTCCAGAAATCGACACTTCCTGGAATTAATGAAACGAGAGATTAATTAAATAATGCAAAGCGTAGCTATTATCGTTTCTTCGGTTATTTCGGTGTAATCCATGTAAGCCATATTTACTAGACCGAATTCATAAAAAATAGTGTGGCTGTGTTTTGGGTAAAACCATGTACCTAATCGTTAAATCTTCAAATAGAATCGTATCGTCTAGTAACATAAAACAAAGAATAGGTATCAAATATTTGCATAACAGAAACTAAATAACTGATATGTTTAAAGATTCCAAGGTAGTTTCGGTTCATCACGCAGGACATGAATGATAAATCTTCTCTCGTATGCTAAACCGAAAAACATGCGGCATACTTAATAGTTTAATGTTACTCAACAATGTGTTTCGTATCGTATTCATGCACCACCTATAATTGTTTCAGAAAAGTGCCTGCATATCCGAATTGTTGCAACAAAACATAAAAATGATGCGAAATTGCGTTTTCTGGCAAGACCTACTTAAACGGGATATTATACCGCACCCGTCGTATTCACCAGACATTGCTCCTTCAGATTACTACTTGTTCCGATTCATGAAACGGCCGTGGCGAAGCAGCATTTTCGTACTTATGTGTCGATGCCTGGATTAACTTAAAATAACCAAAGTTACTCTTTCGGGGTATCCGCTTATAACTTGACCGATGGGGTTGCAGCCTCCGATGGAGCATACTTTGAATAAACCATTATTCCGGATAGACGTTTGTACATCCAATAATCCATGTATCGTTTTTATTTAAGAATAACACTGAGCGGATACAATTCCAAATGTTAATTTTAAATTGTAAAATTGGTGGAACTCCGAGATTAAGCAATTATAGGTTTAACAAACTTTGCAATCTTAAAATGCTAGCTGGCACTCAGTCATTTCTTAATAATTATGAATAATTATGAAATTTCCGCGATAATATCTATTTTATTGGATTCTACGATGTGTTTTGAAATAAGTTATGAAATTTGGCTATGCTAGCATTTTGGCTGTCGTTTAACAAATGAGCCTTCCCACACTTGGACTGAACACAACACATCATGACTACCAAAAAGGTGCATTTGAAAGTGTTCGCCATAACTGTTTTATTTTCCTAGATTGTTTATAATTTATCATAGCATTGAACATGTCTTGATGTGCCGTGTTCAATACTAGTGTGAAAGCGACCCGAAGATTTCATCTGAACCACGTAGAGGCCTCACGGTGATTTTGCCGGCTACGCTCTCAGGGAGAAGTGCTATGGATCGTGGGGTTTGAGGCTTGCGTGGCTCATGGTCTACACCGTGATTACAGAAATTCTAAATAAAAAATTCGGAAATAATAAAAAATTATAACCGGAATTCCGCCTTAATTCGTCGGCCGAAACTTGAGGAACGAATCAAACAAAATCATAATAAAATAGACTCGGCATGAAATGAAATCCCCGCCTCCATCACACCGAATCGATAAAAATTTAACAATTCATTTTCTTTATCACTCAAAATATCAAATCAAGGTCAAACGACAACAACCCAAACAAAGGAAATAAACAACAAAAATGGCTGCCCCCCGTGAAAGGAAATTTGATGTTGCGAAACCAACGTGTACACCGAGCGCGCGAGAGACAACGGTATTCGGCACTTGATTACAATTTTTTTTTCACTAACAAAAACAAATCGAAAAATATCAAAGTTTGAAAAAAATTTTGAAAAAAAAAATCAAAAAAAATTTCTTAATACTAACAAAAAAAATGTACCTTGGGTGTTGCGGCCTTGACGCCGTCATGCCACAGGAGGCTGTTCGTAAACTCCTACATTGTTAACATTGTTACAACTGTCATTGTTAGTATGACGTATGTGCTTAACAATGATTTTGTTACAAATGTCAATGATTTTACAGATGATTGACAATGATCAATAAAAAAAACCCTATAATAAAACGCAAAGTAGAAAACTAATTTCTGTTCCCTTCAATATGAAAATAATTATTAAACCAGATATCCGTAAACTTAGAGTATTAAAATTATAATTTTTAAATAATACTCAATTGCATGCATAGTGCTTTTATCAAACACATTAACCACATAAAAAAGTTCATTAAAAATTATTTTGTTTAGGTATTGATGTGAAAGAATATTTTTTCGCTTGATTGTAGCATATTTAGTACTTTGACAGCTGGAAAGGCAGTCTCGAGTAGGGTTGAGAATGACATTTGTAACAATGTTAAAACGAGTTTACGAACGACAAAAAGCACGTGGTCATTGTTACAAAGATAGTTTCCGAACGATTTACAGCTGTCATTGTTAACAATATCGTAACAATGTAGAGTTTACGAACAGCCTCCCTCCAGGTGATGCTCCACCCGGACCGTTGCGGCTTGGTTACTGGTTTTGGCGAGCCCGTGCGCAACGGTGTCGCGCCAAAACCCGTATGTATTAACTTTTGGTGGGCGACCTTTTTGCCCGTTAACTGACGACACACAGTGCTAAATTGGGTGGCTCGCTAAAATGCGATACCCGTTAATTATTTTCCCTCGATGAACGAATTAATTTGCTGCACTCGTAGTATTGTTTGGCACCCGTAAATAAATTAATTTGCTGCACTCGTAATTCGTCGAAACTCTTTTACCCATATTTTGTTTGGCAAAAAAAAATATTAAATACCTTTTATACGATTCTAAACTTTTATTAAGTTTCAAGCCTTTATATATACATATTTACACTTTATAATACGTGTTTATACGAATTACGTTTTGTATACTATATACAAAATCACAGCGTGTCATATCCCAAAAAAACTAAAACTCGACTTTTTTTACACAATCCAAAACCAGACTGCCTCACAAAAAAAATAATTCGCACACCAAACAAAACTTCCAACACAAAAAAAAACAAAATACTCTATACCGTCGCGCTATTGCACACACACCCGGTGTACATTGGTCTCGCTCCATCAAAATTTAATAACAAACTTGGCAACAATGTATATGGTTCGACGAACCCAAACCACAGACGCAAACCCCCAAGCAACAGAAAAATTCCGACTAGATGGAGATGCCATTAGTAAAAATCAATCAATTTAACTTATGCCATCACCACGACGATAATCAAGCCCAAGTTTACCACAGAGAAAAAATATTCCAAATTGTTACACACGAAGTCGTAACAAGTGGGTAGTGTTTGTGTTAGTATATACTTGTGTGAAGCGTAGTGAATTAAAATTAAGAAGTAAATTTGAAATTGAAAATAAAATTCGGGAATTCCCAATTTATTCTTTTTTCATATTTTGAATCGAGTTAATTTGAAAGTGCAGCAGTAAGAGAAAATACTTTGTGCGATAAGCTAGTGTGTTTTATAAAAGTTTTATTTGCTCTGTGATTAATAGTTTTTAATTAAAAAATGGGTAAAAAATAACAGTTTTAACATTAAATGAAAAATATGAAATTATTGAACAATTTCGTAAAGAAGCAAGTGTTGCAAATTTATTCAAAAAATATAATGTAGCTAAAGGCACATTCGATTGAACTGATTTAACTGAATAATCTGAGTTAGCTGAATATATCACATCAGTTTACCTCAGTTAACTCAGATTATTCAGTTAAATCAGTTCAATCGAATGTGCCTTAATAAGTTTACTATTTGTGCAATTAACAAAAAAAGTGATAAAATTTTAAACGCGGTGAACAACTCCTTTATGTGGCTTAGTACGAGAAGAATCCTTAAAATGTCAGGATATTCTAAAATGAAGAAGAAATTGTATCGTTGGTTTCTTGGGCAGCGCAATAAAAATATCCCTGTAAGTGGTGATTTGCTTAAAGAAAAGGATCATAATGAAATTTGGTACGTGGTAGACCGTCAAGTTCGAATTGCAAGACAAGTAGAGAAAAACTTTATTTCCTGTCACTTACCTCCTGCTCAATTTTCCACAAAAGTTCAAAAATATCACAAAAATCCAATATTTGTTTAATTTTTTTAATGCAGATTCAAAGTCTATCTCAATACCTATCCAGTGGTACCTTTTTGTATTTATACGTGCCATCAAACGGATTTTTGTTGGTAAACATCTGAGGTACACGTTTTTGTGAATTTGTCAGCATGAAAATTAGGGGTAAAAATCGAATTAAGACATGGAAATAAACAAAAAAAAACAGTTTTATTAATAAGAAGTATTCCCTCCCTTGGCCCGAATGACAGCTTACATCCGATGCTGCATTGATTTCACCAAAGTTTTAGGTATCTATGATTGCCTGTTGCAGCTCCTGGAGAATCGTTGGAGCAACATTTCTGGCTCGAACCCTTCTTTTCAACCTGTCCCTTAAATATTCGATGGGATTGAGGTCCGGGATTCGAGCTGGCCACTCCATAACAGGCGCATCCACATCTTGAAGGTACTGGTATACTACACCAGCCAAATTTTCTGTTTATGCAGGATAATGCGAGACATACGCATTATCCTGCATAAACAGAAAATTTTCACCAATAAACCTGGCAAAAGGTACGACGTACTCCTGGAGTACTTCCTCAATGTACCGTTGAGAATCAACCCTCTTGATCGACAGCCAGTATTGGCTCGTGTGATGAATACAAGATATGTCTTCGCCTCTAATGATATGCCTCTCCAGAACATGCACGATCCATCGCCATACGAGGCACGTTCTTCAATGCAACATTGTGCATATCGCACTCCTTGTCGTCTGTATACTCTTTCGCGTCCATCGATACCATATATACACATCCTGCACGTTACGTTTTAGGCTGCGGCCAATTTCGTCCCGTTTGCGTGCAGTCAGATTAACTTCTCAAAGTCGTCTTCTAAGTGTCCACCGACTGACTTCAACTTCACGAACTTCTTGGAGCCGCCGCCCCAGTTGAACCGCATTCATACGGCGATTTCACAACGAAGTTGTTACAAGAAACCGGTCACCACGCTGTGCTTTAGCACGAGGTCGGCCAGATCCTTATCGCTGTCTGAAGCCACCAGTTTCTTGATATCTCTATCTCTGCCACACTCGACGAATGGAGAATCGGCTCAAATTTAGTTGTAGAGCCACGCCACTTTGGTGCTGCCCCGCATAAATTAGTGCAACGTCTTCTGTGCGGCTACCTCTGGTGTGGTATCCATTTATTTGCTCCGGTTCAAGATGTAAGCAATAGAGGATCATTCAGGCTAAGCGTCGATATGCGAATGATCACAATTCCGAGCGAGATATTTCATGGCATGCTATTGTATTGATCTTGTTGAATTATTTTTAGAATTTAATTCGAAAACCGGCTATATGCATTTGACAAAAAATCACTTTGTTGGCATGGTACAAGCACGAAAAAGATATCACTGGATAGGTATTGAAATAGACTTTGAATCTTTATTAAAAAAAAATTAAACAAATATTGGATATTTTTGATATTTTTGAACTTTTGTGGAAAATTGAGCAATGTGTGATTTTTTTGCAACCACGTGTATTTATGCCATGCTAAATGGAACTCTAGCATAATGTTCAATGGAACTAGGCCATCTCTAAACAAATGATAATCAAATTCGGGGTGCAGAGCCGAATTTGACGAAATTTTGGGATTCGGCTATAATGAATGGAGCTAGACCGTTTCCAAACCGAAATTCTTCCAGTTCAGCTTGTAGAGCTGGGCTATTATTCTAATAAACCAGAGTCAACTTGTTTTGGGATTTTAACGTGTCTTTTTGGTAAAGTTCTAAAATTGGACCATTCTGAATGGAACTTGGTCATATTTTCTCTCTATGGCACTATATCACATCAAGGGGGATTTGGCCGCCTCAAATGACGTTTCATAATCATATTTTCATTTCGGATAATGAGTGATTAATTCATTGATCCTAAACTAGCCTGATCACTTTGCCACCGGAACGATATCTCGACCACTTATTGTCAAATCAGGTAAACAGAATTTGATGTGAATTTAAAAATGGATTTTAGAGAAGTTCTGGAATTCCGTCATGCTAAGCAATTTCTTAACTAATCATGTTCGGATCTGGTATGTTGAGCTGAACCGGGATTTCAACATATCCCGGGATGAAGTTCTGGATTTTCTACAAAAGAAATCCGAAAATAATCGGCCAAGGAATTATCCTATTCCTCCACTTACCCGTCAAGGTAATTCGTTGAGAGATGACCCAGTTAGAATTGCTATTTGCTACAATTCCAATTCAGCCCAAAAATTATTTTATGCATCTTCCGCAGGTATGTACTGGTCTAGAAACAGATTACGCGACAATTCTGCACATCTCAATCAAACAAAAAGATCATGATTTACGTCATGTGACGGCAATTGGTGCATGAGCAACTCGTTGAATAGGATTACGAACTCAAATCAATCGATATTCGTAGATGGCATTCTCATGCAATTGCGAACCTGTTTTGAGCAATATTGTTGAGCCAGATAAATTATTTTAGAGAAAATAGTGCCAGCCCCAGCAGTAAACAATCTAAAAAACAGTAAACATTAAAAAGCCGAAGGATATCACACCAAAGATTTAATTGTCATTACAAATGGAAATAAGGAATTAAAACCCATTTTCACTTTGCCATGCCGTAACACATATAAGGTCTCACCCCTTTAAATGAGTCTACAAAAAAAAAATCTTTAATATTTACACATACACCCAAACCTGTTCCTCCACGGTGTTTTTTTTTTATTTCACGATTTTGAAATAACACGGTCAACAAAAATAAAATAGTCCTGTTTTTAATCTATTGGAATTAATTATTTTATGTTAAAAAATTATAAATAACTCGATTAAACATAACTTTAGCTTCGATGAACTTCTTTTATCCGTTGCCCTCAGTTTACAACAACTGCTTCTAACAATAATGTATTATTTCGTGATTTAGCAATCTATAATGACTTGCAAAATTCTATAATAGGCTCCTTACACGTTCAATATTATTGCGCAATATTATTGTGCCAAATAATGCGCAAAAATTTTTTTAGCCTAAAGATTGCTCTGATATGATTGCACAGTTTTTCCTTATTACGCATTTAAATATGTAATAATGTCTCTTATCTCGATGCATTTTATTATAAATTAAATTCCTTTTCTTCCGCTTTATTAGGATTAAAATTTTTCCTTTCAGACATTTTGCTCTATATAGAAATTAAAAAAATAAATCGAATTTTCATCAACCGATATAATATATTTCACAATATTGGCTTCACACTACACAATATATTGCACAAACTTATATTGTTATATTTTTGCACTATGATTCCAAAGGGGTCGACGCAGACTGTTTTATATTCAGTTTAAATAAGCGCTAATGTGATATAAAAACTGTATTTTATAACTGAATTAAATAAAAACAAATATAGATAAAAAAAAATATATTTTTTTGCCCCCGCCCTATGCAATAATTCACATCGCCATTACATGATGTTATGAAATTTATAATGTTGTTATCCCGCTTTCTTCTTTCTCTATTCCAAAAAATTATCAAAACAAAAACATTACAAAATTTATACTTCAAAACAATACTGTCGGTGTTTTACCTAACTAAGAAAGTAAATTAAAAAAAAAAAAAAAAAAATTGAATAGGAGTTGAAATGAATTTTGATTATAAATTGAATATTGACTATGCATTGAATATGAATTGAGTAAGAATTGAAAATGAAGTAAAAAATTATTATTTTAGTACGATTTATTATGAATTGGATATGGATTATGATTTAGTTGTAGTTTTTTTGTTTAACTTTTATATAATTCGTTCAATATGAAATTGAATTAAATATTATTAAAGTAAATGTAACATGTTGAAATTGAATCTGGCAAATCCAAATTCGATTTTTTATGTAATTTGAAATCAGATAATTTGTCGTTTTTCTCATTTCCAGCACAAGGTAATTAAGATGTCAATTTATTTTTATCCTTTTTGGAATTATTAAACAGCATCTAATGCAATGCCATATCTAGATCGTTTTTGGCATCGAGGAATATACATAATAACCTAATGGGCAGGCGTTTCGAACCTTAGGGGCGAAATCATGAAATTTAAACAGATTGAAAACTATTTTCGAACATACGCGATTAGATTTATTAAAATTAGCCTTAGAAGATGTGACGTAATAATAAAATAATGATTAATCTGCTAGTTAGAAGTGGCCCCCGGAATTATCTGATTACATTAAAAAAAAAACTTCAACGAAAAAAATGCTTCGTTCCAGGTTCGCAATGTTTTTCATTCAAAAACTTTATTGTTACGACGAATTGTTTTTACGATGAATTGGGGATTTCGTTGAATTGCTGGCACCAAACAACTTTTAAAGCCGATTACTTTATTTGCTTTTTGAATCTTAGATGTAATTCAAGATTAAATCTCAATTTTTAAACCTGTTATTTTTTTATACCACATCACTTTCTCTTGCATGCACGAGTCCCACGCGCCCCATGTTAATAATAAATGAAACATTTTTATGTTGATAGTGATGTTCGCTCAAGCTTTCTCAATAGTTAAGTTAATGGTTAAGATAATATGATGAATTAAATTCTCGTACGATCTTAATTACTCGAAAAAATAATGTTTACGTCATAATTTGGAGGTCAATCTATAGCTGATAGCTCAGTTATGTCGTCGCATGTGTATTCTCTGTTTCTTACTAGTCGTCGACCAATGCTAAAAAAATAAAAAGTTGTTGGTATGTGAGATAAGCTAACGATCACTTGACGTTGGCTGTAATCGAAAGTGCTTAATAAGTACTTAATATTTTTCTTTTCGCGTTTTAAGTACGTATCGCGTTTTGAGAAGAGAAGAAATATTTTATGTCTCTGTTGACAGGCAACTGTGTACATAGCAAAAGAGTTTATGATTTCGGTTTGAGTGGCTTGTGCTTTGTAAAATAAAATGTTTTTGTTTTCTTTTCAGTACAACTTACGACTTGCGGCTGTATGGATTCGGTTAAATTTAAATATTGTGTGATTTGTTGTTATAGTTGTTGTTGTGAATTGTTAATCGTTATCGTGCAGTGTGGAGTGAGGTCACAGTGTTTTGTTGTTATACACAATAATTAAGGTGTGCGTTTTTTGCTATTTTGTAATTCTGGATAATGAAGACGTCGGGTTAATTACCATATTTAAAATTATTGACTAATTTTAAGGGCATAAGCTCAAAATCGTCTTTTTAATAACCATGCTAGCCTGTGTACAATTTTTTTTTGTGTATCGCACACATGTTTTAGGGCAAAGTTTATATTTTATCAAAGATAAGATCGTTATTTTGTGCATTGTTCGTAGTGTTTTGTGTGCACGATTGAATGAAATCTAAAGTTACGTAAAAAGGAAGGAACTGAAAATTATCATGTTTGTTGAATAAATTATTTCGAATAGAAATCAAGATCATGTATGTCATTGTCATAGACATCATACGATACATCACTATAGAGATCGAAATCAGTGCAATTTTCACTTTTTCCTCTGTATTAAAAATTATCGATCACGTAACACTTGTTGTATGCGCACGATATTATTGTTTAATTTAACAACTTTTTTTTTTTCTAACATCAAGATAAATATTACGAGTATTTTTAACTAAATATTTAAATTTTTCGTCTTCAAGGCAGATTTCTTGTTGCGTCTCAGGAATTTTGATTTATTTTGTTTACAAAGGTTTTAAGTCACGTGGAAAAAATTGTGCAGTCTCAAGTCAATTTGTTGGTTTAGCTAAAAATCAGTCGTATTGCAAAAATTACTGCATTTTTTGCAATACGGTGCAACACTATGAAAATATTATTTTTCCGGTTTATTTTCGAGAAACAAGATTTATTAGTTTTTAAAAATGTTAGTTTGTATATGTTGTGCAATCGGAAGACTTTTGACAAATTTTTTGTTAGCATTGACCTTTCAGGAGATATGTGTTTAAAAATTGCAGTTTACAACTTGAAACAGTTGAATTAGTACTTGAGTTGATAAAGAGTGTCACTCTAATTTCAAATTTTGTTATCAACACAAATTATAATAAAAACAATTAAACTCTATATTAAACAACTTATCATGTGAATCGACGATAAGCAATACAGAAGCGTTAAAAATTATTGCTCTGGCGTGTCTAAATAATGTGCTTCTTTCCTGCGGTCAATTAGACGCGTTCATCATTGATTTAAATAGTAATTATTCAAAGCCTTTCTATTGGGAAAACCGAAATTGTACAGTGATGGATCACTTTAAAATTTTAATATTTTACCTAAGATCGTGTTCCTTTGCTGACGTATCAACTACTTGTTGTCAAAATCTGGGGAAGGAGCACCTTTGAAACGTGAGCCATGGAAATATTCCTTCCTATATTTTCAGTGAAAACTTACTACGAATTGTTGACAAGATAATTCATAAACACATTTTATTAAACACTTGTTTTTTATTTCGCAAAAATTAAATTTTTGAATATTTTAATTAAAAAATTTATTCAAAAGTTTAAAAAATTGCTCGATCGATTTCGACTTATTAGGTCATCATAGGGTAGATACTCCTGATCATGACCTAAAATATTCAAAAATCTAATTTTTGCGAAATAATAAATAAGTGTTTAATAAAATGTGTTTATTAAGTGTAAGTGTGTTTCGCCAAGTGCCTAGGGCAAATTGCGTAAAAAGTGTTAAAGGTAATTTGTGTGCATAGTATTTGCATAAATTTTATTGCACAGTGTATAAGAGCACGGTTTTGAAAATTAAATTGTATAATAATTTTATTTTTAGGTACTTAAAATTCAAAATATTGTGAATATGCATGCTATAGTTTTTGCACTTTGTTCCTATTTCTAAATTAGATGCACCGCAAGCAAGGTGCAAAAGGAAATAAACTCATCAACTGTATGTATTATACTGCGGAAATTGGTTCGGATTTCTTGGGTACTAAAAATTCAATGGCGAGGCGGTTTTAGATAGCATCCGAGAGCAAAATGATCGCCTATATGATTCGATAAGTTTTCTCCTTGTTTACAACAATGTGGTGCTAAAAATATAACGACGCCAAACACCGATGGTATACTTAGGCTATGTGCCAAACTCAAGCTAAATCGATTACAACGTTAAAAACCGTGTTTAGGACATATTATATTTTTCGATCAGTTTGCCATAGAGTTTTTGAAAAATAATGGAATTTACCTAAAATTGGCTTTTACCTTAAGTTTAGCACACAGCCTTAGACCTGAAAACGGTTTGTTCTGTTTATCAGAAACAAGGGTCAAGAACATAGAAAGTAAACACATTTCACTTAAATTTTCCTAATTCGCAAAAAATTATTTTTGAATATTTTAATTAAAAAATTGGTTCAAAATTTTTAAAAAATCACTCGATCGATTTCGCCTTGTTAGGTCATCATCAAGAGGTTGGTAAGAATTAGTTATAACAATAATCAAATATGGTGTAATAGTAGTTGTAAAAAATTAAATTTGCTTTCTAAATCTTTGGAGGGAAGAAGAGCGATCAATCTACTCCGTTGTAATTGGAGGAATAACGAGCTGCGTAAAGGATATGCTAACAGGAACAACTTTTATCTCCATCTTAAAGTGGTTCACACTGAGTTAGCGATTCGTTTGCAATCTATTTAGTTCGATTGGCTCGACAAAAAAATTCGTGCAGAGGTAGCGTAAATTTCACATATTCAATATATTAAACAAAAAGCTAAGCTGGATGTGTTGCGAGATAGGGCTTATTCATTTAACCGTAGAGGGAGTAGTGGTTCGTCTGATTTCCAATTTCACCCACGTTTTAATAACTTGTCCTCAGTCCGTTTCAATGGTATAGAGATTCAAATGCCTAGCAATGGAGCGAATTTTGGTCCTACGCCAAACAAAATCAGCCTTCGATCATTCGAGAATCTCGCTGTAGATGCTGAAACTGCCATATTTAGCCAGCCAACCCAACTAAAATCAGTATGTGCACTACAAATAAAGAAAGGTAATTTGATAAGTCTTCTTCTCACTCAAACACTTCTTCTGCTGCTTCTAATACTAATACTAACCTCAAAGTGATTGTTGCGATAAAGGAAAAAACTTCGTGACCATAACCTGATAGCGTGTAAAGCGAATAAAGACATTACCGTCCTCACAAAAATCGATTACTGTAATAAAATTTCTGATTTTATTTCAGAAAAAGCAAAGCAATAGTGGTTGGCAGGGATCCAACTAAGCCTTTTAAGACTTTGGTTATTAAGTGTATCAACCAATGCCAGAATTTGTTTGGAAGTACTCTGTCATGAATCCATCATGGGGGTAAGGGGCATCGGTCTAGAAGGTCAATACACCAGCCAAAATTTCAACTTCACCTGCACGTGGTGCTCCCTGTAAAAATCTGACCTCTGCCTAGATTTTGGTTTGTTTATGTGAATATTTGGGTGGCCACTGGTGAGTTCCAAATATTCACTGAGAATTAAACTAACTGTTGTTTATGCGTTATAATTCAATTCTAATTTTATTACCGCAATAAATCGGGTTTTATACATAAAATAATGCTTACGCATGAAATTGACAATAATTATATACAACAAAAGTACAATATAAAAAAGAAAGAAACATTAAACCTGTTGAATTTGCTACAATATACAATATTCCACCCGTGTCGATACTGTGTCATCGACCGCTTGGAATATTGTATTATTGCGCATGTTGACATTGATTCAACATATTCCCGGGCCTTACTGATGCCACCCATCTGTTAAACCATGCTTTCGTTGGCTCTCTCTAGAGGAGGTGGCGGCCGGTGGTTTGCAATACATCTTCCTCTTAATTTGTTTGCTACCCAGATGACTCCTATTACCACAGCACTCCAAAATAGAATGTGAATCATTGCGTAATGGTGTATATGATGAGCACTCTGACGATAAAAGGTAATCTGTTCATCATTTTTCAATGATTCTAGCTGATCATCCAATCCGGTTGTTTCTGGTGTGGTTAGTAAATTCAATTGATCCACCTCGTTTGCCTTATTTTTGACCACAGCACTAAATTCCCGTAGGTTGTTGGCCCTATGCATTAAATGCGTCGCCTGCTGAGCAAATTTATTGATATTGTGTCTAGCGGTTCCTACAGCAATTAATTGAACGTCAGAGTCTCTGAGCACGCAGCCGGATTCGATTTCCACTATACCGGAACCTACGATAGTGTAAGATTGGATTCTAGACCCACATATGACATCGATTGTGATTTCGTTGGGTATCACATATATCCACTGATTGGCAGCGTGAAGTTTGATCCAATGATTGCTAGCTTTGGTTGACCTAGTGCCGCATACGGTGTCCAGCTCGTTCTTTCGTTGTAATATTGCTACCTCACATGACGTTTGATTTGAAGGAGTGTTGATAATTTGTGATACTTCGCATAAGAGATGTACAGGGTTAAATACTTGACATTTATGTATGTCTTCTCTGGTTAATAATGCGAAGTGTTCACACCGATTGTCCATTGCTATATAGTCAGTGGAGCTAATGATTTGTGACTGAGTGCTTCCATGGATGATGTTGGGAATTGGGACTACAGCTATTAGTGTATAGTCCCACACGAATGACAGTGGTAAAGTGATCTCAATTATTACATTTTTTTTGAGTTACTCGGGTGCGGATTTGCATGCTTTCATACACATGATGGAGGTCGTGAATGTCGTGTCCTGGTAGAGTAATAGTTACCGGCACGTGTTGTCGAATGAATTGCAACTCTTCTTCCAACTGACTTGGGGTGAGTATGGAAGGATGCAGGACGTCTTGATGAGCATGATAAATCACGTTGAGCAATCCTTGTTGCGTGTCCTGGATGCTCTTTAGAACTAGCATCATTTCAAAAATGGCCATTAGCGTTGATCGCACTCTTTCTTCATACGTTCTATATTCGTTTAACTGCAACATTTCCTGCCGCAAACGATGTTGATCCTTAATTAAGTTGTTTATAGATGCCGTGGTGAGGTTTGTGTTATGTTTTACCAAATTGATGGTGTTATCCACAATAGTTGTTTGATTTTTGATGAGAGTCAAGAGATAATTTTCGTCACTGTTAATTTGTTCAAAATAAGATTCATACTTGTCAGCTTCTCGCTGGGTGAGCACTCCAAATAGGTCTCCTAGTACAAGGCCCACTGAGTCACCGAGCCCTCGCTTCATCCGTTTACGATCCTTATTACTTTCAAATAACAGCTCGTTGTCTGCTATCACATAATTATATTGAAATAAGAGTTGCTGAAGTATGATGTCGCATTTTAAACCGGACAGCTCCCTACAAACTGATTGTAACTCTGTGTGGGCTCTTTTAAAGTTTTCAATTTCCTCCCAGTAGGAAGATAAATTGTATTGAACAACTAATGTCCATTTTGTCGCCACAATCTCCAACTTGCCCAATTCCTCGAAATGTATCCCAATAGAATGATTGAACGGACTTATTTCGATATTGCTGCTCACGAGACCGAATAGGCAGCACACTGAAAGGATGGCTAGTGCCATGTGGTTCATTTTTCCTGTCGCCTTGGTTCGACGGTGAGGTTGTTGCCTGGATACTAGTTTGTTGTTTTGAGTTGTAATTGCACTGGCCTTCTCGGTGGTTGTTTCCTTGAGTGTTGCCTTCATAGGTAACATCTCACTTGAATCGTCGTTGATAGGAAGTTTGCACAGCTTTGTTATTGGTCGTTTGTAGGTCGCGTCTTTACACTTTACTGTTACGATTCGTACCAGGTCATCTTTTCCGGCGTGAGTGTCTGTGATCCGTCCCAATTTCCAGCGAGTTGGGGGTAGTTGATCATCCTTTACCAATACTAGATCATTTATTGCCAAATTTGGCTGGGAGGTTTTCCACTTGCTCCGTTGTTGAAGTTGGTGAATGTATTCAGAAGACCATCGCTTCCAAAAGTCTTGCGCCATTTTTTCGACCATGTGCCATCTCGTTCTTAATCCTATGCTGCTGGTAGTCGCTTCCGGCATCGCCTTAAGAGCATCTCCAATGAGAAAGTGTCCTGGTGTTAGCGCTGTTGTATCTGTCGTGTCGTTGGTTAATGCGATCAGCGGCCGAGAGTTGAGAACCGCTTCGATTTGAGTGGTGAGAGTGGTTAATTCTTCGAATGTTAGAGTTGAATCTCCTATTACTCTCTTAAGATGAAATTCCACGGAATTTATTCCTGCTTCCCAGATTCCGCCAAAATGTGGGGTATGAGGTGGTATGAAATGCCATGTCGTTTCATCACTGGCTAACATGGCTGCTACGTCGTCAGGTAATGTGGTCATCGCTGAACTGTACGTCTTCTTCATTACGGAATTTGCACCCACAAAATAGGTTCCGTTGTCAGAGAATATATCCGTACAAAGCCCTCGTCTAGAAACGAATCTTTTGTAGGCCGCTATGAATGCCTCTGTTGTTAGGCTGCTCACTATCTCAATGTGTATGGCCTTGGTTGTCATGCATACGAATAGGGCAATGTATCCTTTATAGGATTTGTTACCCCGACCCTTGGTGGTTCTTAGCTGGATGGGTCCTGCGTAGTCGATTCCCGTTTTAGAAAACGGTCTTCCCGGGCTCACTCTTGCTGATGGTAGACTACCCATTAGTTGCTCCATGTGTTTTTGTTTGTAGCGAAAGCAGGTTATGCATTTTTGTATCACTTGTTTTACAGCTCGTCTCCCATCGATGATCCAATATTTCTGCCTCAGCATTGCAAGGGTAAGCTGTGCGCCACCATGTAATGTGTTTTGGTGGGCTTCCTCAATTATCCGTTGAGTAATTATGTTGTTTTTGCTTAGAATTGCAGGCTGTTTGCTGGCGGTTGTCAGATTGGAGTTTTGGAGACGTCCCATCACACGGAGTAAGCCTTCGCCGTCTAAGAAGGGGTTTAATGAACCTAGCTTACTGTCCTTTTCTAGCCTTCTGTCCTTGTTCATGCAGGCGATTTCTGGCCCGAAATCTTGGTCTTGGGTTATTTTGATAATTGCTGTTTCTGCTGCCTTAAGTTCATTACCGGTTAGCCAACCCTTGTTACGACTTTCTTGTTGGCAATTATTTATGAATCGTAGACAATATGCGACCGTGCGCTTGATTTTACTGAATGTGGACAGCCTGTTAAATAACTCTGCAAGTATGTGTGACCCTTTTATTACCGTCGCCAGCACTCTCTTTTCTTCCAGCTCTGCTTGTAAATCTGATGGTGGGTCCGGAACGAGTTCTTCAGTATTCCACTGCGGTGGCATAGTTGTTAGGAAGCTTGGTCCATGCCACCATAAGTTGTTGTCAATGAGCTGCTTGGGTGTTATGCCACGTGAGGCGGCGTCCGCGGGGTTTTCGTGAGACTTCACGTGATGCCAAGTTGTTGTTGGTAGTGTCTTCTTAATCGTCGAGATTCTGTTTGCCACAAACGTTTTGAAGCGGCTTGGGTCTCCCTTAATCCAACAGAGTGTTATTGTTGAATCTGACCAAGCGTATGTGTTAACGTTCTCAAGCTTCATGGTGTCTTGAACGTGTTTCAGTAATTTTGCCAATAATAAGGCCGCATTTAACTCGAGGCGAGGGATTGATAGCTTCGTTTTGCTTGGTGCAACCCGTGTTTTGGACATTAATAGCTGAGCTGCTGGTTTACCGTTGTCATCTACTGTCCTACAATAAACCACTGCCGCATAGGCGTGCTCTGACGCATCAGCAAAACCGTGTAGCTCTGGTTTGCATCTAGACGTTGTACTGAGCCATCTTGGAATTTTTAATCTTGATATCTCATTTAGGTCATCTTTGTAGTTCTGCCATTTGGCACTTATTCTTTCTGGTAGTTGTTCATCCCAGCTTATTCCAATTTTCCAAACATCCTGCATCATGATCTTGGCCATGATTGTTGTCGGCGACAGCCATCCTATGGGGTCAAAGAGCTTTGAAGAGTCAGATAGGAATGAGCGCTTTGTGTGCTGGTTGTTGGTTAGTTGCAGTCTGGCTATATCGAATTCAAAAATGTCTTCCGCCGGGTTGTATAGTATTCCCAACGTTTTAATGGTGTCATTTAGTTTTATTTCAATATTTCCGTTGGCCTGTTGCTCTCTAGGAAGGCTTTGCAATATTTTGGGAGAGTTGGATGCCCATTTTCTCAAATTGAATCCACCTTGCGCTGTGAGGGCTTGCAGATCTTGCACCAACAGTAGAGCCTCGTCAATGCTGTCTGCGCCAGTAAGTAAATCGTCCATATAGAAGTCGGTCATCATTGTTTTAGCTGCTTTTGGGTGAGTATTGCATCCTTCCTTGGCCACTTGAATCAATGTTCTTACCGCTAGGAAGCTGGCAGCAGTAGTTCCGTACGTTATTGTTTTTAGCCTATATGCTTTTATCGGCTCGGAAGAGTCCTGTCTCCATAATACTCGGTGATAGTCCCGGTCGCTTGTGTTGAGCCAGATTTGACGGAACATTTTCTCGATGTCGGCTGTCATGACAATCTTGTGCTTCCTCCACCTTAGTAGTATGTCGGCCAAGTCTTCTTGTATTTTGGGCCCGGTCATCATGATGTCGTTTAACGAGACCCCAGTTGTTGTTTTTGATGATGCATCAAACACTACTCGAAGCTTGGTCGTTGAACTGCGTGGTTTGATAATGCCGTGATGAGGTATGTAATACGTATTATCGCCGCGCTCAACTTCTGGCTTTTCTTGTATCAACTCCATGTGGCTCAAATCTATGTATTCTTGCATGAATTGTTTATATAATTGTTCGTAGCCCGGATCTTTGACGAATCTTCTTTCGATTTGGAGAAGTCTGGCTACTGCTCTTTTTCTAGACTCGCCAAGTTTGACGTGATCGTCCTTAAATGGAATTTTTACTATGAATCGTCCATCTGTGTCTCGACTCAATGTTGATTGGAATGCCTCCTCAACTTGCTTTTCTTCCGCTGTATGGCTCCTTTCTTCAGGAATGCTATCAACCTCTATAAATAATTTTAGTTGTTCCTCGATTGACTTGGTTGTCACCATGGTTGTTCTTGTTTTGGTGTTTATGTTACTCAGGCTGCCAATTACGACCCATCCGAACTCCGTGTTCTGTGCCATTGGCTCTCGATGGTCACCTTTGATAATACTATTGGTTATTATCAATGGATAGTAATCTGCTCCAATTATGAGATCTATCGGCTGAGCTTGATTGTAGTGTGGGTCCGCTAACTTTATGTTATTAAGATGGGTCCATGCTCTAGTGTCAATATCAGCTTCAGGTAGTTGTTGGGTTAGCTTGTTAAATATTAAAGCTTCGATGTCTAAGCTAAAGTCTCCATCAAATCTTGGCACAAGCTTAATGTTGATTGTATGCTTGCACATTCCTGCTTCGCTACCGCCAATGCCTGAAATGTTAACATTTGTTTTTCTCTTTTTGATGTTTAGCAGATTGGCAGCTCTCGATGATATTAATGTAGCTTGGGACCCGGAATCAATTAACGCCCTCAATGTGGTGAGATGTCCAGTGTCTGTGGCTACTCTGACCATTGCTGTTGGTAGTAATACAGGCCCTTGTTGTTTAACTACTAGAGTTTGTGTGATCCCCATGTTTGTTGATACCTTGTTATTACCATGCAGAAGAGTGTGGTGATGTCCTTGGCACACAATGCATCGTATTGCGGATCTGCATGGGTTACCCATTGAATGTCTCGTTAAACAACGTATGCAGGTAGCTGTTTCACACACCAACTTGCTTCTCTCTAGCGTTGGCATTAGCTTGACCTGATTGCAGTCTTGCAGCAGATGCTTTCCTTGGCATCCCTTTACTATACACTGGCTGTCTACGGTTGTAGCGTGTACCCGTTTCAGTGGTACCATTGGTTGCGGATGTGCGCTTACCACCTTGTTGAACCCCATAGCCTCTAGCGATTGGAATCTCCTTTCTATGAAGCTGAAGAATTCATTGATTCGTTTAGTTTCTCTCGGATTCTCTAATGATGTTTCGTAGAGCCTAGCGGTTTCTGGATCTAGCTTTTTGCCTAGAATGAACATCACTAGGGCTTCAAACGGAGAGTGTAATTTTAACTTGTTGATGTTGTGTAATAATTCAACTGTAGTGTCATGCAAATTACGAATTGCTGCCGCTGATGGTGCATGTATTGTTGGTAAAGTTAATAATGAGTTGAAATACTTATTTGCTAATAATCTAGGGTTGTTGTATCTTCCTTGCAGTATTTCCCAGGCCTTGTTGTAATTGTCACCGGTTGTTGAGAGGTGACTGATCAACTGGGCTGCCCCCTTTTGTAGATTTGCCTTTAAGTACGTCATTTTGATTGTATCCGCTAGCTTATTGTTATTGTGGATGAGCTCGGTGAAGATATCGTTGAATGAGCTCCAATGCTCATAATCGCCATAAAATGTTGGTAGTTCTATCTTGGGCAATTGTACCTTGACTTCTCCAGCATGGTTCGAAGTGTCTTCTTTCCGGCTGCGCTGCCATCGCAATGTTGTTGAGTCCACTCTCTCCTTGAGCGCCTCATAGTAGTTATTTTGAAAGTAGGGAGCTGTTTGTTCTTGCTCTTCCATTTCTACTAAGAGGTTTATGTGCAAATCGTCAATTGCCCCCATTTCTTGCGATAATTGAGCCATTTTTAGCCTAATGAATTCCATTGGAATGTTGTTGTTGTCCAATGCCTCTTCAATTGCTTCTAATTTTCTATGCATCATCCTCATCAGGACATCTTGCTTCTTGAGCAGCTTCTGGTTGTTGTATGCTACCCCTTTACTAGAATTTTCAGACTGATGCTTGTAGTCCTTACTGAATGATTCCGATGATTGATTAGTTTTGCCTCCTTGGTCGTTGTTATTTGACTCCTCGTCGGCAAAGTCGAATTTGGCAGATGCGTCTGGAGCTGGCGTTGATGGCAATGATGATGAGTTTAGGTGTTGACGCATATCTTCAACATATTTTGTGAACCCTTCCCATACTATTTGCCTGTCTTTATAGTATTGGTGTTTTGTATCTAGTTCAGGCTGGAACTCTCTTATTTTATTATCCACATCGACGTATTCGTTGTACGTCTTTTTGAGAGTAGCTATTTTTGCCTCCAGATATCTTTTAGTTTTCCGAGCTGCACCATCTTTTTTGTAGTTCGAGATGATGTGCTCCAACTCTACTGCCTTGTCACTTTGCTGCTGCAATAACCGCTCCATGTCTGTGCTTTTATTGCCAGGAGTGTTGGACTGTTGTCGTGTGGCGTATACTGGTTTATTTGCCGGTTGTTGATTGGCCGTTGAATTTCAATCGTTGTTGTTGTGAGTTTGATGCTTTGACGTATCTTGGCCTATAGCTCTATATTGTGGAACGTGTTGGCTGCCGGTTGTTGTGGTAGCTCGAATCTCACGTAAAATTCCTTTACAACGTGAGTTTTATAGTCCGCTGGTTGTTTTGGCGGCTCGAAGGACCATGTAAAAATCTGACCTCTGCCTAGATTTTGGTTTGTTTATGTGAATATTTGGGTGGCCACTGGTGAGTTCCAAATATTCACTGAGAATTAAACTAACTGTTGTTTATGCGTTATAATTCAATTCTAATTTTATTACCGCAATAAATCGGGTTTTATATATAAAATAATGCTTACGCATGAAATTGACAATAATTATATACAACAAAAGTACAATATAAAAAAGAAAGAAACATTAAACCTGTTGAATTTGCTACAATATACAATATTCCACCCGTGTCGATACTGTGTCATCGACCGCTTGGAATATTGTATTATTGCGCATGTTGACATTGATTCAACACTAACCTCAAAGTGATTGTTGCGATAAAGGAAAAAACTTCGTGACCATAACCTGATAGCGTGTAAAGCGAATAAAGACATTACCGTCCTCACAAAAATCGATTACTGTAATAAAATTTCTGATTTTATTTCAGAAAAAGCAAAGCAATAGTGGTTGGCAGGGATCCAACTAAGCCTTTTAAGACTTTGGTTATTAAGTGTATCAACCAATGCCAGAATTTGTTTGGAAGTACTCTGTCATGAATCCATCATGGGGGTAAGGGGCATCGGTCTAGAAGGTCAATACACCAGCCAAAATTTCAACTTCACCTGCACGTGGTGCTCCCTGCTAACTAACCAACGAGGTTCTGGCGACCGAGAAACGACGGGATAACCGAACACCGAGAACCTAGCAGATGATGTTCTCTCCACTGACCCACTGCCAATTTCACTGGTTAGATTGGTAGCTGCTTCAATAACCAGTCATTATAATGGAATGAGTTTACAACAAAAAGGATTTTTTACCCCAGGTGGTACACCAACTGCTCAGTTGGTTAATCCATCCTCTGACGAGGCTGGCTCAAAGGATTCTGGGGTGAGCCAACCATTGCTATGCCCATTCGATCGAAGTTCAAAATTAGCTAGATCACCACCTAGACAAACAGAGTTCGCAATTCAGCAGGAAATCGAAAATGTTGAACTACGCCGAAGACTGAGTGAAATAGAAAAAGTCGCATCGCAACTTAGCAATGAAATCGCTAAGTTAAAAAAGGAAAACGAGGAGCTGAAGAAGCCCAATCTGACAGAGGTTGTGGAAATACCTTACTTGCTATAACGAAATCGGCACATTTGCCCTTACTGACGTTGAGTTTCACACAGATGAGGAGGAACTTGCAAGATAAACTGATTGGTGAAACAGAAGAAAAGACCAAGGAAAAAAAAAGAGTAGAATTCTCGCCCGAAGTTGAGGAGTTTCTGTACCCCAACATCACCAGCAACAAGAACAACGCAAGGTTGCAATGAAGACCAAGGCACCACCGCCAATTATTGTGATAGGCATTACTGAGTTTGCGAATATCCAAGCTCTAATGAAATTAGTGTCCACAACCGACTATATAGTAGTTGCATTACAATCACGATGCATACAGAGCTTTAGCCACAAAGCTCACTGAAGAAGGTAAAGAGTGGTATACATATGAAGACAAAAATAACCGAGAAATCAAGGTTATGGCCAGAGGTCTCCATCCCACATGCAAGAAGGAGGATATAATAGAAGATCTCCAAATGAAAGAACTGCAAATTGAAGACGAAGTTAATATCCTTAATCGAGAGAAAGTTGAAAATAGTCAAGGAACCAAGATCATTAAAAGTGGGCTCCCGCTATTCATGCTCACATTCAACAAAAGCGAAAAAATTCAAAATATATTTAATATCAAAGTAATACTTAATATGAGGGTTAAAATAGAACCACTGAAAAAGAACACGAGATCAATACCTCAATGCAAGAAATGCCAAGGTTATAATCACACCCAAAGATATTGCGGGAGAGATGTTAGGTGCGTGAAATGTGCCGGCAGACACAACGCAAAATACTGTTATCTTAGTCGAACAGAACCTGCAAGGTGTATAAACTGTAAAGGACAACACCCAGCCAACTATAGAGGATGCGAAGTTGCGGTATAACTGCAAAGGTTAAGAAATAAAACACGCCAGTCGACTCAAAACAGTAATGTTAGAAGAGAAAGGATTCCAACTACAACTAGAGTGCCGACAAAACTAGAGCCCATAGTGCCAGAGAGGAGATCCTACTCCCAGATAACGCAGCAGAATACTATTAAAGAAAATCCACTAGAACGGATATTTTGAAGTATAGAAACGATAAATGCAGGCCTAGCAAAACAAGAACGTGGTCTTGCATGAATGATCTTACATCAATGCTATACTACACAAATGAATAGATCACTTAGAATTGCTATTTGGAACGCGAAACTTAGAAAAAATAGGTATATGTCTTGGAGGAAACGCTAGAGGCGGGTCTACCGTAATTGTTAAAAATAATATTAAACATTATGAAGTGTTCGGCATTGAAGAAGAAATTATGCAAGTTAAAACCATAAAAGTTGAATCAATCAATAATAGGGAACTCAGTATCTCATAGGCGGTGATTTTAATACAAAGAAAACATATTGGGGATCTAGACTTACAACCTCTAAAGAGAAAGAATTATTTAAAGCAGCTCGCGAGAACAATTGTAAATTCCTCTCTGGCGATAAACCAACATATTGGCCTGCTGACATACATAAAATTCCAGATCTTCTTGACTTCTTTGTAACAAACGGAGTTTTAGAGGACTACACGTGCATTAAAAATAGTGAAGGACTACCATCTGACCACTTACTTGTGATCATAACTGAGTGCAATGATAATAAAAAAGATAATTCACCTGAGTTAACAAACAATAAAACCATTTGGGATCTATTCAAGAAATTAGTGGAAGATCGAACAAATCTTGGCGAACTTTCGTAAGCTATTACCCATAATTAATGCAACCATTCGGTTAAAATATGTTCCGTGGCAATGGAAAGTAGCATCATGATAGCAAAACCTACTAAACCACCTAACGATAAAAAGTCATACAGATCAATTTCATTGCTGCCAATTAAACTCTGACAAATTATTACTAAAAAGACTTAAACCAATAATTGAGGACCGACAACTAATTCCTCCACGGAGGAATGGATTCAGAAAAAAGCACTCCACAATTGAACAGGTGCATAGAATCACCAACAATATTGAAAGAACGTTAGAATGTATGGTCCAGCATATTTCTGCACGTCGCTCAAGCATTCGATAAAGTCTGGTACAGTGAACTGGAATTCAAGCTGAATAGAGATCTCCCAAGGCAATTCTATGCCCTACTAAATATGAGGATGAATACTCCGAACGAAAGAAAATCTCTACCGGTGTCCCGCAGGGGAGTGTCTTAGGACCAATCCTGTATTTATTATATACAAGGGATATTCGAACAACAGATGAAGGAACAAAAGCCACCTTTGCACATCACACAGCAATCATGGCGATTAGAAGTAATGTCGCTGATGCAACGAGCCCGCTCCAGAAGATTACCAATGCGGTGTGTAACTGGACGAAGCGCCGGAGAATCAAGCTTAATGATAGGAAATCTACGCATATTAACTTTACAAATCAAAAGGCTTCCCATCTCCCTTTCTATCTTCAGATAACCACTCATAACCGGTGCCACATGCAAACAAAACTAAATATCTTGGCATGACCCTCGATGCCAAGCTCAAGTGGAGAGAGCATGTCAAAAAGAAAAAAAAAGAACTTAACATTAAGTTCAAAAAAATGTATTGGCTCGCATAGGTAGAGGCTCTGAGCTTACATTCACAACAAGCTGCTGCTATATCGGTAAATACTGAATCCGATATGAACCTATGGTATTCACCTCTGGGGATGTACTAAGCAAACAAACGCCAAAATCATACAGACGTTTCATAACAAGGTTCTCCGTAGCATCGTAAATGCTCCGTGGTACACAAGAAATGAAGACCTTCACGGGGACTTACAGATGGAATACAACAAAGATGAAATAAAAAACATGCCGCCAAACACAAAATAAGGCTCCAGAACATGGAAACCCCTATATATTCGCCATATGATAGATAACCCTGTCGTCGAAAGAAGACTTCAAAGAACGAAGCCACTTGACCTAGTAAACATACCAAATAAAAATTAGTATTTTAAATAGATTGTTGATGCGATTGTCTGCGCAAAGAGCAAAGAAACCATTTTATTAGAATATTCAAAATATTTTATACTTACTATTTGAATTCAGTTTAGAATAGCTAAAATTAAAATATGTAATCTTTTATATGAGTTTTATTTTTTTTTAGTCGATAAGACTTTTATTATGTCTAATTGGATATTTTATCTTTTTGTCGATCATGCTTGTCACATTATTTCGTTGTTTTTTTTTCCAGTAAACCTTTAGACAGCAATGTATTCATTACCCCATAAACCTTTAATATGGCTTCACCATATTTAACAAACTTTATATTTTAATTTACATATTGATTCTGCTTTTTTATATTTTTTTTTCTCCTATTTATCCGTATTCCTGCTGTGTCGTGTTTAGTTTATCTAGTTTTGTTTTTATAAGGTGGCTCCTATTTCCTTCAAAAATTCATATAGTATTTTGAATTCATCCATTTCTTCTCCGATCAGTATTTTTTGTAGACTTATGTTTATTTCTATTACCTTCGTATTTTATACAGTTTTGTATCATGTGGGCAGCATCATCCCTTGTGTGACACTCCTCACACTCGTCATTGTCGTTATTTTAATAATTTTTAGGTATTTAGCATCATATACATGGTTTGTCTTTAATCTATTCAATACTTTCATAAAATCTGCATCCAGCCCCATTTTATGAAACCGAGGTTTGTCCCTTATTCTACTGCCTGTATTATATGTTGTCTTCCTTTACTCTCAGCCTCTTCCCAAAATTTCCTTTATCAATTCTCGTATAATTTTCTTTTACCATTCAGTTGGTCAATTTTTTTCAATATAATGAATATGCATATGCTTCAGTTTTTGTGTTTTTGGTAATTCTCGATACCTTCTATGGCTATATAAAAAATTTATTTATGCAGTAAAGGAAGCAGTGGCTTGAAATTTATTTTATTCTGAGTACCATAACACTTCACGTTGTGCTTCACGTATTTAGTCTCATGTAAATATCATGTAACTGATTGACCCCCGGGCTCACAGCAATTATGACCGACGTGTAAAGAGTATTACAAGAATATTGCGCAATCCATTTTGGTGTATTCTTCTTTGCGTTACCGTATCTGCTCACCCAAAAATTGTATTAACACCCGAGGTCACAATTTATGCTACTCAACCTGTTTTTTACGTGTACAGTCTAATTCATAAAGCAATAAATCGCGACACGAAGCTGCATCCCACCTCCATTCTGATCATTTTAGAACATATTTAGAGAGATTAAACAATTCTCATTAAAGAACCTAACACTTTTAGACGAAATGTAACTGATAATAATTCATTTTCCCAATAGCAATATTTTGAAAAGGTTGTCGTCCTAAATTTTTAATTGCGATTCTACGAGCAACTTATTGCGTCAAATCGAAATACCTTTATTATTTACATAAATGAAGGTCGCTAATTTAATTAAACTTTGACTTTTGAAATTGAAGTAATTAAGAAACGTAAATAATAGCATTACTCAATTTAATGAATTTAAATATTATTTTTGCACAAAGAACTCGGTCTAATAATAATTGCATTCAAAATTGTTTTTGATTACAGATAGAATTGCAAAACAGACACAAAATGGAAATAAATTTCAACCATGAGCGCAGCGTGACGTTCAAAGATATCTTGGAACCGGATCGTTTTCCCAGTATGGCAAAGCGATGGAATCCTTTAATGCTGTCAAAAAAAGATCGGTATTTGACGCCCGAAGAACTCAAAAATAAAGTCCTCAACTCGGTCCGCATCAATAATCTATTGAATGATTTATCCGGTAATGATAAAAATAAACGGGAAGAAATGAGAACGGAGGTGGTTAGCATGCTAAATGAAATTGGATTGGAATCAAATATGCTGGTTATTAGAGTGCTGGGACAAATTATATCGTCATTTTTACAGCGGATCTATGATCATGTGTACGTGAATGAACAGCAGTTGAATGAGATTAAAAGAAAAAGTGGAAGTAATCCTGTTTTATTTTTACCGAGCCATCGCAGTTATGGAGATTTTATACTAATGTCGTACATGTGTTTTACCTATGATATTGAGATACCAGCCATCGCTGCCGGAATGGGTGAGATTTTTAAAATCTTTATATTAATGTGGAAAATTTATTCGAGTATCACAACTCTAGATTTTCACGGAATGATCGGTATGGGAGCCGCACTACGAAAGACTGGTGCATTTTTTATGCGACGCAAATTCTCAAACGATAAACTATATTGGCACGTGTTTAAAGAGTACATGCACTCGTTGGTGACGATTTTTCATCGGGCTGTTGAATTTTTTCTTGAAGGTACACGAAGTCGAAGCTACAAAGCGTTGCCACCAAAAATTGGCTTACTTTCGATGACATTGGAACCACTTTTTATGGGCGAAGTATCCGATATAACAATTGTGCCAATAAACATTTCGTATGAAAAACCATTAGAAGAACAACTTTTTGTTTACGAGCTTCTGGGCGTGCCAAAACCAAAAGAATCGACACTCGGCCTTATTAAGGCGTTCAGCATTATCGAGCAAAAATTCGGATCAATGTACTTTGATTTTGGTAAACCGGTTTCGGCACGTGAATTTTTAGGTGATAAACTAAATCGGTTCCAGCATTCGATCGAACCAGCCGATGTACAAATATTGTCGAAGCAGGAGTTAGTCTATGTGAATGATTTAGCACACGAAATTATACACCAACAACAAAAAATGAATGTGCTGTGCACGTTTCATTTATTCTCGTACTATTTCATGTATCGAAATTTGACCAACAGTCGAACCGATTTTGATAGCATGGTCGAAGGGGTTTGCCTGTTGATTGATTTGTTTGAAAATTTAGGTGCTGGACTAGCGGTGAAAAAAAATGATGTTCCAGAAAAGTTGATCACTTCAATTAATATACATTCGAATATTATTCATTTAACAGAGGATAGGTCTTTCGAACTAATCTATAAAAAACTTAACTTAGAAAAAACAAATTTAAAAAAATTGAAAGGGTATAATTTGT
Source organism: Nephrotoma flavescens (assembly GCA_932526605.1). Classification (NCBI taxonomy): domain Eukaryota; kingdom Metazoa; phylum Arthropoda; class Insecta; order Diptera; family Tipulidae; genus Nephrotoma; species Nephrotoma flavescens. The sequence goes on along the minus strand of OW052221.1, from coordinate 20,969,267 downwards.
CCGAAACTGTAATGGAAATCTCAGTGCCGATATTCACAATGCAATTATATATAAATCCGTGCTTATCCTGGGTTGTGCTGCCCGCGTTTACGATATTGATGGCCAAATTATTTACACAGAATAGGAACAAGGAGATTGATGAAGGTTAGTGGTGGGGACTTGAGATAAAATGGTGTTGGAATTTTAAAGTTTTGTTTGATTTCAGGCGAACTGAGGATGATGGTCCATACGGCTCGAGTGATATTTAGTCAAGAGTTTGTTTTTTCCAGTACAAATGAAGAACAGGTAAGATATATCATAAAAAAATATAATTATTATTCCTCCTTTCCCGGAAAATCTCAGAATTTTGTTTCCTTCGATTCCGCAACAAGGCGCCAGGTCATAATCAATACACAGAATAAAATAGTTTATTTGTATTTTTATAAAGAGTAACGAAACAAAAGAAAAAAATTCATCAACAAATGCATGGGTTATGGAATTTAAATGGGTTATGCAAGACACTTGCACATTTTTATTTAGTGCAATTTTTAATGTTTTCTTTCAATAGCCACGAGTATGACAATATTCTTTGCAAATAAAATAAAAAAACTCGTGTAAGTGGCGGGGTAGGGTTGTATAACCCATTTAAATAGCATAACCCACGCAATTTTTGATGAAAATTTTTCCTCTGTTTCGTTACTCTTTATAACGCATTACATACTCTTTGCCAGAAGTGAAGTTAAGAACACCATATTGATCACATTTTTTAGGGTTACAATGGTTGTATTTCATACTTTCCATTTAAAATATCAGCACGATCGTTGCTTTACCGCTCTATTTATCTTTCTCTGTGCTTGAAGTTGAACAATTGGAGCGGAAATTCCGGCAACAGTTTAAATGTTAAATTAAAGAAATTGATGACGGCTTGGAGATCATTTCTCATACACCGACGATGGAGCTCAACAGATTATAAGAGACGTTGTTGTCGAAAACTTGGGGGAATTTTTGGAACGTTCGACATTCGACGGTAAAACTTCGTTCGAAGACAATAAAGTTCAAGCGGCAGTAGGGCAGCAATATGAGTTACAATATAATAAATACCAAGATATTTTGATAAACTTACAAAACAGAATCGAAACACTAGAGAGGCAAAGCAAACCTTCTACGTCTACTAATGGTAGAAGTCAGAAGAACTAAGGAACGGACGGATGAAGATAAACTTGAGAAAGAAATCCAACCTAGACAAAATAAAGTAAATGTAAATAAAAAAAGGAAACTCTCCAAAACGCCGTCACTACGGGTATCTCTACCGCAAGCTAATGAAATACCAAAACAACCACAACATGCACCCCAAAAGGTACCCTTACCAATCAATGTCAGCAATGTTAGAGAATTTAATATACTCAGAGCTCAAGTATTGGTAGAGAGAATCCCGCTCTGTTTAAAGCAATATCCAATAACGATATCAAAATAACAACGCAATCTGAAAATGACTACCGTAAAATTAAAAAACTACTTAGCGATATAAAAGAGACTGTAAGATGGAATACCATTCTTATCAGCTCAAATGTGAAATGTAGTATAGAGTCGTAATACAAGGTTTACCGTCATCTACCGATGGCGAAGAGAACAAGCCGGCAATCGATGGTCATAAATCAACCAAAATTATCAACATTCATAAAAAGACGACAATTAATGATGAAAAAATTATTAGGCGCTTCCCATTGTTTTATGTAGACCTATTGCACGGGGAAAACAATAAGGACATATAGGAAATTAAGAACCTGCTATATTGCAAAATGTCTATTGAACCACCTAAAAAGGTAATAGATATACCTCAGTGTACAAATAATGTGCAGTGAAGGCGAAGCCCATGGTCATTCGAGAAGAGATAGAACAGCCGGTAAATTTGATATAGACGAAGATAGAGTAATTGAAATGGTGACAGACGACCCATCTATAATAGAGTTATATTCTATTTATTTATCAACACGTTCGGGAGAGCCACATTCCACGTTGCAACGCATAAAATACCTTTACCTGCTGAACATGAAAAATGGGGTGCAATTTTATCAAGAAATGCTGCGTCGATGCCAAGAAAGTTCGGATTTTTTTTTAAAAGGAAGGATATTCAATATCCATAAAAAAATATTTTATTCATTTTGTATTATTTCTGACAAAACATCGATTTTAACATTTTTTAATAAACACGACTTATTTTGTGAATAACCCGGTGTCTGCAAAATCTGCATTAATGTCGCATATTTTTCTGATAGTGGTTCAAATTTCTGTAGTACATTGTTTTCTCGCGGGCTTCACTAAACATCAACAAAAAAATTTGAAAAACAAAAGGTCTTTACAAAACCATTGTTTTATTTGACAGAAGATAATGTGCAGCTTATAAAAATGGTTTTATTGGAAATGCACACTTCTAGATCGTATTAAAAAAGAAAGTCAAGCAAAAGAACTCTTAGTTTTTTTTTAATTAATTTTTTGTTGGGTGCGCATGCGATTTCACTAAAAAACACTAAAAGTGGCACCATCAACAATTCGAAAAAACTATACTTGGCTGTTTTTGTTGGAAATAAGCTCCCCTATCACCCTGCTTAGTTTGATCTGCAAATTTTGGGACACCCTGTATAATGCTTGCTTTCGAATTACATATGTGCCTGAGTGTTTCAAAAACCAGCCGAGCAAATTGCATCATACAGGCCGATCTCTTTGTACCTACTATTTCAAAGTTGTTTTTGAAACGACTTAAACCAATGATCATTATACCTGACTTCTAGTTTTGATTCAGGAATAAACATTCGACAATTAATCAAGTTCATCGCGTGTCTGCAAAGATAGAACAAGCACTTGAAGAGAAGAAATATTGCCCTGCCGTATTTCTAGATGTATCACAGGCTTTCGATAGGGTGTGGCATAAGGGTCTTATCTACAAGGTATGTAAATTAGTGCCACAATATTACTGCCAATTGATCGAATCGTATCTCTCCAACTCCAATACTCCAACTTTTGCCCAGCCATAGCAGGAGTGCTCCAAAGTAGCGTATTAGGGCCCATCCTATATCTAATTTACACTTCCGATGTACCGACAACGGAAACAACCTTCATCGGAACTTTTGCTGATGATACCGCAGTATTGGCATCAAGCGAATCGCAGAACCAAGCAGTAGAATACTTACAGTAAGCACCCGATAAAATCAGCCAATGAACCAGGGATTGGAAAATAAAGCTTAACGTGCTGAAATCAGTACATGTAAACATACACGTTGCGGCACAAAAATAGCAACATCCATACTTTTCTCAATCGGGTACAAATTCCCCAAGTTGAGTCTGCTAAATGTCTGGGATTGCATCCCGACCAAGATTGAATTGGAAATATCACGTTAGACAAAAAGCAGAGCAAATCAAATTAAAACAACGTGAGATGTACTGGTTAAGAAATTCTAAGCTTAGCCTGTACTGTAAACGCCTGATCTACGAATCGATAATTAAACCAATCTGGACGTATGGTATCCAACTCTGGGGCTGCAAAACAAATGTTTACGTGCAATAAATGCTTACCGCTACGTAACCAACAAGGAATCTTATCTTGACATTTCGGACTGCTTCATAAGCGCCATTCGCTGTGTTGTTTCTATACATGTTCAGTTGTATTCCAATTATATATTTAACTGTTGATTAAACCAGTAAAATAACACACCCTGAGGAAAGTAAAAACTTTGTCTGTACCACGTGAATATGTACAATGTTTCGGAAAAGAAATGGCATACGCGTGATTTCTGGCGAACGTTAGAAGAAATATTTAACTCACTTAGCATGAAGTGTATTAACGTTCGTCGGATTCAGGAACAAACAAATAATTATTGTATTATAACCATCCACTTGGTTATTTCCATCCAAATATACAATCCCATCATAACCGGTTAAAAAATAACGGAGTTCCTTCCCAAGTGGCCATATTCCAGAACTTCTTCCAAAAATCATTTAAGAATCTCATTTCCGACCAATAAATCCAATCCCATCACAATCGGTTAAGAAATTACCTAGTTCCGCCTCAGTAGACCATTTTTCAGAACTTCTTCCAAAAACCATTTAAGAATCCCATTTCGATCCAACATACACAATCCCATCATAATCAGTTAGTATGGCCATATTCCAAAACTTCTTCCAAAAATCATTTGAGAATCCCATTTCCATCCAACATACCCAATCCTACCATAATGTGTTAGGAAATGGCCGAGTTCCGCTCCAGATGACCTTATTCCAGAACTTCTTCCAAAAATCATTTAACTGTCCTGTTTCTATCCAACATACCCAATCCCAACATAATGTGTTAGGAAATGGCCGAGTTCCTTCCCAAGTAGCCATATTCCAGAACTTCTTCCAAAAATAATTTAAGAATCCCATTTCCATCCAACATACCCAATCCCATCATAATCGGTTAAGAAATTACCGAGTTCCGCCCCAGGCGGCCATATTCCAGAACTTCTTCCAAAAATCATTTAAGAATCCCATTTCCATCCAACATACACAATCCCATCATAATCAGTTACGAAATGGCCTAGTTCCGCTAAAAATGGCCATATTCCAAAACATCTTCCACAAAACATTAAAAACCCCATTTCCATCCAACATAAACATTCCCATCATAATGTGTTAGGAAATGGCCAAGTTCCGCTCCAGATGGCCATTTTCCAAAACTTCTTCCAGAAATCATTTAAAAATCCCATTTTCATGGAACATACCCAATCCTATCATAATGTGTTAGGACATGGCCGAGTTCCGCTTCAGGTTGCCATATTCCAGAACTTGTGGAACACATCATAATGTGTTACGAAATGGCCGAGTCCCGCTCTAGATGGCCTTATTCCAGAACTTCATCCAAAAATCATTTAAGAATCCCATTTTCATCCAACATACCTAATCCCATCATAGTCGGTTAGGGAATGGCCGAGTTCCTTCTCAAGAGACCATATTCCAGAACTTCTTCCACAAATCATTTAAGAATCTCATTTCCGACTAACCTATCCAATCCCATCACAATCAGTTAAGAAATTGCTGAGTTCCGCCTCCCAGATAACCATTTCCGACCAATAAATCCAATCTCATCACAATCGGTTAAGAAATTACCGAGTTCCGCCTCAGCAGGCAATTTTACAGAACTTCCAAATTCATTTAAGAATCACATTTCCATCGAACACAATTCCATCAAAATTGGTTAGGAAATTACCGGGTTCCGCCCCAAGTGGCCATCTTCCAGAAATCATTTAAAAATCCTATTTCAATCCAACATACCCAATCCCATCATAATCGGTTAGAAAATGGCCGAGTTCCTTCCCAGGTGGCCATAATGCGGAACTTCTTCCAAAAATCATTTAATAATCTCATTTGTGATCAATAAATCCAATCCCATCACAATCGATTAAAAAACTACCGAGTTCTGCCTCAGCAGGCCATTTTTTAGAACTTCTTCCAAAAATCATTTAAGAATCCCATTTCCATCCAACATACCCAATCCCATCATAATCGGTTAAAAAATTACCGAGTTCCGCTCCAGTTGGCTATATTCCAGAACTTCTTCCAAAAATAATTTCAGAATCCCATTTCCATTCAACATACTTAATCCCATCATAATCGGTTAGGGAATGGCCGAGTTCCTTCCTAGGTATCCATATTCCAGAACTTCTTCCAAAAATCATTTAAGAATCTCATTTCCGCCAATAAATCCAATCCCATCATAATCGGTTAATAAATTACGGAGTTCAGCCCCAGGTGGCCATATTCCAGAACTTCTTCCAAAAATAAATTAGAAATCCCATTTCCATCCATCATAGACCTAATTCCATCATAATTGGCTAGGAAATGGCCGAGTTCCTTCCCAGGTGGCCATATTCCAGAACTTCTTCCAAAAATCATTTAAGAATCTCATTTCCGACTAACCTATCCAATCCCATCACAACCAGTTAAGAAATTGCTGAGTTCCGCCTCCCAGATAACCATATTCCAGTACTTCTTTCAAAAGTAATTTAAGAACCCCACTTTCATCCAATATACCCAGTCCCATCATAATCGGTTAAGAAATGGCCGAGTTCCGCCCCAGGTGGCCATATTCCAGAACTTCTTCTAAAAATCATTTAAGAATTTCATTTCCGACCAATATATCCCCATCACAATCGGTTAAGAAATTGCCGAGTTCCGCCCCAACATTCCATTTTTCAGAGCTTCCAAAAATCATTTAAGAATCCCATATCCATCCAACATGCAGAATCCCATCATAATCAGTTAAGAATGTACGGAGTTCTGCCCGAGGTGGCCATAGGAATTGCCTCCCTATGAAAGTAAATTTAAAAACGTATGCCACGTCAAAAAACAAAGTATTTTGAAATTATTTTCCTTTGAAACCCAAAAAGCGATTACAGTGACTTCTCTAGATTTTGTTTCCGCTGAAATTATTTCACAAAGGGAATATCAACAAGTTGCACATTTGTTGTGTTGCGCAATGTTCAATTCCACAAAATTAATCAAAAATTATCATTTTCATTTTTTTTTTTTTCATAACAGGAGGTAACAAATTCCATAAATCTGCTTCAAAAGTTAAAAACATTTGAGAGGACTAATGATAATAAAATCCTATTCCATAATAATAAGATAACCAATTTAATTTTAAGCTCAGTCGTTCCGTACGTGTACGCATATTATCAAATCACCGACGTAATGCTTAGTCATGTAAGTAGTCCTGCACCGTTCTCCGGAAAACAAACGATCCTAAATTTCTAGTTATAGTTTTCAGATAAAGAGTTCACAGAACAGCAGTATGCAGTAACGGTACAAGAAATGATTGAAATAAAACTCCTCAACCAAATGGAATTTGTGCATCCGTATTGCCTATCCTTGGATAGCATTAGCCTTGCACTTCTCGCATTCTGTAACAATCAAAGTGTGATAAAGGAGTCAAAGTATATAATTAATTTACTAATCGCGTACAATCATATAAAATAACGTTAAATTTATTTCAGGGACACTGGTAGCCTATATCGAATAAACCAAAGTATATTATCCGAAACACATTCCTTGATTGAACAGTACTGCCATCTATTGCCATTCAAATATGTAAATCATTTAGATTATAATTTAGTTAGTAAATTGTAATTTTTTTGTGTACAAATTATTTATACGTAATTTAGTTTAATTGTAAATTTTTTATTTATTTTTTAAGTGAACGGAATTAACAAAACACTAACCCAACTCTTCAAACTACTACCTACACACACACCTACTACACTGGCTTTATTCTAAATTAGTTTGCATTATAAAATCATTTGTGATGTTGCGCGCCATTTCTGTTGTGTCATAAATGACTTGCTGCTTGCTCATGTGGCGATTATTTATAATAATTTTTTTATTATTTATATAATTTAATAATATATATTTTTGTTGGCTTTTTTTAATTTAAATATTTGTTGTTGTTGAAAATAAATTTTTCTTTTTGGTATATTTTGTTGCATGCAATTTTGTTTTTACGTTTCGTTTTGTGGGAGGTAAAAATGCATGGTATAAATTCATGCATGCTACTACACACTAAACAAAGTTTTTCATCATTCATCGATATATTTTTACATGATTTATTTAGGTTGTGATTTTCTATTAGTTTGGTATGACTGGACGTTTTTTTTTTATTATTATTAATTAAGAAAAAATTATACAAAAATAACTTTATTAAAGTTAGTATTAAACATTAGTAAATTAAATTGTGTAGGTGCAACTTACACAGACAAGTTATATTATATGCTAGATGCTTAGTAACGCGAGATTATGATATGTAAGATACGTAGTAACATTGTAACTACCTCAAGCCACTCGATTAATTATTAAATTAGGTAATTAAAATTAAAACAAAACAGTATATATGATAGTTTTATTTAAATTTTATTCAAAAATTATTAATTTAAAATAAAAGATATCACAAAAATATTCAAATGACCGTGTGACGTAGATACGCACGTACCCCGCGAGTTACCCGAACATTTTAAGCTTGTAGGAATATTAAACGTATAAAAAATTCTAAGAAATATAACATCCATTCTGGGCGCTCTCTTTAGAGGCGCTTCCCTTTAGTATAAATCCATAACCTTAAGAATTACGTCAGCCACGTATAGCGATCCCGATATGCAATGTGAGTAGTACCAAAAGGCTTGGATTATATACGGGGCCGGGCTATTTGCGCAAATATGTTAAATTAGAAATAACAATAAGTTAATTATTTATACTATATAATATAATTGTGTATAATACTAAATAAATATATAATTTTTATTAATATTAAATTCTGCTTTATTTTTACGCTCGCAATGCCTTCGACAATTCATTTGTCGGGAAACTTGCAAAATCGCCCTTTACCGAACGATACGGTTTTCGTTGTAGATATTCTTCCATAATTTCGGCTGCTATATTTTCTGCCTTCGCCTTAATCTCTTGCCGATGCATTCTTTGTTTCATTTTATGGTCGCATAATAATTTCTGGAGATTTGTTTGTTTTGTGCGGGCAGCTGGAACTTCTACCCCTCGTACTAATGACATAACATAATCGTATTGAACCGCGGCTAAATTCTTTTCAAGCTCAACGATACGGCTGTCCTTAGCCTTCGGGACATAAATCGGTTCCATTTCGTTAAGCATATTTTGATATTTGACCGACTGAAGTCGTATACGTTCCGCCCGTTCTTCTTTAAACGCTTTCGTTAGAAGTGTTAATTCCTGTGCGATATATGGTGAACTTGCCGTAATATCGAATGCGGTAGTCGATTTTAGATCACCTTTCTTGCTGCCGTGTATCTTAAGTTTTTCGCGTAAGGCGCCTCGCTCACTTTCCAATGAATCGATATCACTCTGTAGATGATCCATCGTCTCCTCGAAATCTTTCTCCTTCTTCTTGAGTAATTGTGTCACCTCATCAATTTTCCGTTGTAATTTTTCCGTATTAATCTCATGATCGTTTTGAAGCACGGACAGTTTTTTCTCTGCCAAATCCTTGCGTATCTGCATCTCAGACAATTCATTCTGTTTCATTTTAGCTGCCAATTTGAGTTGCCTTATCTCAGCCTCACGATTTTCAAGCGTTGCCGTTAATGTTTTCGTCTCCTCGAGTTGTTTCTTAATAAATTGGGCACGTAACACGATCGGCGGCTTTGGTTTATCGACATTCGCTTGAATACTCATAATTTCGTATTCATGATCGAGCAGATATTGTGCGAAATGTGACATATCGGTGTTCGTTGTGGTGAGCACCGTGCGTAGATTTTGTGTTGGTCCCCGGTCATCTTGCTCGTATATTTTTTCACACGCCTGCGAAAGGAAATCAAATATTTTATCGTGCGAGACCGATGTATCAGTATCGACTTCAAGCGCAACAAGCTGCAAAAGTTGTTTTGATCCGAGGTTCAAAACGCTCATCGCTTTGCCTATATGCTCTGCCGTCTGTTTAAGATTTAAAATAGTCTTTTGCGATAAATTGCATTTGGTGATCGTGAGATCTTGCGGAAGACGCCGTTTTACTAGTTTCAACTGTTGTTTGATCGTCTCGATATTTTGAATTATGAATTGCATTAGAAGGCCTGAATCGCTCGTCTCATCGCCACCCTTAATTAGGGCTTGAATAATTGAGGCATTCGTCGATAATGAATCACTAGCAGCACCGATGGAAGCGATTGAATCGCGTACCAATTGCGTCTCGTTAACCAATTCCTCGCCATGCAAAAGCACCGAATATATTGCGTTGAAGAATGTTACACATTTTTCCAAATCTACAAAAGAAAATTTAATTAGAACTGGGATACCAATAATTTCGAGAGTACTTACTGTCTAAAGAACTATTCTCATCTAATTGGTTCGCCTTGAGCAGCTCCACAATATTATCGATGATTTTCTCTTGAGCCATCATCTCAAGAAGTGATCCTCCTGTCTTTATTAACAGTTCTGGTTTGCAAGTATTTAAACTGTACAAAAATTGATGCAGAACCGCCTGAAGATTATGCACATAATGAAGTAGCCGTGATCTAAATTGGAATTGGTTTACGACATGACCTTGTAGCACAGCCGTTTTATCGATACTTGTTAGGGCGGGGAATCGCTCTCGGGCCTGAGTTACAATAATACCAGATTTGAATACTAATCGTGATATCAAGAGTATGATAAGTATCGCATCATGATCACCGCCGCGATTCATAAATGTATCGGGCATGTAAGCCGATAGCAGTTTAACATGTTCGTTAGCCTGGGTGAGTTCAATTTGTCGCAGCTGTAGATCGATTGCACGGGTGTACGCTTTCGTTTCGGCAAACATTTGTTTAAAATCGATCGTCTCCGTTATATCCTTATCGCGACGATCAGATTTCGACATTTCGGTATTCACTTTTTCGCGTGCCTCTTGCACCTGTTCGTTTAGTCGTTGCACCAATTCCCGGAATTTCATGATCGTCGAGTCACGATCTAAAATTGTTTCTAATAGGGCATCTTTTTCACGGACCGCCTCCCGTTTTGCGGCCTGTGCCATATCCAGTTCTTCACGTAAATCCATTTCCAATTCATGGTTTGATTCTACCAATTGTTCGTGTACTTCTTCGAGTGCTTCAAGTTCGGCGACCTCATCTTCGAGTAGTTTAACCTTATCTTCGAGTTCCATTTTCTTTTCCGCTAATTGTTCAACCATTTCTTCGGCACCGAGTGCGGCATCAACCAGTTCTTGTAGGTCTGCAATTTGGGCCTCCATTTCATCAATCCGTTGCGATAATTTTTCCTTTATGTGTTGAAGTTCTAACACTTCGGATTTCTTGGTATCCAGTTCTTTCGTCATCTTTTGTATTTCATGTTTTTCGTGGGCCGATAAATCTCGTAATCGGACCAGTGTTTCCCGTAGCCGTTGATTTTGTTGTTCGAGCTGTTTAAATTCGAAGGTTGATATACCACCGGCCCCTTCACCACCTACACCCGGTTTATTTTGCATCTCAGCTTTTAAGATGTCAAGATCCAATTGTAATTCTTCAACCCGCTCTTTAGCTTGGTCCAATTCTAACTGAAGCGTATCCGCTTTTTCTTCCGCCATTTCCTTGTCGAGAGTGATCATCTCAACATTTTCCGATAATTCACACATCTCTTCTTGATGTCGATCGCGTGCCTCGATCGCATCTTTAGCTTCTTGCTTTGCCCGCTGTAGGTCACGTTGCAATTGAGCCTGGGCCTCCATAATTTTGATCTTAAATTCATGTAACTGATCGAATTGGGTCTTCATTCGGTCGAAATCTTTAAGTCGTTCCTTATCTTCATTGCGTCGTTGTTTGACCGTTTCGAGCTTCTCACTCAAATCTTTAATTTGATTTTTCAAATCGTCATTCTCTTGTTGGAGTTGCAACAAATTTAGTTTTTCCTCGTTCATGGCAAGCGCTGGCGACGGCGATGTTAATGACTGCCCCGGAGTAAATTGTGGCTTCAACGTTTCAAGAAATCCAGTTTCGATAAATGATGACCGCTTTGATGTTGAAAAGACCTCCGGTGGTGATCGCTTATCCGTCAGCTTATCAGATGGTTGTTGTATACCAGTGACTGGTCGTTCAATCGCCGGTGATGCTAGCTGGCTTCGTGATCCAGCCAGACTTTGTCGACTTCCCGCCAACGAAAGTCGCGAGCTGTAAAATATTCAGAAATTTACAAGTTGGGACAAAGCGACAGGAAAAATGAGCGCGCAGAACATAAAATTAAACAAAAACTGAGGCAGACAAATCATAAGCACTATACAAAAAAAGAAAACTTGATGTAAAAAAAAACCTTGATGTTGATGACGTTATAAAACTTTTTTGTTTATTTATACTGGATGACATGGATGATGAGGATGAGTCCATCATCGGTCCCACAGCTGACGGGGTTGATATAGTCCCAGAATTATTTTTAACAACTGGCGGTGATTTCCGTCTAACGCTTAATATATTTTTATGAATTTTGGTTAGCATAAAATAGAAATATAAAAGGAATGTTATTGGAGTTAGCCATTTTTGGTCAGCGAGGTTATGGTACTGCCGATTAAAATATGAAAGCGCAAATACTAAACATAAATGGAAGCACAATAAAGTGTACCATGAACCTCCGCTACGCTCTACATGAAATATATACAAGACTTACGTTGTTGGCTTAGCACTTGAGACCGATCTAACAGATGAAGAACTTTTGGAAGGCATATAAATGAAAAAGTAGAGTTGCTTTATTATACAGTAATATAGGTTCCCTCCCTACTGCTTATCTTATTATTATTATTGTTAGTAAATTAGATTGTGCTACAGTAATTAAATTCCCAAAAATGCAATGAAAAAATTATCGGAACTAACCTACTAAGCCGAGAGCGTGACTTTTCCTCATGATGAGAATCCTCCATTGGATTACCGTGCTCGTCCAAAAGTATTAATTGCGTAGGACGAACGAACATACCATGATTTTCGGGGCAAGTAAAATACGCTGTGCCCTTAATTGATCCGTTATTTTTACCTTTAGCATCGTCCAATATTACACCAACCCACTTTCCGACAGCAAATGTGGTCATGCCCAAATAGGCTATTTTGCCTCGTACCTCTTTTCCAGTGATTTCGACACGCTGCCCGACTTTAAGATTTTTCTCCGACATCTCGAATCACAATTTTCTTCGTATTTTTCGTCTAAATTTGATTTTTATGGAAATTATTTTTTATTTCTGGTTATGAACCAAACCCTTTGGGTGTTGTCTGTAATACACATACATTTCTATAAATTATACGGCATAGTTAATTACAAAACAATTGGTTCACCTTTTATCTATTTATAACAGTGGAATTATTAAAGTAAATATAAATATTTTCTAGATTATCACAAATTTTCTTCTTTTTTATGAGATTTTTTTCTGCAATTTTGAGAAAACTTCAGTTGTCAAAAAATGTTTACATCATTTTATGGCATCTGTCACACAAATCGAAAGAGATAGCTGTAGAAAAAACATATGGCAAATGAGAGATTGAAATTTATTGTAGGTTGGTATTTTTTTCATTTTCGCTATTTTTAAATAGATGTCGTTAGATACGCAGTTTTCTTAAAATACATAAACTTTTTTCTTAGTAAAATAATTCCCATGCCGGGAATCGAACCCGGGCCTTCTGGGTGAAAGCCAGATATCCTAGCCACTAGACAACATGGGATTATTTGCTAGCTTAAAGATTTATTTTTTCAGATGAGATCATTCCCTTCAAATTTTAAATTAAATTTGGGTGGATTTACAAGTTAAAACATTACGATGCCATTTTAGCGATATTATCGGATCGTTAAACAACCAAATACAATGTCTACTACGTTTCCATGGACATGGATAAACCGAGTTAAGAGTTTCGTCGAGTTAATAACATGGCGAGCTAATCCCTATCGTTTCCATGCTAAATTTGTTTTGACAGTTCAGGCGGTGTTATGTTTTTGCAAGTCTTTTTATATTTTAATTTGTTCGTGAATATTTTAACCCGTGTTTATTTTAACTATATTTTTTCTTTATAGAAATACTATATTTTATAATAATACTTTTTATATATTTTCTGAATACTATAATTTTTCTTTTGACAGATAGAATCTCATTTAACCCAACTACATTCGTCGAGTTAAGGATAATTAAGAAATTTAACGAAAACTCTAAATCCGACTCGTTTCCATGATGAGATAATCCCGGTTAACTCTGTCATGGAAACACCAAATTTGATCTGAATCACTTAAAAACAGTCACAGTTATTTCGTTCCTCATTAGTTTCCTCATTTAGTTTATTACTGATTTCCACATAAGTCAATGGAATGAGACTACCATTGCATTATGGTTGTAGACCAAATGATAACGTCTTCGCATTCAAAAATGGGTTCTTCGTTAAATTGAGAATTTTTATTATTTTGTATCAAATTATTGTTTCACAGAAGTTGAATGGATAGCGGAAATTAATTACATATCATCAATCCCCACACAATTTATCTGGGACGAAACTATGAACTAATTGAAAATAAACTAATTAAGTTTATTTAAGATAAAAAAAAACATCTTTAGGTTCCAAAGTGTCTTAAATTTGCATTGCTAATTTTGCTAATAAAAAGTTAAAACTGTGGTGTCTTCACAGCTTGTATCAATTAAATTTTATCATATAATTTATTTAAATTGTTTGGCATTGAATGGTTAGGCCCGCTGCATATTATTTCAGCTAAGCTAAGCTAAGCGATGTAAGCCAAGTTCGTTGCTCTTGGTTGTAAACAAAAAGTTTTAATGAAACGATGCACAATTGAGCTAATCTGTGCGAGCAACGTGTTTCTGTTTTAAGCGATGCAAACTTAGCTTGGGTTGTCTTTGGATTGCAAAAGTCAGCTATATCGCTCACATACATTGCTAGATTAGCCGTTTTCGGAAATATCCCATGGTAACTTTTGAGTAATTTTAATTTTTTTAATGTTGGTAACAAAAGTTACCCACCCTGGGGTGGGATGTTGTTACATCATTTTTTTCGATATTTATCGAATATTGTATCTCTATTCCATAAATAAAATTGCTTGCCATTTCGCTTTTCAATTTTGCTTTCAATATTGCGATCGCACGCTACTAGAATAAATTGTGAAGAAGTTGTGAAGCCCCACCCCTGGCTATACAAAAAGTGAGTTTACATTCCGCGTGGTAATATTTATATTCAGCAAAATTCAATTACGTATTTTAATAAGTATGTACATTTTTGTTGTACTTTTTATAATAGTTTATTCTTTGAAAGTACTTTAATTTTCGACGACGGTCGATTTCCATAGTAGGCCCCCAGTATTAACTACATAGGTATGCTGGAAACAGACGTGCGGACAAACGCTTGCGTTTAAATTAGAATACACTACTTTCAATGAAATGAAATACATGTATTCCGCATATTATGCGTTTTTCCGCAAGTTATCTCTATTTCTAAAAAACGCACCGGAGCAGTGTTGACTACATAACAAAAAAAATATCATGCATTAATAGGCGTTTTCGGAAATACCCCATGGTAACTTTTGGGTAACTTGCTGACAAAAAATTACCAAATGTATTTCCGAACAAGTAGAGTAACTTTAGGGTAATTTACTTTTAGTTGTTTTTTTTAATTTCTGTCTTTCTGACAATTTGTATTAGATTAGTAGTGTCAGAAAAATTAAAGCACAAACTTTCCAAGCATTAACTATTAAAAATACAACAAAAATGTACATATCTGTTAAAATACGTAATTGCATTTTGCTGAATATAAATATTACCACGCGGAATGTAATCTTACTTTTTGTATAGCCATGGTAACTTGAATAACTTTTATTACCAAAATTAAAAAAATTAAAATTACTCAAAAGTTACCATGGGATATTTCCGAAAACGGCTAATAGCAATATTTTAATGCTGCTTATAACGAAATAATCATCACCTGTTATCCATCATTACATGGTCAATTCGGAACACTGACAACTATATCATCTTTATCAGTGAATGGTTATTATCACCTTGGCTCTGTTCACTGCAAAAAATTGTTGTCGTGTGATGTAATGTTAGAAATGTCAAATAGACATCGGTGTTACTCAAAGTAACTTTATATCGCAGTGAACGATATTTTGTTATTTTATGCCAATCTGTCAATTTTAAATAGAAGTCTGTCTATAATTATCAATAAAGAGTGAGAATAATAAAAAAAAATTATTATTTCTATGACTGTGAACCTTGGATAAACTAATAAATAATATTGCAAATATTTCCAAATTAAATATGTTATATTGTTAAACATATATTCCCAAATTAAATATACAAATTAAATTTTTTTCTTGAACAAAATGGTTTTCTTCGTCAATTAAACTGAAATTCCTTATCCATTTTGAAAATGACAAGAATGACAGCTGCAACATTAATCAACAACACTCTCAACAGTTAAAAAATGTCGTTTGGTGTCGATGACAACTTAAGCAGTGAACACAAAGTTTTGTCACAATAAACTGTCATACTTTGGTGCTCAGTGAGCGACAAATGTTAAAAAAGCAACTTTTTGTAACATTTAGTTGCGCAGTGAATACATTTCTTTACTTCAAGTACGGACAACTGCAATATTCCTGGGCCGACATGTTGTAACTATCACTTTTTTCGCTTCGACGAACAAACCGCGCTACTTTGACGAAAATTTAAAAATGTACATTAAAGGAAAAATATGTTTACTTCCAAAATACCGTTATTCCATCGAAGCGAAAAAAGTGATAGTTACAACATGTCAGCACTGGTTATATTAATGGTCAATATTGTTTCATCATTAAGAATAAAAAACAAACTGTGAGACTTCAAAAATAAGAATTTTGTTTTTTTCAATTTTGTCTTAAGTTAAAATGTATTTTAACTTTTCTCTATTCGTTTACGTGTTTTCGGTAATTTTTCTTATTTTCGCTTTTTTGTTTCGGCGTGTGGTGCAAGGTGTGAACGATCCACCTATCGACGAATGATACAGACTTGTCAGCGGCATCAACCAGAGATGTAACAAGGGAGCCTAGTATCACGTTGACTTCCACTGAGCTAGCTGTGCTTATTAATGATGCTGTTGCCAAGGTTCTCTCACGGTTTAATATTAATTCAAATGAAATTCCAGAGACTTCGCTACCAAATATTACTTTTACTGCTGGTGCTGGGGGCTTTCAAACCCCCACAGTCACTACACTCTCAAAACCCTAATGTGTGGTTTGAGATACTCGACCGAGCAGAAATTACTATTGAGTCAACTAAATATGCTCATGCGATGAGACCGCTCGATGCACGACTTCATGATACATTCGCATATGTTATCACCAGTCCGAAGGGCAATACATCTTATTCTACTTTTAAGGCGGAGGTGATTCGGGTGCTTGGTGAATCAGGAAAAACGAAGCTCAATAATCTGATGCATGGCTTGACACTTGGGGATATTAAACCGTCCCAGTTGTTGAGTATAATGAAATTGAACGCTGGTGACAATTTTAACGAAACGACACTTCACTAATTTTGGATGAAGAGGTTGCACCAGTCAATTCAAATGGTGCTCACACCATTCGAAAATGATGTCTCCCTGTTAGTCCTTGCAGAACGGGCTGACAACGTCAATCGTTCGAAATTCAAAAAGACGTTATCGGAGATTTCGGAAATTTTTAATCAAAATCATAGATCAAGATCTAATTCAAACTCACGTAGTCGTAACAGTCCGCGATCGAATTCTAGAAATAATTAATCACGGAAAAACTCGCCCAATTTTGGAAATTCTTACAATCTTTTTTATGGTGATCCTTCGGCTAAAAATAATTTTATTTGGTTTTAACATCATCATTTCGGCACAAAGGCGTTAAAATGTAAATCAAATTCTAAATTTTAATCAAATAACTCCGATAACAATGTTTCAAAAAAATAAATAGTCATTCACAATTGGCGGTGTGTAACGACGGTTCTAAAACTAGCCGCCTTTTATTTTACGCGATTTTTCTTCGGACTCATTTTTTAATTGATACAGTACACATGTCTCAGTGTTGCCAGCCCGTTTTGTTCGGAATCCAAGTGTTGACCCATCATTCAGGTTATTCGCAGCGAACGGTTCTTCGGTAAATGTGTACGGGACTAAATTTTTAAAATTTGACATTGGACTGCGCTGCGAACTCTCCTGGGAGTTCATAGTTGCTGACGTGTCGATGCCAATCATCGGCGCGAATTTTTTGAGGAAAACTGGGTTGCTGGTGAATATACAGAGACAGAGGCTCATAGATCCGTTAACCTCTCTGTATTCAAATGGAACTCCTCGTCATACGAGGATCGACAAGTCAACAATGGGCCCATGAGTTTTCAACGTTATATCAAAATTCTTAACAGTCATTCACGGTAATATTAATATTGACAATACTAAACATAACGTCGTGACTCACAAAATTGAAACGAACGGACCACCGGTTGCATGCAAACCACGACGACTAGCGGGATTTGCCGACATAATAGCAGTCCTTGGTCCAGCCCGCTATACACTTAGTACCCAAAAAGAATGGAACTTGGAGACAGTGTGGAAATTTTCGTGCGTTAAATAAAGTCACAATTCTTGATAGGTATCCGATTCCACATATTCAAGACTTTACACAACGAGTCGAGATCTGCACTATATTCACAACGATAGACCTTGTCCAGGCTTACAACCAAATTCCTATTGAACCGATCAAGGGACATTCCAAAAAACAAAAACTGCAATTTCGACACCTTTCGGACTATTTGAATTTTGTAGAACGACTTTTGGTCTTACGAATGCAGCACAGTCGTTCCAACGTCTTATGCATTCAGCATTACGCGGACTCGACTTCTCTTTTGGACGACGTGCTCATTGCACCTCGAAATTATGACGAACATCTCGAACATATTAAAATTATTTTTTTCTAAATTAGAAGAACATGGACTTGTGGTTAATGTGGACAAATGAGTTTTCGCAAAAAATGAAATTATGTTTTTAGGCCATTTGGTAACTAGAAAAGGTATATTACCGTCGCATGAACGGGTTCAAGTCATCAAAAATTTCGAACGGCCACAGACTGTAAGACATCTGAAACGCATTTTAGGCATGATCAACTTTTATCGACGCTTCATTCCGGGTGCTGCTGCTGACCAGGAATTGTTGAACGATTACCTAAAAGGTTATACTAAGAACAGCCGAGTTCCAATCCAATGGTCTGCAGAGGCTATCAAAGCGTTTGATCGGAGCGGTGGTTTAGCAGTTTGTATCAGACACTTGGCAACCAATCGGTTTCTTTTCAGTACGTCTCAGTGATACACGAAAAAGATACAGTGCTTATGATCGTGAATTTCTCGCGGCTTATTCAGGAATTAAACATTTTCGATATCTTCTCGAAGGTCGTTTATTCACGCTTTATACCGATCATAAGCCACTTGTCTACGCTTTTAATCAGAAACCGGGAAAAGCGTCTGCTCGTCAATTTCGACCCTTAGATTTCATTGGTTAATTCACGACCGATATTCAGCACATCGCTGGTCTGGATAACGTTGTCGCAGATAATTTTTCACGCATTAATCAAATTTCTATTCCCGAAAGTGTTGATTATGCTAACATCGCAGATTCTCAGACCGATGACGAGGAACTTCAAGAAATCTTAAGGAGTAACTCTGTTCTCAAATTTGAGAAATTTCCCGTTTCTTTCAATTCAAAAAAAAAAATAATTTATTGCGTTATTTCTACCACTACACGTAGGCCATTCATTCTTCTTAATTTCCGAAAACAAGTTGTCGAGGCTTTTCATAACCTTTCACATCCCCATAACGTTTCAAATCAAACTTTTGACTCAGAATGTCATCTAGTCATCGATTAAAAACGACGTTCAGAAAATGGCCCAAAGTTGTGTAGCTTGCCAAAAGGCTAAAATCTCTCGACATACAAAATCTCTGTGGCACTATTCTTTTTTTCCCTGGGAATTGGGAAAAAAATTTCATAGCATTTTTGTCTAAATTAAATTTTTTTGGCCTACTGATGGAATTAGTTTGGTGTAAATATTTTCGAAACGTTGATTGGGAAACATTTGTTCCAAAAAATTTTTATAGAGAAAAAAAGTTCCCAATATATCTTTGATTCAAAAATATTTACACCGAACTAATTTCAATAGTAGGCCAGAAAAATATAATTTAGACAAAAATGCCATGAAAATATTTTCCCCAATTCCCAAGGAAAGCCAGAATAGTGCCATTGGTAACTATAACCTCGAATATTATTGGTCCTTTAGCAGTTTCTGATAATCAGCGGTATTGCGTTACATTGATTGATAGATACCCTCGCTTTCCCGAGGCGGTTCCAGTTCCGGATATAAATGCTGCAACCGTCGCTTTCGCTCTATACTCGCATTGGATAGCCCGCTTTGGTGTTCCAGAATTCATTGTCACGGACCAAGGTATGCAATTCGAAGCACAACTTTTTCACGAACTGGCTAACTTACTTGGTTTTGAACGTAGGAGAACAACTACTTAGTTACAAACCAAAATGTAATGGCATGATCGAGAGATGGCATCGAGTCGTCAAATCTGCCATTATGTGCTACGACCGATCTGATTGGGCTAGTGTTCTTCCTGCAATCTTACTTGGACTACGAACGACTTACAGTGACGAACTAAAAGCTCTAAAAAATTCGTTACATAGAGCTTCTGGAAATGATTAATTCTGAACCATGATGCCGAATGGAAGTTCCTGGATTCTTGGCCACAGACTCCCTTATTGCGGCTATATTTTCGATGATCTTCTGCCATCAGCGTAAATTTGGTCTCAAATTTAATAATTAAACGCACAAATTGACAGAACAGTAAAACGGTACGGAACGGAACGGATGTTAGTTAGTTAGTTAGTTTTCCGTTTTTTTCATGAAAATGGTTGGCAAAAATAGAAGATTTAAAAAACTAGTAAAATATATTTAAAAAGAAATGTTTCTGTTATTTAAATAAAATAAGTTGTGATTTATAAATATATAATGGGCCCGATTCTCGTGACCTAAAATTACTGTTATGTTATTTTATTTCCCCGCTTCCTATTGGAATTTGTATTGAAAAACAAAAATAACATAACATAAAATTTTAAATCCCGGAATCGACCCCAATATGTAAAAAAAATACTTGCTGATGTAATTGTAATATATAAATTAAAATTTAGTGGTTTGTGTTTATTTTACCTTAAAAGCTTGGTAGAACTTCCATAAAACTACGGTATAAAACTTCTTAAAATATTTAGTTTCAAATTCAAATGACAAAATGGGGTCGATCCCGGGATCTAAAATTTTATGTTATGTTATTTTTGTTTTTCAATACAAATTCCAATAGGAAGCGGGGAAATAAAATAACTTAACAGTAATTTTAGGTCACGAGAATCGGGCCCAATATGTCCTAGCGAGATGTTTTTTTAAAATCATTAACTCCTGTTTGACAAAACGCAACAAATAGAGTTCCAAAATAGAATTTTGTGTTTTCAACCATTTATAGATATTTTCCAATGCCTTTAGAGTTGTGTAGCTCAGAAAAAATTTTAAAATAATTTATTAATAATAAATATTGTATACAGAGTGTTCCGCAAGTCAGGGGTACAAGTGGATTACTTGTATCACTAGGCACGTAGAAGCCTTCCTATCGAGTCAGTGTAAGGGCGAAAATCTGAGCTACAACCAAACGTTGTGTTCATATATAGAAGTGTAAAATATTCATACTCCGCCCACGCATTGTGATATTTAAAAATTAGTAAATTCACACTTTTACCATCAGAATATAAATACACATCCCATGTTGTCTAGTGGCTAGGATATCTGGCTTTCACCCAGAAGGCCCGGGTTCGATTCCCGGCATGGGAATTTTTTTTGAATTCGCACATTACTCGTAGATCGGCCAATAGTTTAGCAAAATGTTTTCCTCTCACATAACTTTTGAAGTTATTACTGTCATGTATATACCTCGTTTTTGGGGGAATAAGAGAAGTGAAGCGAGCTCGTTTGACGTAATGTATCATATGAGTATTGGGTTCATTGCACATTTTGCTTAAATTTTGTTCCTGTATAGATTTGACGCTGGCCTGTTTCCAGCTATTGGTCACTTCGATCGGCGGAGTTGTGGTGGCTCGACTTCTGGCTGCTTTTATGTACAGCGAACGATGTCGAAATCATTTTAATTAGAGACAATTTAGATTAAAACGGTGTTGATACATTACTTCGAGTTACGTGAGCGGCACGGAACAGCATTGTAGGAGTTTTACCTACTATAGAAATGATAAATCGCTTCTATTATTTTCCTAATATGATTGACAAAGTTAATAATCAGCCGAAGTAAGGAAAAAGAGGGTTGTCAATAATTGGCCATTAAAATTATTTTGTGCTCAATCGAAGATATCGACTTTGATTATGTTGGCTATCGTAACGAGAGATTATTGCAATTCGGCCCCACGTGTAGTGACGTGGAGCTTGGCCATCTCTTGTACATATCATCATTAAAATAAAATACAAAATCGCATTCTTTAGCATTTAATTTTAATTTATTTTGTGTACAATAAAAAAATTATGTTAAGAGAAAAAAACGGTTTCTAGAAAAATTTTTATACAATTATTTAAGGAAGAACTCGATAGAGTTCCCGGAGAAGGAAGTAATTTCAAAAAGACTGATATTATCATTTTTTAGGTTTCTTAATATACGATACGTTCTTATACATTATAATATTGTTGTAAGAGAAGGAGGTGGCTGATGAAGTTCATCGAAAAATATAAAATATATTTATGGCAACTAATCTTAAAAAAAAAAAATTTTTTTTTTTTGCTTCTTTTGATTGTATATTGAGTACTACTACGTTTTTGCGTGTCAATGACTGGCTTTGAATTAATTAATTAATAAATTGGATGGGTGCGTGTTTTGAACAACAAATGGTGTTAGTTTTTAATTAAATTATTTAAACCCGTGTGTCCCGACCCGGCGATATCATCATTTGATCGACTAATTTATTAATACGGTATTTTTGCAATAGAGGCGCTACATACTATGTGGTATATAAAATATTAAGTTTATTACTTAATTAAGTACGACAGAATTATAAAAAAAAATTGTAGATGGCAGTGTGGTTTTATGATCGGGACATTTACGTTTAACTGGAAAATTATATTAATACATAATAATAAAATAATATTAATTTTAATTAAATTTTACACTCTACTAAGATGAACACTGTCGATAGCGATCGGCATTTTCTTGTATAACTTTGATATAATCATTAATTTGGCCGTCCAAAGAGTTTATTCGGTTCTCTAGCCCCTTGAGAAGTCTCTCGTTACTGTTGTAATTTTTCAATATTTCTTCTAACTCTTTTAGTTTTTCATTGCTTTCGACGGTTATTTTGGAGGCCCGTTGCAGTAATGATTGGGCTCGGCCTCGTGCTTCTTCTGATGTTTTGGCCCGATCGTTTAGTGTGCCATTTGTTGTTTTGTAGTTATTGTTTAGCTGTGTAAAAAAAGTTAATTATATATTTATGATATTTGATTAGTTTTAAGATGCTCCCTACCCGTTCAGCTGCCTCAATCGCTTGTGTTGAATCATACTTTACCGATTCGGCTTTCTCTTTGATTTCCTTGGCATCCAAATCATTGGTCAATATACTTTTTTGCAGATCGTTTAGCCTCTTCTGCAGATAGTCGACATCTTTTGAAGTTTCATTCGCACGTTTTTGTGCCTCGAGCGTCTCTCGATCGATCTGATCCAAATCGTATTGGGCTAATTCTACATCTGTATTAGCTTTTTTAATAGCGTGATTTGCCTTTTCGCCTGCTTCACTGGCCACATTTAGCGCCTGCACAACCGTATTCGCTGTTTGGAGTACAGAATCTGCATGACTCTTGGTACCGTTGGCCGTGGTTTTTAAAAGTTCAACACGATCTAAATCGTGTTTCGTATTCTCGATAATTTTATCAACATCTTTTAACGATGCAACCGTATCATCGATCTTTTTGGCCAAATTTTTGATCTCTTCCGGATCCAATTGTAGGTCAAGCGCAATTGTTTTCTCCACTAAATCACTTATTTCTTCTGGTGACGCTGTTTTATTAGCTAGCACACCAAGCAAACTATCAATATATTTTAAACTATCATTGATCATTTTGGCGGTACGATTATAAAGCTTTTCGGTTTCATTTTCCGTCAACAAAGCGGTTTCGTGTATTTCCGAAGCGTTTGCCTTCGCTTGAGATAACGATCGAATTAAATTCTCGGCAATTTCTTCCTTCTTTTTAATATTTGCCTCGGTATCTTTGGTAAAATCTAGTGATTTAAGAGCTTTGGATAGCGCACCTTTTCCGCACGATAGTCCACCACATTTTCCGCAACCGGCACCACCACACAAACTATCACACGTATCTCCACTACCATCGCACATTTTTACATTTAGCTCGGGTAGTTGTGAGTTTAATAGCAATATGTCGTTGTTGTAATCGTTTAGTGATGTTTTAGCCTCTTCCAGGGTTTTTTGGAATGTTTCTTGGGCGCGGTCCAACTAAAAATTATTAATTTAGCTAAAACATTTTTTTATACTACATTTCTACTTACGGTGGCTTCAGTTCGGCGGCAATGTCGTTCAACCTCAGAATTTGTCAATTCGATTTCGGATTCCATTTCGGCCAGTGCGGTAACACGACCCCATGCAGCTCGCGTTAAGTTTAAGGCACCCTCGACGTTAGCTTCCTGTAATTTCGTTGCGTTTTGTTTAAGCGTTTCGGAGAGTTCCTTAAGCGAAACACTCTTTTCTTTTAGTGCTTCGAGCTCGACATTTGCAAGGTTTATCGTGTTGAATAGGCCTTCGTATGTTTTATCAGAATTTTGCAGATCCTCGACCGAGTTGTTAAGATTTTTACGTAGCTGGTTTTGTAGATCACTGATCTGTTGGATCTCTTCAGGACGCACAACCGCATTATTCAATAGATTTTGTATGGTGTCAATCTTTTTTTCCATTTCATCGAACTCCTTTGTGTACGCTCCAGTCGCACCGATCGTTTTGATTTTCTTCGCCTCATTAATAATCCGGGTGGTTTCATCTAAAACAGTTTTAAATTAGTTTACATCTAGAATACGCATTCAAATATATGTAATTACTTTGTAATCCATCTAGAATTAGATCCCAGTTGTCGAAACATTCGCCACAACGTTGACAATGCGGCGCCTGTCCGTAATATCCTCGAGCACAAGTATCACATTTATAACCACCCATGCCTGGTCTGCAAACACATTGTCCTGTTTGTCGGTTACATTGTTGATGGGCCGATCCGTACACATTACATTCGCAGTGATGACATTGTTCGTTTGGATTGCCCCAGTAATCTTTCTCGCATTGATTACATTGGCGGCCACCAAATCCTTGCTTACATTCGCAGTCACCGATGTACTGAAAATTAAAATAATTTTATACACTTTTGAAAATTACACGGCTATTATTTACTTACTGTATTACATTGTTCTCGAATCGATCCGATTTGATCACATTCGCATGGTTCGCAGCCGGATCCACTCGCAATTTTCCAATGGTTTTCAATGCATATACTGCAATCTTGGCCGACGACATTTTTGAGACATGGACACTGCCCCGTGTATCGATTACAATGTTGAATCGTACCATTTGTACCGAGACGATCACACTCACACCGTTGACATCGGTGATCAAAAGCATTACCATAATAACCGTCCCGACAGTATTCACAATGATCTCCATCCGTGTTGTATAAACATTGTAAGCATTTACCTGTCTTCGCATCACAATTACCCGATGCACCCGGATCAATATTATCGTTACAGCTACATTTTTTACAACTACCACCCGGTTGTTCGGGATTGCCGTAATAATTATCTGCGCACACATCACATTTTGAACCCGCGTAACCCTCATTACAGTAGCAAATCATATCGTTCGTACGTGGATCGAGTATACATTCACTTGCAAATGAATGACCGGAGTCTACCGTATCAGGGCATCGACATGGTCGGCAACCAATTTCACTACCCAATAGCGGATTACCGTAGTACGAATCAATACACCGGTCACAATGGTATCCAGTCGTATTATCTTTACACCCAATACATTCACCTGAGAATCCATCACAAGTAGCCGCATGCCCATTGCAATCACAAATTTGGCAGTTAGGGAAATTCCAATATCCGAGCTTACATTGGTCACATTCTCGTCCATAAGTATTCGGGTTGCACCGGCATTGTCCCGTAATTAAATCGCAATCGTTATCTTTAGCCCCAATACTATTACAATCACAATCTTTACATCCCTCGGGTCCAAAACCATATGTACCTGGTGCACACCGATCGCACTGTCGTCCAATAATATTTAGTTTACATTGACAGTTACCACCGAATTCTGCACATTTTTTACTCATCGATCCCGTCAGGTCACAGTTGCACGCTAAAAACGTAAAATACATTTAAATACAATTTTCTAATTATTATTACGAATCACACAAAATCTATACCATCGTTATTATCACTGAGAATAGGAACGGAAAGTGAGACGAAAATTACAAAAGCACACAATTTGATTTTCATAGTGTCTGTCTATAGCTTTGTCAAAAACTATAGATACGACTGAAACGTTATCGATCCGCGATAAAAATTTATAATTTTGATAGGCCGTTTTAGAATTGCAAATAATCAAATACTGCAATTGCGGGGGGTCTAGCCATTATGGCACCGAATGTGTATCATGAAATTATTAGTAGACACATCATCACTAGGCCATAAAAATCAACTGTTTCTTATCGAATATGTTCATAACTGTTTTATAGTGTAGTTGTTATCATAAAAGGTATTGATAATATTTATATAATTTGCAGGTGTGGTCAACGTGATTCCATCACGACCATAATTTCTATTCTATATGGTCAGTTATTTCGAGTAACTGACCAGCGACAATTTTTTCAACTAAAGCTCAACTAAAAATTTGAGCACTTCAGCCGCAGCATCAAAAAAGAATGAATGACACCCTCCCCCCTCATTGGTCAGGTCAGCAAATATATTGAAACTGTTAAAAAGTGGGTTTTATAAAAAGTCACACAGCAGGTTCTTGTTTTATGCAGAGATGCGCATGCAACACAAATAAAATTTACTCAGGCGTTTTTTCGATTTATTGTACAAATTGGAAGTGTTTATTTATATTGAAATCTTAATTTGGCCTTGCAACATATATCGATAATTATAGTCAGTTAATACGAATAAACGGTTTGGCATGGTTTGCTAAAATATCACACAACTTGTTACAGAGTTCACCAGGCAACAAAACATGTTGTATAACATCTAGCAATGTCAGTGTCATTCTTGCTTTTATTCAAGCGCATCATTTTATTTACTAAGCCTGGCCAATTATTCGTGATGTCCGTTTAAATACCAGAATATATTGCCGAATTAACTCCGTTTGTCAATAGAATTTACGTCAGTTCCAACCAAAAGCCATAATGATTTGGGGACTCACTATAAGTATATAATTCCCAACAATTCTGTCATCAAGCCGTTACAGCACAATTGTTGACTATCAACCGCCTAAAAAGTCACCAGTCTACATACGTAGGCCGAAGTTGATGTTATCAAGATAATCTCGCTGAAACGTCTTCCTAACAATATCCAAACAGCCTGAGAAGCAGATCGAGCCTTCTATCTGGTTGAATTTAAAAGAAATTCACTGTCGTATTGATAAGATCATCCATCCGCTACTTCAAAAGATTCAGAACAACGGGTATCAGAACCAACTGGCTCCTAATGGCGCGAATTCAAAGCAAAAATCCTCAGAAACGGTGTTTTGAGAAGGCAAACTATCGGATTGTCACCTCCAAAGTTTTGACCCTACTCAAAAACCAATTTTTAAATTTGTTAATTAACAACGGATCAACAGTCAGAGCTTTTGGTTCTAACGAACAGTTTTAGATCCCGGTATTAAGATTTGAGAGGCGTTTTCAATTTTGAATTTCAGCGTTTGTTGTGAAGTGCTAAATATAATCAAGTAATCATTTCTTTATTTTGGCATCAAAAAGAAATATTGGCAAACGTCATGATACAATAATTTTCTCTTCTTATAGATAAACCCACCATGAAACGTTCAAAAAATGAACTGAAACGGTGACCTAAAACAATTAAGGTGGATTTACATATGCGACGTGTGACGTGTGACAAGTTGAAATAAACGTGACGCGTTCTTAACAACAATTTACATTTGCGATGGATGCCGCCACGCACACTAAATTAAATATTTTAAATATAACAACAATTGAACAACTAAAAAAACTAAAAAAAAAATGCCGGCATGTTTCTAAATTTTTGTGTGTGTGTGACCGTCACGGAAAAGATAAAATTTGTTCATGTCTCGGCGTGTAGCGTGTGCCGTGTGACGAATGTCAAAATAGTCGTTTATGATTGGCTATAGACACCCGTCACACGTCACACGTCGCATATGTAAATCCACTTTTATCTTCTTATATAATATTCATAGGCTGATGACATACTAGGGTAACTTTAATCTGGTATTTTTTTCGTTTCTTTCCCCTTTACCAATAAAAGGCACATTCGATTGAAGTGATTTAACTGAACAATCTGAATTAACTGAATATATCACATCAGTTTACCTCAGTTAATTCAGATTATTCAGAAAATCAAAAAATGAAAGAAACGACAAAAATACCAGATTAAAGTTACCCTAGTGGATATGCACAAAACAAACGAAAATGAAAAAATATAAGATCACCACAATTCCTTTACTAGCGACAATATATTTCTAGTGAGTTTATCTGATAAAGAGAAAATTATTGTATCATGGGCAAACGTATTGTTTTAGTTTTTTTTTTATTTCCATTTTTCTTTTAATTAATTAGTTACCGAATGAAATCAGATCGACACAGTCGTATTAGAAATTATATTACATACTTATAAAATTATTCAATTTTAATTAACTTCACACCGAATAAATTGATCTGTAATAATAATTAAATTACAATTAAACGATTGAAAGTACATAGCTATATCGAAATCTAGTTTAACAAGAAATTAAAACGAACAATGGCGGTAAATTCGGTGTATTTGTTATGATATGATATCAAAGAGCCGAATGTCAAAGGGCCGAATTTCAAAGGGCCGTACGTGTCTAAGGGCCGAATGTGTCGAATGGGTCGAAGGGCCGATTTTTTTTTTGATTTTAGAAATACATATTTTTTTTTAATTTAATTTTTTATTTTATTTATTTTTATTTTTTGTAAATATACCTATTATCAGAAGGCTGACGTAGGGCCGAATGTCTCAGATGAAAAATAGTAAAATACATAAACTCATAAGAAACTCATTTATGTTTAATAAAAAAAAAAAATTTACAAAACACATATTCCATAAAACAACAAATTTAAAAAATTATATTTCTAAAAACAAAAACAAAAATTCCGACCTTTGTCACATTCGGTCCTTTGACATTCGGTCCTTTATACTCATTCCTTTGTTATGCCCCTATTATGGTTCTCACCTCACCTCACCTCACCTCACCGAGCGAGTCACCTCACCAATCCAAGTCGTGTTATGGTGCTCGTTTTTATTTTGGTGAGTTGTGTTTGTTTATTATGACAATTTCCATTAGCTGTTAAGATGGAAATATTGTAATTTCTGGCGTCTTGGACATACATTTTTCACAATATTGACATTTCGTGTGTTTTTCATTTCTTATGCAACAATTTTATAAAATGAAATCCTATATATTTAATTATTATGAAAAAAATCTTACGTATTTTGCTATTCCTCGTGATTATCTACGTTTTCGTTTTTTGATATTCATCTTGAAAAATTACTATGAACTCACCAGTATATTATTGGTGAGTATATTTGACACTAGAGTCACCTCACCACAACAAGTATAATATCAAATATTTCAAAGTGGTGAGTTCAAGTCACCATTATGACGTATTTCTCGGTGAGTTGAGGTGAGGTGAGTACCATAATAGGGGCATTATTAATGGTAAATATGTAATTAACGGAAACAAACGTATTAAAATCGAGGAATAAAAACGAACATTCTGCAACATATTAAATCGAACGTTGGAAACATTGCAATTGAATTGGTAGACGAATCGAGAGAAGTGGATTGTTAAATTCAACATATACATCAATCAACATTTCAAAATATAAATTCAACAAATATTAGCAGTATCATTGTAAGTGCGTCTGTGAATTAATTTTCTTTTTTCTGATTTCATTAAAATTTATTATTTTAAAACATTTAACGTAAATTATTCATAAATTTGTCAAATTAATTCTATGTAAGCGAGAAGCGAATATTTCAATTTAGCATGCTAAATGGTCCTGTAAATCAATACAGATAGTAATTGTTTGACATTTGGCAAATTTTATTTAACAAACGTTCAATTTCAAATAAGGTGTATATTAACAAAATGGATTCAAATCCAATAGATGTCGCAAATACAAATTTTAATAAAAACTTCGGGTATATCAAAAGACGGTTAAATTTAATATCAAAAGGTTGGTTTTTGAATCTGATAACATTAATTCTCAATTGTTAAAAACAAAGTTAGAAGCGGTTGAAAAAATATATTTTGAATTCGATAGCATTGCAAACGACGTCTTGGATAACTTGGCCGAAGATGATTTTACTTTAACGAAACTTTTCAAATGGTTTGTGATGCCTTTGAGGAAAGGTATTACGACATAAAAGCAACTATATTATCTCTTACAGAGCCTTCCGATGATTATAATAAATTAAATAATATTTCAAAGGACAATCTTACGCGGGTTTTACATCAAACGAACATGCATTAAATATATTTGATAAACTTTTTATGATTCTTACGACATCTAGTAGGCATTGTGAATACTCTAACGCGGCTTTTACATCGAGTAAACTTTTTGTTTGATAAACATTTTTATTATTGAAAAACAATATTTTTAGTTGTTTTTAATATGAATAAAGATTATTTTTAAAAACTTTGATCTTATTTAAGGTTTTAAAAATAAAAATAAAAATTAAAGCCATGCGATTTATGAAATTTTTAGCGAATTTAATATTCTATAAAAACTTCGTTAAAGAATTAACTTATCGAACTCAAAAGTTTATTAAACAAGCGCTAAATCAGTAAAAAGAATGTGAGTGCTGAAAAAACTAAAGTTACTACTGCAGGCAATTTCACTTATAATACGAGTACATCGGGTAATTCGAATTTTCAATCATGTCAAAATATTCAAATAATTGTGACAGATAAATAATAACATGCACATATGTATATTTGTTCAATTTCATTATTTTACTCGAATACATTTGCCAATATAGAATATCATTAGATTTACGCAATTACGGACTTAACTAACAACAATGTTCAGCGATAATTAGCAGCTTTGCATAATATGTTAACCCATATCATGCGATAAAATTTCTATTAGAAGCTAAAAAGGCCATAATTTTTTAGTTTAGAGATTATTGTAAAATGCATGATACCTCGTAACTGTTATTAGGTTTGACATAGAGTCAGACAGACCTGTTTCGATTTTTCGTTCATACATTATATATAAATTTATTATTTCCATTAAAAGTTAATAAATAGAACTTTTAATATACATAACTTTATTGCAATGCTTTAATGATTTTATTTTCAATTCAAAATTCTGACAGATTTAGAGTATTCACTATGCCTACTAGATGTCGTAAGAATCATAAAAAGTTTATCAAATATATTTAATGCATGTTCGTTTGATGTAAAACCCGCGTAAATGTCAGAATTTTGAATTGAAAATAAAATCATTAAAGCATTGCAATACAGTTATATGTCTACTAAAAGTTCTATTTATTAACTTTTAATAGAAATAATAAATTTATTATAATGTCTGAACGAAAAATCGAAACACGTCTGTCTGACGATGTCAAACCTAATAAAAGTTACGAGAATCATGCATTTTACAATAATCTCTAAATTAAAAAATTATGGCCCTTTTAACTTCGAATTGAGATTTTATCGCATGAAAAGGTTAACGTATTATACAAAGCTGCTAATTATCGCTGAACATTGTTGTTCGTTAAGTCCGTAATTGCATAAATCTAATGATATTCTATATTGGCAAATGTATTCGAGTAAAATAATGAAATTGAACAAATATACATATGTGCATGTTATTATTTATCTGTCACAATTATTTGAATATTTTGACATGATTGAAAACTCGAATTACCCGATGTGCTCGTATTATAAGTGAAATTGCCTGCTGTAGTAACTTTAGTTTCTTCAACACTCACATTCTTTTTACTGATTTAGCGCTTGTTTAATAAACTTTTGAGTTCGATAAGTTAATTCTTTATCGAAGTTTTTATAGGATATTAAATTCGCTAAAAAGTTCATAAATCGCATGGCTTTAAATTTTTTTTATTTTTAAAAGCTTAAATACGATCAAAGTTTTTAAAAATAATCTTTATTCATATTAAAAACAACTACAAATATTGTTTTTCGATAACAAAAATGTTTACCAAACAAAAAGTTTACTCGATGTAAAAGCCGCGTTAGCCAGATTATTCCAAGACCGTTAATAAAATTACCAGAACTTAACATTCTATATTTTGAAGGTGTTATGAAATTCGTATCTGCAAAATCATTTAAAAGGAGAAACTAACTATTCTTTGGGTTACATATAGAAATTTCTGATGCTGGTTATAGTCGTGCCTCATCGAATCATAGTGGAAAAACATGTAGATGCATTAATTGATTTACAACCAATTACCAATTCTAACTCAATCGATATGAGGAAGTTTATGAATACTGTCTTGTCCCACGTCACTGCACTTGAAGCTTGCAAGGTAGAATTCGATGGATGTTCCGAAATTGTAGTTATGCGATTACTAGTGCGGAAACTAGATAGAGAATCAAAAAAAGAATGGGAGGAAGAAAATTCTTTAGAATTTAGAGTTTTCGAATTTTTTTCTAGTTTAAGTCAGAATGTAACCATCAAATCGCCAATCAATAATTCCAGACCAACGCACTTTAGGCCTTTGTATAATAAACCAAGAATCCAAACTTCTTTACAGCGAACAATTTAAACACAAACAAAACTAAATCGAATTGTAAAATTTGTAACGGTATTTCTCCCGCCTTTATAAAGCTTCAAATCAAAGAAATAAGGGCGTGTATAAACTGTTTAAACCCATACCATATGGTTAGTGACTGTCGTTCATCTGGCTGCAGGTTATCAACAAAAAACACCACACTCTTTTACACCGTGACCAAATCACCGATGGTGGCCAAACATTCCAATTGAACAATCAAATTGTAACAACATTCAATCGGATGTAACATGAAACGCCACCTATTACCACCTTAATTGCAAAACAAATCATGTAACGTCAATTCGAGTCAACGGCATTCGTTCTACTTCAACAAACGTAAGTGAAATGATTTCAAGTGCATTAAAATCGCGATATCGTAATTCAAGATTTAACATAGCCTTAATATAAATCGCTGGTCGATCCCTCTGAATATTCATTTAGCGGATCCCGATTTTAATGAATCACGTCATATTGATATTTTGCTTGGGGCTGAAATATTTCCAAATATTTTATTCCCAAATAAAATTCCCCTAAAACGAAATTAAAGTTGTTTTGGTTGGACATTATTTTTAAAACACGAACATACCGTTGAGCAAAACTGCTATTTTCACGTTTTATACGTTCAGCAGGAAGATGCAATTTCTCCTCTACTCACAAGATTTTAGGAAATAGAAAATATTACCACAAAAAGGTTTTTGTCACACGAAGAAGAAATGTGTGAAAAACATTTTGCCGAAGCGCATTATAGAGATACCAATGGTAGATACAATGTTTTTCTGTCCTTGCGAGAAAATGTAGTCATTGGTGATTCAAAACAAATAGCCACCAAGAGGTGTTTGGAACGAACACTGGCCCATGACACGAAACTTAAAGAACAATATATCATGTTCATGAACGAATATTTCACATTAGGTCACATCATTTCAGGTTAAACGGTACAGCTCATTTAATAAGCTTATTCGGGTTTGGGCGTATTGTTTGATTTTTGCGAATAAATGTATAAAGAATACAGTAGAGAATTCCGAATTAACTGTTCAAGAATTGGACAATGCGTTAAAATCTTTGATAAAGAATGTACAACAAAGTGCATTTGAAACAGAAATCAAATATTTAAGAACAAATAAACGGATTGGGTACAAAGGGCCGAATGTCGAAGGGCCGACTGTCAAAGAGGCGAATGTCGAAGGGCCGAATGTGTCAAAGGGCCGAATGTGTCGAAGAGCCGAATGTCGAAGGGCCAAATGTATCAAAGGGCCGAATGGCTTGAAGGGCCGTTTTTTTTGTTTTAGAAATATATTTTTTTAAATTTGTTGTTTTATGGAATATTTTGTAATTTTTTTTTTATTAAACGTAAATGAATTTCTTATGAATTAATGTATTTTACTATTTCTCATCTTTGAATATTCATGAAATTTCACGTATCCAATCAGAAAATTTTTGAGTTGGGGTCGTTTGGCCGACTTTCAAAATCCCGAAATCAAAATCCCGGCATTTTGAAATGCAAAAATTGTAGAGGCTAATGGCTACCATAACTCTCGCTTAGCCCTCCGAGGGGCTTTAGATTTGAACTTCGGGGGACATAGTACCCAGGATCAGCATACATGTCGCACTGCGTACTGCACATAGGAGCGGATTATGGTATAGGTATAAAAATATTAAATTTTGTTTGTTTATAGATAATATTTAAGATTTTTAAAGTTTCAGCAAAATCGGTATTTCGAAAATCGGGATTTTGAAAGTCGGGATTTTGAAAGTCGGGATTTAAATAGTCTGGATTTTTTGTCGGGGTTTTGATAATTCAGTCTTCAGATAATAGGTATATGGCACAAAAAATAAAAAAAAATAATTAAATTAAATAAAAAAAAAATATTTATTTCTAAAAAAAAAAAAAAAATAAACAAAAAAATCGACCTATTCGGCCCTTTGACCCATTGGGCCCTTCAACACATTCAGTCTTTCGACATTCGGCCCTTCGACATTCGGCCCTTCGACAGATTCGGCCTTTCAGCACATTCGGCCCTTCGACATTCGACTCTTCGACATTTGGCCCTTCGACACATTCGGCTCTTTGAAATTCGACCCTTCGACATTCGGCCTTTTGATATCATACCAAATAAACATCTACCAAATAATAGTTATATCAAATCGCTCAATCCATTTATGGACAAAAAAGGACTATTAAAAGTTGTAGGGAGATTAAAAAATATAAACATAAACAGACTCAAAATATCAGGTGCTTTTACCAGCTAATCATAACTTGGTTAACGTTTTGTACGCACACGAACATAAAAATGCAGGATCACGTAGGTTCTCAACTTCTTTTACCGTGTTGGTTCGGCGAAGATTTGGGTCCATCCATGATAAAAATAAAGCAAAACAAACTGTGCGAAATTGTGTAATTTGGGCCATACATCTTGAAGTGGTAGTGATTTGACTGCCGAATCTTTTATAGCATTTTCAAAAGATTTCTGTCTCGTCGCGGTAAGGTTGACAGTATTTGGTCCGACAATTCAATAAATTTTAGTGGTGCGAATAAAAAGAACTAAAAAAATTGCAACGTGATTTTTTCTCGCAGAATGAACAAAATAAAATTACTTCCTTCTGTGCAACTGAACATATTACCTGGCATTCATTTTCCCGCGTGCCTTGAATATTGGTAGGCTATGGGAAGCCTCAATAACATCTTTCAGATCCCATCTTAAACGAGTGACAAAGAGTTCCAGACACTCACGGTTCAAATTGAAGAATTTTTTAACGCACGACTTCTGACATGTTTATCAGATAATCCTAATGACACCGAACCTTTAACTCTTAATCATTTTTTAACCAGGGGACTAAATACAAAATTTTTTGAACCAACATTAAAGGACGTACCCGATAACTCCCTTTCCAAATGGCAAAGTGTGACAAAAATGGTTGATTCCTTGTGGAATCGTTATTCAATTGAGTATTTGCACACGCATCAAATAAGAACTAAATGGGAAGCACAATAAAAACGAAATTTTTCAGCGACCTATCACCAAAATTTATGCGCTTCCAGGAACAAGCACTATTTGTTTGATGGTGTAGTTCATTGAATTATTTTCTTTGACTTCTTTATCTTCCTCAAATTCTCAGGTTTGTTAGTCGATATTTAGAACAACCGTCTAGTCGATCCACTAACTCCACTATACGAGTATAAGGGATTGCGTCAACATCAAAACCTGCAACATTATTGGAGGAGTTCAAAGAGATTAAATTTGATGTGCAGGGGAATACAATTGCTAAACACTACGTCTAACGTCACGTCTAAAAGTCCTTGGTTCAGCGCATCTAGTCGCAAAGATTACTGGCGAATGGAAACCATGCGGCGATTTCAGCGCCCTAAACGACATAACCGTGTCCCTAAACAATATAATCGTGCGAGCATTACCTGCAATACCAACACCGTTCGAACTATTCGAATTCACTCGAATGACGTTCGGTCTGAGAAATGTAGGAAAAAATTCAAAAGATTTATTCATTCTATTTTTAATTTCCGTTTTTTTCCTACCGGGAAATCTAAATTTCTGCCTTTTTCTACCTTGGATGTCCTGTTAATTGCTTCACAGTCAAATACACAACATTTAGAATGTCTAAAAACTATGTTCGAGAAAGCAAGGAACATAGGGGTATAGTGCAAGGAACATAGGGGTATAATGTCGAAAACTGCCACTTCGCAAAGAAACAAATTGGGAAACGAAAATAATGCAACAGAAATCAAACTATCCATCCCCCGAGCGCTTTAACGATATACTCAAATACAACAGATCGGCAAATGATAAACAACTTTCCCATTGAATGCTGGTAGTAACCAAGCGATCCTCCACAATTTTCTCAAAGGGAGTAGGTAAAATGTTTTCCGAATTATCGATTGGACACTGCATTCGAACTCTAAGAAACAAGTGAGTGAACTCGCTACGTTGGCACACCCGTGACCCATAGCCGAGGTTTTTGTTATGGTGGATTTTATTTTACTCATTGAAACCAAAGGAAACTCAGAACAGTATACCATTATTCCGCAATCAAACGATTCCGTTATCTGATCGAAGGTCGTAACTGTACATTATTCACCGATCATCATAGATCTACGCGTTTATTCAGAATCGATTCAATCTCATTGCTATACAGGTATTTAAACCTGCGAAAAGGCCATATCGGAACAATTTATTTGGAGCAGCATCAAAAAAGATGTTGAAAAATGGCCCAATGTAGTGTCTAGCTTGCCAAAAA
Organism: Nephrotoma flavescens; assembly: GCA_932526605.1. NCBI lineage: Eukaryota > Metazoa > Arthropoda > Insecta > Diptera > Tipulidae > Nephrotoma > Nephrotoma flavescens. The sequence goes on along the minus strand of OW052221.1, from coordinate 20,932,389 downwards.
ACCAAAGTAAATCGTCAAACTTCAAACAAACTGGAAAATAATGCATTGGGTACAAGGAAATTCAGCTAAATACACTTAAACATCATTGGCTTATTATCAGAGTTCGATGGACAACGTTACTGAGTAGCATTCTTAGACCGCGCTTTACAAGACGAGACAGATATATGGTCTGATATCTTCGGACGAAATAACAACCAGCTTTTAACCAGCTTCGCACAACATATCACGAAGAATTGACAACCACATCCGCGGAACTCGTTTTCAGAGAACAGATCCATCCTGATTCCTATCCAGCTATTCCAAGAAACAAAAGTGGACCCTCATCAGGCAGAATTCCTCAAATAACTTAAAAAGCACTTCCAATTTTGACCGCGATTTCTGCCAACTGTAGATAGTGTTGATTTCCACGTTTGCAAGGGTGTTGAAAATATTGACATTAAATGTTTATTCAGTTTTGACCACATTTGCATTTAGAAGGCCGGAAATTTGAAAAACTTCAAAACTGATGCGGTTCATAATCAGTGAATATTGCGAATGGTGGCAATTTACTACAGCAAAGAGACTATTAGAAGTTTTCACTTCAATGACATAGATGACAGAAATCAATTTATTTGCAATTTTCGAGCAGCATCAGTGGACGTTACAAAATATGTTGTGCGGTAAATTCGATTTCAATTCCAACATTTTTGTTGCGCCCTATACGTGATTGCGCCCTATATATGCCATTAACAATATTTTAGCATAAAATTATATACATTTTCGTATAAAGAAAAAAACTTTTTAAAGATAAAATAAACTTCCATCATGATTTTGAGAATACAAATTATCAGAGCGCGCACATAAACGAGGTTGATATCAAGAGTTTTGTATTTAGGAAGTGGATATAAAAAAAAAATCCATGATAAACTAACCGGACGTAAATATCGTTGCTATGTAAAAATCAACTGAAATACAGTAATGTACTACTTACGTGTTGCTCCATCGTACACCAATATGCTGAATGTATCCAACAAATCTTTGCAGTCACGCGGTAAATCGTCCTCATAGTTGACCTGATAATACGTCTCATTACATCCCAATTCATAAAATGTGCGGCGACGTGTTTCCGCCGGCGGCGATCCCTTAAATAACGGTTTAACATCAATTCTTGGCACCAATACGAATGAATCGAGTAAAATTTGTGCAGTTGGATTATCATCGGCATACCGTTGCCGTTCAAATGTGATACGGAATTTATATTGTTTGCCTTGCTCCAAACACACCTCATGCAGTACTACAGTACTTGTCCTATCCTCGGGCAGTACAAATGGTATATTATTTTCGTAGCTAGGATGTGAGTTGGCACAATCACCATCTGGTATATAATCTTCTGGTCGGATAAGTGTTATGACAGCGTTCTCCCAATCGCCCGGAGTCTGTGTTCGATGACGTACAATGACATCGTAACTCATTGTCTTTGGTATGGAACTGGTTTTTACGGTCAGTGTCGCACCCTCGTGCACACGTAAATATCCGTTTCCGGTCCATTCGGTTGGTGTATTATGTGGATGCTCTTTCGAGAATACCGTACAATTGCCATAATTTGTGCTGCTGATGCATTCAGTGTAAAGTGGATTTTCGGCTTCGAGTAATGTGTGTAGATTTGGCACATAATGATTTTGTTTTGGAATATTACAAGTGCGCCCGGTCATATGCGAACGACATTTACATTGTCCCGTTGTAATATCACAGAAATTATCGTGTGCACCACCTAAATCACAATTACATAAAGAACATCCATCTCGACTATCCGATAGGCCATACGTTTCGGGCATACATTGGTTACAATCTTTCCCGACCACGTACCGCTTGCACGTACATTCGCCGGTGTACATATTACATCCTGAATTATTTATTGTGCCTAATGTATTACAAGTACAATTTTGACAACCATCTGAACTATTTTCGGCCAAATTCCAGTATCCATCTTTACACATATCACAGCGACGTCCTTTAACATTCGTTTTACAGTGGCATGCGCCTGCTTCGATGCCATTTTCTACATCTGTCACCGAATCGCAAACGCCATCGTCGAGCGAACCTCGTGGATCACAATCACAAGGCCGACACACGTTAGGACTTTGGATATCTTCTTCGGGATCGCGATAGAAGAATAGAATACATTCTTCACAGTGTTGACCTTGCGTATTATGTTGACAGTTGTCGCAAACTCCACCACTTATACCACCAGAATGTTCAAATACGGCTTCGTCGTAGTGGCAACTGGTTGCATGGTTGTTACAATTACATTCTGTAAAAATAATATTTCATTGTACTAATTCATTAATATATTGTAGGTTTTATACTTACTTCGGCACGCGTTCGTCTTTTTGCCAAACGCTGGTTTCCACGGTAAATCGTTATAAAAATCTTCACAATCTTCACAATTCAAACCCTTCGTATTGTGCGTACATTCACACCGTCCGTGCACCATATCGTATGTGTTTTCGACCCCATCGAGTGGTAAGCACCGCGATGCATGTCCATAGCAAGAACACGATCCCCTCACCACCATATTTGTGATGGCGTAGTAGTACTTTTCCTGTATGCGAAATAAGATAAATGGCGTTTAGAAATTAACACAATAACTAAATCTAAAACCGGAAACGCTATTATCATGTTTCGCTAGTCGTCGTAATATACCTAATCATAAATGTTTTATAATTTAATTATACTCACTTGAATTTCACTCCGGTCATCCAGCAACGTATCACCGAGTGTGTGCAATTTCGTAAAATTAATCCGTAAATTTGTCATTTTCAACATATTTTGAATGTGATCGGCATACGGATCAGCAATTTTATTGGTCGGTGGCAGCACTCGGAAAATTATTTCACCATTTTTCGACGGTTCCACTCCCGAATACCGTTGATCGCATACCACATCTGTTAAATTTTTCGATTCCGTCGCTATATTTGGAAACGCTTCCGCACAATTGTGTGCAAAATACCTATAAATGTGCCATGTCTTACCAAAATCGTATGAACGCTCGATAAACATGGCGGCCGGCCGGAATGTACCGAACACAATAATTAAATGTGTAAAATGAAATTCAGCCTCCAAATCCAATTGGATCGTAACATTTTCTACCCAATTAACACTTTGCCACCAGGTTACATCGCGCGTTCCCGGCTTTGTTTTATATATGATTTGACCAATTCGATGATTTTTTAGTGGATCGTTTCGGGTCGCCTCCCTCGTATCGCAAAGGAAACATTTTTTCTCTTCTAAATGCGAAACGATACAGAATCGTTCGGGTTGGGCAGTACCGCATGTGGATGAGGCGGTTAAGCGTTGTTCACGTCCTATCAGTAGATTGCCAGTGGCTGGATAACAGGAACTTTGTTCACATGGATGAACTTTCAGATGCGGCCGGTAGGCTGTAAATTGTATTTATAGAAAAAAATTATTCAAAACAATTGTTTAATTTGTTTTTTTTTTTTTGTGGTGTGTGGTATGGGGTACCGGCAACCATTTTGATTGTTAGATGATTATGATTAATGGGAATGATAGAAACGCGTGTTAATGAAAGATAATTATGTTGAATATTATTCTGACCGTATGGTTTGTTGATAATATAACCTTGGAAAAATTTGTAATCTCTATAACGTAGGTGGCAGTTTGCACTGTATCAATTAATATTCATACTGATAGTTGCCCCTGAATGTGGATTGGTACATGAGTTAATAAGGCCATGTTTTTTTATTAGCGCTCGATAGATGTATCCGATGCACCCAATTTTTTATGTCAAAACTTATATTTAGCGCGCTATATTTGCATGTAATTTATTTATTTAACTCTAAACTAAGATTTTTCATTCACCATTTTAGCTAAAAATCGATAAAATAAAATGGAATCCAGTTTTTGTACCGTTAAGGTTTGTTGCGTCGAGTTGTCGCGGTTAAGCACAAGTTAACCTACCTTGCATGATGACGTAATGAATTACATTATGCTTCACTGGGAGATTGTAATTTGGAGCCTGTGAGCGCGGAGTTGTTGACACTGAAATGTTCTGGGGATGGCGTATCAACTTGAGCGATGATTGCGTTCACAGCGGGGATAAAAAATGAATCAGAAAGTCTTTTTCAGCCAAATGAATCAGAAAGATTTTTTTAAAACAATTTCATTAGTTAAATTGACGTTTTTGTTCATGTGAATTTTTTTCGTATACTTCGATTGATTTAAAAAAAAATCAGGAAGGAAGGAAGGAAGAAACGAAAGAACGCAACTGTATGATACTCAACTTGTCAAAAACGATGTTTAGTAAACATCAGTTTTTGACCATAAAATATTACCAATTAACCTAATTCTTTCTTTAGTATGAACTAAGATGTATAGTTGAGCGATTAATGATGCATAATTATCTCAATAAAATGTTTAGTTTGTCTACGGCTTGGTTTCAAAGCTTATCGTTTTTTTTTGAAAAGCACAAATCAATTTTTTCAATATTCTAGTTCTAAGCAGCGAAATATTAAATAAATTTTGCATCAAGGTGTTAAGAAACATGAAATCCAGGTATTAATACATGATTATCAAGACTAGTCTTGAAATGACGTAGAAAATGAAGTTTATGTGTTTTTACGCCGCAATGCCGATTATTTTTGAGTCTGTCGCTAGATGGCAAATCACGAAATAAAAATTATGTCCAAGATCAGTGGTTATTAATTTTTTTATAATATGCAATGTTTAGAACAGAAATAATGAAAAAAACAAATGTAATAATTAATTTTACACATATAAACAATATAAGTAAAGTTTAATAAACGAATCATATAAAATGTTGGGACTTGGTAGTCATATTTATTAAAGAAACGAACCAGTTTAAATACATTACAGGGGATTTAAATATTGATACTAAAAAACAAATTTGTTTTCTCAGTATCATACAGCCTTAAGTATAAATTGCGGATCCGTTTGCAAACGGTGTATTTTCCATGCCGGTGAAACTTGTTGATGGGTATATCAAAGATACTTCAGCCTCCGTATCGATCAAAGAGTCAATATACTCTAAAGAATCAATAAAGTCCAAAACCCATTAGAGTCAATTAAGTCAAAAGTTAATAGAGTTAATACAGTCGTCAATACAGTCAATAGAGTCAATAGAATCGATAGAGTCAATAGAATCAATAGAGAGAGTCAAAAGTATCTAAAGAATCAATTGTCAAAACAAGAAAAACTAAAGCCTGCATTTGAGTCGAAGTCGGCCAGGCCATAATTACATTGAAGTCGGAGTTTCACTTTATACTAGACCCAATCCAATTAAAAAACATAAACTTTCCGGAAAGTCTAGAGGAGCATTGAGTGTAGTATTCAAAAGTTGTGTAGCTCAAAATCGAAAAAATAAAAATAACATTTGTTATCCTTCAATTACATTTCGTAATAACATAAAAACACGCGTATTGTCAAATTGGCATAGTTCGTTCTGAAACTGAACGGGGTTTCAAATTTTTCCGCTATACGTGCCACTTGTGATCCTCCAATCGTCAATACAAACTGTCAAATAATTCAATAATTACGGACGAGATGGTAGCAAAATCGTTCCGCCAATTTGTCGTCAACTATGAAATCATAAAGACAAAACTGATTAAACGCGGAATGATCATTTCACGACAGATTGTCGGAGCGAATGCAACCGTGAAAGCGCGTTAAAACTTAATGTTTTTTAGAGTCCCAAATATAATAAAAAATCGATCGGTTATCGATTTTTCACGGCTTATTTATCTTGATCTCAAAATCTAAATAAAAATTTGCCACATGATCGTAATTATCGCAATTCCATCATTAACTATATTTTGTTGTTGCTGTTTATAACGAAATTATTGATCATCGCTATACATATAACATATATAATAGGAAACAGCCAGCATATGTGTTCAATATACATATTAAGTCGTTAATCTAAAAATAAATATTTTCATCTCCAAAATGCGTGAATAAGGGAAATTTTACAAGAGAACTTACAAGCGCGCGCGCGCGGCAATTTCATTTCGTCTCGCATATACAACAAATCATTATTTGGTCAGAATATTATGCAACACCTTTTACTTTATATATGTTTAGGTAAATAAATAACCCAACACCTTAAGATTAAATACAACAAAACCATTTGTTTATCGGGGTTTTTAAATTTGTGTTGATTAAACTGTGGTCCAGATTGTCATATAATTCTGGAATTGTTCAACGATTTTATTATGCGGTTAAGCCGAACGATATATTTACACTGTGGGATGGTTTGTGGTTTATCGAATTTTGATCTCCTCAACACCAATGACTATCTATGTACATGTCTTTTACGGGAATTAAATTAGTAAAAAAATTTTTGGGGGAGGGGTTTTGTATATAAGTATACCACCTCGATAAATTTTACTTTCAGTCGTCGTCGATGACCAAGTCTTTCGCCATCTATGTCCGTTATAAAATCGATCCGAATTTATCGAGTTTATTACATCATTATTGGAAGGGCCAGCTACCGGGTATAAATCGTGTTCGGGATAATCAAAATCAATAAGCTCCTCTCGTTCAGCCATCTCATCAATATCATCGTCGGTGGGTGGATTTTGATCACCACGTTGGATTCGAGCGGTCGTTGGTTTTATTGATGTTGTCGACAATGGTGAATAGGTTTGGTACGATGTTCGCATAAAGTAATTATTGCCATTGTCCAGGTGACGTGCCGACGAGTATGAATTTACTTTAAGTTATTTGAATATTTTATTGGTTGGTGTACAAGATGGTTTTGGTTTGCGTTTTATTATGTTGTATATTATGATTATGCAAATTATGTATACGAGTTTTACAAATATAAAATGAAAATATTTTATGAATTATAAATAATAAAATGAACGAACAATGTAAATTTGCTTCAATGAATTTTTCGCAAACATTTAAATAACTTACCCTTCTGTCGTTCTCTTCTGTAGGGATACTGTTGTGGTTGCTGTTGAGCATAATTTTGTGTTACATCTGAAAATAAAAATTTAAAAAAAAATTATAAATGCTTGTAATTCCATGAATCAAAAATGTTTTTGGGACTTTCAGCATCGATTAGCATCGCGATTAGTCGGTAAACACAAAGGCTGCTATTAAATTATGTCTAAAGGTGAATTTATTTGTCTCTGTAGCAAAATTTTCTGCAGAAAAATTTGCTGGAGAATAAAAATCGAAGAGAGTGCAAAAATAACCAATCAAATTACCTAAATTGGTTATATTTTTTGTAAACAAATTTCCCCTACATTTCATTTTGTAAAACTTTGCCCCTTCGGAATAAAAATTATGTATTTATTCTGTAGATTAATTTGCTGAAGGCAGGCACCTTAACAAAAATAAATTCTCTAAATATTTGTGCTCATTATGAGTTTTTGCTCTATTAATTGCTCAATTTTGACAGATGTGTGAAAAATGTAAAACTTTTAACAAATCAAACCGATGTGGTTTATAAATTTAACATTTTATAAAAAAAAATAATAATCAAAAAAATTTATGATTAATAAATAAAATGGGAGAACAGAAAATTACAGAAAAAAGACAATATCCAACCAAGTGTTATAATTATGTGTTCTAACCTGAAATAATTTGTAAATTTGTCTAATATCTTTAATTAATTTTAGAATGTTGATGATGAAGTACAAATGTTGATGAAGGATTTATCGTGACCTAGTCGAGTCAATTCAAACGGCATATGATAATGATGAAGAGATATGATGGACGAGGACACACGATTATTTGAATATTTCCAGCATATACCGTAGTATGAGTACTTTACTCCAGATAATTTAAAAAATATTTTAATAAAAGAAATTATAATTAATTTTTAGACACAACAATAAAATCAAGAAGCACCGAGAAATGAAAAATCAAAATTGAACGACACAAGTTCTACACGTCGAAGCCTAATCTCAACTGATTTGTTTATTTTACGCTTGAATTTATGTCAAAAATGAAGTGAGCAATAATATTTGCCCAATACCACTATAAAAAAAAATCTATCATAATTGTCTAACTTCAGTTCAAACTGCAGCAAATTTTTCTACAGACAATTTTACTACAGAGTCAAATAAATTCACCTTAAAGGATTACACGGGATTATTTGAAGAAACCAGATTTAGTTTTCTTATGGATGTACAATATCAGAAAACAGGTCACGGAGCCGGCACCAACAAAGACATACAGGAACTTGCGGGAGGCCTAAATTCGGTGTATGGGCGACGTTGCACAGGAACTTTAAACTCTAGGTGCTCCTGCATTGCAAAACTGTGCCCACTTGTTGCGGCTCGAGTTATCTGGAAGAGCATCATCCGAAATTGGGGATTTCCATTCAGAAAATTGGTCGCAAAATGGCTCAGGAAAATATGTTTTTTTTTCGCCTATCCACAATCAAACGCACGGGTAACACGGTTTTAAATATAAAACACCAACATCGGACAACACTTTTTCGTAGCTGTCAAAATCATCCATTCATGTGGAAAACCTCCCTTCTTCTTTCAACAAACATTTAATAAATTTTTGGTCTTTCACGCTTGATCGTTCGTGTCGTGCCGCAAAAATTCTCGTACGTAAGGAAATTTAACATTCCGGTGTAGTGCGCATGACTCAAACTAGTATACATAAACAGTATATTCTAATGATAAATCGAATATAATTCGGTGGTACAAGGGGGAGTATGATAATCACCCGCAAGGTGACGCCAAGCTGACTCACGCACAACCGTTGGTCGATACAAAACCGGTTCCAGTCTTCGGCGGCGACTACACGAACTGAACCGAATTTGAGAATTTGTTCGTCGACCTCCTTCACAACCATAAACAGCTGAACAATTCGCAGAAGCCGCACTATCTGAAGGCGAACTTAATTGGAGATGCCGCATTGTTGCTCAAGTCTGTGAGCACTACCAACGACAATTACGAGGAAGAATGGTGCATACTACAAGATCGATACAACCATCGTCGGTTCATTATCGACAGCCATCTTCGAAGGTTCCGCACCATGCCTACACTACAAACCGAAACAGCAGTGGGATTGTGCAAGAACCTTGACACTATATGACCGACACCGTTCGCAGTCTGAGAGATTTAGGTAACCTGATGGCAATGATACTTTCCATGACTGAAGCTCAATTGAATCTACCACAGTCGCACAAAGAGGTTCCGTCATCAACGCATTCGCCGCGCACTCAAGGACTTTCGCAAACCTGACACGCAAACAACTCGCCCACTCGTCGTCATTTCAGACTCTTGCGCATTTTCACGTGACAAGGTTGTGCTGAAAACCATAACGTGTTCCAGTCCAACCATTTTAAACCTCTAACATTCAAAGAAAAGTCAAATCTCGTCCGAGAAACGAAGTTGTGCTTCAACAGCCTGCACAAGGTCCCATCAGTTCAAATTGCAAATCCAGTTTTTGCCGGGTCTGCAACAAAAGACACGACATGCTACTAAACCATCCGAATACCGAATCATCATTCGCCGGATTATCACAAACTTCGGTTACTTCGAATCATGTCGCATCGCCATTTACAGATGCACTGCTCGCAACAGCAATCGCCATCGTATCGCACTCAAACAGAAGCAGATTAGCGAGAAGACGAGTCGCAGTCACGATCAGTTAAACTTATGCGATCGAGGCACCTACATCGCCTTCAATTGCCGAATTCGTATTTCACTCCCAAATCGATTTAACATTTTATATCTCGGTATCATAGCCTTCGTGATCGAGAAGATCAGACACGCTGCCCTCCCAACCAATTGACACAAGCAATGGCAACACTTGAAACAATTGGAACTTGCAGATTCCCATTACCTTTGACCAATCAGCCGTCTAGTTTAACGGCAACCATCGAGGAACTGTGATACCATCTACAGCACGCTTAGTTCATTTTGGGGAATCAAAGATGTTCGTTCTCCTCGAAATTTAACGCACGACGAGTCAGAATGTGAACGGCACTACGAGTCGACACACTATCGCAATGAAGATGGAACATACTACTGTATCTCTGCCATCCAATGAGAAATCATCACCCCTTGTAAGGTCACGAGAGGATGCAGTTCTGTGTGACTACAGTCAGAGATACCAATAGAATTCCGCTAACATCATCGCGTTCGTGCCTCAAAACGGACAATACTGTCACAGGCATCAAACATATTCGATCCACTCGGCTGGGTATTTCCTACCACAATTATCGCGAATGTTCACTACAAGAAATCTGGGTACTCGGCATATCGTGGGGTGAAGCGGCCCCAAAATCAATCTCAAAGATGGCTCACGTATCGAGATAGTTTGAAATCATTGAAGGCTCTCAGAATCGATTGATTAATATATCATTCGCAATCATCTTCGAGTTCACGGGTTCAGCAATGGCTCTGAGAAAGGTTACGCAGCGGTTTTGTATGGTCGTGCAACGTTAGCAGATGAATCCACCAAAATTACAATGTTGGTATCAAATACCAGGTTGCAACATTGAAAATGTGAGGTTGAGTGAGTTGAGGATACTCGTACATGTCGGTTCGACGATTCATCTTCTCAATGTCACTTGCAAAAACATATTTAAAGAAATGCCAGTTAATGATGATGTTCAGTGAGTGTTTATTTGACGTTTTCGCAGAAGCATCAAAAAACAAAAAATTATTACACGAACTAGAAAGTTCTACACCTACTTTTTGGTTATAAAACTCCCACGAATTACCGAAAATTACATAGCGTACGATATATAAAAAAACACCCCGAGAAACGAACAAATCATGATACTTATGATAAAAATAAATACTGCCATCTACAGTAAATATAGAAACTGTTTTACTACACGGCGTTTTGTGGAAATAATAGCCTTGAACGATGAAATGGTTGGATATTGAGTGATTGGAATACTAAACTTTCCATGGCGACCTGGTCGTAGGTTTGAAGCATGGACTTCGGCACCTAAAAGCAAATCGATAAGGCTCGGTTGTGAAAAATGTGAATCTGCTAGAGGTAACTTTTGGATATGATCCCAGACCGTCAAATCGACGCTATGGACAAAGACGGATGTCTTGGATAACCCTAAACCTAGCAAATAATTTCGACGTTACGTCGTTCTGGCTAGGACAATTTGACGATACGTGATTGAATTCTAACGCAATTGAAACAATGTCTAAATTTCGGTACTAGTACTTTGGGTTCTTGTACTGACACTTAGCGAAACGATCGAAATTTTGCTGATGTTAACACTGTATTGATGTTGAATTGGATACATGTAATGAATTTGGTTTTCTAGTCGTTATGTTTGATTCAATTTTGATGAGAAAAACGGTGCAAACGAATTGAATGATGGCTTGGGATACTGAGACTTTTGTGAAGAAGAATTTGTTTAAACAAATCGAAGAATAAAGGCCGTTCGAAAATATTGCCAGCAAATTTAGGCAAATTCAACTCTGGTAACCGCATATTTGAAGGTTCCGTATGCGTAAGCATTGACGATTGTCTATTTGAGAGCAATTAAGTTGACAGTGGCAATGCGAATACAAAGGTTTATTCTATTTCAGAAGTTGAATCAATAAATGGTTATTCAAATTGATTCGGTATAATCTTCCATTTTGTCAAGTAGAGGAATTATTAACGATGAATAGCGTGAAAATTAGAATAAAACTTATCCAAACATGACGAACGACGTTTAAAATATGATTTGGTTTCCCTAACCACAGAATTTCAGTAATTAATGAATCGGATTTCCCAATAAATTCCAGTTAATAGATTCCCATATCCGGGCTCGAAGGACCAGATTTTATGTTGAATTTATTTCTATTGGGTATACAAATAAGTTCGACAAAAGATGGTGCCACCAGTAACTTACGGTTAAAATTGTCCATGTAAAACGTCATATCTGATGCTATAGTTAACCATGGTTTCGTTGTAATATGTTACCCCTAACCATGGTTTACAACTCGGTTTAAATATAGTTTCGGGATGGGATAATTATTCTCATCCCCTTGCATTTTACTGTTGAGAGCGCCAAGTTGCTCAATTAGCGAATTCTGAAAACTATAAATATTGTTTTCCATGTCATGCATTTTTTTATTTACGTTAAAGTTGACACCTTTTAAAAGTTTAATACAACAAAATATTTATTTTTTTACGATTTTTATTAATTAGCAATGAAGCAGATTGTGTACATTGGTATAATACCATTGACACACATGTGCTTTCGTAACTAGGATTATGAAACTATAGTTTGCGAGATGAGAATAGATGGCATCCGACATTTATCATCTCATTTGACAGTTCATCAAAATTCTTTAAGTTAATGGTTGTGTTTTTAAAACTGAGTGTCGAAAAAATTTGTGTTGTGACTTGTAAGAGTTAAATATAAAAATGCTAAATGAAAGGAATATTAAGGAATAATCTTTTTCGCAATAGCCGCTTCCTTCCTCAATCGCGCGGATTCTCCACCCATTAAATTAATTAAAATATTATAATATGATTATTGTTGCATATAATTGATAAGAATATTCCTTTTATTTAGCATTTTTATATTTAGCAATCAAACCACAATTTTTTTGACACTCGGTTTTAAAAACACAACCATTAACTTAAAGTATTTTGATGAACTGTCAAATGAGATGAGAAATGTAGTGTGCCATATATTCTCATTTCGCAAACCATAGCTTCATAATCCTAGTTACGAAACCACATATTATGTGTCCATGGTATAAGGTTGTACATCTGTCAACAACATAACCTTAAAATATTACCGGTTTTGTGTCAGCATAATATATTTTTTTTTCTTGTGAAAATATCGAGGTTTGAGCCGTCATTTACGGGAACTTTTGGTTTACTTCTTTATTTTGAAGAAATCTGCAACTGTGGCGCATCGATTGCTTACAAAGAATATGGTGAGGCTGCCATAGGTGAGAGAAGTTGTCGAGAGTGGCTTTAAAAGCTTAAGAACAGTGAATTTGATGTCGAAGACAAAGAATGGAGCGGAAAACCGAAAGTGTACGAAAACACAGAATTGGAAGCATTATTGGATGAAGATTCGAGCCAAACGCAAGAATAACTTGCTTTTATATTAGGAGTGACTCAACAAGCAATTTCACATAGTTTAAAATAATTGGGAATGATTCAAAAGCCAGGAAATTGAATTCCATATGAACTGGAAGCATAGACATAATAAACGCTGATGTTTTTCATGTGAAATGCTGCTTGCCAAGCATAAACGGAAGAGTTTTTTGCATGACAACCAAGCCGAATATTCATGGAAAAAACTCATGTTGCGTGTATTTGGTGGGATGAACGTGGTCTTGTGTATTATGAGGTGCTAAATTCGAACGAAACCAATACTGGGGCTCCCTACCATACACAATTGATGAGATTGAGCCAAGCACTCAAGTAAAAACTCGCCCACCCACTACTACCTCTCGCGCCGGTCAAAACCTACTTGGAAACACTGAATTGAGAAGTTTTACCCCACCCACCGTATTCACCAGACATTACTTCATCTGATTACCACTTGTTTCGATCGATGACGCTACGATGCACTTCACATCATATGAAAATACCAAAAATTGGCTTGATACATGGATAGCCTTAAAAGATGAAGCGTTCTTCTGACATCGTATTCGTATGCTGTTAAAAAGATGGGAAAAAGTAGTGGCTAGCGAGAAAGAATAAAACATAACATAATAAACACCTAATTTTTGAAACAGCGGAGACTTAATTGTACACCCAACATATTTATTTGGGGTCCGGATTATGGGTGGGGGTAAAGATAAAAAAATCATTTTACTTGAATTTTTATTTCAGCTTTTAGGCTTCAACACTATAGTGAAAATTCGAGGCAGATCTGGTTCTTCTTTCTTCTGAATCTGAACAAATAACAGTTTCTATATTTACTGTAGATGGAAGTATTTATTTTATCATAAATATCATGATTGGTTCGTTTCTCGGGGTACTTTATATGTATAATAGCCGTGCTTTTTTATTAGCGCCCGATAGATTTATCCGGAGCACCCAATTTTCTATGTCAAAGCTTATATTTAGCGCGCTATTTTTGCATGTAATTAATTTATTTAACTCTAAACTAAGATTTTTCATTCAACTTTTTAGTTAAAAATCGACATACAAATATTTTGCTCTACCTTTTTATCGGGAGCTGCTATCGGGAGCGCTATCCATTTCAGTGGAAAATTTGAAAAGGCCTTTATTTTGTAAACGTTTTGTTTATAACGTTATGTCAAAATAAATGTCAATTAGTATATTTCAGGTGATAAATGTTAGTTTTATGGATGCATTTATTTTTCATTTTTATGGTATAGCGACAGCAGTAATAGCTGCAGTTTCAGTAGAAATTTCCCATTCGGCTCCGGATGGTGCTCGAACAATAAAACACGCCTAATATCGTACGCTATATAATTTTCGGTAATTCGTAGAGTTATAACTAAAAAGTGATGTCTCAACTTTCTTGTTCGTGTAATAATTTTTTATTTTAACAATTCTTTGAAAATATATGCTAAATCTGAAAAAAATTTAAAATTTTTGCATTTGAAAAAGGTTCGAAGCCGAAAAACTTACCATAAGCTAAAATAATGACAAATATTGTAAAAACGCCAATTGTTGACGTCCATATCCTTTGCATTTCTATGTGTTTAGAATTTAGGACGTCCTGGAACGCCCCGCTAAAATAAAACTCTGTAACGAAAAAAATAAAAAAAAAAATACATAAAAATTTACTATATATATCGAACACTAAGTACAGTACTATATAATTGTATTTAGCACTATAACAGTATATTTTATAACTATATGGTTAGAGTTAGTTACGGTTCATATAAAAAAATTAAAAAAAACCTTTACTTCCTTTAAAAAAAAAAACGTTTAGATAATATTTTACATTTATTCATCAAGTCTCTCGCCTTATCAAACACAATGTTTTTATGTACATGAAATATGTAAACCACGGTCTTTAGTTAAGTTTTATGTTGTTAAAAATATTCTAATTTTATAATTCGGTTCGTACTGGAAACGACGATTTCGTCTGGTTCAAATTTATTATCATATTCCATAAACAGCAATTTCCATGCAACCGCAACCGCAAGTACAATAACTTTCTTTTGTTTAGAAAACGAAGAAACTGATATCTCTCGATATTCCCACATTATATTTTGCTGGCTTGCATATTTTTTTTTTTTTGCTTTTCTTGCACATTTTCTAACATAACAAACTGAAAGTGTTTTAAAAATAGTTAGTATATTAGAACGATCTTTCAGTATCCGCGGTCAGTAACTAAATCCAATGATAAGTTCAATTTAAAATTATCTATATATGGGATAGATGTTCGTTTTTAAATGGCAATTGAATTGGCATAAATTAATTAAAATTTTATTTGATTCAATTTATTTAATTGGCGCCAAATTTTTAGATTGGTGTATAAATTCTATCATTGGAAATAGAAATCAGCTATGCTGCAGCGTGTCAGTGTCTAAAGCACGCTGCATTGCCCCCACTTCTATACAGGCAGAGTTAATATTTGCTATATAGTTTAGGAAAATAATTTAACCATTTTTATATATGTACGAGCTAATATTTATTTATAGATTAACTACATAATCCGAAATAGCGTAATGGCATAAATGTGTCTTTTTTTGGGGAGGAAAATTAATTAAGTCCATAATGAGGTCACACCATGATGAATTGAACGTATTTGGTGTATAGTTATAAATAGTTTCTATTTAATGTTTAAT
Organism: Nephrotoma flavescens; assembly: GCA_932526605.1. NCBI lineage: Eukaryota > Metazoa > Arthropoda > Insecta > Diptera > Tipulidae > Nephrotoma > Nephrotoma flavescens. The sequence continues at coordinate 20,916,643 of OW052221.1, read as the reverse complement.
AATGACTAAATCTAAAACATGGTGTACAAGATTGCAGAACATTTCCAGCAGCAATTGTGTATATTCTATTCGTTACTAGAGGCAGCACTGCCACAAAAGATACTTTTATTTAGTTTTTATAACTAATTTACGATACGTATCAATGGAGTCGAACATATCCGATACGACGTTGTCTTTCCCTCGCTCGTGCTTAATCGTGAATTAGAAGTCTTGAAGTTTTAAACTCAGCGAGCTATCGTTCACTGAGATTTTTTGATTCCATGTGCCATTTTAATGACTGTTCTCCCTTGTCGCATTATTTGTTACGCAAAGGATGGCCACCAAACACTCCAGCTCTGTAATTGTTGTGATCTATTGAGTTTTTTGGACATAAAAGCTAACAGACGTGCGACCCTTTCGTCATCCACCTGATACAAAACTGCACCAATGTCTCTCGTACTGGCATCACATCTAATATAAAAAGCCAATTTACAATTAGAGTTTGTGAGCACAGGTGCGCACGACAATTGATTTTTAAGTGTTTCAGAAGCTTTTTGTGCCTATTGTTTTTTTAAACAGTCCGAGATTGGAACAGTTAACGACGCAAAGTTCTCAATAAATCGTCGTACTACTCGGTCATTCCAAATAGTCGCATCGTTTTGTGATCAGCAGATCATCCAAGGGAACAAAAAACTTATCATGGAAATTTAATTCTAAATTGGTAACGCGGCCGCTCCGAGACAGTAAAAGCAGTCGGTTTGGCGGATTCTGACAAAGGAGTCTGCCAGAATGCGACTTTCAGACCTAGGGCTTTACCAAAATTGTATGGCAATGAATAAATAAATAAATAGGGCTGTAATATATTTGGTCTCGGATAATCTCCCAAGGAGACCATCAATAGATAGTGGGTAGGCATAGTTTTTGTTACACAATTTAACTTCTGCGCATCTAAACAAAGCCTGCCCTTACAAAGCCAGTAAAGCTGAGACCATTTTGCTTAGCGGGAGACACGGGCTAATAACGCTAAATAATTGGTTTACAAGACGTTTATAATGCCTTTTTTAGATGGTCATTTTGAGGATGTCCGTTGGTAGAAGTTGAATTATCATCATAAAGTTCTTCAAGATATTAGATTTACCCAAAAATCAATTCCTAGATATACTGGTTGCTGCAGTGAAGGAATAATGCAAAATTTTAATTTTTCAATTCTCGTTCCATAGGTTACCGGGAGCCAGACGAATACCTCAATTTTATTAGAGCTAAAATAGGAATTTTTAACTAATAATCCGGTGAGAGATTTCGATTTATAGAGATTGATGCGTGTGGTCTAACTTTTCGGTCTCGATAACTTTTTCGTGTTTTTGAAGTACGATTAGTATTGCAAACCTGTGCCGACATGTTCTAACTATCACTTTTTTCGCTTCGATGCATTTTCGATGGAATAACGGTATTTTAGAAGTAAAAATATTTTTTATGTAAAAATATTACTTCTAAAATACCGTTATTCCATCGAAAATGCATCGAAGCGAAAAAAGTGATAGTTAGAACATGTCGGCACTGGTTTTCGATTAACCGATTATTCGTTCCGTTTCAATCACCGGTAAACCGGTTTCATTTGAAAAATAAACCGGTTTTGAAAATTTTTCTTATATTTATAAGAGATGGCTCTGTATGCAGTTTCGGTCTATTTTTAAGATTTTCGCCCAGTTTTTATTTCGATATTCGTACAAATTATACCTTTTTATTGGTTTGTTTGACATTTCTACATTTCTGTTCATTCATTTCATATGATTTTTGAATCAATATGATTTAATCGTAATATGAATAGTTTAAAAATAATATAAAACATGGAAAATAAAATTGATGATGATGAGTACACGATATCGGCTCATTTTCTACAAGAAAAACTGGAAGTTGTGCTAAATTCGAGAAATATGGAAAACAAATTAAATGTTGCGGTAGATCTACTAGGGTGCTTCATTCCTATTTACGAGCGATCCACAATATAAATGTAGCAAAACGGAAGATAAGTGCCCCATCTACAACAAATTTCTCCGATTCAAGTTCATCCAACAAAATTACAGAATTCTGTGGTGAAAATAGACAAATTAGACGAATTTCTTTGCCATTTTATCTCGGGTAATTGCTAGAGATGGTATAGCATTTTCTGTGTTTTGCACCTCAAATGATCTCAGGGTATTGCTTATGGCCAAAAGATTTACGTGCAATGAAATACCAAAATCACCCAACACCATAAAAAAAAATTGTAATGGATTATGTTGCAAAAATTCAACAGGAAACAAGATCCGAATTGTTTAACAAGAAAATGAATAAAATTAGATTTAGTTTAACTTAAATATATTATAATTTAAATATCAATGTACATTCCAATGAAAAAATATGGAATTTAGGCTTGGTTCGTATTCACGGTAGTGTTCCCGCCGAAAAGTGTATTGAGCTAATTAAAAATAAATTAAACGATTGAAAAGGACATTTTAAGTATAACCACTGATGGAGCATCGGTTATGAAAAGACTCGGGAGGCTGATTGAGCCAGCTTTGCCTTGCTCATGGCATTCAGCAAGCAGTAGCGACTATAGCGGCCATTACATAGTCAATACTATTGTCATTACTTGTAATGACAATACTACCTAAATCTATCATCATTACTTCATCATTAATTTTCACTATTACATGATCAATATTATTGAAAATATTTGTGACATTTGGCGTAGTACAAAAAATATTTCGTGTTTTAATTTCAAATATTACGTGTTTGTATTAAATATTTAAATTCAGAAATATATATGTATTAGAAAGCCAAAAGCGTGTATATATATATGAACGATCTTTGAATTTGCCTGAGCCAAAACCATTAACAAACTATAGTGCCAATATGCCATATATTTTCGTCGGACACGAAAATGTACAAGTTTCAAAAAACAACGGGGTACGACATGTTTACAACAACATACTCCAGATTTTGTCTGTTATAATTTAAAATTATAAAATATGATTTGTTTAATACCAAATAATAAAATATACTCCTATAAGTAATCGAAAATAATTTTTAATATTTTGATTTTTGTGTTTATATTTATTCTTGACATAACAGTAGTATAATGATTACCCTACACATGATCAGTGTTCCCCATAAACACATTCCCATCCCTATATGTAGTATTGATGCATAAAAATCAGAAAATCCGGATTTATGTCAATACCGACCATCATTACTAATTTTATCCCATTACACAATCAATAGTAATGTCAATACAAAGTAGTATTGTCAATAGTATTGATTGTGTAATGGCCGCTTATTATACATCCCCTGATAAGAAAAATTCGTAAAGTAGTAAAAAAATTTAGAGCTTCTCCAACAACAAATACCACGATGCAAAAATATGTAAAACTGAACCATGAGAAAGAACTGGAATTAACCTTAGATTCTAAAACGCTATGAAGTAGCCTGGTGATAATGCTCGAACGGGTTTACAAAGTAAAGTCTTGTCTACCGATGGCGTGGTAGAACTAAACCTCACCGAATAGTCATTTTGTGAAAATGATTGGATATTATTGGTGGAGATTATTAGTGTGCTTGAGCCAATAAAGCTAACGGTAGAGGCTTTGTGCCAAAGAGATGCTTACTGCGAACGCTGCTATTACCTTCATGTTATCAAGACTGCAGAATAGAAATAGTATTCTTTCAAATGAAATGAAATCGAAACAGCTGTTCTTCAGTATTTACATACTTGTTCCTGCGATGTCAATAACGCAAGTTTCAAATTAAATAAAAAAACGCTTATATCTGTGATTTACAAATTATTGATGAAATAACCCGGTTATTAACCGGAAACCGGTTTTTGAAAAGATCAAAACCGAAAAACCGGGTTTCAAATTTAGGACCGATTTTGCAATCACTAAATACGATATACAGCTTGTTCGTCTTATTAGTTGGTAGTTTCGCCAAACTGGGTATAAGATTTGTAACGGGCATCTGAGCAGAAGCTAACCCGTTCAAGTTGTGTCCAAAGCCCAAAATTACCCCAAATAATTGGTATTAATTGCCAAAATATCTAGTGAATCCTTAACTAAAATTGAGGACTTCCTCATAAATTCTATACCATTAGAATTATTTATGTAGGCACGATTGTTTCAAATGGCGCCCAAACAAGCGGGAATTTTTGGACATCAAGTTTATTATATGTTGGCGTCACAGTATCAAGTGACGCCAAAACAAGGACCTAACACCAGTGGTATTGAAAGAGGAACGAAGAAATCTGTTTGATTTTTTTTTTAAATTCGGTAGTTGATAGCTTAAAATGCTAAAACACGAAACGTCCAAAAAATAAATCCCTAAAGTTATACTATTTTCATGCACCAGGTGGTAGAAAGGGCTGCACATTCCCAGTTAAAATTGAACATTTTGCCTGCGAACACCATTTTGTTATACCTTTGTTGATCTTATGTTATAGTTAAGAATCGCACGATTCTTCAGTTTTTAAGTTTTTTTAGTATCATCCCTCGTCATGGGGTTGCCAGTTACGTAATTATTAGATTAGATGCATCCAGGATAGAACACAGTCACTGGTCATCTCATCGACCAAACATAATGTGGCCATAAATCGATCGAGTTAGCTTCGCAAAATGATGGAAATTCGCAACAGCAGCCGGCATGTTGTTGTCCTCAGTAAAATGAGTAGTTCGCCCTAATACTCACATATTCAGGTCGACTTCTAAGGTACTATTGAATGATGACTGTGACTTAAGAGGGCAAGAGAATTATCTCAGTCAACTGGGTAATTTAATGGAATATCAAATGGCTTCACCAAGGCAAAGAGTCTCGTTATATATATGGAGTTACGAATGCCATTACTGGTTTGGGATAACATTTCATATTTTTCTTGTCGATTCTCAATTCCTTTTTAAGGAAGGGCCCGACCCTTATGTTAGTTCTCTTAATCTTAAAGAAATTTTTCTGGATAACTTTTGTATTGGCGTTTACAGTATGAATCCAGACGAATTTGAAAACCTGGTCAACTATTGAGAAAATATGCTGAACTCGTATTGGGTAAACGTGCTTGTCCAAATAATTAACGTACCACCTTCAGCTCACACTTTTACCTCAATCTTGAGATATCTACTTCATTCAATTAAGTTAACCATTTTCTTATTTTAATAACGATTTTAAATGCCTCGTTTGTCCAATAACACTGCGGCATATAACATTAGTTAAGAGCCATTAGCTAAAAAATTCGAGATCATTTGAAATTTTTTACAATCCACGTGTAGGCACTACAGATCCGCGGGCTACTATATCAACTAGTACGTTCTTAAAGCAACAGGCTCGAACAACTGTACAGAAAACTTAAACAACACACTTAATTTAAAAAATACACAATTAACTTATAAAAAAAAACTTTTAATTATCGAGTTTCCAGTTTTATTTTCGGTTTCTAGCTCGACATGTTTTAATCGACAACAAAAATGAAGAACCACAGTTAGTGTGTTGTTTTTGCAAAATTTAAAAGTTAATGTGCTTGCCACTAGGAGTTGACTTTTAATTTTGTTTTTCTAAAATATTAACACGAAAAAGTTATTATCATTCTCGATATGTACTCATAAAATTGTATATTCTTATTGATTTGGGGGGTAAGGGGCACATCGTGATCACTGCTAATTAAAAAAATTTTTGCGACAAAAATACTATCAAAATATTTTTCTTAATTCCTTTTTCCTATTGAGACTTGTACCCCTGTGCTCTCGCGGAAAAATTTATTACTATGAAAAAGAGTTTAGTCATGCTGTTCTATGAATTATCTATGAAAAGCGATCTTGGAAAGTATAATATTATTTGTATATTGCATTAAAATATAAAAACTATAAATTTATTTACAATTAATATTAAAATTATTAATTTAAAAATCGAAAAAGTGTCTCGGGTTGTATCTGAACCCAGTAAGCAAATTTTCCACTGTGTGGAAAAAATTATTTTAATTCCATACTAAATTCCATACTGAAAATAACAAATACACAAAAATATTGGTTTTGGACAAAAAATATTTTCTTTCTCTTCAATTTCACGGTTTTGTTTTATTTTTATAAATTTTTATTTTGTATCTTCAGTTTCTTGTGAGTGACAAGTTGGTGGAGAATACGCACACAGCCGTGCGTGCAAATTTCTTCAGTTTAGTTTCTTACTGTTTTTGTCTATATTTTTGATTATTAAAAGAAATTTTTATAAATTATAGTGCTTCATAATAATAATAATAATATAACTATAGTGCTTTGTGATTCATTAACGTTGTACTAAAGGTAATAAAAATCTATTTTAATATGGGGTCACCATATACATACATATAAAATGTAAATATATTTGAGACGACGTAAATTGTTGATGAAATTTTTCTTTTTACTTTTTTAAGATGTTCAATATCCGGGAAGATATCAAATCGGGAGGCGGATGAAAAAAACTATGTATTATAAACAAATATTTCCTGTACTGAATATTGAAATAAAATATATTTACAAAAAAATGCAAAAAAATTCTTTAATTTCAAAATAAAACCTCAAGCGAGCTCTATCGGCTCTATCCAATATATTTTTTCTCTTTTTAGTCGGTATTCACACCAACCAGTGTGTCATTGCTAGAAGGGAAATTTCTTTTAAATGGTTTTACCTGCAATAAAATTGTACAACTTGGACACTTTTTTGAGTTTTGACGTTTTGGTTTGTAATTGAAATGGATGCAATAATACGAGTTATATTTTTCTCCTAGGTTTTCTAATAAGCATCACATAATTTAGGGCTTATTATAAGTTGTAATAGTGGCATTACAACTTAGCAATCACATCGCTAACTTAAAGAAAGAGTTTGCAACAATTAAATGCTTTCCTAAATAACTCCTTCCGGCGCTTTTTCAAGCAAAATTAAATTTGGTAAAATAAACATTTTTAAAGCGCGTACCCCTCCATGTGTATCAAATTACCAAAATATACGTATTATGTTTTATTGAAGTATTAAGATTTATCAAAAATTAGGTCAAGGTCACATAAAATCATATAAATTATAATACATAATGATTCTGGGTGTTCTACAGAATTTATACTAACAACTTTTATTTCGAATTATTCTAAGGGTAAGTTCTCACCAAGACTCGCTTTGCTATTGACGATTGGAGTCTACCACCTGGTGACAGGAATTATAAGTGATGATTCCATGTACATTTTGACATTTCAACATTTTGATTTAATAAATCAAGGCGTTTATTGTTTTTATAATTTGAAAAGCACGAATAGATATTAATTAAAGTGAAAAATAGTGAAAAACTAGTGAAATATTATAATTTGAAGCTACTTTTATTTAGTTAAAGAAAAACAAAATATTTTGTTGTAATTTAATTGAATAAATCATATTAAAGATTGTATTCAATGTCATAATGGTTAATAGTGTGTCTAAACGGTCAAGAGTATCGTTGGATTATTGTGGGGTACCTTCAGTGTAATTCTCATAGATCAATCCTGTCCTGTCTGTCTCTCTTATTTTCATAATGTAACATCTTGAAACTATTTAGGAAACCTTTTGGTACATTTGCCTTGCAAAATGCATGGATTGTATGAATTACGGGAGCCCCAGAGTGTATGGATCATATTTCTAACAATGTTTTGAAAAAGATGAAACAATAACTCATGGCCAAGAATTCCGCCATTAACAATGTTGTCGGAGTCTTCCACCGTTCGTATTATTAAATAATCTTAAATTAAAATAAAGTGAAAAACCTCTCTTTTGAAATTCTATTACATGAACGACTACCTTCAGTTTCAGTTTTTGTTAGGGCGCAGATCCAATGATTTCTTTTCATTTCAGATTACGTACTTCATGGTTATTAAAAGATCCGGTTTTCCATACTTCCTATCAATTGCCATAACATCTTGGTAATTATATGTTGCATATTGCAGGGAAACCCCTGGAAGCTACATGGCAATATTAGAGATTTTATAACCTTCTTGTTTTCAGGGTTTTCATCACGATCTATATATTCCATTAAAACTTTACAACTATCTGCTCTCGCAATGCCAGTTGATTGTTTAGGATCTATAAAGAACGTTTGAGGAGTACCTTTTCATAATTTATTGGACCAAAGTTTATCAAATGCGTTAGAGTACTCTCAGTTCGTACTTTTACTACGACTCTTTTATAATGTGGACTATTTTCATCATAGAACAACCACCGTAGACCTACTTTTTCTGAGGTCAAATTGTTTGTGGCTGTATTTTCCGCTACTCGGGCATACATTCATCTGTCCCTGCGTGATCAAATTATCCAATATAATTTAGAGGTGCATCGCTTGTTTGTAAGTTTTGAATGACTGCATGATAGATTGTGGTTTCTTCGTTGTTGAAGTGTTCTACGTGATTTATGGTTGGAGCAATAAGACTTTTACTTCGAATTTGTTTTTGTGCCACCTGTGACACTTTTCTTATAGTCACCTGGTAACTGTGTTCAGTAGGCATTTGAAAGTGTCTTTTAACATGTTAAGATCGACCAACCGATCTTCTAAGATATACCAAGTAGTTCCGAACGAGATGAACTCTTTACTTGCTAAAGCGAATTTCATTTCGAGGTACAGAACTTTGAATTTAATTAAAACACGGAAAAATGACCACGAATGTGATTTCAATTGAAAGAAAGTTTTATGTCATTAATGCTAGAATATGATATCGGGCATGTGGCTGCCGCGACTAACGCAAACATGGCATATTCTGGAGGTCCGATTTTTAATCACTCTTTGCAGCATTTTTGGGCCTACATTTTGGGATTCGATTCGAAATGCTATATTCGATCGAAAATAGAAATATACACTGTTAAATAATGAGAAGGAATATTTTTTGCTAATGGTCATACCTGTACTAAAATCAACTTGCTGAATTTTGACATTTAAAGTGTGTATTTTGTTGTTCGTTTTTATTTTATAAGTTCTCGAATTTACAAATACCGATTGATCGAATAATAGGGTTCCTGGTCGTATTTTGGCAATAACTCGTCTGATGTGGGCTTCCAAGTATTCAATAGTCTCTGGCTTATCAGCTTATATAAGTGACGGTGTTAAATCACACGAACGTGGTGGTCAGTTGACAGGTTCATTTCATACAATAATCGTCCATCAAATATTGGATGGCAAATTAGTAATCGCATGTCTCTGTACCGGTCTCCGGTACAACTCTAACGTTTTCACAAGCATCATTTTTAAACACATATGGTCCAATGATTCATTCGGCCCATAAAGCACACCAAACGGTAACTTTTCGTGGACGTAATGATTTTTGAACAATGTCTGCTTCTTGGCATAGCCATTAAACCAAAACAGAGAGCTTCATTACTGAAGAAAATTTTGCATGGAAAGTTTGTATCGATGTCAATATTCATGGGCTTCGGTCCATTCACGGAATTTGCGGCACGAACGATGATCGCATGGTTTTAATTCTTGCACAAGTTGAATCGTGTAAGCATGTAAATCCAGATCCTTACGCAAAATCCTCCATGAAGATGTTAGATGAAGTCCCAATTGATTGTGCACAATGACGAATCGATTCATTTGGATTCTCTTCAATTTTAAAAATTTGCAAACGTTGCGTGAGTCTATTGATTATGAAATTGCAAACCAAACTAACCAAAGATCGCCTGTCAGCTGTCCCTAAAAAAAGTGTTGGATTCCTGGTTGGTTTAGATTCACCATCGAACCCGGTAGGTGGCACTGCCATCTCGTTCTAGGATTATTTTATTTTATTTTTTGATAAAATTTAATTTTTTTAAGATTTTTCGCATATTAAACATATAGCCCCAAAATTTCAACACCCCCACCACTCCAAAATTTTCTGTACGTGGATCGATTTTAATGATATTTTGGGTGTGTTTGAGTGCGTCCCTGGTTGGTTTAGATTCACAATTGGACCCGGTAGGTGCCACTGCGATCGTGTTCTAGGATTTGTTTTGCCCTTTTGTTTAGATTTTTTGCTTATCAGAACATATAACCCCAACATTTTCATCGACAAAACATATTGAAATAACGTTTTAGATCATAAATGAAGTGTACTTAAACAATTACATTGAAAAAAATGTGTAAGGTGCAATGTTGAAGTGATCTTCTATGAATTTCAATTATGTACATGTGCATTCAATGACAATTAATCTAACCTACTCTTCTGCATCGCATTTGGAGCGCTTTTTCTTGGACGCACTAGGCGACACTGGCAAAACATTCCTCATCTTACTGATACTTGGATACACAAAAACATATTGTGTTTGCAATTGCTTCATCTGGCATTTTCTTGGTGGTGGAAAGACTGGAAATATTCATGGAAATATACAATATACCCAATTATCATTTTTTTTGCAACATGGTAGCCAGGAAAGATGATTTCATTGAAACTGAAAGCATATTCCCAGAGGCGCTACTTGCAATCACATTATTATACTTACCACCCATCTCACGAAAAGTACCGCCTTTTCCAAATATGCACCAAACAAGCACCAAATATGGTCCGGCCGTGACACGAGAATTGAACGGTGCAGAATAGGAGTTTCCCTAAAATATCAGTTCGCCTAAATGTTCGCTTTTAAGACTATAAATCACTAACACTAGCATACATCGGATTTCGTTAGGAAACATTTCATGGCTGTGTGTAAGAGTGCGATATTTTTACTAAACCTTTCCTAAAATTTTTTTACGCTTCGGATAGATTTAGTGAATATTTCACGCGCATATAAATTTTCATTCATAAATTGAGCAAAAACAAACTAGCCCCTAAAAGATACTATATTAAAACAAAAAAATACAGAGGTATAATACCTACCGTTCAATAATATTTGAATCGAAATAAAATATTCTAAAATCTAAGAATAAGCAATTAAGATAGCATATGCTTCTCTGGCATGTCCATTGCCATCCGAAAAATATAGCGGCTGAATCTGTGCTCCTCCAGAATTGGCACAAGTCCATTGAAGAACATAGTCCGCTGAATAAACAATTTTCTGATATGAATATGCGATCAGGACAGGAGTGCCAGTTTCTAGAACTTTTTATGCCAGAAAATTGTTCATTCGACGATCTTTGTTGTTTAATGAAATTAAGTCAATTCTGTATTAGGACAAATTCAATCACTAGATTTTTCGGATTTCAATGGACATGCCTCATAATAAAATGCTATCTGAATTGCTTATTCTTAGATTTTAGAATATTATATTTCAATCAAAATATTATTGAACGGCATTATGCCCCTGTATTTTGTTTGTTTGCTATAATATCTTTTAGGGGCTAAAGTTTTAGAATTAGGCTTAAATTTATTTGTGTTGATTTATTTGTTTCGTCTTTCAGGCGAAATTTGAAATTTTCTTTCCCCGTTTTTTCGGCTCTTGGACTAGCACTAATTTTTCCCCATGAGCATTAATTAGCGCAAATTGTGCTTAGTCGGTATGCAAAGTTGCATGAGGATTAACAATAAAGACTCTGTCATTTTGTGATTATAGCATATTCAAGGGAGGAGCTTTGAGAATTTGGGATGTTGTTGGCACCTATATTCTAAATTAACATTCCATATCACCATCTCGCTTCTTTCTGAAAAATTTATTTTCGGTATATAGACCGTGGTTATAACTCTAATGCTAAGAGCGATACATAAACGACTTGTTTTCCCCTATATAGTTGATACTTTAGGTCAGAAGCAGAGCCACTCAAGTTGTAAATTATCTTGACCTTCGATATGTTGACGTTACCAACAAGTTATTCAATCTATACACTTTGCAAGAGTATCTTAAACAAATTGGAATCGTGATCGCGTGTGTTTTATGCGGCATCTAGCAAAAAATAACTAACCGGAGTAAATTAGCATCCATATGTCTATTAAATTAGATCTACCACAAAACATAATATTATTATATTATTATCATTATCATTTAGGAATTTCAAAAATACACAGCAATTATAAAAAAACATGAAATTTAATATTTTTTATTGTAATTTCATGCACTCCCCATATGTACAAGAATAGTTCGTTGTTGTTAATTTTGCCATTTAACTGTTGGATGAAGGAATTGTTTAAAACAGTAGCATTACGAATTACGATCAAGTAACAACTATTTCGAAAATAACGTAATATTTTAAATGGCCACAAAATGTTATGTAACGACTACTTTCAACTGAACTATCAGCGTTTACCAGAAAATCATCACGTGTTTTAGTAATTTTGTAGTACAAGAAAACGTAAAATCAACACACCTATACTCGTATTCCTCTTGTTTGCATTTTTATTGTTTACTCTAATCTAACGTTTGTTTTGTCTTATTTGCATTATAAATAAAAATTCTATTAATAAAAAATTCGAGTACCTAACGTATGAAAATGTAAGTATCTTAAGCCGCTCGAATACTACACGGTGCTTATTGTATTTTATTAGACACAGCACAATTCATCAAACTAGACAATCGCATACAGATTTATATCTGGATGTGATCACATCAGCATATTATAAGTTGGAACTCGAGCTGGCCTCGTAATTTTTCTTTTAATTAGCTTTGAGATCATGATTTCACGATTTGAATTTTATATATGTATATAGATTACATCTTGTCTAGCAATTCTTTTATATTTCTTATTGTGGTTATGGTATTTAGTCATCCTACAATATATTATAGTTAAGAATTGTATAGAGATAACATATTACGTACTATTTCAAAATTGGTGAACTCATTCGTTTATAAAATACTGTCAGTGTTTATGATGTCTTTATGGAACGTTCCCAATTAGGTTTGGTTATAAACTCGATGAAGTAATTAAATTGGTTTTAGAATGAGTTATTTTGTGTGGCTTAGACAAAAAAATAATATGTGGGTGGTGGTCCACCATGAAATAATTGTATGTATTATTTTGCACGAAGTTTAATTTTAGAAATGCATTTTACATTTTGGTTGCGCAAGCTGCAAGTTTTCTAAATAGCCAGCTAACCTGGATTGATTGATTGATTGGGCTGTATTACTAAGTACTGGACAAGTGTCCCAGATAACGCCGGGCATATTCTTACAGCCTGTGTATGCTGCAAGTAGAAACTCTGCTTTTTTGGTCAAATTCAACTTTATTGAAACTTTTTTGTTACAAAGATTAATTATCGAAATATTCGCCATTACTATCTATGGTCTTTTGCCATTTATCAAGTAGATGATGAATGCCTTCGCAAGTAAAACTTGGTGGATTCGAAGTAAAATAGTCATGGAACCATTTTTGCACATCTTCAACTTTCGTGAACCGCTGATCTTTCAAATATAATGACATCGATCTGAGTAAGTGGTAATCAGAGGGAGCCAAGTCTGAAGAATATACCGCATGCTGTAAAACTTCCCAGCCTAAGGGGAAGATCAGTTCCTTTGTTGATTTTGCTGCAGTATGTGGACGAGCGTTGTCATGCAGCAAAATCACCTTCCGCCTTTCTTGGCCCGTAAATGATCTTTTTTCCTTCAGAGTAACACTTTCTTGGCGTGAATATTCATTTTTGCAGCTGATGTTGATGGCTGGCCTGGATCACCCCATGGTTTTCTGTAATGAGCACCATTTTTTTATTTACGTAAATGTTGCTTATCGACATCCATCTCTTAAAATTGATACACACAGAACGAAAGCTTGTAAATAACTGAAAATAATGTCATAAAAACAGCAATGACCGAGTTAATATATATTGTAAACTGCGCTTTAGTTCACAAACCCACTGTTTGGATGTCACAAATTCTGTGCCTCTATTTGGAAAATTGAATTCGATCAATCGAAAGATATTTTCGAATCATCGGTATTTCGGAATTCGAAATCGAATTTTATTTAAACGAAAACGTATAACATGAAAGTTCGATGTGCAGTTCGATTACGAGCAATAATTTTACGATCATGAACGAATTTTTATTCGTATGTAGTTAGTTTTATTGGCGAATGCGAATACACAGAGAGATTTTAAAATGTTAGGACGTTGATTTTATATATATATATTTATACTATATTTAAAATAATGAATTAGATAATGAAATTAATTAAATAAAATATATTTTTATAAAAATAATCATAATTTTTTATTTATGTAATGGAATTTAGTATATTATTTCTGATCTGCCTGGCTGTAGAACTACCCACAATAGAACCATCAATATCATTTTATAATTCTTCCTCGTTGATTATTTCTAGCCTGTCGAATGTCACATTAAAGTGAAGACATATGTGATGTAGCGTTGCGCATACGTTCACTATATGACCTGCTTTTTTGGAACGTAATGTAATTCTCTTGCACTTAATAGACATCTGAATCTAGATCCCAATACATCTTTCTATGATGCTTCGTGTTTAAATTATTGTATTTCACTGACAAACACCAAACAAAAATATAATTGCAATTAAACGTCAAAATATCGCCAAGATTTAAATTATTATTACAGGTATAATGATTAAAAATAATTTCCCTAGTCTTAATTCGACAGTGTAAGTTTTTATTTTCCATCAAACTCCCAAATACCAAATCATGTTCGAATCGAATTGATCAATCGAATCGAAAAGCAATTCGAATCGATTTCCCAAAAAGGCCTCCAGGTGATCCTACATAGTACTTAAAAACACCGTTATTGGGCTGGGAGCAGTTCCATGTTTCTCATGTTCCATATAATCATGTGACATATGGTTTGAAAAGTTTTGGGAAAAGTTGTTAAATCCACCGTTTTGGCGCTGATAACTAATTATGGATTTATTACGGCATATAAGTGGGACATATCATTGAAAAAATCTTGAGGAGTATCGCAAATTTAGCTAAAGTTTTTTATATCATAGACACACTTGTGTCATGTTTAACCATAGTTTCAAACTAAATTTGAACTCAATTTCGAAATGAAATATTTTTTCTCATTTCGTTGTGCTAGCAACGCCGAACAATTCAAAAGTGGAGGTTGCGGATACTAATATTATACCAAAAAACTAGTTTTCTATGCGTCGTCTGTTACTCAATTGGCAAGAACAAACTTTTGGAGAAAATGTCATCTCTGACAATTTAAAAGCCAATTAAATGTCAACTTTGGCATTTTTGTGAACGCCTACTCCGTTACTATTTTAAAACTAGATGTGAAGACAAAAGAAATTAAAGTGTGCCTTGCGTTCTTATTTGGGAAATCATGATCCGAAAATCAAGGTTACGTACCTAACTAGTGTGTCTGTCTACAGTTATATTAGTACATCAAATTACAAATTGTGTTGCTGATAACAGATACATTTTTGTTACTCTTACACAACCATGTGGCATATCGTTTTAAAATTTTAGGACGAAGCAAAAATTTTGTTATCAGCTATTTAAACTTCAGTCTGTAAGACCAAGTTATTGGAATCCTGGTAAAAATGTTTGAAAATGGTCCTGATCCAAAACCACTTTACTCGACGCTTTGAAGGTCCCTCATTCCAAAAATACACAAAAAAAAAGTTTGCCCATCCGCCTGAAAGTCTGTATCGATGATATCTCAAGAACAACTTATGCGACCGTTTCTCCGTGATTCCAAAAAAGATTTCAATTTAAATTCAAAGTTTTTACATATTATTTCGTTTTTCAAGAGTAAATCGAAGAATATCATGCCAAATATAAAACACGAAATTTAAATACTTTTAACTTTCATTTAATAGTTCACCACGTAAAATGTTTGACAGTTGTGGAACATTTGGAAACATTGAGCGAAGTATTCCAGTTAATTCACAATAATTGTTTGGAATCCGCCTGTGTCTATTTTTTAAACCAAGGCAAGAAATTAAACCGGAGGTGGAACTGCATCCTGTTGCATTCTTTAGTAGGAGAACAACGGAACCCGAAAGCCGTAAGCATTCATTCGAACTACAAGCTTGTCTTTCTTTTAAATAAACCTAGGAGAATAACGATTCAAATTGTCAGGTTATAAGATGGTCGATATTTTTAGCTTCATTTCAAATAACCGATGAAAACGTCCGCCTCGTTAAAGAATCTTTAATCAACAGTAAGAGTAATGTTTTTTATTCCGTACGAAATTTGCGTACCACAAGTATTGGAAAACAGCATGGATCCCCGGATATGGTCATTTTGGAACAAACCAAACTATCAATTGTTTCAATTGTATCAATTGCAAAACATAACCTAGAATTTGTATTTCTCCTGTGAAACACTTAATAATGTTTTTGCGAACTATTTTGAAATTTAATGAAATTTTATTTTATTTATTGTTTTACAACAAAAAATTAGCAAACGCGTTGCCATTCCGTTGCATTTCTGCTTCACATATCAAAGACACGAACCTTCTTTCTAGCGGTTTGTATAGCGGGTTAGTAAACTGGAAAGCACTTATTGATTACTTTAAATAGTAAGACCTGTTGATCGTAAACCACAGCAAGCAAAGTGACTTAAGGCTGAACCAGTCAGTCCGAAGTTAAGCCCTTTCGAAGTTGTACTCAATTTTGGTTATTGGCGAAAGGGTTCATTCGATCGATGTTTATGTGTTCAAGTTATCATATGATTCATACGATGATGTATTTTACGAATAAGTGAGTAATTGGGTGGTGTGGTTTACGATTAACTTACCATATGATGAAATATCCATTCTTTTTAGTATCCATGATGTGGTTTATCGTTATTTATACGATTGAATGTAATTACTATTCTCCAACAATGTGGTTATTCACACGGTTTTACCATGCTTCACTAAAATATTCCATACTTCGAGCAGAAAGCGATTGAGTTTCGTAAATTAAAGATAGCTACTGGTTACAATACGACAGGCTCATACTTCTTCAACTTACTCCATCTATGAGCCGATTTGAAGCTTTTTATCTCAGTTAAATTAACAAAGAGTAGCCTTTGATTTTCTTAACCGTTTTCTTTGGCTATTTCTGACTAAAACACCAAGAAGATTTATTCCTAATAGATCAGAGTATCATTCGTTACCCTTCAATTACTAATTATATCGATAACTACATGGAACACAAGCTGATAACGACCACTTCACAACGAGCGGCGGGATTCATAAACAATAATTTTGGGTTCCTTTTGAGGCGGTGTTCACCCCAGCCGCGAAATCAGACAAACGGTTATTCAATGTAAATAGAGCGAATAGCACGTTCCGTATGATCTTCATAAATCCAATTCTAGGATTTTTTTTTGATTGATTTCTATTAAATCTGGAAATATAAACTCGCGAATTAATTTATAAAAGAATTTTATATATTTTATTTTATTTTCCTTACCAGCTTCGTAAATCATGATAAACCATTTGTCACTTTGATTTTGAGTTTACACTTGAAATTGATGTACGAGCAATTTTCTAACAAATAGCAATTTCTTTCCAAAAAAATGGTCTGAGATCAAAAATTTTGATCGAAAGTTTGTGACACGTTCTTTCCAAATAAAATTGATTTATATTTTGATCGCAATTCATTTTGAAATATTAACGTCAAAAATATAAACATAGACAAGAACTATTTATTTATTTACGGGTTATAATTTGTTGTGACTAGTTAAACTTGAGATTTTAACTTCAAAGTATTTTTTTTAAACGTACAACTGTCAATATAAAATTTTCGACTTTTTCAATTACAATTAACATATTTTGAATTTTATGTTTCATTTTTCTTGTAGCGTGTTCTTTGACACACAAAAAATCGATTTTTGGAAAGAACTTTCCATAAGATAAACTAGCATATGAGAAATGTGTCAACACAAAATTGTCTCCACGAAACTGTTCCACGATTAATATTCAATTTAAATTGAATTGTTATAATTGTTTCTAAATAATTCCTTGTTTTTCATAAAATATCATGTACCATAAATATAAAGTAAGTACTGAGGCTCTATTCTTGAATACGATAAGAAAATGTATTCGTTACGAAAATGCAACTCGTTTCGAAAATAAATTGGCATTTCTAAATACGATCGTACGTACGTAATTGTTTGGTGTGTGTCCTCGCTATAAGGGAAATTTATTTTAAAAGGTTTTACCTGCAATAAAATTGTTCAACTTGGACACTATTTAGAGTTTTGACGTTTTGGTTTGTACAATTGTACTTGAAATGGGTGCAATAATATTTTTCTTCTAGGTTTTCCAATAAGCATGATTATAAGCAAGCATGATTGTAATATAAATAATAAATTATGAAATAAAAGTAGAGCTTTGTTTAAATAAAATATTTTGTATTTTTGTGCGGCCGACAAAATTGTTAAGATTGAAAATAAAATTCAACCACCGACTAATTTCTTATGGTGTGATAGTGCTCTATTAGGCGTCTTGCAACTCCAATCTCTTAAGTTGAAATCGATTGGTTTTATAGCTAAATATAAATTAATTGTGTTTTCGTAAGTATTTCAATATCGTTTTTGGATTATAATCCCGGGGTTTTTAATAGTGCTCTTGACCCCGTTCTACATTCGGTCATTTACTGTAGAATTAGTTGCTTTCCAATCGACCACCGCAAGTACTTGTAAGTGCGAAAAATGTGCATTGGCTAAAGTGCCGATGCTGTGTGCCTGACGCCAATATTTGTTGTTTAAATTTCCGACTAACTAAATTGATCGTTAGTTCACCCAGATATTGTTAGATGTCTCTAATATTTATAAACCAAAACCTGCCCGATATTTAGTTCTAAACGCAAACTTAGAAAAGTTTAGATAGAAATGTTTTGTAGAATGTTAAATTTAAGTTTATATAGCAGATTTTAATTAAACATCAGATGCGGTTTGTTTTGTGCCATCTTTGAACGATTGGCATGAACTAATTTAGTTAGTTGGAAATTTAGACAAAAAAATCGATGTTGTGTGCCTCATGCATAAGTTGTCATGTATTACTGAGCCTGTTTTATAATTTAACCCTGAGTAATTTTGGTATACGCACTGCGTTTTTGTGAACTGTGCTTACACCGCGCATACTCGGTTCTTCTAATTTTACTCTGAAGTTAGTGTCAGTGTACGAAAAGTGTACTAAGTAAAAAACAGTTTAAAGCTGTGTTCACTAGACGGATAAAAATCTCGGATTTTTCCATCCGAGATTTTTTTTCAATTTGTTTCAACAATTTTCTATGAAAAGAGGCGTGTCTGTTGTATAATTTACGTGATGTAATTTGTTAACCCGATGGGATAGAAAAATCCGAGATTTTTATCCGTCGTGTGAATGAAGCTTAATACTCTATGCACACCGGATTATTTGACTCTGCAGAACATTCGCTGGGTGTACAATACACTGGCTAACTCTGCGCGCTTGGGTTGAATTATAAAACAGACCTACTGATGTATTAAAATGCGATTTAAGTGTTCGATTAATGTTATGCATAAGAAATAAACAATACAACGTTTAATTGATTAATTGCGTGAGTTGAAAATTATCAGATCGTCAGGCATCATATCCGACGATGTATTATTGGGTTAACAATTAGGTATTTCTTATTTCATAATTATTTGTATATTGAGTTAATAATTTGTATATACGATTAGATCATATACCACATACACAAATAATCACAATAATATGTCGATAAATAAATTAACTAAAATGCTAATGCTTATTTAATTTATTTTTATTTTAACAAAAATCAAAAATTCGGTGGAACCATCATATACTCGCATGTACATTTCACATATTGTTTTTGTTAATCGTTATTTATATTTTATCATAAATAATAAGATAAATATTAAAACAATATGTTCTTCAAGCATACGATATAAGAATAAGAAACACTACGCGTATTGGTATACAAAAGCCTTCAAATGATTTTTTAATTAAACAAAACACCAAAGTCTATGGAAAGATGAGCATTTTATGATTTGTTTAATCAAACAAGCATAGCAGTTGATAGAATTACATAATCAACATACGACATATAATAGATTGATCATATGCCATGTTTTATGTTCTGCAAAATGACAACATACTATGCTATAAAACACTGCAATAAATGGCATATATTAGATCAATGAAGCAAGACCGACTTGTGTCGCCAAAATATTTATATACAATTTGACTAAATAGAGCACTGATGTCATTCTGTATGATAATTGTTTTGGGTAAATATGTTATAAACGTACATAACTACATACACACACGATTATTTCAGAGATAAGCTTCAGTGGAATGAACTTTAAAAAATGACGCATGCACATTGGTACGCAGCAAGGCAATGATTTTAGCAACTAAAAGTTCTAAGCTCTTCATTTTTTACAATTGGTATAAGTACGCAAGACTTCGTCGCCGATCACTGACTCTTTACCATATATTTTCTTAAGCTCTAGAATATGGCCATTAGTGACAGATCTTGGCTATTTCTTGACAGATTATGATAAAACTCGGCATATGTGATGGAAGATTCTTAAATGATTTTTTGACTAAGTTCTGAAATATATCGCCCTTTTTGTCCAAATTTCACATCATTTTAAAAGATTAGATCCCACATTTAGATCCCACGTGTCGATTTTCGACATAATCGGTTAAGAAATGGCCAGGTTTCATCCCTATCAGCCTTATTCCAGAATTTTATCGAAAACGCATTTTCACGCTGTGACCAAAGGTTTATTTTCATTCTTTAGAAGATTTTTCCCCTCATCATGTAATTTTGCCGATTTTGAACATCAATGGTATGTTGTTCCTTTTTCACTGGAATTCGTGCTTTTGACCCTAAAATAGAGCTTCACTTTCACGAAAAAAAAACACACAACTCTTGCTTTTTTGAGAGTAACTTAACTCCAATAACTTGGCAGTACCTCATAGCCAAGAAGATAAATTTCTGTAGTGGACCGTAAATTAGCTGCCATCTGTCAACTTTAATAGCACTTTCTTAAAAATATTAATAAAACTATTAAGCGGGGACTAGATTTAATTCTAACAAATTTGTGTTCTTTTCTCGAAAGATTTGGATTTAAACTGAAATTAATTTACATTTATTTTGTTTTTATATTATATGATGCAATGACACATATTGAGCATAGCAAGTCATATTTAATGCGGTAGGCGGATTTAATTACAATAACTAATGAGACGAACGAGTATTTCCGCACTCTGATTCTTTCGTCGTGATTCCATGACTTCAAAAAATCAAACATCGTTCATATTTGATTACTTTGGGCATTTCTTTGTTTATGTATGTGTGTAAAGTTATGTTTTTTGATTTATTCGTATAGTAAAAAAAGTTTACTATTCGCTGTGAAAACTGCTCTTTGTTAAAAAAAAATATATTTCCTCTCGAAACAAAAATTAATCTAAAATTAACCCAAAAACGACAAATAAACGGGGTGCCCTTCAAATATTTATCTTTGAAGTAGTGCGAGAATCAGTTGAATAAAAAAAATGTTGGTGAAAAAAGAATCAAAAATTTCTCCGCGCACAAACTAGTTTGTTGGTGAAAGGGAAGGAAACGAGAAAAGAATCACGACGAAAGGATCAAAGTTTGAAACCGCGGAATGAGTCATACGGGCTTCACGAAAATTGACTTCATAAAACTCAACTATTACTACGTATATATTAGGGATTCAATCCGGATCGAATCAACTTAGAGTTAAATTTTGATTGAAACTGAATTATCTTTTCTAGCGTATATATTGGCGGATTATGTTG
The DNA here is from genome assembly GCA_932526605.1 of Nephrotoma flavescens. NCBI lineage: Eukaryota > Metazoa > Arthropoda > Insecta > Diptera > Tipulidae > Nephrotoma > Nephrotoma flavescens. Next base: position 20,895,044 of record OW052221.1, on the reverse strand, counting down.
GGATCGAATCGAAACCGAATTGAGATAAACGTCAAAAAAAATTTCTAAATACATATTTCTATATTTATTTAAATTAAAACAAAAATAAAAATATTTAAAAAAATATATATATATATATATATATATATATATATATATATATATATATATATATATATATATATATATATATATATATATATATATATATATATATATATATATATATATATATATATATATATATATATATATATATATATATATATATATATATATATATATATATATATATATATATATATATATATATATATATATATATATATATATATATATATATATACGCAAATAAATCGTAAACGACATAAAAATGGCGTTCTTTTATTATTAATATTTTTATAATAGTTTATTGTTGTTGTTTTTCGACTCGATTCCGTATATATTGGCGTTTATAAGGATTGAGTTAACTCGATTCTACAAATTTGGTGGATCGAATCGAGTTAACGCGAAGATGACTCGATCCCGTATATATTGAAATTTCGATCCGGGTTCAATCCGGATTGAATTCTTAATATATACGTAGTATATGTTAAATCCTTATGACTTATACGGTTTTTTATGACATCATAAAACATTCCTTTGTTTAGTCGTTATACCTCATTTTTATTTATTTATTTATTTTTTTGTAATTTTGAATATAAATTCCAGGAATTAAAAAATCGTTTATTATTTGGGTTTTTATAAGTTTAGGACATTAGCAATAAATTCGCTATTTGTTAACCAATTGTTGACATCTTTAATGTTTTAGAAAGGTAATTATATCTTCTAGCCATCACAATTTTTACGATATTTAGAGTAGAAAAATTTTTAAAATCATTTTTCTGTTCGTTTGAAAGTGAAAAATGGGAAAAATACCGTTTTTCTCAAACTTCGCGCTCAACTTACGATCTCTAAGCCATCTTCGTATGACCCAATATTTTTTCTGTTTAAGTTTTTAGCATAACCTCAAGTTTTTCTGCCCCATAGAAACAAGGACTAAATGTAAAAATGTAATACATGGTTTTCCAATAAGAATTCCATTTTGAATAGCCTGCTGTTTGGGCAGGGGAAGATGTCATCTTTTGACATTTGACAAGTAAAAACTACGCCATTACTAAAAATGGTACGATACACGCTTCAACAATGCAGTAAAATTGTTAAAATTCACTACAAACATGGTGAAAATTTTGCAGTCGGAGTTTGTAAAACTAAAGCACTTTTGGGTCGTCGTGAAGCAACTTCTCGGCCGGCAATAGTGAAACTGGTGATAAAATTTGAGCTGTGAGGAGAAGTAAGTGATGTGAAGAATCAAAACCGTGTGTGTCGCTCAAGAACAACTGAGAATATTGCTGCTGTAGCCCGTAGTGTTGGCGAAAACCCAAGTTTTTCAATTCCTCGTCGATCTTTGGAGTTAGACATTCCACAAACGACATTACACCGTATTTTGCATAAAGACTTAGATCTTAAGGCTTTTGAAGTTCAGTTCACACAAGAACTTAAGCCAGTCGATCACCATAAACGTCGTATAGTCGCTGATTGGGTCCTTCAAATGCATCAAAATGATCCGGATTTCCATCGAAAAATCATCTTCAGTTATGAGGCCCATTTTCAACTCGGAACCTACGTTAATAAGCAGAATTGTCGCATTTGGGGCCAGAAAATTCAATATTGATTGTTAAAAAGCCTATCCATCCCCAACGTGTCACTATTTGGTGCGGTTGTTGGGCTGGGGGTGTGATTGGACCTTACTTATTCGAAAATGAGGCTGGTGCAACTGTTACGGTGAATGGATTGCGCTACCGAGATATGATTAATGATTTTTTATAGCCAGAATTGGTAGATATTGATGTGGACGACGTTTATTTTCAGCAAGCGCTACGTGCCACACAAGCAACGAAACAATCGTAATTTTGCAAGAAAAGTATCCTGACCTTGTTATTTCTCGACAATTGGCCGAGATCTTCTAATTTAACACCTTTAGACTTTTTTCTTTGGGGCCACGTGAAAGAAAGGTCTATGCCAATGCTCCACAATCGATTCAAGACCTTAAAGATGGAATTCGTGAAGTTATCGAGGACATGCAGCCGCAAATGCGCGAATTGGTCATGGAAAATTTCATGAAAAGGAATGGTGCTGCAAGCATAGCATTGGCGACCATTTGGCTGATATCGTTTTCAAATGTTAATGGCATACCTTGATCTGAAATAAACATTCGTAAACTCGTTTTTTTTAAATATCAAAATGAAATCTCTTATTGGAAAACCCTTTATATGCAGAGTTTTTTTATCAAATCTAGTGGCAACAACCAACATGTCAAGAAATGTTTTTTTCCATATAGGTAATAGAAATTCCGTTTTGTTTTTTGTTATTACGTCACAAATAAGTCGGTACAATGAATTGGAACGATTTGACCGACTTATTCAAGATGGCACAATATAAGTCTATAATGAGTCGGTGTTTGGGAAACGGCCTTACTGATTTATTTGACGCCATCTTGAATAAGTCGGTCAAGCTGTTCCAATTGCTTTTACCGATTTATTTTGACAACCACAAAACGAAACAAATTTAAAAGTTTTTTTTTATTTTAAAGCGAAATAAATTTAAATAAAATGGGTAAAATGAAAATAAGTCTACTACTTAATTATTTAGTTGTATAAAAAATTTATTTGCGTCATTCCTGTATTAATTTAGTTTGACAGAACTCATTTTAAAATGTTTATATGATCAAATAAGTTATCTGCTTGGAAGAACGAGATGTCACCTCGATAAGAGGCTTACTTGAATAAGTCGGTTTAAGCAAATAGGTCGGTGTTTGGAAAAGACCCTTAGCCCTTAGCAATACCTAAATCAAAAATATGCTTAATAAGTCAAAGAAGGGGCAGGATGCAAAGGGAATTTCTGTCGGAGTGCAAACTCATGGGCTGACCCATCTTCCATGCCAGCATAGGCTGCATGCAGCTATGCAATGTGCAGATGGTAATAAAAATCGGACCTACAACCGTAAGTCCTCCAATTGGCTGACAATGGCGTAAAAGTATGGATTGAACTTAGAGAAAAATGTTTTGCTTTAATGCAAATATTTTTTGCTCATATTGACGTGGATAGCAATAGCACCCGGATATGCGGGTTATTCGTTGATTGTTGTTCCATTTATAGTTTACCAATTTAAGTATAAAGTGACTGGGAATTGAAATTTAATTTTGGTGATATACGACCGAAGTAAACATTTAGTCGAAAAGTGTAGCTACACAAATTACCGAAAAGTGTAACTACTAAAAAGTGGAGCAAGGAAAAAGTGCAAACAGCAAACTAAAATGATCATCAAAAATGTGTATTTTATGCAGATATTGGGATCAAATACCCTGATAGTGTAGCAAGTATTTGGAGAATATATTTAAATTTTTATGAAATCTGACGTCCTAAAAGTTGCATGGAGCCACCCCAAAAACCCAAACTGCTAAACATCTAAAGAATTATTTTTGTAATAAACTCAAGCTAATATACTAGAATTATTATGATCATATTTGATCCCAATATCTGCATCTAACATACATTTTTGATGATCTTTTTAAGAAAAGGTTTGCTATTAACACTTTTTCAGTGCTACACTTTTTAGCAGTTACACTTTTTGTTAAATAGCTCGCTTCGGTTGATACACTTCTGACTAAATCACATTACAGTATTTTTAACACAAAAACGAAACCATTCTTCAAAAATTATGTTTTATGCATTGAAACATGCTTGTTTTGGTCATTATAGACGCTCGGTTGTTGTTTTACAGTCCTTTGCATCAGCCGGTGTCAGTTGCTAAAAAACTGTTGTATTGGAAGAAAAACTTATGTTCTTCCATGAAGTTAACACGCCGCCGCTCGCTATAGCGTATTCATCAGATCTGCATTCAGGGACGTCTTTTTATTTCCTAAGCTCTTCACGTTCACGAGCTCATAACTATAAATATTTAGATCGAGTCCTGCTCGGCAGCTAGAAATCTTATTTACTAAACAGAAATTCCCTTTTCTCATTTCTCATATAACTGTAATCCACTTCTAGGCAGAATCCACTTCTAGGCGTACTTAGTTAAATTTTATTTAATTCTGTAAACGATGCAATAATTTTTATTTTTATACAATCTGAAACCAACATTAGACTGTGAGACGTGATGAAAACTCGTACACATAATAAATTTATTATTCCAATCGCATTCCGAATAACTACTATTAAAATTCCAAGAATATAAAGTTTTACTTACATAATAAAAAAATGATAAGAAATTATCCTAAGCCGTAAGGAAGAAATTCACTTCTTATGTATAACTTTTATTTTGTTTTGTTTTATATTTCTTTCGTTTTTTACAACATTTATCACTTTTCTTGATAATGTAACTTTACCACTATAAAAAAAATAATAATTAGAATTTCTTAAATCAACACTTATATCTTTATATCTATGTAGATGGATGTAAGAAATAAAATTTCGTAATTTTATTATTTTTAAAATCACTTAAAAATAATTAAAATTTTATGTTTAGTAGTTACTAAAAACTATTTGGAAAACACATGCACTCATTATGTACTAGTATGGCATAAAATACACATTTCTTGTTTAAATTTGATTTTCAAGAAGAAAATTTTCTTCTACAAATATTTTTATTTTTAAGAGAGCACAATGCACTTCACTATAACTTCTTTTTTTTGTGTTATTTATTTATTTTCTTAACTTAGAAAATTACAAAAAAAAAAGACTTTTATTACCACAAGAATTATATAAAATAAAGATCACGCACGATCTCTAACTAAATACTGAACACAGACTGGAAGTAAAACAAAAAAAAAACTTAATTAAAATTCTTGTAATCACAAATTGTATGATAAGAGAATTTATTTAACAAGCAAAATCACTTTTATTTTAACTACTTTACAACATTTTGTGACTTTTGTTTTAATTTAATTTTTTTTTTTTTTTTTTTATAACAAACCCAAAAAAATTTATTACGATAATATTGTTCCTTCCGTGGTAAGATCTTGTACTCAACTGATGGCTACTACGATCGAGAAGAGATCGTACGAAAAACAAATTTCTTGAAGCACAAATCTCAGTAAACAGCGATAAGTGAGTTTTTAGAGAATAAAATCTTGAAAAACGTCTTATCTTCTTGCTCTGCAAACTCAAGAAATTCTATAAAATATTAATTCGTTGTGTGTGTAGTTGTGTAAATACGATCACGCACACATGTATACAAGATAGTTTACATAAACAAAACTTATATACCACAAACTGTTTTCTCGACTGAAACAACAACACTAAATCGTATATAAATGTTAACCATATGCGAACGAAAAAGAGTACAGAGGAAAATCTTGAGTACACAATGATAATATTATGTACTAATACTTGCGAATGAATTCTTAAAGAAATGAAATAAGATCGCGTTTCGACAATTTCATACAATCGCATTATTTACTATCAACAGTATGTGACATTTACTGGATCGCTTGTTAAGTGCGCATGGTTTCTGGTCTTTAAATAACCCCCCCAAAAAAATAAAAATAGTTTCTTTGGTTATCCTTTAAGTCAGATTAATTTAAGAAAAATGTTTTTGTGCTTGTGTCCGAAGATGTGTGAGTTATCTACTGATCGTGTATACACACTTGACATGTGTTCGTATAGTAAATTCTTCAGAAATTTATGAATGAATGCACTTTATAGATGATCGCGCATGTAACATAATTTTCTAGTAGTCTTAGATCGTCGGCATTTGTTTTGACTAGGCATTAAATGTTTGAATGTACGATCACTACCTGGTATAGAAACTTTCAGAAAGAAGCTCCCTCCCTTTTGAAGATGGCTCTACAAAAAACATCTTCTGGGTAACGTGAAACTGTCTAGTATAAAAAATAGTTCAGTGTTTAACGGTGTATCTCGACGCCAGGTGCCCCCGAATCGGGTAGCCTTTTCACCTAAGATATATTATGAATCTAGTATACAAGCAAAACACAAAAACGAACAAGCTTTCGATATTGAAAAGATCCGTTACAGGTAATCAAGGCTATCTAGAGGAATCCAGTTGACACTTGTTCGTGTGACTACACCTCGTCGTGACCACCGGCCAATTAGCTGACTAATTCAGGGTTGGATTCCTGACGTCGATAAAGTAGACAACAACGATAAAGTAGACAACGTCGGCAACCTTAAAAAATATTAAAAACTAATTTTTCTCATTATTTTTTCTTTATTTTACGTTAGCCGGTCTGAAAAGTTGCAGTCTATATGTATAAGGTAATTGTCGTATTATCTTAGAGGCCAAATAAGTTTACATTTTGATAATGAATCATAAAAATTATTCGTTATGAAACGTCTCATACGCTGACCTAAACTTATTCTCATTCGTAATATTACAACAGTCTCCTTTAAAAGTGCCGTTGTATTTAGTACATGGTCAACCTGGATAGTAGACAAACTAAAAATTCCACACAACTAAAAACCAAAAACATCCTTGATAGTGACTCTGAATTTCTAATTCATTTCAATGAGAAATTTGAAAAAGGCTTTTATTTTGTAAACCCCTGAAACCATTAGAAACTTGATCTTACAATAAAAGTTTAAAACGCAGTAAGATGAATTCTTGTTCAAAACGTCATGGCCAAAATAAATGTTAATTAGTATATTTCAAGTGATAAATGTTTGTTTTATGGATGTATTTATTTTTCATTTTTATGGTATAACGACACCAGCGAATAATAGCTACAGTTTCAGTAGAAATTTTCCGTTTGGCTTCGGATAGTGTTCGAATAATAAAACACTACTATTGTTGGTTAAAAGAAAAGTATTTAAATAAAATAAATGGAATAAATATGAGAACCAAAAATTTTATTTTGCCACAACTGTTGGATTACAAATACTTTGATAATTTATAAATTACTCCTATTTAGTAATACCCACTGCCAACTGGGCGCAAACCGAGCAGAAATTGAAGGTAAAGCCATTATAACATTGGCTATTTTTCAGCGTCTAAATGAAGGGAGAAAAATAATATATATATACAAAATATCAATAAGCGTGAGTGCATACAGTATATCAGAAATTTTTGTACAAAAATTGAGCAAAAAAAGCCGACCAACGAACAATTCTAGCAGTTTATGGTATTATGAAACTGGCTTAAAAAAAGTACAATAAAAAAAGTAAACCGTGACTAGGTCAGGAACAACAAAACAGAAAGACAACACAACTTTTCAAATGTCATGTACACTTTATTGGTAAACAAACATTTTATGTACCAATAAAAATGTTAAAAATTGTTTGGTTATCAAATCATTTAAAAATATTCGTTTTACCTGTAATTTGTAAAAAAAGGTGGAGATTTCAAACAAAAAGTATTGCAACATAATTCTAAACTGCTACAATTGCTCGTTGGGTGGCTTTTTTTGCTCAATTTTTGTACAAAATTCCTTATATATTGTATGCAATAATGCCATTAGAATTATATTGCATATTTTTGTTTGACATTTCCCGCTTTTTTTATCAGATACAGTCAAAACGTATATTTTCCAAGTAATTTTTAACAATTTTATTGGTACCTACACAAAATGTTTGTTTACCAACAAAATGTACATGCCATTTGAAAAATTGTGTTATCCCTTTCATTTTAGTTGTTTCTGCCCTGGTCATCGTTCACTTTTTATATTGCACTTTTTTCAAGCCAGCGTCATAATACCGTAAACAACAACAATTAGCCGTAGACGAATTTTTTGGGCAAAATCCATATGTGACTGTATTCAAGTTGGTATAGCAATAATCCAATTTTACAATCTTGCCGCGTGAAGGCACCACGAGCGGCGATGAACATTAGTTCATATATTTTCCATCCGACCCATGCACGATTTAATCTAGCATTCATGTTCATCAAGCAATTCGTTCTCGTCCCAAATGTTACTAAATTGTTTTTCTATATAATGTTTTAACATTTAACTGCACATTTAAATTAGAAAACAACCTTTTATAGTTAAATCAAATCCACATTTTTTTACTTTGGCCAAATTCTAGTAGATGTCAGCAACATTGGATACAGTAACAACCATAAATCATTTGCACAGTCTAACGGAAATTTAGTTCAGTCAGTGATTTCGTCTGTGTAACTTATGCCAATTTTTTTATCTAAATTTCTATGGCTTGAGATATTTGGAAAACGTACATATAACACATGACACATTAAAACACCCAGTCATAACTTTTGTCTGGTCACCACCATGAATCGAACTCCATGACTCTCGAATAAAAGAGCAAGTGATCTATTTACCGTGCTATCGACGGTGACAATACGCTGGCAACAAACCATAGCTGATTTTTCATTAAAATTTGATAGCTAAATTAAAATTTAATAATTTCAACGATAATTTTATTCGGCTTCTGACAAATCTGCATAGCATTCAGAGAAATTTAGAAGAAATAAAATAAATAGAATTTTTGGATATTGTTTCAATCCGTTGGCTTTGGCTGGCTCTGTGTACACCTAGATAACACCGAAGTGAATGTAGCTATCACGTCGCGGAGGTGGCTACATCTTCTACTAGAAGTATCTTTCAGTACGAGAAGGAAAACGCCGAACTCCGTGAAGAATTAAGAGAAATAAAGAAATTTCTAATTAAATTGAAAGAAGAAATAACAATTTTACAGAAATAGTTTAAAGAACTCAAAAATGCAGTTGAAACAGGTGCATCACGTGGCACGATACCTAATCCTGCAAACGATGATAACATTAATCCATTCCATACGGATGAAGAGGAATTAGAAAGAGAAACAAATTTAGTGTTAAACCGGAATAAAAGACCAAGTAAGAAAAGGAAAGCCCAACACTCACCAGAATTGGCAGAAACTTTAAAATCAAATTCAAAAGATATTTCTAGAAACCAGTGAATCATCAAGAAACAACTAGATTTAAAACAACAATCAGCTAAACCAAAAGAGAAATCACCAATAAATGTCTTTGGAACATTAAACTTCTCCGCTATACAATCGATTATGAAATCGGTTACGGTAGCCAAGTACAAACTCGTATCTCTAAACAATGGAGTCTAGAAAATTAATGTTGCAGACTCTGAAACCTATAGAGCTTTGGCTACAAAACTTAATTCCATGGTTTACCTACAAGGATAAGAATGTTCATCTAATCAAAGTTATGGCTAGAGGACTTCACCCAACATGCGCAAAAGAGTATATTATTGAGGTTCTCAAGCAAAAGGGTTATCAAATAGAAAATAAGAAAACATGGTTGAGAAAGAAAAATTCAAAACAGAACAGGCAGTTCAAATCCAAAAAAAGAGGCCTTCCACTATTTATGTTCAATTTAATAACAAGTAAAAAGTGGAGGAGGAATTTATGCAAGTAGTCACCTTGAAATTAAATAGAAATAACAACAAAGAATGTAGTGTATCGTCAATATCAAATAGGTCAAGGCAAATAGTAAAATCTCTTGCTGAAAAAGGTTTACGTAAACTCCTCTAAGTATTAAGACATTATTCACATTTAAAAACATTCCAAATCAGTGGGAAGATACAGAAGTAATCATGATACCGAAACCGAACAAATCACTAAATGACAAAAATTTGTATATGACAATTTCCTCACTTCTAATAATTTCAAAAATATTCGAGAAACTACTAAAGAGACTCAACAATATTCAACACGTATATCGAATTGCAAACATAATTGAAGATGTACCTGAAAATAAGAAAGTAAGTTCGAGTACTTCTTGAATGGTAGAGCAGGCTTTTGAGTGAGTATGGCATAAAGACTTTGAAATATAAATTACAAAGAGACTTACCAAATCAGTTGACACTTTCGTGTTAAATTATATGGTGAATACTCAGAAATAAAGAAAATATCAGCAGGAGTACCAGAAGGTAGCGTTCTCATAAGGAAGAGGATCTGCAGCCAACATAAAGTGATATTTCCGGTAAGACACCCTTAGTAAAGGACTATTGAACACAGTGGGAAAGCCTTCTTTCAAAGAATGGTTGTGTAAAACGAATATGAGAGTGCTCGTAAAAGTGGTGCCAAAGTGGAGGCCATCTCGGAATTTTTACAACAATCACAAAAACGCGTCTATGATTTTATTGGTCCGAATGTAAATAGTCGGTAATGGTGAGGTGTCAAAAATGTGAGCAATGTGCAGCAGCGAAAGCACCTGGAAGAAAACTCGAGGATCAATGCAACAATACAACGTCGACATACCATTGGAGAGAATTTTCATGGACGTGGCGGGCCTATTCCATATTACGGAAAGCGGTAATTGGTATGGATTAGTAATAATCGTCTATTTCAGCAAATAGCCGGAGGTATATCCTATACCCAATTAGGGAACAACAAGGATGAAGTTCCGAACAGCAGTATACTACCGAAGTTATTGATTTGAGTGGCATAAATTCCGCGTTGATTGGTTACTTAATCAAAGGTTTGAATGGCATTTACAATTTAGTGCCATCTAGGTTTAAGTAGTAGCATTACAAGCAGTTTTATAACAGTTTAGTGACATTGCAGATTATAGCCGACTAGTTGTGATTCTTCGCAATCTGGAATATTCAGCGCAACGAACACGGTGAGGGAGTCATTCTGCAAATTCGGTACGCTAAACTCTCGCTAAAGCGAGAATGAACAGTGCGACTAATTTATTAGTGTTGTTGTAAGTGAAATAAATTGTGTGATCATTGAAAATTATTTGTTGAGTGTTAAGGAGTTTTTGAGATTATTCTGAGATTATTTTCAGTATTTTGAGGAATATTCCGGAAGCAGTGTAAATTACGAGAATTTTTGTTGTAAACCGCCAAATTTATAACGGTATTTACAATCCAGTGATACGAACCGAACTTGACAGCGTGACCATATCGAAGACACAAAAATATCTGTTTTGGACAAAAATACTTACTTTCTCTTCCTGTTTCACGTTTTTCTTTTATTTTTTTTTATTTTGTATCTCCAGTTTTATGTGTCAGGTTGGCGGATAAATGCTTGCAAATTTTTTGTTATTTTAATTCCTCAATGTATAAAGTTTTTAACTATTAAAGTAAATTTTTATAAATTATAGTGTAAAATAAGTGATCATCATCAAAATTGGGCTAGAAAGGTATTAAAAATCTATTTTACAATGGCGTTAAGTTGCTCAATATGCTGTAAAGTAAATATTATAAATTTTTTTTTTTTAAAAACAAATAATAAAAAATCTTTAATTTCGAAAGAAAACTATTAATTAGTTCCATGAGAGAAGTACTAGGGAATTCGGATAAATTTTGTACGTAGAAAATATTAAAAATTAGTATGGAAGTCTATGGAAGGAAGCGAAGTTTCCAGAAAAATTTCACCACTCCAATTTGATGTTTTCTCTTTTTAGTCGAGATTCATGCCGACACCGGAATTTTTGTGGCACTTCTCTTCAGCAAGTATTAGGGATTTCCGTGTACTTTATAGTACAGTTAGTGTCTATAATATTTTGCAAAGCCCTTGCCCAAACTCGTTTAACTTATTTTGTTTAGTGTTTTATAGCATAGCTCAAAATATTTAAAATTTCGCAAGTTAATTAAAATTAAAAACTATGTGCGACTCATCAGATATGTAATTGCTGTTATTTTATTCAAAAACATTTTTTTTTTTTGTTATATTCACATGTACAAACGCAAACATGGCCGAGCATTTTATTTTATTTCCGGGTCATATCAGTTTATCATGAACATTTAAATTTTTCTGACTATAAATTCTTTAAAACTGTTTATAGTTTCAAGTTGTATAATTATCACAAAAAATATTGTTTAAAAAATTATGTCTCAAATCTCTAAATTACGCTGATGAACACGGCGGCGCAAACTTCTGTGTACAGCACGATGCTCTACTTATAGTATTTATATGGATTATTTAATTGGACACAATGATAAATGTAGGCAGGTCAAATCAAAAGTTCATTTCTATTATATAAACCGGGCTTTGATAAGGAATCTGTTTTTGGATTAATATTTGGTTTTGGTGTTTTGTTGTTTCAAGAATTAGCTACAAATGTTTTATATTTAGTGTTGATGGTCACGTTTAAAATTATAAAGTAAACGGTATGCCTCTGCCATTGCAACTGCGCATGTTAGAACAATAATAGAAATGTCGTAATTTATTGGTTAAATGCTTTAATTCGGCATAAAAGAGCATACAGATTTTACTAAGAATTCTTCAACCTGGTCTATAAGAATTCATAATGGTGAACCACTTTTAATCAACACATTTGATATTAACGGCATTTATTTCGATGGTCGGTTAAACGATGCTTAGGTATATATAATTCTGAACGCGGACAAACAACGGCTATTTTTCGGATTGCCTTATTTATTTTTTAGACAAGTTTCAATATAAACTTTTTTTGAACAGTCAATACGTTGGATATGCACCTGGTAAAAGGGACCCCATACGATGTCAGCATATTCCAGTTGTGGTCTGAAGTATGCACAACATATAATTTTTAATGTTTGAAAGTCGTGTGCATATCTCGTTCACCACAAAGTAACCCCTGTCTTTATATTCGATAACTTTTTGTAAACGTATGCCATTCGATAATGTGGATAACAGGGCTGTGTAACAGGGTTTACTTTCCCGAAGAAAAGTTTGGGCTCACACCAAGTTGCTAGATTGTTAACATCTTCTTGCAGTTGATTAGTATCGTTAAAGTTTTCCACTGTTCTGTAAATTTTAAGATCATCTGCAAACATCAAGATCTTTGAATGCTATGTTTTACTTCGGTTGTATCTATATTTATGGTACCCCTGCAGTAGCTCGAATTAACTTTGATCTTTTATTTTCCAGCTCAATTCATTGCTTAAATACTGTAGACATTAATGAAACTTGAAATCTATACGACATAAATGAAAATTTTCCTTCTAAATTTTTATTAGGATTTGCATTTTAACATGAATTTTTCTAGAACTTTTGGAATTTGACCATGCTCAACGGAACTAGGCTATTCCTTATCCAATAATTATAAAATTCGGTATGCAGGATTGGATTTGGATTTTTTACTTGAATTTTGAACGAAGTTCCGGAATTCAACTATGCTGAATGTAACTAGACCATTTATTAACAAATTATGTTCAAATTTGGTATGTACATCTGGATTGAAACTTTAATGTGAATTTAATATGAAGTTCTGGAACTAGACCAGTCTAAAGGGAACTTGACCATTTCTCAGCCAATCATAGTCAAATTTAGATTGTAGAGCTGGATTGGGGTTCTTAGATCCATTTTGGATGAAGTTTTGAATTTCTATCGTTCTAGATTAAAATACGAACAGGAACTTTGGCATTGCTTAATGGAACTAGCACATTTCTAGGTTGGGTTTATGTACAAGAATCGTATCAACTAATTACTAAAACACCACAGCAAATAATTTAGACCTTTATTTATTAATTCACTTAATTAATACACCATTTACAATTTTTAATTACACCACTATTTTCACTTTACATCACTTATTATTTTCCCGCTACTCACTTCCGCTTTTAATCTCAATTTTAATGATCATTGTGTTCGTGGCACTCGTTTTTATATACCGATCGAACATTCTAGTCTCCCTGGATTTATACAGAAGTAATATTCTCGACTGTTCTGTTCTAGACTACTATAACCTACTATACCACAAAACTGTCACAAAACAACCTCTAATGCTATTACTTAAACCTAGATGTCACTAATCTCACAAGAACGTAAACAACTTTTCAAACATAATATTCGGTTTTATATATAACACAATTTATAAATTATCAAATGATTTATAGTTGTAGCAAAATAAAAGTTTTGGTTCTCACCCTAATTGTTTTACTTAAATGCATCTCACATCTTTAAATTAAATTATTTAAGGTGATAAACTGACAAATTCATTCAAAAAATGTCATAAATAAACCACAAATATTTGAGCAAAATTATTGCTTATATTTCAGTTTATTTTTGTTATTATGTTTGTTACGACTAAGATTATTTGCTCATAAGCTGGAAATATTTCAACTAAACCGAGATAAAATTGGGCGGGACCTGTTTATCATTATATTTGATTGGCTAAAGAGTTGGATAAAAAATAATCCCGCTCCGTGAAAGCCCCATGACTCGCATGACAGCCGTAGACAAATTTTTTGAGCAAATTGATGTGTAGGCAGGTCAAATCAAAAGTTCATTTCTATACTATACTATATTCAAAATGGTAAAAAAATAATCCACCTTTTTTTATCTCGTTTCGTGAAGACTGCATGAAGGCGCCTTCAACAACGAAATAACAGAAAATATTAAAAACAAAAATAGCTTGTTTTATTCGAAAAATAAAAGGGTAAGGGCGTATTTTTTTAAGCAAAATATTTTGACGTGTTTTTTACACATTGCATACACATTTTATATGTGTTTAAATAATAAACACAATTTAGAATGCATTATTTTATAATAATATTATGAATTAATACTTAAAAACAGCTTTTTATTAAATTTTAAAATATTTTAAAATATTTTTCTTTTAGTTTATAATTTCTTTATTAATATGACATACTTACTTTAACATACTAAAAAATCAAAACAATCTTTTAGTGCTGCGTATAATCGGTGCACCTGGAATACTACTAGTAGTATTCTAGGTGCACTGGGGTGGGATTTTGTAACCACGTTTTTCGATACTTATCGAAAATTGTGTCTTATTTTTCTAGAACAAATTTGCGTATTGTTTCGCTTTTCAATTATTCTTTTCTATTGCGAACGCAGCCTAGTAGAACAATTTTGTTGCATGTTTCTATTTCGTTTTCGATAAAGTATCACTTTAGGCTGTTCTCCAAACGGATACTTATTTCAGACTTATTGACTTATTTGACGCCATCTTGAATAAGTAAGTAAACCCATTCCAATAGACCATCTTCCTCAAACGTCAAAATAACATTATGACAGTTGAACGTGTATGGCAAACCATTAAAATAAAATTCTATTTTTTTATTTTATTCATAAATTCTCACAATGCTATTAAAATTTAACAGTACAATTGTTTGTGGTTATGTGTTATGTTTTAAACATTAAACTTTAATAGTTGTGTCATAAACTTTAAAAATTACAAATAAATTTTAGTTTGTTCTGGTTTGCCATACAGCTTCAGCTGTCAAATTTTTTTGAGGAAAATGGTCTATTGACTTGGCATACTTATTTTGACATCAACATGAAAACATTGATTGTTTTCATCGCAAAATTCTTCTAGGCATAATATTTTCGTTTACATTAATTTATATTAATTAATTAACAATTATTGTATATTTATGCAATTAAACGGATTGGCGACACTTTAAAAAAGAAAAACTTAGAAATAATGTTTAAATCTATACAAAAATGTTTATTTTCATCGAATGTAGATAGCGTTGGTTTCTACGTCTACAAGGGGGACGAGAATTGTCAAATCGATTGTTAAGACAGTTTTGATCCCCCTTGCTTCATAGCAAACTGCGATTCATGTTTTGTTCACCAGATGTCAGCTACTTTGTTGGAAATCGAGATTTTTAGGTATACGATTCGGCTGGATTTTTATATTTCAATTTTCGTTTAGACAGACAATCAAAGAAGTTCGAATGGGCCCCAGTTAATAGGAAAATATGTATATATTTTATTTAAATATATATTTTATGTCTGTCTAATCAGTATGTATTAATTGTTTCGTAAAGCTAGAATATATTAATACCATATATGTATTAAATAACTTATATATAGGACGTTCGTGTTCTTTTTTCCTCATAGCTTATCGCATTTACCGTAATTAGATTTTTTGTCACGGTGTCGCTTTTGTCGTTTTTTCGAATTTTTTTCGAAAAATTGCCGTTGCTTGTTTACTTTTTTGTTTAGACAACTAAAGGATGAAACAGACCAAGCAGCGAGCAGCTAATCCAAATATTACCTTATTCGCTTATGTAACGATACAAAATTATAATTTGAGTATAAATATAGGTATTTCCAATAAAATGAATCAAATATTTTCTAATTTTAATAGAAAAATTTAGGTTTAAAGAAATTTTATTGAATGAAGTTGCATCTATCGCGGCATCAATAGGTTCCACACCCAGCAGCATAAATTTATTGCACTTGGCTGCTACTCATAACCTCGATAATTTTGACATAATTCTATTTACAACTAAAACAAAACAATCTGCTGCGCTGCTTGGTGTACATGTCCATATGCAGCCGTTAGTGTGGATTGCTTGGAATATGTTGCACTGCTCTTGGTGTGTTTCATCCTTAAACTAAACAGTTGAAACAGTTAAATTTAGTTTTACTTTTTCACCAGCTGTGTTAATTTTCGAGATTTTTTTAACGAGTTTACTAAAACAGCTAACTTCACTCTTGTCTTATAGAAAGTGCCGTAAAAAGTATGAAACTCCCAGTATTTTTTACTGAAACAAACTGTTTCACTCTTATCAATTTTAAAAACTTGCAAGCCCAAAAAAAAATTTCTTGACATTAAAGACAATCGGCTTTTATACAATGCAATTGTTGTTGTAATCTTTTGAAAGCAACACAGCTATTACTTCGGGATTTTTTTCCTCATCATTTGTTTAACGATAACTATAAAAACGAAAATTAAGATTAAACAAAAAACTGGCGAAAATCTGAATTTTCGTAGAAAAACTGAAAAGCTTTTGTCCTATTAGAAAAACTAAGATTTTCAGATAAATCTGGCAATCTGGCAACACTGGCATATCAGGGGTGACATGTTCTACCATCACATTTTCGATACTTTATCGAAGTTTATTTCTCATTTTCCTAAACTAAAATGAACAACTGTTTCATTTATGAATTATTTCTTTTCTATTGCTATCACAAGCACAACCTACTAGTACAAATGCGAACAAATTGTCTTTCTCTAATTGCGTTCAAGTATTATTATTTATTCATTTATTTATGAGCTGGCGAAACCACCAAATTGCTCTTAAATATTATACAAGATGATATTTCATCCAAATTATTTTTCTCTATTAATTCAATATATTTTTTTTTCAAAATTTTCCATTTATTACGACTCACGATTCGCATTCTAGCACCCAAACGACGAACTTATCGATTCAAGTTCTAGAACACGAATCTACTACTATCGCGTTCAAGTATCGAAAACAAATTATTTCTTGATAGAAATGGAGTAGAATATCACAATTTTTCAATCTAGTAACCTGGTAAATGATATAAAATGTGAAATAGTGTCACATTTTATTCTAAAGAAGCGAGACATAATATACGATAAATAATCGAAAATGTGATGGTAGAACATGTCAGCATAGATATATTATGAGGTTTTTAGAATTGCAAATACTCACACATATTTTGTATGAAAACTTATGCGTGGATTCCACAGTGAAACAATTTTATTCAGTTCAAAATGCTGGGAAACCGAAAAGAGAGTATACATATTAAAATTACGTTAGAGTGATAAAGACAAACAAATGTTGCCATAAAAAGTATTGAGTTTCATACTTTTTACGGCGACATTTTCCCTGCTTACTGCCAGTAAATTTTACTAACAATTTGTGATTCTTTCCAACAAGTAAACGATTTATATTTTTATCTCGTGTTACTGAAAAAAATTGTTTCACTATGGAATTCAAGCTTTATAAGTAGTAATACTTTCAAAATTGTCACATTATTTTTAGTGAGATTTCGGAAAAGTCACTCCATACGAATCGCAATCTAGTACTTCCAAATATTGTCACAAAATTGCAGTAGTATTTTTAGAACAATGCCACAAAAATTTGTCATTTGTCACTTGATAATCTAGGGCCGAAGTATGAATAAAAGTAAAAAAGTATGAATTATTTTAATATTAACCCTTTATACTCGTATCTCAACCTGGAAGTGACAATATAAATTTACTTACTCTAAAGGTGGAGGTCGTATATCAGTCTGTAGATTAAAAAAAGTACAACACTGTCAAAGATTACAAAAATTAAAACATTTTATAATAGTAATAAATGAAATAAATATAATACGTTCAACCACGCAAATTATTCTAATTCATTTAGCTAAAAATAATAAAAGTTGACACCCAACAACCTTGAAAATAAATCGAGTGCAAAAAGTTAATAATAATAATAATAATAATAATAATATATAATTAATAATAAATAATTTTTGAAAACACGATTTAAATCACTAAAATGGTCTTATCCTGTGAATTGTGTTATCATGGCATTATAAAAAAAATACACATAAGTCCCGCCTAGCGCATAGTAGAATAATGACGCTAACAGCGGCATCTATTGAACTACGTCTATTATAAGATTACTAACCCATCTATTGACCAACATTTTGCACTACATATAACTTAGCAACAAACATACAAATTATTCGTTTTACAAAATAAAAAAATTCGTCATTCCGATATAAAAATTCCAGGCCCAAGTTCAACAGAAATACTCCATACATCGTGATTTCGCAGAAATTTTGTAAAACGAGTACGTACGTAACGTGACAAATCGCTTTTACCAAAGAACAATTTTCCCTATTAGATAACACATCGTGTAGCACTTACGTACGTATACCAAAATAAACCTCAAAATATGACAGCTGTTCTTGGGCGTACATTATTACACGCCTACTTAAGAGTACGACACGTGTAAATTTTATAAATAAAATTTGCCAAATCATCCATACACGGAAAACCGTTCGTTTAATAGATTTTCCAGAAAATCTAGTATAAAAATAAAATCCGCTAAATTTGTTTCAATTAATATTTTTTTTATTGAAAGGCTTAGTGAGATTTGATAATTCAATTGATTTCTTTTAAATAAAATGCAACTTTGGAATGAATCCAGCAAATTATGAACTTACTGGTATTATGAATTTAAATGGTGTTGCATGGTGGAACAGACGAATAATTTAATCAACTTCTTCAATGGTTGGTCCAGAGCCGCCACCGGCTCCTGGAGCTGCACCACCAGCACCGCCTGGACGGGTGAATCCAGGGGCACCACCTGGTGGAGCTCCGGCTCCCTGGTAGAGCTTAGTAATGATTGGATTACAAACAGATTCGAGCTCCTTTTGTCTATGTTCATATTCCTCCTTCTCTCCCAATTGATTGGCATCGAGCCACTTGATTGTCTCATTACATTTATCCATAATAACTTGTTTATCTGATTCAGGGATTTTATCCTTGATATTTTCATCTTCCATTGTAGCCTTCATGTTGAAGCAGTACGATTCAAGCGCATTCTTTGCCGAAATATTCTCGCGTTGCTTTTCATCCTCACTACGGTATTTCTCAGCTTCGTTGACCATACGTTCAATGTCTTCCTTGCTGAGACGGCCTTTGTCGTTGGTGATGGTAATCTTATTTTCTTTGTTGGTAGATTTCTCCAAAGCGGTTACATTCAAGATACCGTTAGCATCAATATCAAATGTAACTTCGATTTGGGGTACTCCGCGTGGTGCTGGTGGAATTCCAGAAAGTTCGAATTTGCCAAGTAAATTATTATCTTTGGTCATGGCACGTTCTCCTTCATACACTTGGATCAATACGCCAGGCTGATTATCAGAGTACGTGGTAAAGGTTTGAGTTTGTTTTGTTGGAATGGTGGTGTTACGTTTAATGAGGACGCTCATTACTCCGCCGGCGGTTTCAATACCCAATGACAATGGTGTAACATCGAGCAAGAGTAAATCTTGAACTTGTTCGGATTTGTCACCATGTAAAATTGCAGCTTGAACGGCGGCACCATAAGCGACAGCCTCATCAGGATTAATAGATTTGTTCAATTCCTTTCCATTGAAAAAGTCTTGTAAGAGGCGTTGAACTTTTGGGATACGTGTTGACCCTCCTACTAAAACAATATCGTGAATACCAGCTTTGTCCATTTTAGCATCACGAAGTGCCTTCTCAACTGGTTCCATGGTCGAGCGGAACAAATCGGCATTGAGTTCTTCGAAACGAGCGCGTGTGATTGACGTATAGAAATCGATACCTTCATAGAGCGAATCGATTTCAATGCTGGCTTGCGTGGACGATGATAAAGTTCTCTTTGCGCGCTCACAAGCTGTACGTAAACGTCTCAATGCGCGTTTATTTGAAGTTAAATCTTTTCCATGTTTACGTTTGAATTCTTGAACAAAGTGATTTACAAGACGATTATCGAAATCTTCACCACCCAAATGAGTGTCTCCCGCAGTCGATTTTACTTCGAAAATACCATCATCGATCGACAAAATGGATACATCAAAAGTACCACCACCCAAATCAAAGATGAGGACGTTACGTTCTCCTGATGCTTGTTTGTCTAAACCATAAGCAATGGCCGCGGCTGTTGGTTCGTTGATAATACGTAAAACATTTAATCCAGCAATGGTTCCAGCATCTTTTGTGGCCTGTCTTTGGGAATCGTTGAAATAGGCGGGTACTGTGATTACGGCGTTAGTCACAGTTTTTCCTAAATATGCTTCAGCGGTTTCCTTCATTTTGGTCAAGACCATTGAGCTAACTTCTTCTGGGAAGAAATTTTTCTTTTCATCTTTGTAGATTACTTGAATCTTTGGCTTCCCATCGATAGCAATAACCTCAAATGGCCAATGTTTCATGTCAGCTTGAACAACTGGATCCTCAATTTTACGACCAATCAATCGTTTTGCATCTGTAAACAAATTTAACATTAGTTTGCTAGACAAAACAAGTATTTTTATTAAAGTTACTCACCAAAAATTGTATTGGTAGGATTCATGGCGACTTGATTTTTAGCGGCATCTCCAATCAAACGTTCAGTTTCAGTGAATGCGACATACGACGGTGTAGTACGGTTACCTTGATCATTGGCAATAATTTCAACTTTGCCATGTTGGAATACTCCAACACATGAGTAGGTTGTACCTAAATCAATACCAACTGCTGGTGCTTTTGCCATTTCTAAAAATAAATAAATTATGTAAGTATCGAAAAGTTCAGTAACACTTGTATCATAAAAAAACGGTCAACATGCGGGTTATGCTTTGATAAAATCAAAATGATTCATTCGTAATAAAAAAAAAAAAAACATGAACCAAATTTACGTAATGTTGTGGGGCATTAAATGCCAAATATAAAAATTTCAGAGCAGTGAAAGTAAAATTCCAGGATATCATATAGAATATCATTTTCGCTTTTATAAAAACGAAGAATATTTGCTTAATTAAAAAAATTTGCACTCATTTTTATATGGCTTACAAAATGTCCGCCATTAATCAAATTTATCACATGGTCAGGAATTAACCCCAAATCTAAAATGAGCGTCTGGAACGTTCTTAAAACTCAAAAATCCTTACAAGAATTTTTAATTAATTTACAATTATTCTTAATTTATACACAATGATGAATCACATAACTAGAATTACAAATTTATCACATAAAATGAATAATGCAGATTACGTCATGCATCGTTCTCTAGACAAAGCGTTGCATCAACACCATACGGATTTCCCCAAAAGATCACCCAGCCTTATTAGACCCATTTTTATATGCTGGCGTAATTAAAATCATGAAATAATACTTTTTACTTACTTGTATTTTTGTCGTTTTATTATATTAAAATATTAATCACTTGGAATAAAAATTATTTAGAAATAAATAACTTTTGACTTTGCACACAAGTACACGCTCTCTTTTTATAACAGCAAAGAACTAAATACAATGGTTTTGCAAAATGCACATCAATTTATACGTTCGGTTTGAAATATCTAGAATTTTCTGTGTTCCGAAGGTTGGCACACGAAAAAAAAGCCGAGCGATACAATATTTTTTGTTTACCACAAACCACACTGTAGTACGCGAGTAGATCAATATTTTCGATATCGAAATATGGGCGCATGGAATATTTAATTATCAATAAAACTATCATTAATTATGTACTATTAATTAATAATACGTTTCGCATTTTGATTAATTTATCTACTAAAATAAATTTGGGTAATCTCGATTCGCGATAAAAATAATTTTCTGTTTGTGTATTCGTGTGTCTCGCGGTGAGTTCTTATCTTTTTTGTGATACCGCGCTGATGTGTAATTTACTAATTAACCGACTATTTAATCTCTACGTTATAAAAATTAAAGTTCCTGGAGTATTTAAAATTTAAATACATAACTTTCTTTGTTAAACAAAATTAGTCGACTTTTTTATTTTTACAAAAAATAAAATAATAAGCGTTTTCCCGCCATTTATGATAGCGTAACGCATTATTTTGCTGGTTGCATGCATATGAAAATTTGCATCTGTAAAATTCCATTCCTATTTACTTTTTGAGCAGATGTCTTTTGTGTACCCAAAATCCGAAAAATATTAATAATGTAACATATTGAAGGGTGGTATTATAATATTTACTTCTAACTTTACGTTTTACAGAGGGAAGAAAAGATATAATAAAGGTACCCAAAGTAGTATATTTACTTTCTATTTATCAATTCAAATCGGATTTCTACGATCAACATTCATTTCATTCCCATCCCATCGACTAGTTGCGTTCTTACCTCTCAGATCGCTGGCAATCCGTTAGGATTCTGGATTCATTCTCAAAAATATTTTGGGCGCCATCCGGCGTGTCTCAGGGTAGTCATATCGTACAACTATGTTATTTTCATTATTTATTAACGACGTTGTAAAATTTTTTAAGTTTGTCAACTGTCTCCTTTTCGCGAATGATACGAAGATTTTCGCCCGGGTCTCTAGCGTGTTAGACTGCAAAATGTTACAAGATGACTTAAACCGCTTTTGCAGTTGGTCAATTAACAACATACTCCCTTTAAACGTAAGTAAATGTTATTTCTTTCTTCCGTATCCGCTCGCATGTTTTTTATCAATATAAACTGCACAACGAAACCATTGAGTGGGTTGAGTTCATTTCAGATATTGGCATGATCTTTGAATCTGATGCTACATTTACCAGGCATGTTAACGCCATTATTTCGAAGTCGTACATTATGCTTGGTTTCATTAAACGAAACTGCAAGGACTTTAGTGACCCGTAGGCTGACGTGAAAAAAATATGACGAAGGCGTTTATGTTGTTGTAATTTACATGTAAAAAATGTTTGGTGTAAAATCTTTTTCGGCTGTGCCAAGACCATCCATTTTACACTACTACCTTTGACATTATTATACGTGTGCTTTGTTCGGTCTATTTTGGAGCATGCATCTCCTGTTTGGCCACCCTTCTACCACTGTCATTCTTATGTGACCGGACTAGGAACAAAAACTTTAAAACAACTGCTCTACGAACTAAACGCTGGTCAACATATATGAGAGGCACATGCTCGATCAGCTCCCAAGCAAGCAATATGCTAGCGCAAAACCTGAATCAACTTTACCAAGCAAATTTGAATTTGAATTAATTTTTTATAAGTTTTTTGTTTATTATTGCGATTGTACAGTAGAACGATATAAAAGTTTGCTGGATATAGTTTACTTTGTATAGTAACGATATAAAAGTTTACTGTGCAATCGGAAAAAATATAAAAAAAACTTATATTCAAAAAAAGTATATTCAAATGTTGCTTGCTTGCTAGTTGATCGAGCATAAGCTATTAGATAAGTTATGTGTATGCGATTTATTCAATTAACTACAATGCGAAAATTAATAAAAAAATTCTCCCCATTTTGGGGCTAATTTTGCTTATTGGTTTTTTTGTTGAACGCGCACAAATAATAAAAACTTTTTACTTTAAACTTTTTAGGTGGAATCTGTTTTCATTTAACAGTATTTATAATCTTTTATTCCTTATTTTAACATTGTTTAAGAGTACTGTCCTTGATCGCTATATTTGAGCTTGTGTTCATATGAATCCAATTTCCAATTGTAATAATTCCGTTTTCATGGTTACCAGATCTGGTAATCCCAGTCACTTTCGCCAATAATCATTTCTAAGGTTTTCAGATTTGTTTATTAGAACAGACTAATTGGCATGAACTTTGAGTCTCAGTAAACAGACCTAAAGAAAGGAACTAATTGCGACGCCTATCAAAGCTGTAGTAAACACTTTTAAAAATTGAAGGGTTTTCGATCTGTAAATGAAATTCACTTTATTATACCGGTACTTTCTCAAAATATACATAATTCAATTTCTGAGTTAACGCAAATTAACATTATCTTAACTTTTATTAAATATGTATAAGGATTATGAAATTCGCGAATGTTATACGTCTTCCACAGGCCCGCCGTTAAATTATGGTCCAAAAAATCCTTTACTAGACGAATAAAGAATATGTATTTTAAATTTCAAATTTGAGCAACTAATTCGATATTTAATTCAGCGCGTCGAGTATTCAGCACATTATACGTCAAAAAGTTTCGAAATGTCAAATTTACAAGTAAACAGAAAACTTTTCGACAAAACACAAAACAAATATTTTTAAATTTTGTACCTAAATAATCCTCAATTTATAGTTGCAATGTCGATCCAAGACAAATTTGATCAGATTATTGAAGAAAATATACCGCTTCTTATAAAAAGCATCACTAAATTTAAGGTTAGTTGGCCCAGGTATTTTTTCATGGAAATTACGGATAATTTTAATGCGTTTTCTAGGAAAAAGATGATAATTTTAGAATTTGTAAGCAATTTATGGTGTCCAAAATTCGGCATCACAATTTTTTAACCGTAAACTCTCACGAAATTAAAAAACGGGTTAAAGGATTTCTTGAGCGATTGCGAGTCTCAAATTTTGGAAAGGTTGCTGAACGGTTTGAAGTAGTGTATGGAAGTTTTGTAAATAATCCGATATGCGTACAACACCATCAGGTGGATATTCAGTGGTGGATTTTAAAATTGTTGCTAGAGGTCTCGTATAATCCGATCGGGGAGCTCACTCGAAAGTTAATCCATAATCGGTCACAGTACGATGCATTGTTTAAGGACATAACTGAACCGAGTATAGGTGATACTATATATGACTTCTCCACGGAAACCACTTTAGTATCGGCCCGACGAAACAGTTATTATAGTTCAGATTTGAGTGTTAGTATCTCTCGTTTTACTAGTCAAGTACATTATATAATACTAATCGAATAAATTATATTCCAGGACTGGTCGGATTCGGATAGCGACGTCGCAGAGTACACAAATAGCTCGGTTAACAGTCAACCAGATCCTAAAGTGTCTCTGCTTAATAATGTAAATAGTAGCGATCACGAGAAATGGAAAATTGTTACATATTTAACACCCCCTAAAAAACTTCCTCACTATTTCGAATTTGATGGGTTCGCATCTTCAAAATGGATGGCACAGAATACACAGTATAATTGGTGGAGCGATCCAGAATACATTTGCCCATTTGATAGTACGTACATGAATGCGAATTTTTGTAACGTCTGGAATGAATTTTTGCTTAAAAACAGTTTAGACTTAATGCCACAAATAACATCGCAAGTTTCCGAATATTGTGCTTACCGCGAAATTCTTTGGATGTTTACGGCACCGGGAAATTATAAATTTTTTACAGTCCGTCATAGTTGCGTTATGACGAAGCCGAATGTTTCGATTCCAAGTATAACCGAGGTCGGGCTACGGCATTTTCAACAATCCTTTACCGAATATATGACGTACATGAATGAATTACGCTTATTTTGCCGGGACATATTTAAACAGGATACCGAGAAGCGGGCGGCACCTAAAACGTATATTGATTATGCATTTTGTCTGGAAGAACTATTGCAGCCTGTTTATAATTTACTGGTTGAAAAAGAGCGGTTGGTAACAAATCTAGAATCTCAAAAGTTTGAAATAAGAGCAAATCCATTTAGTCTCATTCGGCTGCATCAAGATCTACAGGAGACTTTCATACTCATAAGAAATCTATATAACATTCATACGTCAGCGGTGCTCGACTATACTAAATATCCAGCCCATATTTGTTCGACGTTTCTGCAAGCTAAATTATACTCGATGCTCCAAGAAACTCACACCAATCATAAAGAAGGAAATCTCCTATTCGTTATTTTCATTAAAATATTTCGCGTTTTTCTTACTACGACCGATAAATGGCTGATATACGGTAATTTAGAATACGGCGGTAAAGAATTTTTGATCGAGAGGGATATGGCCGCATCGAACACTTATCTTACCGAATACAAATCAAAACAATTTTCAAAATGTAAAGGACAACTATTTTATGTACCAACGTATATTTCGAATGAGATAGAAAACAATGATCTTATCAAAATGTTGCAATCGATCCTATTAAATACAGCACCAACGATAGATATGCTAAATAAATTAGATCGGATGGGCGAGCTGCGTGTAAATAATCTAAATCAAATGTTTATGCAGGATATGTACGAGCTGTTTAATGGGAGTGTACTGGAAGAGTTGGAACGGTATAATGTCGATAAAGAATCACCCGAGATTGAGTTTAATACGGCAAACGAGAAGACTACGGAACAGAATAAAAATGGATTTAACCGAACAAGTTTCGAGGCTCGTGTCAAATCGATCGGCGGGGATGAATTTTTATTGGCAGCGTTCACCAAAACACTAAATTCAATCGATGAAATGAGTAAATCGATCTCCTGCATTAAGGTTCAAAATGATTCTGTTAAGCTTTACAACCGGCTGAACAGAAGATTAACATTATTGACGCCACATACGCTTATTATCACGAAGGCGGTAAAAAGTATCCTTAAGAAAAAATTTCTTATAATAAGCCAATTCCTGACAAACATCTATAAAGAGGAATTGCAAATAGCTAAACATTTAAAAAATCTGCGCCAGGTGCTTCTAATGGAGGCTGGTGATTTAATGTATGAATTTTACAGTCGGCTGTTCGAGGAAATTGAAACGGGCACCAAATGGGCCAATCCGTATCGTTTAACCGTACAATTGTATGCCGCATTATGTTCACGTTTTCCGAATATTCTATTTAGTGTTCAAGTAACTGGTAATGCGGGGGATCGCACCGGTACCACACTAAACTCGATAAATCTGATACGGCTGAACTATAACGTACCTGACGATTTAGAGAGCATCATAAGCACCGATAATTTAAACCTGTACAATAAAATATTTAATTTAATACTTAAAATTAAATGGGCATTAACAATGATTGAGAATTTAAAGCATAGTAAAATCCGGATCCCTTATGCTAAACTCGAAATGAACGATATACTTTTTCGTCGCTTGTTTATGCTTAAAATGTGGTTAATGTACTCGATCCAAAGTGTCCATAATTACATTTATGGAGTGGTGATTGAGGTTTATAGTAAAAATTTGGATCAAAAAATTGAGAGCGCGACGAGTTTAACCGAAATTATCGATATACATAAGGCATTCATAACAAAAATATGTGATTTGTGCTTCTTATCGACCGCAATGAACCCCATTCTAACCGGCATACTGCAATTACTCGAATTGGTCTATGTGCTAAAATTAACGTGGGATTCACTCGAAACCGAGGGCGAGTACGTCGAGGCGAAAGCAATTGATGAGATTGAGCAAACGTACATCTGCTGCCATCAGTATCTAGTCGATGCGCTTAATAAAGCTGCATACAAAGATTCTAATATTCATTGTAAGATTGAGATCATTCTATCGATGCTATTTTATTAATAATATTTTTTATTTACAGTAACCACACTGGCTGATGCATTTTCTTGCAGTGTTCCTTATTAATTTTTGTTCGTTTAATTTCGCTTTTGTTACTAATAAAAATCATTTTATTTATAAAACCTATCGTGTTTAAAAATTATTGAGTGGGTGACATCTATCGCCAAATAGTTAAAATAATAAAATGCGTGTTATAGGTCGCGTGTCTTTGCTAGATAACGAAGCATATTTTTGATTTTTATTTCGATTTTATTATCAATAAAAATTAACAAGTTGATAAGATATAATTAGTATGCATTAACGGGTAATATAATTTAGATTAATTAAACAAACATATGCAATTGGTATTCCCTCATTCCTTATTTTTGATAGTACACCTTGCCTAAACTAGCAAAAGCTTTTAACATTGGCCTTGAAAGTAATCAAAGATTACACAACCACATTAATATCTAACGATTTTTATCATTTTAGATTAGTATGTGTTTCCTCAATCCGATCATTCATAATAATAACGATCACTTATTATAATTCAGTAGTTAAAAAGACTCATCGCAATACGTGGTGTCGCGAATTTTACTTGTTTCGATTTAACCGTATTGCGATTTAAAATTTCTTAAATTAAATCAAAACATTAAATTATGTCAGTTCCTATAACATCACGAATTTATCAAGCATTAATTGCGAAAGCAGATCCAAAAATTCCTGATAAGTTACGACCACTATGGAATCATCCAGCAGGTTAGAACTAATATCCCATTATCAATTGGTTATATAAGTAACGTCAAGGTCGTTAATTTATTTATTATTGTTGTGATAACATTTTAGGTCCGAAAACGGTATTTTTCTGGGCGCCAGGCTTTAAATGGGTGAGTTTAATAAAATGTGCCAATTTCTAAATTAAATCGCGGAATTTATTTTTTATCAACTCAAACTTGTGTGCTCTCTAATTATAAATTTATTCATATTTAAATGTACGACGTATGCGGTTGTAGATTTTTTTTTTATCAATTTAATTTTAGAAGACAGTAAATAAGAAGAAATATTTTTATATTATGTATAACGACGTAAAATGAGTATACAAAAGAGAATAGAGCAAAGGGTGCGATACCAGAAGTGATCGTTTTAATTTAGAGAATTTATTATGTATCAAATTATTTATATACTCGTACGTACTTATACCGACATTGACAAAATTTATTTTACCTTTACAAAATTTGTTAAGATGTCATTGATCCCAAATAGATATTTAAAGAAAAACTAAAATTATTTTCTCTGTTGCGTTTTGTTTCTTCAATTTTAAACCAAGTTTTTCAAGGGTGCGCTTTAATTGACTGACGTTAAAATTAGCGTTGTGATGGTTTATGTGCACATCATTGCCCCTCGTGGTATACTGATTATCACTCATACTACTCAAAATACTTATACTAGTTTAAATTTACTAAATGAGTTTGTTGTTGTCAATTACTCTTAATTCTGTCTCGTTTAAATTACATATTTATTCTAAATCTGGATCGTAAATTAAGTAAATTGTCGACAACTGCTTTGTTTAATTTGTAAGATTATATATATTTCCAAACTGGATTTTTCAACATATGGAAGCATCGTGATAATCACCTCTGAGGACCTCACTAACATATTCAATCTTTAGTAGCGACAGACGATGTGCACAAAGGCGGCGATGTAATCAATGGGAGCTTAAGGCCCACACTTACTGGGAATTGGTGCACAGTATCGTACAAAGCAGGAACTACTGCATTTATCCACTTATTCTGATGAAATGCGTCAGTAAAAAGCGTTGAAATAAATTCAAAAAAAGTTATTCAATAAATTGCTAAAAACTGAACAAATGTAAAAAAGCCTAACAATTTATGTAAACCTTTTCTCGCAAAAAGCAAACTGGTTAAGTGGTCAATGGTGTATTTCTGGAATATGGTTAATTTAATAGATTTTTAAAATTGATATTTTGAAAAATCCCTTTCTAAACAGTCCGGGTTTGAGTGTTGGCAATAAACCGTCCTTGGTATATTTTGTATAAGTTACATTTTCGTCTTATATGAACCAGATTCTAACCTAGTCCGTTGACAGGGGCTTAGTTCCAATATTAGCTTTGTGATCAATTTATTCAGTTTACAGAACTACATCGGAAACGCAGATATTCGGCTGGAGTTTAATATTAGCTGTTTTCCAGGACCCGCGCCATTCTTAAATCACAAAACAATAAAGCCCAAAAAATCACGGCAATTACAAAATTTAAGAGCCATTAAAAAGGAGAGGCAATTAGGATCCCTTACAGAATTTTCTATCACAGACGCATTAAAATAGCGCAGGATGGCTCCCGCTACAAGCAGAAAGTTTTTCCATTTGTGTTCCCGCAAGGATTAAAGCTATCATATTTGTGCTTATTGTTAATCTTAACATCATTCATTACTAAAATAGAGATTGAAAGGACATCTGCTACTGGATCATACTCTTGGCCATTGAATTCAATAAACATATGTTGTATATCTCTTGACTTAGACCATGGGATCCTTTTCGGTTTAACGCACATATATTTTACAGTTCTTCAGTATCATCAGGATTGTCACTGTCTTCATAGAGAATGGCCAACATTTCGTCATGCATTACTTATTTGCGAGCCATCTATAACCAAACACAGAATTTAATAGTGATAACCATCAAATAAAAACAAACGAAAAAAATCATTTCTATACAATGTACATGATGATATTGGTTATATTTGGTACATCATATTAAATTGAGGAAAATCAAATTTGAAAATGACTTTAACAACAATTTGTTTGTAGAATATACATTATTGGATATTTAAATGTAAAAAAACATTATTTGGTTTACCAGGATTTTTTTTACCAGGATTTTTTTTACTGTCACTGATTGATCTCATTTTTGTAGTTTGAGAGAATTTCTTCTAATAGAATGATGAAAAAGAGGTAGAAAAAGTGAAACAAACATGTAGGTTAGGTTTCAGTGGTTGACACTTAGGCCATTTTTGGCCCATTGTGATACCACAACAAACATGTAATAGAGGAGAAAATATGAATTTCGTGAATACTACGTGTCTTTGAAAAGTTTGTATATACTCATGTACAACAGGTCTAAAAGGGTTAAGAAAAACAAAAATACGCCTATAAGATACTATATTGAAAACAAAAGATCTACCGTTGTGTATGCATGAAAATAGATTAATGAACCATTTTCTGGCATTGTTTAAGAGGAACTTCTTTTTATTTATTCCTACCAACCAGGTACGTTAGTTTATTCTCAATTCCCATCTAAAAACATAGTGGCTGACATCTGCAACAACAAAGAATATAGCTGTATTTTGTTTTTAATATAGTATCTTTTAGGGGCACATTTGATTTGTTTTCCTCATTTTTTTAATGAAAAATTTATTTTTATGATAAACACGAATTAAATCGATTTAGCTGTCTTTAAAAAAATCTTGTAATTTGGGGTAAAAGGTTTTTGGTTTTCCCTAGAAATCGGATTTTATTTTTATATTAGTATTTATAGTTACCCCAGAGATACACTCTGCGTGACTGCAAAATTATCAAATCTCAAAAACGTTGTTTCATAACTTGCTGAATCGATAGTCTCGTTGAGTATAAATTGCATATGGTTGCAAAGGTGTAAATGGTTTCCCCTGCTGCAGTTATTCACATTGTTCACATTGTTTCGCATATTGTTTATTTAAATCTCTGGAAAACATTGGTAGAGGGTTTATCCAAATTTTACTCAAAGTTGAGTGTTAAAAACTACTCCATTTCGATCAGATTTAAGGATTTAACTTCGTAGTTTTTGGGACTAATTTTAAGCAAGCGGACGAAGTTTTCCCCGTAGCCATTTGTTTTTTAAATAAAAGAAAGTATTAATTGTCCAGTGGATTTAATGTCTGTAACGTAAAGTGTATGTAGGGTTAACCTAACATTATTGTAATAAAGAATGCATCCATCAGCCTTATGCTTAACCTCAACATCACCACACGTCGTTTTCATTACATGGTGTCAGAAGTAGTGCGAATAAATATTAAATAAAATAATTTTAATAATAATAAAAGAGGAAAATCAAAAAATAATATTTTCGAAAAATGTCGACGGAAACATCGTCATCAACAGCGTGCATGAGACCACCACCACCATTATAGTTCAATAGCATCGATATGTCGAATTCGTGGAAAAAATTTAAACAACAATTTGAATGGTTTTCGATTGCCACTCAGTTAAACAAAAAGGACAGCGAAATACAAGTTGTGTTTATGTCGAGTATAGGCTATGAAGCCGTCGAAATATTTAATAGCTTTAACTTGTCCAGCGAAGATGAGAAAAATGTAGCTAAAATCAGAGAACGATTCGAAAAATATTTTACACCTAAAAGTTCAATAACTTTCGAGCGCTATGTATTTAATAAATTACGTCAACTCGAAGGGGAAACGTTTGATGAATTCCTGACTAAAGTTGTAAGACAAGGACATAAAATGTGAATTTGGTACAATGGAAGATAGACTAGTTCGAGACAAAATAAAAATCGGAACTAAAAGTGAAGTAATTTGTGAAAAATTATTGACCGAAGATGATATTGATCTGGATCAAACCGTAACCATATATGTAGGGCAAGTGAAATAGTCTCGAGACAAATAAGTCACATGGAAACATCCAAAACATCAGTAAAAGTCAGGCAATAATTCAAAGAACACAAAAGCTGAGTTTTTCGATTGCAAGAGGTGTGGAACGAAACATATGCGTAGGAACTGTCCTGCATATTTTCAAAAATGCAATAAATGTACACGAAAAGGCCATTTTGAAAAAATGTGCAGATCTAGCAAACGGCATACAAGTGAACTAACACTTGGAGATTCAACGAATAGTGATAAAGAAGTGTATACAGAAACGGTACATGAAAACAATCATGACGATAACAAAAATTGGTATGAGGAGATCCAGATTGCGAAAACGAATGTCAAAGTTAAGCTTGACACGGGTGCGCAGTGTAACGTCCTGCCAATATATAATTATAGTAGACAAAATAAAAACCTTCAAATACAACGATCCAGTGCAAAACATCTGATAGTGTTCAACAATGAAAAATTAAGCGTGTTTGGTGAAATAAAAGCAAGATGTTTAGTTCGAAAATTAAATGCGGATATCAAATTTTTAGTAGTTAACGCAAACGTGTCGCCTATTTAGGGTAAACAAACTTGTGGAAGTTTAAAATTAGTGCTCAGAGTGCAGGAACTGAAGGTTCACGAGGAAATCTTCGACGGGTTGGGTGGGATGTATAAAAAATTACATCTACGATATCGATTTAGTGGAAAATCTTAAGTTCGAAATTCAACCGGTTCGCAAAGTACCTTTGGCTTACAGTATGGTGAAATTACGTGTTCTGGAGAAAACACACGAAGTCTCATCAGTTGTATCGCCTATGTTTATAGTGAAGAAAAATAACAAAATACGTGTCTGTATTGATCCGACAGACGATATTCTTATAAACGGTTACCATTCGTATTAGCGTCAGCGCCAGAAGTATTCCAGGATGTAATGAGTCAAATCCTACATGCCGAAACGTTGGAACAACTCGAAGCACTTACTTCAAAGGCAATCAAAAAGTTGTTAGTGTATTCAGTTCAAACAAAGTAAAGTTTTTGGGACACATTTTTAGTGCAGAAGGTTTATCAGTGGATCCAATAAAAACAAAACCGACCCAACAATTAAATAAACCAGGTAATATTACAGAATTACAACGATTGCTTGGAATGGCAACATATTTGTCAAAATTCGTCCTAGATTTGTTAGGTATAACGCAACCACTCAGAGATCTGCTAGTAAAAAATTCAGAATGGATATGGACGGATCAGCAAGATAACGCCTTCAACGATTTGAAAGAAGCATTTTCAACACCGCCTGTGTTAAAGTTTTTTGATACCAATCAAGATGTAACTATTCAGGTTGATGCCAGTTTTAAAAGTTTTGGAGCTGCATTGTTTCAAAAAGATCAGCCAATATTGTTTGCGTCCAAAGCCTTGACTAAGTTTCAGCAAAGATATCGACCTATCGAGTTGGAAGCAGCAGCAATTAGATGGGCCTGTACAAAATTCCATGAGTACGTATACGGAAAAAAACTCACCATACAAAGTGATCATACACCTTTAGAAATCATTTTCAAGAAATTATTGACGTCAGCTCCAGCCAGATTACAGAGAATACTTTTTGATGTAAAACAGTATTCACCAACGATAATTTGCAAAAAACGTACAACAATGGATATAGCCGATACACTAAGTAGGGATTGTAAAAAAGATAATGTCGAAAAAGAAGAGGAATTTCAAGTGCACTTAGTGCTAGATATGTCAAAGAATGCAAATGAAGAACTCGTTGAGTCAACAAAAAACGATCACGAACTGCAAGAAGTAATAAAAATTATTAAAGAAGGATGGCCAGACGATCCAAAAGAGTTGGATAATCTTGTGAAACCATATCATAATTTTAGAGATGAACTTGCTTATTACTATATGTGTAGTCTTTAAAGGTATGAAAATCATAGTGCCGATGTCACAAAGAAAAAAAATGCTGAAAGATGCAACAAGATGTCTTGGTAGAGCAAGACAAATGTTCTAGAGGCGGGGGATGTCTAAAGAGATTACAGCGAATGTGAATAACTGTGTAGTTTGTCAACAAAACTAAAATTCGAAACAAAAAGAACCACTAATTAATAAACAAATAACGGAGTATCCGTTTCAAATCGTTGCAACCGATTTATTTCACTTCCAAGGAAATGAATACCTATTACTGGTCGACAGTTATTCTGGATTTTTAGACTTCAAATTGATGAACAGGATAGGTTCAGATGAGGTTATTAAGGAGTTAAAATCGTGATTCGCTGTACATGGAACCCAATATTCGTCAGAAAACTTTCAAAGTTTTACGAAAGAATGGTTTATAATACAACAATTTTCTAGTCCAGATGGGACAGATGTGTATTTAGCTCTATTAAGATATAGGGAGTACATACAATCATCAAATCAGAGATTATTTAGTCAAATCACCAGATCGACTATACCAACTACAAAAGGATTACTAAAACCTGCCGTAGTAAATAATGTAGTCGATCGCCTTAAAAATCTTCGTAAAAAATAGAAAAGTTACGTAGACCAAAGTAGTAAGTCATCGGAGGAGATTCAACCGGGGGATGATCAGTAAGAATCCAATTAGGTCACAGAAATTGAGTGTCGGAAAAATCAAAAGTCTAGCAGATGCACCAAGGTCATACATCGTAGAAACTTCAGATGGTAGTGAGTTGAGAAGAAATTCAAAACATATCGCCAAATGCCGAGCTACAATTCAATCGCCAAGACACAATGCAACAGTAATAGTGAGACACAATCGTATCAATCGTTTCCTCAACTCAATGATGACAAAAATGGTTCGAATGACAAAGATAATGCCAACAGCAACAATATGATGAGTGAGGATACAAACAGCAACTATTTAACGTCCGATAATACAAATAACAATCCAGGGATAAAGACAACCAGATATGGACGCATCATAAAACAGATAAAAAAATTAAATTTATAAAAACTATAACTATAGTAACTATAGCAATGGAATTAATTGAAAAATAAGTAAAAAAAGGGATGTAACGTAAAGTGTATGTAGGGTTAACCTAGCATTATAATAAAGAACGCACCCATCAGTCTTATGCCTAACCTCAACATCAACAAATCCGGTGTTCCACACTTTGACTCTTTGGTCGTGATTCTTTCCTCGTTCCCTTCCCCTTCACCCACAAACTAATTTTTTGGCGGGGAAATTCTTGATTCTTTTTTCAGCAAAAGTTGTTTTTTGATTCAACTGATTCTCGCACAACAACAAAAATAAATTTTTCAATGACACCTTGTTTATTTGTCGTTTTTTGGTTAATTTTAGTTTAATTTGGTTTTGAGTGCAAAAAATATATTTTTTCAACCAAGGAAGCAGTTTTCGCAGCAAATAATAAACATTTTTTACAATACGAATAAATCAAAAAACATAATTTTACGCACATACATAAAAAAAGAAACGCGCAAAGAAATCAAATGTGAACGGCGATTGATTTTTTGAAATCATTGAATCACGACCAAAGAATCAAAGTGTGGCGATGCTCAATGTCGTTTTCATTACAATGTCCTTTGAAGGTCAATTAAGTTACAGTACCATACCTACACATTGCAAGCTCCTTGTCAACCTGTACACTGACATGGACTGTTTCCCCAACAGAGGGTCTTTGTTCTGTTTATTAACATTTCCGATCGTAATGATGACGAAAATTCGCTTTGCATCCAGCCTCTAGTGCGGTTCGAACCCAGTACCTGCCGCTCCAAGTGCCGAAGCTTTAACCAGTGTCCACTTATCCGATAAATGGTATTTGGATACTCGCATAAATATCCGCCTTCTATTCAAAAGTTTAAGTATCTAGAAACTTCACAGCTGTGTAGAATATTAACTAATTACTCGGTGTTGGTGGGCAACGCGGGACAACACTTCCGTATACGAATTCCCAGGTTCTTAATGGTGAATCAATTCGACGGTTCTACACCACAATCTCATTTATTCCACTGTCAGATATTCAAAGCTCCATTATCCACTTTAGCCGGAATATATGGTAAAGCCGGATGTGGTCGGACATGGAAGAACTGCATCGAAGATCTAAAATGTAACTAAACAATTTCATTATTTTCTTAAAGTTATTTGATTTAATTGAGAATAAATAAACGTAAATTATTTCTAGGTCAAGTTTTATTACTCTACATTAGCATGAAGACATTTTGGTATATTAATCAGTAATCTCACTCAATTTTTACACTAATTTACCTGAATAGTTTAGTGATTCTTGAAACGTGTAGTATGCAATCTCTTTATCGACGTGAAGACTGATGTTTCTCTAATAAGGCATACGTATAAACGGGAAATGTGTAGAATACATAATTAGTTTGCAAATTGCAATTAGTGTCATCCGTTTACGTCGTATTATACATATATTAACATATTTGATAATATGAATAAAATGAAACAAACAATGGGTTTGTTTGTTTGAGGTTCTTATTAATGCTACTGGTATAATATGTGTTTTGCCTACCTTTATTTATTAATAGACGATAATATAAAAAATTGTGATGTCAAGAGTCTGGCAGGCCATTGCTAATACTTTCCATTTTACATATTCGAGTTCAAAGCTCTGCCGCTCACTTTGGTGACAGGGGTAAACTGAATCATGTTTAACGTAATAGTTAAATCATCACAAATTTGGGGAAAGGGTATTGCAAGCTTTTTCAAGCAAATCTAATGAGTAATACAAGAAAAGTGATGAATCATACATAATATTGTAAACCAAAAAAGATATTGGATCGTACTCGTGGTTAGGTCACCGTTATAGATTAACAAATAATTTAAAATTAATCAAAAGGCATTAATTATTCTGCACAAGTCACATTAATCGTTGGCATACTGTATACCTACTAATAATAAATCGATTAAATATTTAATCAATGAAGATCTATTACGTATTGTGGCATAACGGAATACAAATTTTTATCAATGACCTTCAAAATATATGTATCTCATATTTGTGATCATATAAATAGAAGACAAAACTCCCTAAAATAGACTGAGTAATTGCAAAACAATGCGGGTCCGACCGCACAATCATTAATCAACTCTATAGCTAGTACACAACACCAAATTTATTTTTCACTTTCTATTTATCAATGTCGGATTACATAATACAGCACGAACCACTTATAAAAATATAATATTTGTTACAGAAAATATAAGATAACCAAATCAATATTATTATTAATACAAAATTTTATTTTATATTTCTTTTGCACATCAGGGTCTTGTATTTGCTGGCCTAAGTGATTTGGCAACACGACCACCCGAGACACTATCCATGGGACAATCAGCATCATTAGCCGCTACTGGTTTTATTTGGTCGCGTTACTCGCTGGTAATCATTCCAAAGAATTATTCACTGTTTGCGGTCAACATGTTTGTCGGTTTATCACAAGCCTTGCAATTGTATCGCGCATGGGATTATCAACGTAAACAGGCATCCCAACATTAAACGTGGCTGATTCTTATGGCGTGACTGAGCCGGGTCACGCACAAATTTTAAATAAAAATATATTTTTTTATACTTTACTATGCATTTAAAATGTGATAAAAAAGTAAAACCCAATACCTCTGTGTTTGTAAAATGTATAATGTGTAAATATCTTATGTTGTATTTGTAATAAAAAAAACATTTTTAACCAAATTTGCAGCATAAACGTTGAAGTTTCTTATAAAATAAATTTATTTAGGTTTAAACAAATAAAAAACAATCTATGAAACCGAATAGTTGTTTGTATTAGTTAATTGAGCACCTTACATGAACGTCTTTCATCAATATCTTTCATTCATTCAATGATGCAAACAAAAGTTTATTATACTCGTATAGTATGGAAAGTCAGAGGTTTGTAACTATTCTTTTACGTTTTATTCTTGTGCATAACATCATTTAACGCCATCTTTTGAACGACGCTTGCATAAATTGCTGACAGATATGCCAGTAATTTTCTTTTGAAGTCTGTTGAAATAGGACACATTTGTTTTCGATAGTGATAAAAGGCAAAATCTAGTGCATATTTGTGTTGAAAAAGAGATAGAGTCGAAAAGTGGATTGTGAAATGTCATGACTAGAGAAATAATAAAAACTGAATTTGCAATTAGTTGCGTTTTAGTTGTCGATGCAACTATTGGATTACCCAAACAGACATATCTATTCCAATTTAAATTGTGAAGAAATTCCAAAAAGGTTGTAAAGAATGCAAAGTATTTGGCTTTTTTTAAATATGTTGATGAAATAATTGATCCCAAGTTGTCCACAAGCGAAGAGTGTAAAATCCATCCAAACTTTATTCATTTATTTCCAAAAAGTTATGTTAAAAAGTAATCGGAGAAGTTTGTAAAATGGGGAGTAATTAAGCCAATCAGCGATCAAACGTCAGTAGTCAAGCACAAATAAGAATACGTAGATCATTCCGATAACAGAATAAAATGTTGTCATTTTTAATTTTTGGGTAGAAGTGTCCCTGAACTATTTGTGAAATCTTATCTGGACTCCCTATTGATGGTGTAGATATAATGGCAATGTTACAGATCTTTTGGCACTTTCTAGGGATTACTTCCGAAATTGCTATGCTTCATGTACAAGCACTAGTTCTACCCATACTGTGGTGGCCGGTAGTCAACTTAAAGTGTTCGATTGTGAAACTTAATGGCCTACAAAATATTGCCATGGAAACTATTATTTTCCTTCTTCCGCTGCAGACCGTTATTTTGATCTTTTACTTATCGCTTGAAATACAACGGGACTTGGATTGTATTGTGTCCACTCACAGAGCACCAGCAAATTCTCGACAAGTATAGCTCACTAATTCCAGAAATAAATATGGTTAATGGCAAATTATTTATTCGATTATGATCGATTGATTTATTCGGTAATTTATCCTTCGAGAGAGTTGTGGCGACGTCTCTTATAGAATTTAGGGATGAACTGTTCAAATCACTTATAGTTTTCTACTCAGACGGTTTGTGAAATAGCCACAGTACAGGCTTTGGTGCATAGTGCCTAAAGCTTGACTTTAGTACATCAGGGAGCCTGGGTACTCACTGGTCGGCTTTTCAAGCTGAGATCACAGCAGCTCTGATTCTTTGTGCTTACGAAGCGCTAACTTGTGATATGGGGAATCTCAACAGCGTCTTATGAACTGATTGCAAGGTGGTGCTTAATGCTTTGAGTAATCCCTTGTATGATTCTAATCTCATAAATCTTCTTTGTAGTTATAATAAAGCTACAGTCATGTGGTGCCAGTCCATACTCATACATTGAGGACAACGATATTGCAGATTATCTGGCAAAACCTGTTTCACGCTATGTTTTTATAGGGCCGGAGCCTGTCATTCCTTTATCATTTATTAGGTGTGCAAGTAGATACTCGGCTCTGAAGTTGCTTGCATTAATACATACTTGAGCGCATCCTAATCACCTGTCATTTTGGATATACATATGTAGCTTAGTCATTGTTATTTTTATGACATGAATTTCAGTCATTTACAAGAGATGGATGTCGATAAGCAACATTTACGCCATTGCATTCTATTCTGTTTTCAAATGAAAAAAATGCTGCTCATAAGCTATGGAATTGATTAATTCGACTTTGAGTAAACATTCTATGAGTCATTCAACAGTAAAAAAGTGATTTGCAAGATTTCGTGATGGCAATTTTAGTATTGAGCAGTAAAACAGATTGAAGACGAGAAACTTAAAGTTTTACTGGATAAAAATCAGTGTCAAACTCAAAAAGAGCTTGCAGAACAGTTGAGGAGGAACCCTGACCGAAGAAAACAGAAGAGTTGACATCTGCATGGATTTCCTTTCTCGGTACAAAAAAAAAGAATTTTTTGCATAACATCATTAACCGTAAACCATGGGTTGATGCAAGCCAGCTGCCATCAACATCAGTCACAAAAATGAGTATGCATGCCAAGAAAGTGTTACTTTGTGTCTGGTGGGATTGGAAAGGAGTCATTTATAGTCTGTACATGTTTCCCATTAGACTTGCAGTCGCAACTAGTTTGCCAAATTTATTGAAAATTTCACATCCTGCCTTGTGAAACTTAGCATTATTCCCATCCCTCACCATTTGACTTATAAGGACAAGGGATTTGCACATAAATCTTTGTGTGTTTAAAATTTAATTTTCAGATTTGCCTTTTACTATCACATCAATCACAACACATCTAATTGAAATTACTTTCAATTTTGAGTTATTCACAATCACAATATCACTATACAGTGATTCACTTACCAACAATGTGGTTGATAGCATTTGCTGAAAATGTGGTGTATTGGCGATTTTCATCGAATGTAGATAGCGTTAGTTTCTACGTCTACAAGGGGAACGAGAATTGTCAAATCCATTGTTATGACAGTTTTAATCGCCCTTGCTTGATAGCAGACAATTTTTCAATCAGTGACTGTGCTTCAAAATCGGGGTGTAGGATTCACATTCCGCTCACCAGATGTCAGCTACTTTGTTGGAAGTCGCGAATAGCAAAGTTTGTGCATTCGGTCTCCTAGGCTACCACTTTCATTTTTGGTCTGGCAATATACCCATCTAAAATTGAAGCAATGTGGTACGCTTGACTACGCTGCTTATTGGGATAATTTAGTTTTGGAATGGAACCCAGATTAATTTTGATTCCCCAATTTCCAATTCCCATAATCATATGCTGTGTGCATCACGTCAATTGTTTTGTCTAAATTTCCAACTAACAAAATTGACGGTTAGTTCATACCAATCGTTCAAAGATGGCACAAAACAAACCGCATTTGACTTTTAATTAAAATCTGCTATATAAACTTAAATTTAACATTCTACAAAACATAATCAGTAATTGATAAATCGATACTAAGTTTGCAGTTTAGAACTAAATATCGGATAGATTTAAGTTTATAAATATTAGAGACATCTAACAATATCAGGGTGAACTAACGATCAAGTTAATTAGTCGAAATTTGGTGCGGCTGCCAAATAATTATACCGATCCATACCCCTACGGAACGTTGTCACGTACTTCTCCACATTTGTACAACATTCCGATTTTGTCAAAATTAGTTAGCGCAACAAGCCAACGGTTCTCGTTAAACGTAGGTCGTCAAATGCGGGTTGCCAACTTATCACAAACTTCTTTTGCAACAACTTTTGAAGTCGGCCTTTTTGTATGAATGTGCTGATTTTGTCTGCAAATCCTCTTTTTGTTTTCTTCGGTTATCAAAACACAATCGAAGAGTTCTTCTTGCTGTATAAGATAGCGGAAATTTTACAGCGGAAAATAAGAGATTACGCTACTCGCCACAAGTGGCAGCACTTTCACTAAAAGGAATTTCTTTTGTTATGTAATTACCAGCGGAATTTTTATATTCATTATGTATCTCTTCACTAAATAAAACATCTCAACGGAATAAAAGATTAAGTGATCCTTAAAATTGCAAATTGATTGATCTCCGAAGTACTCGGTAAATGAAATTTAACAATATTCCGTCTTTCCGCCATTTCTTAACGAATTACGATGAAATTTTGATAGTAGTATTGATCAGGGATTTTAAAATAATATTGGACAAAATTCGAGGATCTGTTCGTGCTGGACTAAACTTGGCCATTTCCTAACCAATCCGTATGAAAAATGGTACGATATAAATAAATTTTAAACTGGTAGGAATTCAATGCTGTATAAGGCAGCGGAAATTTACCAGCGAAAAATAAGAGATTAAGGTACTCGCCACAAGTGACAGCACTATCACATAAGAGAATTTCCGTTGACATTTTATATCCAGCGGACATTTTTATTCATTTTGAACCTCTTTTACAAAATATAACACTACATAGCGGAATAAAGTGTTCCTTAAATTCACAATTTGAGTGACCTCCAAAGTAAAGAAACTTGGCATATGAGATTTTGAAATCTTACATGATGAATTTTGGTTAGTAGTATTTGTAAGGGATTCTAAAGTGAGTTTTGGACAAAATTCTAGGATCAATTCATGCTGGGCTAAGATTGGCCAATCTTTATTATGAAATTTAGTTTCTAGATTGATTTTGGATCTCAATCTACATACATTTTAGATGAAGTTCTGGATCTGTCCATTCTACACGATTAAAATGGAGAGAACTGAGCTAATTCTTAATCAATAATTGCAAAATTAAGCAAATATAAAAATAGTTGTGCAGAGTTGCATTTGAATTTTGGATTGGAATCTTACGAATCTAATAAGAAAATTAAGGATGAATGTCGTTTGGAATTCTCTAAGTAATACATATTTTGATTTTTGATGCGGTCAAATAATTAAGTTTCAGATTATCGCTAAAATCTTCAAAAATTCCTACAAGTATATTGGTTACCTAGGGGTGTTTTTCTGAAAGCTTAGGTCATGCTGAAACTAAATGGAAATTTCAAAATTCCATATACCGAGTTTCTTTCTAATTTAAGGAAAACTTTTAAGATTTTATGTGTTTTATTTTGTGAATAAAGGAGGTACAAAATTAATAAAAAATTTCTGCTGGTTACAAAATTTGTCTCTTTAGTGATAGTGCTGTTCCTTGTGGCGAGTAGCGTAATCTATTATATTCCGCTGGCAGCAAGACCGAAAGCAAAAATATTGTATAAATATTGTAAAAAAGGTATAGTATATTGTTTTTCTCTTAGCAATATGATTTGCTCGTTGGGACGAAAATTCCAGATTTATATATCTCCTTGTAGTGCTCTCTGGTTAACACTAAAAGAATTACACGATGTAGTCGTAGCTTTGAGGAGTCAATGATACGGTGAGTCATTGCACCGGTAAAGCCAATTCCACATCAGCCGTTGTATCAAGTGGTTGGAATTTGCATTGAAGACTCACCGTATCAATGGCTCGGAAAAGCCGCGACTTCATCGTTTAATTCTTTCAGCAATATCCAGCGAGCACTACACGGAGATATATAATTCTGGAACTTTCGTCCCAATAATCAGATCATATTGATAAGAGAAAAACAATGTATATGTACTTAGAATTATATTGAAATACGTCGAATACAAAAACAACAAATAAATGATAAAAATGGAATGGAATATGGTGTTGTTATGTACTCGTAAATAAATTAAAAGTGCATTGTTTTCTATCAATATTTTGCAGTTGTATGTAGTGATGTTTACATTTCAGCGCCTAAATGTTCGTTTGAAATAGCATCTCCAAAAGCATTTTATATTTTATTATAATTCTTATCATACAAATGAATAAATCGCTGTGTAATCGGAATAGTATAAAATAATCAATTATAATCAAAATGATAATGACTCATATAAATTCCAATTGTTTTATATTTTGTAGTGTTAAAATTAGTAAACGCCAGACTTCATAAATAACGAAGAGCTTAATCAACGTTTTGTACAACATCAACTTGGCGGCAAATCCTTTAGGTGTTTGGATTAAACATCCCAAACTAGTTCAATTGTTTACCGATCAAACAATATCTGTCTAATGCCTGAACCAGTCAGACTTAAGATCTTAAGTTGTGCTCCGTTTTGGACCATTTAGAACAGGGGTACGACCACCAAAATTTTAGAGGTCAGTTGTTTAATGTGACAAGAAGCCTATAAAATTTTGGTGTTTGTAGCACTAACCGAAGTGGTGCAATCAGCGTGTAACTTAAGCTCTTAAGTCTGACTGGTTGAGGCATAAAGCGTCATTAAATACGTGACGAGCTCTACTCGTCATTCAGTGCGAAAAAATGACTTCACTGCCTATATACGGCCACCGTCCTCCAAACTGTACTATATAGTTTACAAAAAGACCTCTAAGAAAGTGAATAAATAAAACATTAAAACTCATCATTACGGCTATAGATGGCTATAGATAGTTAAATTCTTAATTGTGAATAAATAAAGAAATTTTTATTATTTTATTAAGTAAATAGTATTTCCTTTTATTTATAAGAATGAAGGCATACCATAAAATTATAGTAGAATAATATTAATCGAACGAACACTTTAATAAAACAATTTCATTAATTTATTGTAAACACATGTATGAGTACTTGCTCGTGTAGTCTTTTGTACTTGAACTGTTTTTGTATACGTACTTGGAACTTAACAATACCAAATAAAAAATATCTCTATGCCAACACTGTGTAGTCTGTCTATATACCACGAAATTTTCTAGTCTATGGAGACAACCGCTGCTTTCGATATTCATAAATCACCAACAGTTGGTTTGATAAATATAGAAATGTGTCTTTAGCGTGAGTCTCGATTATAAAAACAAAGAGGGTGAAAGTTTAATGAACCGACGCGCATTTATAAATGGAACAGGAAATTTTATAAACATAACCGAATATTGATAATCACTTGGTATGGTGATAATTGCAGTATCACGAGGACGACATGGTTTAGTTTCAAAACGGACAAAAGTAAAATTTATAATGATAATTTAATAAGGTCGTACGTCGTATACACAAAGGTGCGCTTCCGTACTAA
Source organism: Nephrotoma flavescens (assembly GCA_932526605.1). Lineage (NCBI taxonomy): Eukaryota > Metazoa > Arthropoda > Insecta > Diptera > Tipulidae > Nephrotoma > Nephrotoma flavescens. The sequence continues at coordinate 20,850,342 of OW052221.1, read as the reverse complement.
CTCAATGATTTTCGTTCTTTCTCAAGTTTTTAAAAACAATCATTTTGCTTTACTATATAACATACATACTTATTCATGATTATGTTTTGGAAACGTCTTACATACCTAAATACATTTGCAATTGTATGGTGAAATGACCCATATCGGTCCAGTTGTTATTGGAAAGTTGCCACTTTCCTATTAAATTTTAATTAGATATTGATTAATTGGAATGTATAAGTAATCAATTTCTAATATTAACACAAAGCACCTATCTAGGGTTGAAAAGAAATAAATGGCATGTAGATAAAATTGTTAAAACAATTCATTTATAGATAAGATTACGAAATTTTAATCGGCAATTTTTTTGTACTTCAGTATCAGTAATATAATTTTTAACCTTGTTCAGTAATTATTTATCAATAATCAAAAGCATTTATTTAACCATATTGGTTCTTTACTAGAGGACGTTAGTCACGTTTCATTCTAATTCGTCTATGTTTCGTCCAGGCTTGGGATTTTGTACGCTATTCTCATGAGAATTTGTATTGTAAACTTATAAAAATTCTCATGAGAATTTCGTGAGAATAGCGTAGAAAACCTCTGTACAGATATTTCATGCGTTTACTTTTACTTGCCGCAGTACTTTCTAAAATAATTCAAATAATGAATCTATATTGCTATTTTAATTAGCCGGGCTAACATGCCATGTCGACATCCAAACGTGAACTGAATGACAATAATCAGTGTTCGAGAGCAATCGATGATGAGAGAACTGAGAAAATGTGTTATTATTATAAATGATAGAGACAGATGAATAATTAGTGTGCTGCGAATGTTCCGATTCCGATGCACAAACACAACACTAAATATTTAAGACACAACGTTAAGCCGCCCTCTCGGATTTGCGAAATAAGCAGATTTCCTTTTTCTGAATATTTTGGCATTCTCTGTCTGAAACTGGACTTGCTTGGAGAGAGATTTTCTTGTAATAGTGCCTATACATTCCTGGTTTCAGATTTTATCGTTTTTTTTTACAATATTTATAAAATTTTGAAATCATAGATCTACTGAACATACTGATTGAGAACTTTGAAAAACCTGCACCAGAATAAGACAATCATAACCCTACCAACCATTTCAGCAAAGTCACTTTTTTTTTGGTTTGATACTTAAGGAGAATTTTTTGTAATCTAGCGGCCTTAATGGACCGGCCCGTCCTTTAGAAGGTGCTTTCAGATTTTTTAAGCTTTTTAAAGATTTGACGTCTGCGACAAACTCCGCGGTATTGCAGTTTTAGTTATAGATAGCATAGTAGCTTCAGGAAATTGTCGAATCCGTTGTTTAAGGATTAAAATGAATCTTATATCTGTTCATTACCTGCTTTTTGAGTTAGCTCAAGTATAAGCCGATAATTTGTGCTTCATAACCAATTTGGCTCTTGCTATAAATCAGAAAACTCCTTAAATAAGCGACTGGTATGCCTCGAGTATTTGTTGTTTTATAATATAAAGGGTGGTCCATCTGTTAGTTTTTTGTAATGTTAAAAATTAAATTTTTTTTCTGGAAAATGAAAGCTGGTTCGATTTCATTTATGTATGGAACACAACATCGTTTATGAGAGCCCCACGGCTCCTGTTACAGGCCTGCACCCGAATATTAAAAGGTAAGATTATTGCTATACACTTTACTTTTCAAAAAACCCCGGAGTAAATAATTATGGAGTAATATATCGCATGATATTGGTGGCCAATTGACATCAGAGTTTCTTGAAATTATGCGATGATCATCGAACTTGGTTACCAATTATGCTTCAATTGTTGAGTTATGTGAATTTTGAAAGAATGTATGTATGAATGTATGTAAAATTCGATCTAAGTGGTTAATGACACGTTTAAGTGCTGTGAATGACGCCTCAAAGAAATGTTTGGCTCTCCACGAACATTTTCATTTACAGCACTGTAAATGTTTCAGGAGTACGACTGGATTCCAGGCTCTGTAAGACGTCCATGTTGACCAAAATCATCGTGTAATTTACGAAAAAAAAATTTTTACAGAACGACCATTTTCGTAATAGGTGTGGATAACCAAAACGCGTTGTTGTGTTGTAAAGGTAAACGAACACTTGACTAAAAATGGAGTAGCGTTGACTATTCATTTGTCAAAAAAATTTCGGGTTTCCACCGCAGAATAAATATTTTTTTTTTAGCTTAAACAACCAACAGATGGAACACCCATTAGAACTGCTGCAAATGCTTTCTCAAAATTCATTTTTCCTTTTTGGTTCTGTTCAATCCATCTATACATTTTATAGTGGCCTCAATGATGTAAATTCTATCCATTGTTGTTTTAATTCCAAAATGAGTTGTTATCGATGAGTTGTGTAGGCTCGCGAGGCTCCTGTTTGCAAATATGCTGTTAGTAGTTTGCGATTACTGAACCATTTCTATAGATTAAACTACTCATGAGAGAAAATCTATAAGTTGGGATTGGATTTTTAAGATCGTCAACATAAAATTTTTTTGAACAATTATTGACGAAATCGAATATGTATTTGGTTTTGTCATTTTCAGCTACCTAATTGCCATAAGAGTTTTGTTGCTAAGTAAATTGCTACTGTAGGTTCATAGGTCACTTTTTTACTTTAAATCGTGCAATTTAATCCACGTTCTGTTTTGGTGATAGATAGCTAGTAAACTATCTAGTAACTTAACTTTAATTTAACATTAAATAGTTTTAGTAAAAAAAAAATCATTTAGAAATCGCATGTATGCGTTAAATACAATAAAATTCGAGGTTATTAAATAGTTTATTGATTTCAACCCTTTGAACACAGCCCTTAACTTTTTGTTATTCAGCCGCTTCACACGGGTTATCAAATGAAATCGACTTCACGCTTCAAAATAAGTCGTAATAGATTTTTTATTGCTCATTTAAAACCTTATTTTATATTTAAACACAAATTTAATTGTATTGTTTTATTCTGCTCTTTCGAAAATAAAATTTAAACTAAAATCTACATCTCAAAAATGGCCTTACATTTTTATTATTTCATTTCCTTTTTTGTTGCAGCTGCTTCACAGAAAAACTTTTTGTTGTAAAATGAGTCGCAATGTAAACCGGTATCATAAGTAAACGGGAAAAGAAATGAAGATGAAGCCGCTTCTTGACAACCCGTGTGGAATGACTCATTGTCTTTTTTTATCAGCATGATGTACATATATTCAAGATGTATGTTTTCTTGCATGAAGTTTATATATCTTTCTTTAAGTGTTTGATATTTTAAGAGACTTCGTTCAACTTTTAGGAATACGGCTATCGGCATTGTCTTTGATTCGCCCTCCGAGTTATTCCAAAATGATGTCCAAAATCCTTACCTTCTTCGTATAATTGTTTTACTATACACTTTGGTTTATCTGACTAAAGCAAAGGCCTCAATTATGTTGAAGAATATTTTGGCTTCAAGGTAAAACTCGATGTTTACTCACCCTATTAAGTTCAACCGTCGCTTACTGATCATTTTTGAAAAAGATTTGTAGGAAACCGCAGTCGCGATTGAGACAGGTGTTGGGAAACTGGGAAAAACTTGGTTTTCTCCTTTCGTATACCTGGTGATTTAAGTATAATATTTGTGGCACTGTTTGTTTGTAAGCTCTTCTTGAAATGGAAAGCATTTCATACAGGCCCAAGTTCCTTTATGCTACCGGCAGCACGTAATTTCGTTTAAAATGTATTGAGACATGAAATTCTTTCGGCTTTGAGTCAATAGTCATTCTTTTAGGTGGCACCTTTTCTAATTTCATGCAGGGTGTGGTGTTTTTCCCTGCCTACCATCTTCGATTATCAAGCAGCATTGACATAGCTCCTGCATAAGTTTTCAAGTGAAAATAATTTGCTTACTAGTGTGCATTGAATCTTTTACATTTCCTGAAGTGAATAAATGCTGAATTGGCTTTTGCGAAGAAATTCATTACGTTCTATCTTTTGTCTATTTCGAGACAGAAGTAGATTATTACCTGGATTTGATGACGTATTTTTGGCAGAATTTGGTGAGGCGGTTTTATTGCGTTTTTTTATTAATTTTCAAAGGAAATTTTTACAAACTAACAAATGAGGTAATTTTACAATGAATATAAATCATAACTGCCAAGCTTGACGAACGTGTAAATTTGATTATATAATATATGATTGTTAGTTATCATATAGAGATTTACTAATTACTATGTTAGTAATTATCTTTTTTACCATGCTAAACATAGTTGTTTTAAATCAATGTTATGAATTTGAACAGTGGGACGGACCCTAACTGCTGGCTAACGATATCGGAGATTACAATGCATTTCAGTGTGAGGGTAGGTGAGGGCGACATGAATTTCAACCGATCCTAGCGATTCTTGTGTGTTTGAGTAAGGGATCGTTGACTATCTCATTGTAAATAACACTAAAGTTTCTAACATTAAATTTTGTGATTCGCTCTAATGAAACTGTAGTCTGCACCCCTCCTTTTTATATCGGATTAAACCTAAATTTGAGGCACCTGTTGTTTCATAGGTCCGAAATTGATTAGTTCGGTAATTACTTCGTTTGGACAATTTTTTCATTTTCTGATAAACCTTCTACAGTTAGTATTTCGGTTTCCGATGTTCGTTCATCAAACCAACTCTCAAATAATTGAGCTGGAGGAAATAATTGGGGGAATCCAAACAATCGTGTCTCGCTAGAGACCGATCATTCGGTATTTCTATAAATAGTTAAATTTCGTTGACAATTTATTGATTGATTCATTATTATAAATAAATGTTTTATTTCTCAGTTGCTGGATAAGTGTATTCAAGTTAGTTTTATCATGAGGGGCACTAGTTTGCTGCCCGTTTCTTCTTTCAGCTAAGTTCTCTAATTTACCCAGGGTAAACTTCCCCCTTAGTCTTATCTAATCAGGAAAGATCTACAACCATGGTCGATTTTTGCTGCATGACCTACGTTATATTTTACTGCGAGGCTATATTTTTTCACTGAGCGCGTAGTATTTTTTTTAAAGAGACCGTTTTTTTTTCTGAGTGCAGATTTTGTTCGAAAACTGAGACTTGAGAGTTGGGAGTTTTACTGCTGTTTCACTTACCTACTAGATACACAAAATTCGTATACTGTTCTTCAAATCGATCACGATAGCGTTTTGATTAGGTCTGTCTATTGCCGCGACGATGTGTGAACGAATGCCTGAGACCAAGATTAACTATTGAAAGATTAATGTATTGAGTCCAAAGTGCCAATTTCCCCTTACGATCCGTTTGCTGCGGAAAGGATGCAAAAGGTGTACTTTGCATGTTGCAAAACTTGTTGATGGATTAGTGGCTTTCTGAACACTTCAAACTTTTGAAAGTATGATAGTTTGGATAGCCAAAGCAACAATCTTCTACGTGAATCAAAGATAATATTGTTTAGTGTTCGCTGCAGAACTGCTAATTGTTGTTGGGTCTTACCAAGCATCGTTGCATTGCCTTGATAGTGTACGGTTGGTTGCTTGCATCAATTAGTTTGTGCTTTGTACTGAGCGTAATCCTCGATTTGGCCAGCGGACATGGTACTTTATTCATATGGTAATTTAAAGTACTTATACGTGATCTGAGGTTTAAAACCTGTAGTAGCACTGAGTTTACTTTGAAGGAATTAATCGGCCATCCTCTAGTTCAATTGTGTCAGGGATTAACTCATTGGTTCTCCCAAATGTCCCAAATCTTCTGGAATTTTCCCAGTTGTTAATCTACAATATGTTTTTCTAGAAGTGTTCACATTCCGATTTTTTCGTGGACGTCCATATGTTACACGCAGGATTTCGAGAGATTCTCGGTCTTCTACTTTTTATGGGGCCGTTTTTTTTAAGTTTTGGGGTTTTTGGCCAACTACCTTTAGTTTTCACTACTTTTGGCATATTATGTTTAATTTTGTATCGTAAATTTTATATTGAGAGAAATAAATAAAATTCAAGAACAAAAGAGCCACCTTCACCTCAACACATGTGCTTCCATGGAGTGAGAAGGGAATGTAAGTAAGACATAGATTGAGAATATCGTCCTCCCTTAAACAATACAAACGCGTGTTGGGCAACTAATAATCGGTATATACCCGGATAAATAAATTGATTTTCACATTTGAATTTCTCCGTGGCTTTTTAACCAATTATAAATCGGTTTCGACTCGGTGGCTCAATTTGTTTGAAATTTATGAAAATTCAGTTAGTTCGAAAAATTATGTACGTTTACTTTTTTTTTAAATTACACATTTTCGACCATCTTTACAATATATACCTTGGCATATAATTCATTGCTCCGTAATTTTGTATGCAACTTCTTGTATAAGTTTTATTAAATGGATTCCCAATTTAATTATTATATATAAAGCCTGCAAATTACTATTGATCTTTCAATTAAAATAGTATGTTTGAATTCTGAAATATTTAGAAGCAACAATATATTTTTTTATTTCAGTAGTAGTTAGTATTCAAAATATAGAATAAGAAAAAATAAATAACTAGAAAATTATAAAAATACATGGCATTAAGATGACATTCTTGGCATTGTGGGCTAAATGGGCTTCAAGCACTGGATACAAACTTTTCTTGTAGGTCTCTTTCTTTTACTTCCTTGTACCACATATAGCATGCGCACCTTTGTGTGTGCCGACCAGATTCATCTCTATCCATAAATCATCTGGTATGAACGGAACGCTCTCGAAAATCCTCAAACATCTAGAACGCATTATACGGCTCTTCTTGTTGCAAAATGGCTCACAACCCCAAGGATTGGGATTGTCCCAATGACAATAAGAATTGGCCTGTATAGGCCAAGAGCTCCTCTTTGGTCATTCAGAACTATCATTAACCTCCGCCATAACTTGATCTTCTTCAGCATCTGATTTCTCGACATCATTTGAAGGAAAAAAATCTGGGTCGATACCCTCATCGACTTCACAAAGATCATCTTCAGATTCTGAAGCTAAATTTTCCAAAAAATTTTGCAAACAATCTTGCCGTTCCTCGTACGAGTCTAATTAATAAACAAAACGTTTGCCATAATAAATTCTGGGTAATATTTTGGCTTATATAGTATACAAATTTAAATATATTTAATTAATTACCTTGCTATTTGAGCACTCGAAACATATTTTATTTCTTTTTTCTCCATGTCACTGTTTTAACTCGCAAAATTAAAAAAACTTTTAAATATTTTTCGATATCACTCTTCAAACACTAAACACATTTATTAAACAATTTTTAAATCACTCGTATCTACTGATTTGTAAAAATAAAAATTTTATTATATATAGTAGGAAAATTCAAAAAAGAAATAAAAGGAGCCAAAAAATAGGCAATAAAAATTAATCTATTGATTGTCCCAACCATCTATTGTTTATTTGGAAAAATTAATAATAAAAAATGGGAGGATAGCAGATAAACGATTAGTCATCGGCTGAGTACATTTAATTACCCGACGTGTTAGTCATATATTATTACGAGCGTGAGAATAGAACAGAGTGGGATTCGTCATTGAAGAGAAACGGTTTTCTCTCTGTTCGTTAAGGATATTTTGGTTAACTAGAACACCTCTGTGTAAAGAAAGACCCGTACGAAATATACATAGAAAAAAATAAATGATACTCACTTTTACAGTTACAGAGAAATACATTCAATTCACATTTATATACCTGGGTATTTCTAGTGACGATTAAGGATTTTTAATTGGTGTGAAGGTTAATAATTTTTATGGTATCGTAATATCTTGATTTGAATAATCGTGTATTTTTAACATTTTAATCTAAACCCATTCGCATAAGCATGAATAAAGAAGCTACTTAGCGTTGAATTCGACCTACACAGGTAATAATACCATTTAACAAATCAATAAGAACACCTTACGAACACCCACATTTGGCTTTGTTAAAACACAATGGCGAAACCCATTTCGATTCGGAGGCATTAGTTTTGGCTTAATAATTACGATGACAACACCGAAGAAATTATACTTCAAACAGTAAAATCAAAAATCCTTGAAGCTAATCGAAAAACTATTATAACTAAAAAAAACTGAAGAATTTCATTTGTATTCCATTTTCTATACACGTTTCAAATAAGTTTATAAGTAAAAAAGCGTCAGTTGCATCTGGATTAAACCAGTCTCGATACCAATTATAACTAAATATTTTTTTAAAACGAAAATAGCTATGTCTATGTTTATACCGCATTTATCATCTATTTATATCATAATTATATTGTAAAATACCATGGTATCTTGTAATTATCGAACAAAATTAATGCAAGTGTCGTGCCCTTGTAACGCACGTTTACGAGGCGCTGTAATCATACCAACCAACAATAATAACAAGGGTGGATAGATACGTAACTAATCGATTGGAACGCACATCGGTTGCATGCCCATTGATTATGTAACGTAAATAATAAATTTTGTTTACATTTTAGAACTTTAACATTTTAGTCCTAATATAGTTTAGTGGACGGTAGCCTATATGTAAATATGTACCAACGTGCAAGCCAACTAAAAAATCTATAAATTTACTATTTTGGTTTATTATGTAGTTCCTTGAAGTCGTGACCGAATGTTGTTAAAAACATAATAATAAATGCAAACGACCATTAACATTATGTATACCCAACTTAAAGCAACAAAATAATTTATATTTATAGAGGGGTTGCGAGTTTGTCGTGAATCATCAGTCCATCAAAAAATGATATAGGTATATGTACTGACATTTTGCTTGAGTGAAATTTATTATTATTGCATGACTTCAGTACATATGATGAATTCGTGCCAATTTTTATGACGAATCTTAAAAAATTAAATTTCCAGGGGTTTTCCACACTTTTCTTTATACAATTAAAATTGACTCAGCTTGATTTACGTTGGCCATGTCCTAAACGTGTCGATTGATTTTGGTTCTTTGGGCTAGTAGCAGTAGCAGAGCAGCAGATGAGCGTAATACACGATTAGTAGTTCTAGCCCATTCAACACACTGCTAATTTCATGACAAATAATGATGATATAATTTAAGTATTTTATATTGCGTTTTATATTATGTATATGTACTACAAACTATACCGAAATTGTTTTTTTTTTTTGCTTAGGTGTTGATAAAATTTTAAAAGTATTATTGATGACATAATCAGATGTAATCATTTCATAGGTATACAAATAAAAAATCACGACTTTTAATTTTTTGATTATACTTTAATGAATAATAAATTAAAAGATATTATAATATATTTTTGTATTATACGTTTTTTCGTTTTGATTTAGGTTTTTTGCGGTTTTGTTTAATTTAATTAAAGACGTACATACATAATTTTTTGGAAAAGCAGACAACTTAATTTTTTTTAATTTACCGTAACAGAAATACATAATCTTTTTGTTTAAATTAAAAAAAAAAATATTGGGGCCCTAATTACATCTTTAGATCTCAAAGGTGAATTAACCTTTTTATATAAAAAAAAACCTTGGTGTAATATTCGAACCAAGATGCAACAAAAACAAGTCAAAGGGAGATAACATTAATTACACATTTTAAACATGAAAGTACAACAAAAAAACAAGATAATTATGCAAAAATATTAAGTCAATAACGTAAATGCTAGAGTAGTAAAGCTAATTTTAAATAATAAAGTCTTAATTAAAATAATATATTTGTGTGTGTAAATTAACATAAATTAAAAAATACTTATTGATTATAGAACAGGTTTGGTCCAATCTACCATAAACCAGATGAGAACCCACCAGGAGGAACACGAACACGCCCTCCTGCATTCTTATCCTCAACATGCGCAGCACTATTATTGCCACCAATAGCATGATGATGATGTTGTTGTTGTTGCCCTCCTTCTGATGGCGATGAATCATTACTACCACCATTTGTACTAACCGGTGCAACACCCCCTGCACCACTACTACCTGTTTCCTTCATTTTAATATTCGGATCTACCGTACCCATAACCGCATTTAAATTCGATGAATTCTGTTGATTATATTTTGGTCGTGGTGGATTCACTTTCATTCCAGCATCATCAAATATGTTTGAATGTCCGCCGCCTGGTGGTTTAAGTACGCGGCTTGATGATTTATTTGAACTTAATCCAATATTGTATTCCGTTGAACCCATTGTAGTGGTAAGTACTTTAAATTAAAACGAAATGTAAACGATTGTTATAAATTACCGTTAGATCATTAAAAAAATTAGCACAACAACACTACACATAACATAAAATGTAATTTTTTTCGCTTCTTCATTCTTTTTTTTATCGTACATCTTTTACAAAGAAAATCAATAAAAATTTTCTGTTCACATTTTTTTCGTATAAATTAAATTTTATATATCATTGATAGGAAATTATAATGTTATCGTAATTATCACAATTAACTGATAAACAACATACCTTTTTATTTTATAAATCCGTACAATAAAATTTGTAAAAATGTAATAAAAAAATTTCCCTTTTCTACACTATTTTATTATGATAAAAAAACAACTCGCAACTACTTTCGAACAGCACGAGATATAAAGCTAAACTGAATTTAAAAAATAAATGGAAACTGACAAATAGGGTGACACTGACACAGACTTGACATAACGAGTGTTGCTTTTTTGGAACTCTGACGGTGGGATTTTAAAATGATATTTTTATGAGTTCTTTTTTTGTGGGCTGTGTACCGAGTTCAAAAAATTTGGAATTTATTTGAAAAAAATATTTGTGAGTTAACTACATAAATTGTAATAATTCAGGTAAATAAACAATCTAATTTGATCGAAGTATTATGTATGAAAACAATTTGGTTTAATATCTTTTTTGTTTTACTGTAGGACGATCCAATATTACTCATTTTGTTAATAATGATCAATATGAAATTTGTATTTATCTGAAAATGACCTTCTATAGAACGGGATTAATAGGCGTCACAAGATTTAATTTTTACCTGACCGTTCTTTATACTTTCTTATTTTCGATACAAAATAGTGGGTAGTACGTAGCATATAGCAAATATATTTTCATCTGCGGATTCTAGTCCAAGTTTTGAGGTATTATTTGTCTTTTGTAATATTACTTTATTATTATAATAAAATTATCATCATTTAATTGGGACGATGTCGAGATTTTTCCGTTCGACTTGTTAAATCGTGACAGTTGTTACGAGCCATTCGAAAAATTCCACCAAACATAAAAGACTCATATTATTATTTAATGTGAATAAACAATTTACTGTATAATTTTCACGGTGTTCTCCCTCATTCTCTCTAAAGCAACATTTGCGACAATAAATTTTTTAATAAAGTTACATAAATTGAAAGATTTTAATCTTTAACGAGTTGGAATGTGATATATGGCTTGCTGTATGTTACGCTTTTTAACATAATTTTTTTTTTGATTTTAAATAATCGTGATTGTTGTTGCCTACAGACTCTCCAACTTGGCGGTTCGACAGTTGGTTCGACTCCGACTATATCCAATATTGCTTACACACAAAAACTTGCTTAGCAAAAACAAAACTGACATTACTGACGTCCATTTTATTGTGTGAAATCACAATAAGGTTTAGGTTGACTTTCGACCAAAATTCAATTTATATAGAACAAATTCCAGCCTAGTACTACTTGAATTCAACTTTATTCAATCAAATGTAAATTTAAATTAATCAGAATCTATTTCAAACTCGAAATTTATTAAACTTTAATCAGAACAAACTCGATCTACAAGCGTACATCAAATGCTTTTTTACGTAATTGAAGCTAGGCCCGGAACGTTAAATAGCCTAATTAAATTTATATAAGTCAATGCCCTTCGTAAAGGCTAATTAAAATCAATTTACCGGTCTGACACATAGATGGTGCTACAAAATTAAAACCCATATGATTTTTAAATTCTACCAGCCTTCAAATGCTACCTGTTAGATTTATCTTGACATTCCGATCATTAAGTTTAAAAGTTACAGTTGTTTTAGCGACGCTACTTTGTTAATTTAAAAACAACGGAAAAAAAAAGAATTTCGTGTGTTGATAAACACTGCTTTTGATGGTAAAAAATACAGTTCTTGCAAGGCAGTGGCGTGATAAATGGAAAATCAACCATCATTGACTGGTATGCTGAATTTAAACGTGATCGTACAACCACCGATGCATCACGCTCTGGACTCCCAAATGAGGCTGTGACTCCAAAAAACAAAAAAAAATCCACGAAATTGTTTTGAAAGACGGTGAGTGAAGTTGCGTGAGATAGCTGAAATTGTAAAGATATCAATGAAACGAGTTGGTCATATTTTGCACGAAGATTTGTCCATGAGGAAGCTGTGCTGGAAGTGGGTATCGCGTTTGCTCACATGGATCAAAACCGACAATGCGTTGCACATTGAATTGAATGTTAGTTCGTCTACTACCTCTTGGTACATTAGTAACACGTGATGATATGTCTATTATAAATAGGCAAAATTTCAAACAGAACTCGATATCGAAATCGTACGAATCTAACTTCAACAATCTAATTTCTTTTGAACACGTGGTTTGGTTTTGCGCGTATTTTTTCTTCGTGTTGCTAAATAACGATGCTGCATAGATGACGGGGTGTTCTGAACCCTTCGAACAAGTAATGGTAGTGCACCCATTAGGTAACTGGATGCGTCGCTGGCAGCAATGTATTTCGTCTTAGGATAATAAGGCGCTAATACGAGATATGTTGCCAGTATATTTTTAGGTTTACGAAAGTTTCGCGAAATGGCCAAAGCCCTCACAGGTCCTTCATACCTTTCCAACAACTAGCAGTCCTCCGCATTAATTGGTATAATAGAATGGTAAGGAGCACACCATATTAATGTATCAAAAGTTTTTCAGAGAGCCCTCCCTGGCAATATGCTTGTTTAGCAAAAATAAGTAAGCCTCTTGGGATGAGTTGGACTGAAAAGTTTCCTCACAATCTAAAAATTTCAATATTGCGCAATTAATGCATGCTTTGAAAGTAAAATGTTCCTTTAAAACATTTTACTTTCAAAGCATGCATTAATCAAAATAGGTGGAGATAGCATCAAGAAGAAACTGAGCCAACCACGAGGCAGCATATTAGGTGGAAACGAATGATGAAGTGCGAGCAAGCGATACCTAGTATAGAAGAGACGCATGGTGTGCCTGAGTTGCCGGCAGTGACAAAGCAAATGTTAATGGAGAATGCAGCAGAAGTGGAAGGGACCATTCATGACTCACTGCAAGTTTGGTTAGCGTCAAGAGGACAGGACAAAAGAGATGTAGGTACAGTGGGCGCTATAGGGTCCTACAGATATGGTAAGTAATAAATTGGTCACTTATATAATTAGTAACATCTAGGTTTAAGGAGTAGTAATAGTAGTAAATTTATTTTGGAACATAACCTACGCGTAAATCTTGTGAATTCCATATAATCATCATACATAAATACTAACGCGTAATATGCGGTACGCGATAGTAAAGGCACCTTTATGGTTGCTGTTCATTCGTTCGTTCTGACAATTTTTTCGACCAATCACATTGCTCAAAAATCACGATTTTTTTCTTCTGGATTTTTCCTTTTCTGTATTTTAAGTACTTCATACTTAATTTATGTATAACAATATTCTAGTATTTGTGAAAATGCAAGCATTGTTGTTGAAAACAGTCATATATCATGTTTCCATGACTGGGTTAGCCGGTCTTATCTCGGATTATCTCATCATGGAAACGAGTCGAATTTAGAGTTTTCGTTTAATTTCTTAATCCTCCTTACCCAACGAAAGTAGTTGGATTAAATAAGATTCTACCAGCCAAAAGAAAAAATATAGTATTCAGAAAATATATATATATAGTATTATTATAAAATATAGTATTTTTAACACGGGTTAATAATCAAAATATTCTTGAAACAGATAAAAATATCAAAAGAAAGACAAAAAACTGTCAAAACAAATTTAGCATAATGGAAACAGGGATTAGCGTCGCCATGTTATTAATTCAACGAAACTCAGCGAAAACCTTAATTCGGCTTATCCATGTAAAACGTAGTAATTTTTGGTTTGAAACAAACCGAATTTCACAGGTAAATTCGAAACAATAATTTGAATAGCGCGGCATCTATTAATCGCACAATTCATTAGGTATGCGACTTCGGTAATTTTGTAAAATTGGATACCAAGAGAAGAAACCAATGTGTTCTTCATTCAGCGTCCGAATAATGAAAATTATTAGTAATTCCATTATTCTCATACTTGCAGTGAGATCGACAAGGATTAAAATTAAAAAAGCTACATTTCAGGTGGCACCTAAAAAACTGAAATTTAGTTTAAACAACTAGTTTTTACGTCGAACCACGTTAATTAGTTTGATAACAATCGAGGTGTGTTTACGATTGCCAGTAAATGTCAACAGTTCATAAGGACTTGGTCAATGAATAAAGAGCTAAAGGTATATTTAATCAGCTAGGGCATATATTATTAAGTATATATATACGCTACTAAGTGGACCAAAAAAAAATTTGACTTACCCTTATTGAATGTAAAAAAGTTCAGTGCACAATTCTTTTTACCACTATATTCTACCCTTTTCCATACAAATCAAGGATAAAAAAAAATGGTCGACATTTTTCCATAGAAAAATCGGGTTATGTCCCTTCTGTTTGTATTGTATATTCTGTGGCTAGGGGCAAATGAGGTAAGAATCACCTTTTTAGAATTAGAAAAGGTATTCTGGGTCGGATTAATAAACCTATATGTTAGCTATATTAAATACCACACATATAATTAAGTCCAAGCATTTGCATTTCATTTTAATCAAGACCTATCCCCCACTACGGACCCATTTCTTCTCATCATTTTCCTTTTTATTTCGATTTTGAAATATAAAATAAAATCTAATAACTATTAAGATGAATGTTTGATTCTCACTATAATGGCAGTGCCTAGTTCCCGGTTTATACACTTGCGGAGCGCAGCCTATTTTGATTTAAAATTTTGACAGTTTCACCTGATGGTGAACATGCGGTTTTTGTTTCAGTAGTAAAATAAAATTTAACCGAAAATAAACGTATGTGTTTTAATCATTTTAAGGTAAGTTAATAATAAAAATAATTTATAACATACAGATAGTGAACTTTTGACCTCAAAATATCAAATGGCTGCTCTCAGTTATTCAAGGAAAAATATGTTTGTGGTTGGACAAATGTAAAAAATCCTTAATTTAAAACTATTATAATTAATTTTATTATATTATTCTTACAATGTATATAGTGCCATAATAAAATCGCATTTTCCAATATGTATATGTATATACTTTATCATGTAATGTGTGTGCCCATTACACATTGAGTAAGTAAGTAATTTGTTCGCCCCAACCACCACCAAATAGTTCCGCACCTAAAATAAACCAAGCCCCCCAAAATACAGTAAAAAGTATGTATGTATGTATGCATGTAATTCAATTATCCCTGTTCAAATAATAAATCTTCCTTACACACATCACAAAAAAATTTATCCTACACATGTAAGTTAAAGGAATCGGAATAAAAAATAGTTGAATAACAATCGTCATAAGTATATATAGTTTTCGTGTCTCCGTCACCCAATTATTAATAATATTGTAATGTATTATTAAAAAACTGGCAACTTTTTTTTTGTATAATAATACGTAAGTTTTTGTTATCAAATTATACGTTATTATTACTTTTTAGTAATAAAGTAAGTCAATAAAAAAAATTCATTTCGTTGGTTTTGAACAAAAACAAAACTGGCCAATATTGATTTTTTGTCTGTGTGTGCGAATATTTTGTGTAAGTGGTCATGTGTAATACGTATAGCAATCAATTACTTTTTGTTATTATTGTTTAGTTAAGAATAATATAACCAATACTACAATATATAGAATTGTACAATACTTGTTTGTTATAAATGATTAGATATGATGTGTGCTGGGGTGCTATAATACACATGTGTAGAGTAGCGGGTGTATTTTTTTTTTAATGAATGACATTTGACTGCGTTTACATGGTGATTTTGAAACGCAATTGGAATAGAGGATATGGTTCCTTTTGGATTTTATAAAATTATTTTATTTAAACAAAACCGGCAATAGTACATTTTTTCTTTCTTTAGTAATAAACAGTATATATTTCTTGACCATTGCGAATAAAAGGGGTTATGTATTATATTTAATCTTAATAAGGTCTCTTATTGGAATAGTTAGTTGTCACACAATGCCACTCTAATCCTTATAACATAGAATGCTATAAAGTTGATTGCTTTAGTTCGTTATATTATCGTCCTTTTCAAAATTTCAAGACAAAAGCCACCTGTGAAGTTTTATTATATTACTGGCGTTTTTTTAAAAAACCCACGACAAAAGAGTAACCGGCGACTCTATGACCACAATTGGAAGGTTCTTTATTTACAATGTTAAAGCCTAGTACTCAGTTCGATTTCACGAGAAATTCTTCATACGAGTTTACTAAAGTGAAATTAGAAATGAAAAGTTCATCAGCGACGAAGTGTGTTCAATACATCAAAGATGGAGCGCATAACTTATTTTCATGTGAAAATAGCGTCTTGGCACATTATTTTCACGTGAAATTTTGACATTTGCTTGTGTTTGACAATAAGAAAAAATTATAGATATCATAAACCTTTAAATGTTTAATAAAATCAATTAAATAAATTTATTCACTTAACCCTAATGTGAGTGACGTGGGTACCCCGAGTACCTATTGCACTTTTAGACTTCCAATAAAACTTTAACTTTTATGAGAACTTCTAGTTCAATTGGTAGACTACGATCATGTTTAAAATTGAGAAATGTTACAACTTGGACGAACGTGGAAAAAATAAGTTTCCATTCAAAATGCATGTAGGTACTAATCACTCAACAAACAAATTCATCTAAGTAATTTATACGTTAAAAATGAAAATTCACCAAATAAAATTAAATTTCCATTTCACCTGAAAATAAATAGATTTTTGGAGACTGCGTTAAAATTTCATTTTTATCGTATATTTTGCATTTTTTATCGAATATGAAGGAATTTAAATAAATTTTGTTATGTTAAATTTTTTTAAATAAAACAGTTACAAAATGTTTACGCACCGTCGACAAACAAACACCGTATACAAATAAAAATGTCGTGAACTTGAAATAATAACTGCAATTTCTCTAAATTATTTCACTATGCCATTCTAAATAGTACGAGATGCAATGAGAATCGTCAAAGACATGTCATACATGTTTCATTTAAGGCATTGTCATGAAAGAAGAACAATGTATAAGGTGTGTTTTAAAGTAACGAGCATTTTGTAATTTCGCGTATGTAGTGGTCCGATTCGCACGATGTTGTATTGGTAAGCTGTCAAAAAGGAAATACATATGTGTTTTGGTAGAGCCGACGATTATTTATTTGTATTAAAAATGGATCAGAGAATTGGATTAAATTTTGCTATATGAATGGGATAAAGTTTTATACATGTTAAATATTGTTCTGAGTGCCGAACGAATTTTGTACGAAAAGCGACAAGCGCGAGGTGAGCAAACCGGAAAAATAGAGTATTGAGCATCTTGATCGTATTAGTAGGCGAGACGCATGCGCATGATCTTGTTTTGATTTTTTGGATTGACATTTCTATGCGTAAAGATTTCAAAATTTTCATATTTTTGAATTAATTTGAAAATAATTCACACATTTAAATATTAAATCATAAACATCAAAATAATATTAAAACATAAAATCCTAAAAACATAAAATATTAGTTCATTCCACCGCTCAAAAGCAAGCGAATAGAAGAGGTGAGTAGACGTCAGTATCAAAAAAATTAAACCGAATCAACCGGATCCATTCATTTTGGTACCTACCATTGCAAACATGACAAATAGAGTGCACATATACAAGAGAGGAAAATACACAATACAAATATAAAATTGTGTATTATACACCGTATATGTACACGAAATTTTTGCTCGCCTCGCCAATTCGCGCTGAAATTTTTGCGTACAAAATTGATACTTAGATTTTGGAAACATTCGTTTAGAAGGTCATCCAGTGGGACCGGGGTTCTGTTTTCTAATTTGTTTTTGTTGATAATAATTGGTGAAGAGAGCTTTTCAATTTCCAGGGATCGATTGCGATGGACCCAGATTTCGTTAAAATTGGTTCAGAGGGTCGTCCGATGGACCCTGCGTCCCACTCTTTAATCTTTATTTTGCTCACGATTTTTATAAAAATTAAAAGAATGAGTCGCCCTTTGGGCCCGCGTCCCTTTCTTTAATTTTTGCCTACTTGCTTTTTATAAAAAATTGCTGAGGGACGTTTTCGAGTATCAGAAACTAATTGAGATGTATCCTGATTTCGGGAGGTCACCCGGTCATTTAGAGGGTCATCCGGTGGGGGCCTAGTTCTATTTCTCGGCTCTCACGATGTTGACAAAAATTGGTGAAGGTGGGAGCGCCAGAAATTGATTTCGATTGCTAATTTCGGGAAAATTATTTTAGGGGTGATTGAAGGGTTTCAAATGGCAGGAACCGATTTTGATGTGTTCTATTTCTGGAAAACTCGTTTAGTGGGTCGCTTTTATAAATTTGATTGGGCTCAAACGATTTTCATAAATATTGCAGTGATAATGGTTTGTCAATGGCAGGATTGTTTTGTAATGAGACCTAATTTCAAGAAAATCCATTTACTAGGTCCTTCGGTAGGCTTCCCATTTTTTTTTAAATTTTGACTCGAACGGGTTTGATAAATATTGGTGAGGGGTGTTTTTCAAGAGTCGATGCCGATGGATCCTTATTCATGTCAGTTCATGATGGCGCTTGTGCCTCTTTAAACATTTTTCTTGGTTTGGACGGTTTTGATAGGATTTCTGGGTTCCGATTTTCGAAAAACTCATTTAAGAGTCTTCCGACGTTGCTTTCCGATGTTGCACCATGTCGCATGATGTTGCACCATGCTGCGCCATTTTGCACCATGTTTGCAAAGAGGTAGTTTTCATATGCCAGAAATAAATTACGATTTGTTCAAAATTCGTTCGGAGGGTCGTCCGATTGGTCCTGGGTCCCTTTCTTTAATTTATTTCCGACTCACACGATTTTGCTAAGAATTAGGGAGAGGGGGTTGTCAAGCAGGTACCAAGAGTCGATTGCTATGGGTATTAATTTCGGGAAAATCCGTTCATAGGTGGTCGTCCGGTGGGGGCCGGGTTCCATTATTTAATTTTTTCGACTAGCACGATTTTTATAAAAATTAGTGAATGAAGGATTTCAAATTCCAGGAATCGATTTCGATGGATTCTGCTTTTC
Organism: Nephrotoma flavescens; assembly: GCA_932526605.1. Taxonomy (NCBI): domain Eukaryota; kingdom Metazoa; phylum Arthropoda; class Insecta; order Diptera; family Tipulidae; genus Nephrotoma; species Nephrotoma flavescens. The sequence continues at coordinate 20,831,040 of OW052221.1, read as the reverse complement.
GGAAGATTGGTTTAGTGGCTCATTCGAGATGATTTTCATAAAAATTGCCATGTTAAGGATTTTCCAATGCTAAAAATGGATTTCGTTTAATCCTAATTTGGGTAAAACCTTATCTTCTGGTGGGCCTGGTTCCAATTTAAAAAAAAAATTGGCTCAACGAATTTGATAAAAATTAGCTAGGGGTGGTTTCAAGTGCCAGCCCCAACGATTGTGATTGGTAACTATACTTAACTTATTCATGGGAGTTCCTGCTAGCTCTTGAGGTTTTCTTTTAACATTTTATTGGGCTTGAACGACAGTTTTCCATCGCAAGAGAACAATTACAATGAGTTCGGATTTCCGGAAAATTCATTTAAGGGTCCTCCGAAGAGGCTGTTATTTTGCACTGAGTTGCGTGATGTTGCTCCATGTTGTATCATATTGCACCAAGCTGCGTGATGTGGTACAATGTTGCGGGATGTTGTACTAAGTTGTGAGATATTGCGTCATGTTCAGTCATGTTGCACCATGTTGTGTGACGTTTAAATATGTTTGATGCTCGTCGAATGTAGTAATTATTTAAAGGTAACAAATCAAATCAAATTTTGTATACATATCTGCATAGTTGAGTTGCAGAGATCGTTCAAATTTAAATTTTCAATATAAATACTGTGAATTTCTTCAGTCTTTAAAATTGGTCAAGTTTCTCCTGAAATGTCCATTTCTTGCGCATGCGTTCACTAAATTTATCAATTCAATCTTGATGCAATCTTCTTTGTATATGTATGTAAGTTTTTGTTATAATTGTACCCAAATAAAAAATAATAATTATTTTATTTATGTACGAATGGGGAAAACCATGAATAATATAAGATAGTTTTGTCTGTCTATTTTCCTTTTTTCTAAATTTTCCTTGCGCGTGCTGTATATGAGTTTAGAGCCAGACTGGAAAGCACTATACACTGTCGTTGGAACATCTAGTATAAAAACAAAATCTGTTTAGTGTTTCTTTTAAAATAATTTTTATTTAACGATATTTTATTGTTTATCAAATATTGTATAAAATGTGTTTGTGTGGTTAAACTATATACATATTTGTGTATGTGCATAAATTAATTTTATTTTTATATAGCAAAGCAAAATCTTTTATATTTTTTCTTTAAATTTATTTTGGATCAATATTTAGAATGTGTATCATTTTATTTGTTTAATAATGTGTATGTGTGCGTGCGTAAGTTTGAGTAAGTGTATGCAATGTTTTTTTGTACATTTTTTTTAAATAATACAAATCTATTTGTTTAAATAAATATAGTAATAAAAATTGCAAATGGCGTCGCGGCGTCCAAAGCGTGTGTTTCGTTAATTTGTTATAAATAAAATTAATTGTTCTATTGTTTATAAAATAATAAATAAATATATTGTACATACAAGTTTATTAAAGTTGTGTGTTTGTGAATTGTTATAATTAAGAAAACATACATATATTTATAAATTGGTGTTTACTACTATAGTAAAATATATATTAAGGTATATTCGCATGATACATGTGTGTAACATTAAAAATGACCGATAAATTGTACATAAAATTAATTAACAGTAAACTGTAATATAAAAATAGTCTGATTAATTGATTTAATTAAAAATAAATTTAGTTTAATTCATGTTTTAATAGAATTTTGATAAAAAACGAAAAAATATTAATAATCAATCGCGCATTTTGTGTTTGTGTGTGTGCAAGTTTTGTTAATTTTTTTGTGTGTGTGTGTAGAAAATGTGTATTTGTGTGCGCGCCTGTATTTAATTGTGATTTGCATTTAAAGTTATTAACAGAAATCCATATAGTTATATGTTTTTTTAGAATCCCTTTATATTATTTTACTTTATCCGAATTTACGAAGACCTCATACAATGTTAGTTCTGTGTGACTGTGTATATGGTTTATTTAAATAATTGAAATAGAATACACACGAGTTTGTTTTTTTTGGTACCAAGTGTGATTTAAAATAAAATGTAAATGTCAACAATTTTCGAATAATTTGCAAAATTGTTGTTTTTTACGGTGTCTGCACATGACTGTGTACAATTCTGTGTGTGGTACAAGAAAAATTCACAATATGAGATATAATATATCGTTAATTGAGTCGAGATTTCAACCCAGGCGCTTAGGCTAATACATAATTGCTTTATTTTTGTTGTTGTTGTTATTAATTCTATAATGTTTATTTTATAATTAGAAAATGATATAATTAAAAATAAAGAATGATTCAAATGTTAAGTTCGTCTCGAGTAGATGCATTGTTTGAGATACATATTTGTGTTTTGGTACACGAGTCTAGTGGAGGTGACGATTATTTCAAAATAAACAACGTTGTTGGTTAGTTTATTTTTGTTATTTGATAGAAATTAAAAATGAACGATTGAATTGATTATCATTTTATTGCTTATCTACTTAGTGGAAATTGAAGAAATGAATTCTGTAAAATTAGTTATTTTTCATTTTATTGCTCATTTTATTGAATAAATCGCAGTGGAACATATTGGAGAGTCATAAACCCAAAAAATATTTTGATAATCCTATTAACTGCAACTAAAACATATGTTTATTGAAAATCCAGTAGTTTCAAGAACGATATGAGAGATTACAGATTAGTTCATCGAAACAGAATAGACACACAACAGATCAGAGGAAATCAAAGGCCATAAGCAAGGGATTTGATACTTAGCAATTCTGGGCTACATAGAATTTACAAATTAACGTTCTGAAATTGTTTATTTTTTATAATTATTTTATTGTTTAATCTGCTGGGAGCAAGATCATTAGGAATAGTTCTAAGCACGATACAAGTATGATTATAAGATTTTGAAATTTTAGATTATGTCAATACATTTACACAGTTAAATTTTGCATCGAACATATGACCGTTGCACAAAAATCCGTCTTAAATGCGGAAACTATTGTGGTATAGCTCTATTGAACACTGGTTGGATTTACAAAATGTTGACTAATGTTGTGCTTGCCAGATTCATCCCTTTCGCCGAAAACATCATTGGCGACTATAAATGTGGTTTTCGTCCCAACCGATCGACCGTTGATCAGTGTTTTACCATGAGGAAGCCTAGATACATAATATAAAAAATTTGATCGCAGAATACTAAAGGTCATAGTCTCTAGTACTTAAGGTATATTTCTGACTGTCATGATAATGAAAAGTAATGTCAGGTTCATAATATAGTGTTTCCAGTTAATTTGAAGTTAATTAGTTTGATCTTATCGCTAACATGAAGTCTATTTTGGAAAACCATTGTCTCATTATATGTAAATAATAATTTCCCATTGCCGTGAAAATTCTGGTTAAAACTGGGCTTTTTGAAATTAGTCGTTATTCATCACCAAGTGTATTGTATAACTTTACTTTTGGAAAACGTGTGCTAAGTAAGATTTTAGTCAATGTTTCCTCTTAATCCATGAATGTATTCCTCATGCAAAAGGATTTCGTTATCAACCATTTCAAAAGCTTTTGACATATCGATAAATAGTCCTGCTGTGCATTTATGATTATTCAACCTTGCATAGATTTTTTCGTAAAATTTAATTAGAGCATATCCGGTAGATTGTTCGGTTCTAGATCCGAATTGTAAACCATGAAAATAATTATGTTTGTTTCTTTTTCGGTCCAAATAGCGTGTATTTTATGAATCTGGGCCAATTACAAGCCACTTTCAGAGATTAGAGCAAGATACCACTATATAGGTTGGACTGGCCTATCTATATAGAGAACATTTTCCGGTATAAGGTTTTGCCTAGCAGAGAAAATGTAACCTTGTTAATTAATAGTAGTTTTCCACCGTAAAATTTGAAAATTTTAACAATGTGGGCCAATAAAAGGTGGTAAAAGGTGCACGCAATAGCAAAACTGTTATTAACAAGGCCACATTTTCTCCATTAGGTAAAACATGGAAAATGTTATCTACAGATAGGTTATTCCGACCTATATAGTGGTATTTTGCCCTAATTTCTGGAAATAGCTTGTTATTGGCCCAGATTGATAAAATACTCACGATTCATGGTGGAAAACTGCTATTAACAATGTTACATTTTCTCCGCTTGGAAAAACCTTGTACTGGAAAATGTTTTCTATAGATAGGCCAATCCGCAAGTGGAGTGATATTGGCCCAGATTGATAAAATACTCAATATTTTGAGTGAAAAATTGCATTTATTTTTATTTATATTTTTCTTGAATATCTTTTTTATTTATTATGCTTTTTAAATTTTATTATGTAAATTATGATTTTATTTAATATAATAATAATTTTTAATACAATTTTCACTAATTTGCATTTATTAAATATTAACAGTGTAAATCACCAATACTAAAATAATTCAATATGGCGGCTATTTGAATCCAATAAGAATTCTGTTTCCGCCATGTTTTGCAATTGGAACTATACGCATACATGTTATTTTTTGTTAGAAACTTCGCGGGCTCCATATTTTTTAAATTCAAATTTATGAAGTGCGTACTGTCTTTAATTGGCGAATACTTACAAAATCTGCGTATTTTCAACAATTAAAAATTATTCATTGGACAAAACCATTCAAAACGGAACAAACTGAAGAATAATAAACGTTCTATTTGCCTTTTAAGAGCCGCTAAGGGCGCTATACCGGGTGTTTCTTTTAAACTGAGACGATAAAATATCTCTAAAAAAAGCCACTCTACGGAAAAAATGTCCATAATCAAAATTTAATCATACCGAGGGGGAAATACATTAGTGCAAAAAAATAGTCCCCCACCCTCCGCTTTGTAGGTGAGGCGGGGGTAAGTTTTAAACTAAGATAGGAAGCCATATTTTTTATTGCAGATACGGATTCTACGACTAAAAGTACGTATGATTTGAATGAAATATTTTGTTCGGTTCATGATAGATGGCGTTGTAATCGACGAAATTCAATTTTTTCAATTTCTTACTGTATACTACTGAACTAACCCATTCCTGGAAGGTGTGGAACCGCAATAACAACAATTTTCCGGGTTCACAACAAAGTACAAATATAGCAATGGAACAAATTTCTAAAGGCCTTTCGAGATGCGAGATTTTTTGTACAATATTTTTTTCAAATCAAAAATTTTGGAATATTTAAACAATCATTACAATATGCAATGAATACAACTTTTTTTCTCATTTGAAAATTTGGCCTAAAACATTTTCATGCAATGGGCGCTTTCAGGTTTCCTATGATTAGTGAAATCATCGCCAATTTGATATAAAAATTTCATAGAGGTTAACATTTTCATAACGTTAGCTTCGATATTAAGGATGAAACACCCAAAGAGCAGCGCGACATATTCTAAACAATCCACACTAACGGCTGCGAATGGGTGTGCACATCAAGCAGCGCAGCAGTTAATTTTGTTTTAGTAGTAAAATGCACTTGTCTCAATTTTATTGAGGTTATGTGTAGCATCAAAGTGCAGTCAATTGAAACTGCTGGGTGTGGAACCTATTGATGCCGCGACAGATGCAACTTCATTCAATATAATTTCTTTAAATTTATATTTTTCTATTAAATTTACAAAATATTAGATTTGTTTTATTGGAAATACCTATATTTATAATCAAACTATAATTTTGTTTCATTACGTAAGCGAATAAACCAATATTTAAATTTGCTACTCGCTGCTGCTGCTTGGTGTGTTTTATGCTTTAGTCAACATGTTCCCAACTGTTGGGTACCCTCAAAACGCCCAATGTGTGATGCATATTGGTACGCCAATCTGTTAAAAATATAATACAACCCCATTAGAAGCACCGAGGCTGTCGAACAAAAATGTAAAGCTTGCTGTACGAACTGAAAAGTAAAATGTCCAAGAAACTCTTGAATTTGTTCAGAAAAAACTTAATGCTTGAATTCCACAGTAAAACAGATTTTTTCAGTAAAATTTACACTAGATAAAAATATAAATCCTTTACTTGTTATAGAGAAACAAAAAAATTCAGTAAAATTTTCTGGCAAAAGAATAGAGTAAGTGGGGAAAATGTTGCCATAAAAAGTATGAAACTCAATACTTTTTATGGCAACATTTTTTACACACCTTCAAAAAATAGTATGCGATGAGAAATATTTTTCGCACACTACGACAATTTTATGGCAGAAAAAATATTATAGTCAAATGTTATTGTTAATAGAAAAATGAAACGCGGGGTAATTTTTTTGTGTCGCTACGTCCAACACGTTCATTGTAGGGTAAAATAAAATGTTGAATGTTTCGTTAAAATCATTTATTTTCAAATTTTATGGTAGTTTTAGAGATGGTAGAGTCACATTCATATCTCATGAGCCTTCCAGACTTTTATACGCTTCTATATGTATTTATATGTAAATATTACGATTTTGGTGGTTCTCAGTGGTCTACGCATGTGCTGTGCAAGTAGAAACTCTGCTTTTTTGATCAAATTCAACTTTATTGAAAATATAATTGTTACAAATATTAATTATTGAAATATCGCCATTATACTATCTATGGTATTTTGCCGTTTATCAGGGATGCTTTCTCAAGTGAAACTTGGTGCACATCTTCAACTTTCGTGAACTGCTGCGTCTTTCAAATATGATGACATCGATCTGAATAAGTGGTAACCAGAGGGAGCTAAGTTTGGAGAATGCGACGCATGCTGCAAAACTTCCAGCCTAATTAGAAGATGATTTTCTGGGTTGATTTTGCTGTACGTAGACGAGCATATATCACCTATCTATCGCCTTTCTCGGCCCGCAAATCTTTTTTCTTTTTTCCTTGGGAACATCACTTAATTTGATCAATTGGGCCTGGTAACGTTCAGCTGTAACAGTTTAACCAGGTTCCAGAAGCTCAATTTTGCAACTGTTGTCGATGGCTGTTCTGGATTAACCCATGGTTTTTTGCGTTTAGTATTATCGTACAAAATCCACTTTTCACCACCCGTAATTATTTTGTGCATACATTTATTTCTTTTGCACCGAGATATTGCTTGATGAGTAACTCCTAACTATTCTGCAAGCTCCTTTTGAGTTTGACACGGATTTGCATCCTTTTCATACTTTTTTACTGTTGAATGACTCACTCAATGTCGAATTAATCAATTCCATAGCTTGAGCAGCATATTTTTCATTTGAAAACAGAATATGTAGAATGCAATGACGTAAATATTGCTTATCGACATCTATCTCTTAAAATTGATGCACACGGAACGACAGCTTGTAAATGACTGAAACTTATGTCACATATACCCTGTTTCCATGACAGAGTTAACCCAGGTTAACTCAGGTTCACGTGCTTGGAAACGCCTACCGGACTACCTGTTTCCATGCATAGTTGAAAGTGGCTTGAGTTGGAGTTAGCATTCATGGAAACAGAGTAGAGTTGAGTTTTCATTAAATTATTTTGAACTCGACGAAACTAATGGGATTGAGTAAGGTTGAAATTCAAAATGGCGACAATGATAAATTTTCATTTTTAATGTCAAGGAAATTTATATTCAAAATTTTGAACCACAAATATGTATAATAAAAACAAAAAGAATTTTAAAATAATTTTCAGGGCATATAAAAGTATACATAGAGTATTGGCACAAATTAAATTAATTTTATCTAGCGGTTATTAAAATTTCAAATCAACCTAACTCTACTCCACGGAAACGATCAACGCCATTTTGGAATTAACGAAAACCTAATTTCAACTCAACCTAACTCCAACCTGGTTCATGGAAACATGGTAAAGGTTGAGTTTCGTTAAATCTGTTTTAACTAACGAAATTTTTACGGTTCGTTTAGGTTCTATCTGTCAACGTTTTTTACGTGTATTTTAAAATGGCGCTCATGGTAAACTATTAAAATACAGAGTTTGAATAAAAATATTTTAAAATAAAACTTGAAAATGAGTAAAATTTCGAAAAAAATACTAATATAGCTGTCAACTTAACTTGCTTTCATGGAAACGGCACGAATTAACTCCAACAAATTTTCAACTCAACGAAATCTAAACCCGGTTACCTAATACTTATATCCAAAATGGCGGGTGATTTGGATGCGTCCAAGTATATTTTAATGCAACCAACTTCAGCGCCGAGTTTCTACATGCACACCTAAAAACGTCGTTTTTAAATTTTTCATAATTCAGTAGTGTATATGTCGATAGCTAATACAATTTTAGACAGGTAGACGGGATTTCAAGGTGCCAGAATAGTTAGAAATATTTTTAAACTAATGTTTGCTATGGTTGAATAGACTTGGCCCTAGCGACCAGAATCTCTCATCAATAATAAAATAATAATAAAAATAATTTCATGGCTAAAATGTTGTGGCAAGGTAAACATATCTTTTACAATTTACATATCGTAAACATATCTTTTACAGTTTGAGTATTTGATCGAAATCAGAATCCTCGTCGGATTTAATGCAATATCAGTCAGCAGAAGTAAAAATACCTGTCGGACCCTAAACAATTTTAATGTTTCTATGTTATTTATATGAGTATCTAATAGTAAAATTATTTATTACATTAATAAATAATAAAATTTATCGATAAAATAAAATTTGAACACTTTAGTATTAAATTGAACACGAAGGAACTTAAGCACTTTTTAGTAAGTAGGGTAGAATCCTCTATAATTAAATAAAATGTGAGAAAACTTAAACAATTCTTTATATGTTGGACAGCCTACACTGTAATTAAATTGAACAAGAAAATAAAACTATAAAACTTTTTGTAATAAGGATGGTAACACATTTAGATTTTGTCACATACCACAAGTATCGACTGGTTCGACGTGTTTGTTTCGTACGTTAAGCTAAACTCGTTAGTAGGGAAAACTGTATCGTTCTTGCGCGTTAAAATTTAGATTTAAAACATTTTTAAATTGTTAAGAAATTTGTTTAAACAATTTGCAAACAATTTAAATATTTGGGTTTGAGTGTACGTGAAAAAACTTGTATGTATGTGTAGACGTGTTTGATCTGCAGAGGAGATTGGAGAACTCCACGGATCGCCGCTCCACGGATCTTTCAAGGTTATCCCAAGTCTAGACAGGGGTCCGAGAGTTTTTGGATATTTGGGTGTGTTCAACCAAAAAGGTGAATACAGAAAGTGAATTTATAGTTATATACTTCTTTAAATTTAAATACATAAAAGGGAACAACAATAATTTTCATGATTATTTATTAATTCACTTTATAACACAATACACAATTACTTTAACGCATACCAATTAATTTCACTTTAACCACCTCTAATAATGTTTTCGCTGTTCCGTTTCACTTTTAAACTATCGCTCATGGAATTTCCTAAATGACCACGTTTTATTAATTATATACAGAGAGAACATTCTAGTTTCGCCTAGATTTCTCGATTTGCTCAGAATGCTTTCCATGACCATTATTAATATCTAAACATAAATGTCCAATATTAGTTCAAATGACCAATTAAAGACAATTGACATTTTACCCAAGTGACCAATTTTGGTAAGTATATAAGTATATAATTTTGGGGATTTAGACTCCAATGGAAATTATTATTATTTGTCAAAAAGAGGCATATTATCGGCAGTATTTCATGTTTGCCCAGCTGCCAGGGAGAGACTTGACCATAATTTAAAAGAAAACTATAAACGAATATCTTTGATTGGTGGTCGAATATCTTTGATTGGTTTAATGGAGTGACTGGAATGATTGAATGGATTTAATATAAATTAAATTGAAAAAGCAGTAGTGGATTTGTTTGGTTAACATGAACATTTGTTTTTCTTATTTCAGAAAGAGACTGACGGAACTAACAAATTAACGAAAAAAAAACTTAACAATGAGCGGTGGTCTATCGCAGCAATTTTGTGTTCGATGGAATAGTCATTTAGGTAGTTTGGGCGCCGCCTTTCCACAATTATTAGCTGGCCAACGTTTTGTTGATGTGACACTCGCATGCGAAGGACACCAAGTGCATTGCCATCGTTTGGTGCTGGCCGCGTGCTCCAGTTACTTTGAAAGTCTTTTAGGCGAAAATCCATGTAAACATCCAATAATAATTTTACCTCGAGATATAAAATTATGGGAAATTCAGGCGCTGGTTGATTTTATGTACAAGGGTGAAGTGAATGTATCTCAGGCTGGACTACCTGACTTATTAAAATGTGCCGAAATACTACAAATCCGGGGTAACTACATTGATAAATACATAAAATATGAAGATCGATGTTCGAAGTTAAATTGAATAATTTTTACAGGTCTCTGCGGTTCTGAAGCGGCCCTAAATTTAAACCAAATACCAACAACCTCATTACCAGCGACAGCAAACTCTCCAAACGATAACCAAAATAAATCAAATATTTTAAAGCCACATGTAACCTCAACTCCGAATAAATCATCAAGCAGCCAAGCAAATATATCGCAAACATGTTCAAATAACAGTGTTAGTAAAAATAGTACCAGTAAAACAAATGATAGTCAAACATCTGCAATACAGAATGCTTTATTAGATCATTCGCCGAAAATAGAGGCGACCTCGCCAACCACAGTTAACCAAAATGCAACCACATCGAATAGCTTAAGTATAGATTCACCAATGATATCAATACCGCTTCCCACATCGAACGCATCATGCTTAAGTGTTGACGACTGTGATGATAGTTTAAATGGAAGTACCAGCGAAGTATATGTCGATGATCCAGACATGAAACTGCAAGAGGACTATTCAAATGATGGTCATAGTATGGTGAAACTTGAGCCTGGTGAGTCAAATTTTTATATTTTTTTCTTAATTTATTGATTTCTGTACGTGTGTGGTGTATTATCATATGTTTTTTTGATTTAATTTGCCAATATTTTATCTGTATATATGTTTTGTAATCACCTGCTGCGACTTAACAACTTTTTCTTATGGTCCGTTAATCTCGTGTATCATGTTATCGTAACTCTAGTGAGTTATATAGAAAAAATTGACAAAAAATGGGTGATATTTTTTTGACATTTGTAATTTTCAAATATGGTTTATTTACGAATCTGTTGTTTAGTTGAGGTAGGTGATTAATTTTCATTTAATTTTTTGCGTTTTTTTTTTCCTCAAAAATTTTATTAATTTTCTACCAAACCAAACAAAATTGAATGATAAAAACAAAAATTTCAGAAAATAAACAACCCTCCCCGCTATTTTTTGGACCACAAAGCGATTATCAACAAGAATCGTCAAAATTTGGAAAGATTCGTGTTAAGTCACGTGATAATCTATTTGAAAATTACAATAGCAATAAAAACTATCACCCATCCACGTCGCCCGCCACCTTTAATGTAGTTGTTAACGATTGTGATGATTCGGAAAATTTTGTCAGTTCACCGCCTTCATCATCATCTGGATCGGTGCAACGGAACATAAATGTTGTTGAAAATGAATTACTGCCACCATCGTTGAAATTTAATAAAAATTCAATGACCATATTCGTTAAGAAAGCGAATGACTTAAATGATAGCTGTATTGGTGGGGATACGGAAATAACCGATCATCCCGAAGTAGACGCGAATAATTCAAGTGAAAATTTATATGAAAATATTGTGTGTTCGCCTAATTTACTAACGCTATCGTTTGACGAGAATAAAGATATGCTCGACATAAATTCCGATCAGGCTAGTGCAATTTTCAATACATATTTAGCGGCGAGTACATCAAAACGAATTGAAAAGAAGCGGACAAAAGTAGGTACAATGGACGAGAATGGTACAACACGGTCAACGCATATATTGCCTCCACTATTAAAATATGATGCGAGTATGAGCAATAAACAATTGCTGAAAGAGTTAAAGCGGCAAGATGAAATAATGGCAATTGAAAATAGTTTATTAAGTGGAGGACCACCGCCTGAGAGTTTTGTGCTTAGAAATCCGCGTAGTAATCAACCGCGGACTTATAATACGGATGCACTTTGGGCAGCTTTAATGAAAGTGAAATCAGGAGAAAGTATATACAGGTGAGTTTAGCAAATAAGTTTTATATTAAATAAATTATGTTGGTATTATTTCACAATACGCAAAATTTGAATATATGTATTAGACGAGCAATATTAGTCTTGATAGTATTCTTTTATCAAAGGTTTCAATTCCTTATCGGAAAAATTGCGTTAGTTGAATATCCAGATTTTCCCCCGATATTTCACAGAAAATTAATTCACAGAAAACCAATTCATAGCAACATGCCACTGTGTAAATATAGTGAAGCGAAATCTTCCATTTTGTAGTTTTCCTAATTGCGGCTTTCTTGAACTATTGCTTCTTGTGCTATTGCTTTGATTTTTACCCATGACTCGCCGAGTTCTTTCGCTTCTTAGCATCGTTGATTTTCACGATACAACTAGTCGTCTGACTTTCCTATTCCGTTGTGGTTCCACTCCAGAGTTTTTTTTGTTACATCATTCTGTGACTTCTCAGCGAGTGACCAGTCCTTCTTCATTTGCGCTTTCTTACTTTGATCCCAATGACTGCTTGATTCGCTTGTCGAAGGAGCTCGATATTTGTTATTTCGTTGTCCTCTAAGCCGCTTTGTATTGTTGTTGTTGATCTTATGTATAACCTTCCTGGTTTCGCCATCGTGCAGCAGCACTGATTTCACACACGAATTGAACATTCTAAGCCATCAAAGAAATTCATGGTCAATTCTAAGCCATCAAAGAAATTCATGGTTTCAGAATCCATCTGATTTTGGCATCTATAGAGCATTGTGTATTATTCAATTGTGCTTAATCTGTTGTTAAGACTGTTAAGTCCAGACTCTTCCCTTATTGGTGAATTTGTGATATGTGGACTGGTGAATTTGAGACTTGAGTTATATTGCTTTATCAGATTTTTTCCCGTCGAACTTAAACTTTATTAAACGTTCAAGCCACACCATTTTACTTGTTATATGAGGCAGACTAGGTTGTTTTTACTGATTCATTTCACTTCTTTCGAAATTTTAACCCGCGCTTTCCTGCGACGCGTCATTTCACGTAAATTGGAGGAAAAATTGAGTCAAATGGAGACAGGGTCTTGTGATAAAATAATTTTCATACTAATTCGGTGATATGGTGTTACCACACCAACCACAATATACAATTATTATCGAACTAGTTTAACAAGAAAATTAGTGCAATATTTCGCCAACGTGGTTACTGCAATAATTTCCAGACAATTCAATTCCACAATCGTTCGGCAATATAATTATGCATTCCAGTTTAGCATTTGTACGTAGAACACAATTAGTTGGGGAACTACAGGAGAGAAATTCCTTCTATATAAATTGGTCAAAAAAGTGTAAGTTTGGCATTATCCGAATATCTCTAGAGACCAGAGGGTTTTGGAGGTTCGCTCTATATATTTCGCGGAATTTCTCCTGTATGAGCATGGATAGCTTTATTTTTATTTAATTCTATATGTATTATTTTATGGTTGAAATGTCCACTATTTATTGTCACGAGAAAAAATAAATCTAACTATAATTTTTTACACACTCGCGCTTTGCATATTTTTTATCCAAAAATTAAACTTCTATTACTTTTCACATCTAATATGCGTCTCGGTTAGCGTGGTTGAACTGGCTGGTCGTCATTTTTGTTTCGTTCTTCTTGGTGGCGATAAAAAATTACTGTCGCTCACCTACCGACGGTGTACAAAAATTCTTTTCTAAATGATGGTTTACAGGGCTGCGAACATGCTGTCAATTTTTCAGAGCTGCGAACATGTTACTATTTTTTTTCCTATGGCGCCACAGCATCAAGCCTTTATTCCACAATGAAACATATTTTTTCAGTAAAAAAAGAGCGAGATAAAAATATAATTTCACCACGTACCAAAACGAAACAAAAAAAAATTTCAGTAAAATTTACTGGGGAAAATGTTGCCATAAAAGTATGAAACTCAAAACTTTTTATGGCAACATTTGTTTTCTTTGTAACTCTAATGTAATTTTAATATGTATACTCTCCTCTTTTCGGTTTCTCAGTATTTTTTACTGAAAAAATATGTTTCATTGTGGAATAAAGGCTTCACCCTTTATTAAAGCTACAGTTTAAGCCCGGTTTACATTAGACCAACATTTTTCTTCTGCAAAATGAATAAGATATAACATTGACTTTTTGCACATTAGAGATAAGAAAAGCAATACATCCCAACAAAATTTTGCAGAAGAATTTTTGAGCAAAAATCACCATAAAAATGAAAATGTTGCCATAAAATATATTCAATCCGAGTATTTTTATGGCAATATTTTTAAAATTATAAGAAAAAAAATTATTTCGTGTTTATAAATGTTGAGGATTCATTATAAAAACAGACGCCATAGATAAAAATGTAAATTTCGTTTTTTAATTCATTAAAAATAAATTATTAATGATCCTATAAAAAAAATTACGCCACTATTATATATGTTTATTTCTTTCTGGCATATTGAATATTTTTATATAGCGGATTCTTTCTTATTTACCTGCAAAAATTTGTAGAAGAAATCAATTTTCTCATGTAAACCGGGCATTAAACTGTAAACTTTACACTTTATTAAAGCTACATTGGTCCATTTCTGAACCTAAATTCGTGTCAAAAACACAACAAACTTGATTAACTTTTTGTTTGTCGATTATTCACAAAAATTTGCCATAATTTTGTGACGGAAGCTAATTTTGCGTACTGTAAAAAATAACAACATTAAATTTATTTTATATAAAAAATATATTTTATTGAAATTTTAGAGCATCACGTATCCATAACGTACCACGTAAAACGTTACGTAATTGGATGAAACGGTGGGATATTAAATCAGCATATCCAATGCCGCGCCAATTAAAACAAGCGGCCGAAAAACGAAAGGCAAAAAATGTTTGTGACATTAATACCGAAATGCTAACCAAAAATGTGTGTGAATTTAATAATGATATGCTAGTCAGTAACAACATATTATAAATGTGTCTATATAAATAATTAACTAATTAATAATATAATAAAAACAAAAGTGTGAATGTATGTATTAATATTTATTTTGAATATTATATAACTAATTTCCCAAAATTATAATCGTACTTAAATTTAGTAAACTAGATTTTAAGATTCACAGAAAGACTATGCCAAAGAATATATAAAGAAATCAGTCAAGTATTTATTAATTTATATTTATTTGAGCTTTTAATTTAATTTTTCCCCTGGTTCTTGATTAGCTAAACAAATTTTGTTTAATTTGACTGAAAATTATAAATTATTTTATTTTAAATTAATGTTATATAAATTATTTTAGCGAGTTTAAGACCTAATTACTAGATAAAAATTAATACAAAAAGATAATATATACATATAGATATATATATATTTATAAAATATTAACAGGGTTAAATTAATTAATAACATATTCAATAATTTTCTTATATTAATTTAATTTAATTTATATGTATTAAGTATTATTATTTATTATTTTATTTACAATTCTGTTTTCTAGTCTATCGGCTTATTTTTATGTAAGTTCAGGAATCGGGTATGTTTTAGGTTTTGGGTTGTGTAGTATGATTTTTGGTCTATTGGCCAAATGTGTCAACATAATAATACTTTCTTAATTTGTATAGGAAGCAATACATATAAAACAATTTATAGTATATTTGCATTCGTGTGGCAAATATCGACCAACGTTGGTGTATTTTAAGTTTGGCAAATATTGGTAAAATATGATAATTGACAAACTCTACTGTCTACGGATTGGTCTACAATTTTGGTTTACACATATACATATATAGATATAGATATTCGTCGCTAGACGTCACTATCGGTGACATTAGTTATATTTATTACAAAAAGGTGGCGAATTTAATCAAAATTTGAGAATTAAATCTTGACATTTGGAACCGATTCTTAGTTCGCTTAATTGTATTAAAAATTAGTAGATATTATTGCCATCTTCCTTCATTTCAGCCTCAAACACTAAATTGTCAATTTTGTTTGTAACCATATTTCTGGTCCTAGCATGATTGATCGTGATAATGCATCTGCAATATGCACATCCTTACCTGGTAAATATATAATCTCAAAATCAAATGTCATTATCTTAAGCAACATCCGTTGTAATCTTACAAACATTTTATCGAGATCTTTTTTCGAAATTGATATTAAAATGGTTAAAGAATTAAGTAAAACACGTTTTTATAGAATCAAAATACTCGTTTATGTTCTCGGCTTGAAAGATCGTTTACAACTGATATGGTACAAAAGAAAACTTATAATATAGTCGCATTCATATTGCTTATTGGGTAACTGTCAAATTACATATTCTGTCAATTGACACTAACGGTTTATGATCTGACTGTATAAACGATGACCATACAAAAATCGGTAAAATTTATCCGTCGCAAAAACCATTGCTAACAGTTCCTTCTCTATTTGTGCATATTTTTTTTCTGCGCTGCTCAATGCACGAGATGCGTATGCTATGGGATGCTGATTCTGCATTAAACAATATCCTAGACCATCTTTTGATAAATCTGTCTGAACTATTATTGGTTTGTTAATGTCAAAAAATTGCAAAACCGGGTCTACAATTTTCTAAACTAGCTGTTGACTCTGACATGTTTTTCATAAATTTACCTAAAAACTTAATATTCTTAAAATTCTCATTAGACCTTTCTATCTTTAGGTGACTCTAGTTCTCTTATTGTCCTTATATGTTTTGGATCTGGTTTAATACTCCCATCAAAAATTACATGTCGCATAAAGTGACCGCTATTTGTTTTATAGTGAAGTTTATCACGATTACATTTGATGTTATATTCCTTTGCTAACCTCATTACACTACTTAATGCTTCATCATGCTCTTTCTCTGTGTCACCTGCTGTTGTAATTAAATCATCAAAATAAGTCGCTACATTATCTAGCCCTCCAAAAATTTTAGTTACAGTTTTTCGGAAAACTTCTGGCGCTACTGATACTTCAAAAGGTAAACGATTAAATTTATACCTGCCAAAGGGTGTATTAAAGCAACATAAATCAGAACTCTTAGTATCCAGACAAATAACGGTAAAAAAATTCTTTTTATTTAAACGAGACATAATTTCATCAGAAGTTGGTATTCTGTAATGTTCTCTTAAAATTTGATGATTTAGATATTTGAGATCGATACAAACTCTCATCGATCCGTTTGGTTTTTGAACTATAATCATAGATATAACAAATTTAGTTGGATACTCAACTTTCGAAATTATGTTTCGTTTCTCTAAAACATCCAATTCTGTTTTTAATTTTCCGTATATTCCAAAGGGTACTCTATGATTAGCATTCACAACACCAATATAATTGTGTTTTATTTTAATGGAATATTCACCCGGTATACTGCCAAGCCCTTCAAATTGCAATTTAAATATTTCAATGAAAATTTCTTTTTATTTGGTAATAACTATGACGTTTTTCCCGATAACAAGGGTTCCAAATCCTGCTCTATTATTACAAATCTTATGTCTCTAACTATGTTCTGATTTGTCTTCACTCGCAAAGAACAAATCCCTAATGGTTTAATTAAATAATTCCCGTATGCTTTTAAATATGCATGTATTCGTGTTTTCCAACTTACCATAACTCTTGATATACTTGGCTGCCAACACGTTGATATCGGCTCCAGTGTCCAATTTAAATTGTACTACGTGATTTCAAAATTGAAGTTCCTCTTTCCAACACGGATTAACCCCACTTGTATTAATTGCTCCAACTGACTTCACCACAAACAATTCAGCTTCTTTGTCATCACCAATACCAATTTCCGTTTCGGCCTCTAATCGGCCTCAATTAACTCTGTGTTTAAAATTCGTTCTTCTCTTAAAACAATAATTAGCGAAGAGATTTTTAATCCCACATGCAATTCTTTCCATATGCCGGACATTTAAAAGTGTGTGTTGTCTGACATTTGACTTATTATTTAATGTCAAAGATCGATTCTCAAACTTATTTTGTAACATGTCAACCTCCACTGTTTCTTTATATGTTGTATTTTCCAATAACTTGGTGTGGGCTTTACTGGCTTCGACTGCCCTACAAAATTGAAGTGCCTTCTAAAGTGTAATGTTTGCACACGGATTATGGAGCATTATCTTGATTAATTAACACTCTTATTATTTTTTTTATCTTTATTCAGGCACGGTAACTACACGAATGACTTTACTTGAAGTTAGTTATGATATACAAAATATATTATGGCAAGGGTGCGTTCATTCACATATGTTTATAGTTACATACATCACATAAAGTGACAACTCCGACTCTCTCAGCAGTTTCTCTTGGCACCCTTTATCTGCTATCGAGATAATAACTTTATCTTTTATCATCCTTTATCATGTTTCTTTTGAATATATAAATACACAATTAACTGGTTGTTTGCGCAGTTCTGTCATAAAATTGTCAAACGATCGACCCTCATTTAAATTTAAATGTTTCGACTGTAACGTTTTAAACAATAAGCATCGAATTTTTTAATGACGTCATCGATTTTTATGTCTGACGGTGTCTCAACTACAAATGTATTATATATGTCAACTCCCTCTTCACCAATTTTGTCTAACAAAATTGTAATTTTTATTTTTTCCGCTGATTCATCTTTCCCCCTTGCTATAAGATGAATTTCCAATCGTTGCTTCCATTTCATACAAATTTGCGCAATCGATGCCATTTTTGTTCATTTTTTATTTTTTTATTTGTGTATTTAACACCTGACACAATGAATACAAGGACCAAACTTCACGTTGCTGAAATTAGTATAATAAATGCTATTATTATCTGGATTATACTTTTGACTTTATTAATTATATTATTTTTATAAGATCGGACTGCGGTCACTGAATTAAAGACAGATAATTATATCTAAGAATAACCAATCTTTATTTGTATCGACTAATATATGGGACATTATTTTTAAAGCATAGCCTACAAATCTTACTTCCAAATCATATTTCCAAATAGGTATTAAATCGGTTTTCGATAGAATTCGAAAATTTTTCCATAGAACAATCTAAAATGTTAAAAATAATAATTATTAAATTTAACACGGAGTAACGTAAAGCATACCTCACATTATCTTTATTGAGTTGAATTTTTTTGCGGCAAAATTTCCTTGGCGACCGTTAAACATAAACTTGCAGCTCAGCAAGCCTCTTCGGTGAAGAGCTATGAAAGGTTTACCCTAATGAACTTTTTTAGTTCGTGGCCATCTTGCTTCATAAATAATGTTTTCTAAATGAAATGTTCATGAAAAGTAAAGAAATACAATTACGTTTATTAGAATATTTATTATATTTTATTTTACAAGAATCGTGTTGTTCCTTTTATATACTTTTTTATGATTATAATAATATTTCTTTATATTAAAACACACTGATTACTATAATTACTTATGATTTATTTATACAATATTTACATACAACTTTACACCATCTCGTCACTATCGGAAGTCTCTCTTCCTTTCTCATTTACTACTCTAGTCAAACTCATTTCTTTATACATATGTATTACAAAATAGTACATGTAAACATTGTTGTTCACATGTAACGCTTTATACATGTTTGTATATAACATACTTCAAAATCGTAAACTGACTCTGTAGTACAATACACATTTTTTTTATTTTTCGTTTTATCTGACAAGTATTGCCAGATTTACATTTATTTTTCTATCTTCCCTAGGAACAAATAAACTGTAATTCCCAATACAGCACACTAAATATAAAATAGGAAAACAAAATATAATAGATTGTACTGTATTTTATGGTGTTGAGCTCTTCGACGTAATCATCAGTATTCATTAGTATATTATTCAGCCTGGTTAGCCTAACCAGGATTCCTAGTGGTGGGTGGGGTGTTTTGTTTGAAAGATGAACTACTTTCACTACAGTTCCGCGATGTCGATGGTGTGTCGTGGTTGGAAGAGCAATTACTCTCACTGTGTTGCTACATGATCTAAATACCCGACATAAAATATGTATAGTATTAATAATTACGGAGCTTGGGAAATTGTCGGAATTAATTTCAAGGCGTCGTAATACTGCCAGTCAACTTTCTTGTTGGTAGCCTGTCCACTGACTGTAGTATTTTCTTTGTTATAAAGAGAACGAAACCGATCCCTTAATGATTTCCATCGTTTCTTACATTCGTTGACTGTAAAGAGAAATCAACATCAACTATTTGTAATTTAATACACAGAAATATACTCACAAAATCTATAGTTACCTGGTCGACTACAATTATCAGACATTTTTAACCAGACCGAATCTTTTTTTATTTGGTGGTTATAGTTGGTGTCGGTCAACTCATAAAGTATAGGATGAGTCTGTACTTCCAAAATCAAGCAATCTTCAAAAGTGTGTTGATTTTCTGTGCACTCTAGCCCTATATATTCTTCATCAAGATATTCGTAGTCCTCTAATTTAATCATTGTTGTTTTTCATTTTGTTTTTTATTTATATATTACGTGTCGGAGGGTAGTGTAAAAACTTAAACTGTCAAATTTGTACTGATTGTTTTATTTCGCTTTATACGACTTTAAATTTATGAAGCCGCGTGTGGAACATATTACCTCCGCTTTACAGATAACTTCATTGCAATATTTTTTTTATTTTTGACTAAAAAATAACTTATTCTATAATTATTTTAGTTTATTTCTATAAAATTTAAGATTTGTAATCGAATGAAACTAATCTAGGGAGCTGAAAAGCAAAATTAAAACAAAAAATTTTTGAAGCTCAAAGCCGAGGCGTGCGGTATGAAAAGTGCTTTAATATATTATGTAACGCTACACAGCACATAACTATATTTATTGCATAGTTTGGTTGGGCAACCACCCGAACTAAAAATATACGGCAAGTGTGGCATAGTATCGTCGGGCGCGAGATAGTCAGTAATAAATATGTTTGACTATATTAGCACAGTTGAAATAAAAATCTTGAATTAATTTTTTTACCTATCACCTGCTGTCTGAGTGTCTTTACAAAATCTGATTGTGGAACTGGATGTTTGTTCACTTCAAAAAATTGTCCCGCAATTCGCAAGTTACTTCCATACACTAACTCTGCTGAAGTAGCCTGCAAATCTTCGCGGTAACTAGTTCTTAATCCTAGTAGGACGGAAGGCAAAATTGTGGTCCAATCTGATCTGTCGTAACACATAATCGCAGCCTTCAGTGTACGGTGCCAACGCTCGATCATACCATTACACTGCGGGTGATAACTGTTCGTACGTCTATGTTGAAAACCTAATAAGATTGACAATTCTGCGAATAACTGGGATTCGAACTGGGATCCTTGGTCGGTTACAATGAATAATGGGACACCAAAACGTACGATCCATTCTGAATAGATCGCAAAAGCGACAGTAGTTGCGGTTTTGTCGGATACGGGTATGGCCTCCGCCCAACGCGTGTATCGGTCTATCATTGTTATGCAGTATCGGTAATTTGCAGATGGTGGCAATGGTCCAACAATGTCCAAATGAACCTCGGTAAAACGATCAGTAGTTGGTTCATATGATCCGATAGGAGTTTTCGTATGTCTGCTGATTTTAGCCCTCTGACAAGCGACACATGAACGAGCCATGAGTCCCACGTCTTTTCTTATAGACGCCCAAACAACTTGATCCGTAAGTAACCTCACTGAAGATCTTACTCCTGGGTGAGCTAAATTATGTAATGCATCGAAAACTTGTTTTCTGAACGCGAAAGGAATGTAAGGTCAAGATTTACCTGTAGATATGTCGCAATACAACGTTTCATCGGCACCAAAACGCACCGGAAATTGTTCGAATAATTAAATATTTCTTTTTTGTATGTAAGGTTTTTTCCTCCAAATGGTCTTAAATTTGTTCCGCCTTAGGGAAAACGCCTCATCAGCAACCAAAAAATATGGAAACCTTTTGTTGCTTTTGGGTAAAATGGCATTTTCCGAAATTTGAAGTCCCCCGTCATGGTTCATCCATGTCTTTCCAAATTCGGATGCTGCAAAAATACCTGCATCACTGTTTGAACCATATCCACCAACGTGAGCCATGGTAAAGCGGTAGTGTGCATCGCAAACTGCTAGGAGCACAATCGAAAAATTTTTTTTGTAACAGAAATATTTGGATCCGGTTTTTTGTGGTTTAATCATTTGAATATGTTTGCCATCAAGAGCTCCTCCGCAATTTGGCATTTGCCACAAGCGATAAAATTCATTTCCAATTTCTGTCCAATTATCAGTTGTTCGAGCACCCCCATATAAATTGGCAATAATTGTTTCACTATAGCAGTCGAAACTTGTTTTACAATTTTCCAAATAGTGGAAATAACCATTCTGAAATCTAATGCTAATTTCGTAAATGAAAATGCATATGCCAAATGTCTACAAACAAAAAAAGCAATTAAAATATTATATTTATGTAAATTTATAAATATGTACTTACATTAATGTTATGCACAGTTTTTCTTTTGCACTAATGCTTCTTCGGAATTGTGTGCCTGGACCCTCTATTTCATTTTGGATAGCATCTAAAATCATATTGTAATTAACTTGCTCCATCCGAAACAAAGTAAATCAAAATAAATAAATAGCCGTCACATACTTAGCTGGATATTCTTCTAGTTGTTGGCATAACGTTCGATAGTACCCAAATGAGTCTCGTTTTGCTTCGGTGTTAAATTCATGTACCCAACAACTACGATTTTTTTCTGCTTATATATGTATATATGCACGAAATAATTATTTTTTTTCGTACAAATGTTGATTTGCGAATTAGTTTTCTTCTAATAATCGACATTATTGTTATTGATATATTTATTAATTTTTAAGATTTTTGTTCTTCCTACTATATACTTTGCTTGACAAATGACAAACAGAAACTAACAAAATATTTGACAGCTACGAAATAATAAAGTCGACGCTCTCGGTATGAATGAGTCATGGCTTCATATTTATGGAACATAAACATTTTGAGGCGGGGCGTGCGGTATGAAAAGTGTTGATTGTGCAATTTCGGCGAAACAGAAACACAACTAGTTTGATATAGAATTCAAGTTACAATGAACATTTATTAACAACCAATAAGCAACATAACCGTGTTGACAGATATAAGCATAAAAAACGACTATTGTTGTTGTCATATGCATATAATATTTTGTTTACATTTGTCAACACCCTCTGTTAAACAAAAAATTTTAGGTTAATACAATTAGACAATTTTGAATACAATAATTAAATTT
The DNA here is from genome assembly GCA_932526605.1 of Nephrotoma flavescens. Taxonomy (NCBI): domain Eukaryota; kingdom Metazoa; phylum Arthropoda; class Insecta; order Diptera; family Tipulidae; genus Nephrotoma; species Nephrotoma flavescens. The sequence continues at coordinate 20,807,835 of OW052221.1, read as the reverse complement.
TTGAATAGGCAAAGCCTTCGTTAAAAAATCTGCAAGCATTTCTCCAGTATGAACAAACTTTACTTCAATGTCTTTGTTCTCGATGTGTTGACGAAGAAAGTGATATCGAATATCGATATGCTTCGTTGTTTGGCGATATCCCTCAGTAAGTGCTAAATCCATAGCTCCTTTGTTGTCGCAATAAACGATTGTCGGCTGGCAATCCAATGAGATACCTATTTCTGATGCTAAGCTTCGGAGCCATAAAATTTCTTGGCACACAGAAGACAGTGCCATATATTCCGCTTCCGTTGTAGAAAGGGCAACCGTTCTTTGTCGTTTACTTGTCCAAGAAATAGGCCCACCTTGCATAATGACAATAAAACCTGTTACTGAGCGACGGTTATCAGAACAGTTTGCCCAGTCAGCATCACTGTATGCTTCTATTGTGGATTTACTGTCTTTATCGTATTGAAGTTTGTGATGTACCGTGCCTTTTAAGTATCGTAGCACTCTCTTAACTGCTACCCAATGAGCCTGGCCAGGATTTGAGCTAAAACGACTTAAAACACCAACTGCATAAGTAATATCAGGCCTTGAAATTTGTGCAGCATATAAGAGACTACCCACAGCTTCTTTATATGGTATATTTTTCATTTTAAGTTGATCGCTTTCTTCATTTGGTGACATTTTGTCGGTTAGTTTCTGATTTGAATCTAATGGCGTTTTCACCTCATTCGAATCCGACATATTGAACCTCTCAATAATACTTTCAATATATTCTGATTGATCTATCCAAATTTTGCCCGCCTTTCGATCTCTGGTTATTCGCATTCCAAGACATTTATTTATTTCTCCTAAATCTTTCATTTTGAAAGTTTTTAGAAGAGTATCCTTGGTTTTTTGCATAAGGTGTATGTCGTTGGACAAAATGATGAGGTCGTCAACGTAAACTGCAATAATTTGAATTTTACCACCAGCATTAATGTAATATATGCATTGTTCAGTTTTTGATTGTTGAAATTTCATTAATTTTAGTGTCGTGTCAATTTTCCGATTCCACTGTTTGCTTCCCTGTTTTAAACCGTACATGGCCTTATTTAATTTGCATACTTTAGATTCACTTCCCTGCAATTCAAAGCCTTCTGGCTGACAAATATAAATTTCGTCATGTAATTCTCCTTGTAGAAATGCATTTTTAACATCCATATGGTGGATTTCAAGATCTTCTTTTACTGCCCACGACAAAAGTAACCGTACAGCGTTAATTCTTACTACAGGTGAATATATCTCTTCGTAATCTATGCCTTTCGTTTGAGCACAACCTCGAACCACCAGGCGTGCTTTGTACTTTGGTTTTTCTATATCCTCAACTGATTTGGTTTTAAATACCCATCGTGTGCTTAAAACCTTTTTATTTGGGGCTGCATCTACTAACGTCCAAGTATTATTTTCTAACAAGGCATTATATTCCTCCTCCATTGCTTGCCTCCAAGATGATGCATCCAACCGACCAAGTGCTTCTTCAATGTTTTGCGGGTCAGCGACAAAATCAGTTTCTGCTTTATATGTTATGAAATCATTAAGTACTTTCGGCCTTGGAATTCTTGTTGATCGTCGAATTTCAATAGCTCGTGACTGACTTTCAGATGGATATTCCAATATAGAACTGGTTTCAGAAGAACTCGTTCTATTTGATTCACTTATATCGCTGGCGATTTCTTCTTCACTTTCAATCACCTCTTCTTCCCTCTGTTCTTTAGATACTTCGATAGGGAGAAGGCAACTTTCTGATACTTTTTCTCCGTTTGTTTCAGAATATGGATTTGTCAAAGTTTCATTTTCAAAAAATTTTACATCCCGACTTATTACAAGTTTATTATTTTTAGGATTAATAAATCGGTAACCTTTTGTGCTTTCACTATATCCGACAAAAATCATAGGTTCAGATTTGTAGTCCCATTTAACCCTTTTTTCCTTTGGAATGTGTACCATTGCTTTACATCCAAATATGCGTAGATGACTAATTTCAATTCGTCTTTTAGTCCATATTTCCTCAGGTAATTGTCCATCCAAACTAGCAGCTGGAGTGCGATTTATTAAGTACGCTGCAGTATTGATCGCTTCAGCCCAAAATTGTTTAGGTAAATTCGCATCGCAAAGCATTGATCTTGCTTTTTCAACAATCGTGCGATTCATACGTTCAGCAACTCCGTTTTGTTGTGGCGTGTAGCGGACGGTCAACTGATGCTTTGTACCAGACTCCTTTAGATATTTAATTATTTGATAATTTACATATTCCCCACCATTGTCTGAACGAAATATTTTAATTTTTTTATCCTGCTGATTTTCAACAAGCACTTTAAATTCCTTCATACACTCAAAAACTTGACTTTTCTCTTTTAAGAAATAAACAAATAACTTCTTAGAATAATCGTCAATCATTGTAAGGAAGTATCTACAGCCTCCAAGAGATTCTACTTCCATCAGTCCACATAAATCGGTGTGAACCAAGTGCAAAATATTTTCTGCACGGTTATTTGACGACTTAAATGGTTCTCGGTGTTGTTTTCCCATTACACAACTAGTACAATTATGAGCATTAATATTTGTGTAGTCAAGCTTTGCGTCTGAAATATTCTGCAGCTGGTTCATTTTTCCTTCACTCATGTGTCCAAGTCTGCGATGCCATAATTCGCCTTTGTCGATTTCTTGCGTTAGGTGAGATGATTCAATAGGTTCATTAATTTTGTAAATACCATTTACTTCTCGCGCTGTAGCAAAAATTATACCATCTTGGTTGATGATACGACAGCCCGATTGATCAAAATGAATGGTGTTTCCCTTTTTTACTAATTTACTAATTGATAGTAAATTACTTGAAATATTGGGTACATATAGATCTTCCCGTGCCTCAACTTCATCATACAAGTTTCCTACAGCTATTTTTATTTTAGATGTTCCAAGTAATTGAGACTTTAATCGCTCACCACCCGCCGTGTATATGTCGGTAGCATATTCCCGAACATCTTTCAAGAGCCAATTTTTATGCATTGTCATATGCGAGGAAGCACAAGAGTCCAAGTACCATGCCGATTTGTTCGATTCACCAACTGTAAAAACACTTATAAATGCATTTTTATTTTCGTTTTCGTATTGTGGTTGCAATTTTTTTCGTTGCTCCAATCTACATTGTCGGCTTATATGTCCAATTTTGTTACAATTATAACATCTAATAGGTGGTTTGTTGATATTCCTTGTTACTAGTGCTGTATCTTCCTCAGAATTTTTGACTAACGGCTTTGACGGAATATCTTGTAACAATTTGGTTTTTATGAAATCACCCGTAATTCGTGTACCTGAACTTTCAAGACCCATAATCATAGGTTTGTATTGCTCAGGGAGGCCTGCCAGTAAAAGAGTTCCAACCCACTCATCCTTAACCTCAAATTCCATACTATTTAATTTATTAGCAGTGGTTATTATTTTATTCACATAATCTTCCACGTTGCTACAATTTTCGAGTTGAGTTGTCACCAAGGTTCGCAGAAGACCAACTTTTCTAGTCAATCCAGAATCTTCAAATGCAGCCTCTAACTTTTCCCATGCTTGTTTGGCTGTGGTTGCATTCTGAATGTGAACATAATTAATCGGATCCACAGCCAGGATTATCCTTGATTTTGCTTTTATAATTTTTTGTTCGTCTTTTTCTGTGCCGAGTACGCATTCCCATAAGTCCTTCAACTGAAGGTAAGCTTGCATTGCGAATTTCCAGTTGGAAAAATTTTCACGATCAACCAGTTTTGTAACCGGCATAAAATTAGCAGACACGGCCATTATAACAGGAATTTCTTTGTCTTCGGAAAATATGCAAAAAGTTCACTATTTATTTCCACGTTTTTTAATATAAAAAGTGAGGTTACATCACTTCAAATTATTCACTCTTTCCCTTTTTTTTAAATTGTAATAAAACTATTTATTTTCTGTTTCGATATACTCGATCACTTTCTACTTTCTGGATAACGTTATCCTGGGCCCATAACCTGTTGATTGTGCAATTTCGGCGAAACAGAAACACAACTAGTTTGATATAGAATTCAAGTTACAATGAACATTTATTAACAACCAATAAGCAACATAACCGTGTTGACAGATATAAGCATAAAAAACGACTATTGGTGTTGTCATATGCATATAATATTTTGTTTACATTTGTCAACAAAAAGTACTTTACAAATACACATTTTTTTATTTCTTTTTCTTTATCTAACAAGTATTGCCAGATTTACATTTATTTTTCTATCTTCCCTATTAAATAAAACACACAGTTTTGTCAACAGAGTCTTTAAATTAAATTCAAATATAACTTTTATTAGACAAAATAATTAAGATGACAAACTTCAACGTTCAACGTATCTTCACAGACTGCAATTCATTATATAATATAAAACAAAACTGTATAACTACTACATATATAAAATAGCAAGTGTACCAACATATAGAATTAAAATGAATATTAGAATTGCATTAATACCAACTTTCTAATAATATATATAAAAAAAAAACGAACGAACGCTCTCGAACAATGCTGTTGGACGTCAGTTGAGAAAAAAAAACTTTATATATACCGAATATTCACTATTTTCTTTTTTATTTGCTTTAATGTAAAACTTATTTTACTTTTAAACTTGCTTGAGCGTTCCTGGGCCCATAACCTGTTGATAAATTATTATTATCGACTGTGCAATTGAAATAGGGTTATTTAGTTTAAGGAAACAAATACACGTTCGTTCTGATCAATTACACAATAGCAAGAGAACATAGTCACAGTATTTATTTAATATAGTGTTTGTGGTTAGTTTTAGTACATATATAGGGCGGCGCTAAAAGTAAAAATATTTAGAACATACTCCTTTAAAGATGTTTTGTTATCGTGATCGGTATATTCCTGAAATTTAATTTTAACGGCAGCCACGACCACTGCTCGTATTTCACCGTATACCAAAAACGGTTTTTTGCTGCTGTGCCAGCCTATGAATGGAGCACCAGAACGTCATCCTTAACAAACTGCCGTAATATGTTTCTGGCACATCCATTAAAATTCGGCCCTCCAAAAGAAGACATGTAGGCTATCTATATAGTACGAGAAAAACAAATTAGATCCAAAAAGTTAGATTTATGGTGATTAAAATTTAAATGATAATCATATATTCCTCAAAATTACTTACCATTTCATTTTTAAAATCTGGGTTTGATTTTATTTTCAACTCGCATTTTTCCATTTCCTCCAGCGTATCAATTGGAAGCACTATACCCTTAGGGTTTTCGTGAGAAATTGAAGGTCCACTTCTGGGCTGCATTGTACATAACATTGTACATAATTATAATACATACATACTTTATCACGAAAGATTATTAAAACAAATAAACAATATAATTAATTATTAACAATTATTAACGATTAATGGTTAAAACAAATAAACAATATTTTATTTTATTTCGACCAAGCACGCTCAAATTTTAGAAAAACTAATTTTTTTACGATTTTTATTCGAAATTAGCTTTTACCACCTCTCGGAATAATTCAGACTCGTTTTTTATACCGATTTTGAAACGTATTTGATACGTTTTAAACTCGGTTTAGAAACTACGGTTTCAAATCGGTTTGTTTAAAACGTATTGGCTAGTTTCTAAAAAACCAAAAAGTACTATACGAAGTTCAATAAAACGGATAGGAAACGCTACAAAATTATTGTAATATAGGATTTTGAACACCGCAAAAATTTAGTTTCGTAACCATTTTAAAGAAACTTGATTCGTTATATTTTATTTTAATTATTTTAGAGTTTAAAAATCATTAAACCAACGTTCCATAAACGTTTTAAAATTACCAAATGGTTTTTTTGAAACCTCGGTTTCATTTTGTTGCTTGGGTAGCTTCTGATTCGGGATATACATCATATGATGTAGCAGAACACTCGTGCTCAATTGGCTCTTCAGATATAGCATGAGATTCAGCGTGATTAGAATCATGACACGTATGTGAATTTATGTGATCATTATAATGCTGTGCTTCGGGTATAGAACATATCCTTTTAATTTCTCTTTACACTTCATAATATACACGTTTACCCATGTTAAAATATGTTGTTGATGCACCTACTTGCAAATGATTTTACTTGCCAAATAATTAGGTAACACTGATTTAAATTAATATAAAATAAATATGTACGCTATATTAAATTACAAAGACAAAATATATACACGTTTAAATTAATATTTCATAATTTTTATATTCATTTATTACAAACACAAGAAACTTATTTTATGTACCAATTTAGATTCAAAAAATTGCGTTTGTCATCATTAAATGTTTAACTCGAAATAACAGTTTCTCGATAGAGAATATATGAGAAATAATATTGTGTTATAGTATTTGTGACGAATAAAATTCTTGCATCGCTTAAATATCGAAAATGGATCGAATTTTGCGATTCGTATTTTTTGTTTAGAGGGTATGTCATGTGGAATCGTACCAAAAGCGTTCGTGAAATCTATACAGCGCGTGTTCCTTCTTCGTCTGAAGTCTTCAATAATTGCTCGCGTTACGAAAATTGTGCTTCATGCAACTCTCATATGGCATGAACGCTTTCTACGCTGGTGAAGTAATATTATGTGTTGTTGCCCTAAAGCAATTCGGAAGCTATAAATGATGCATATGCATATAACTTTTCAATTGTATTTAAAAGTGCTAAATGCCGCTAATTGGATATTTTCATAGGATTAGCCTGTTTATGGATTAATATAGTCATTGATTCATTCCACTGGTCCGGGATGCAGTCCGTGTTTTTAACTTTATGAAACAGAGTTTCCAAAATGGTACATTTTAAGTTAAACGTGCAGCTTCCTTTTCAATTGTTGTGTAGTTCTGCGTATTTGGCAGCGTTTTGGAGTATTGTCTTGTTACCGTTGCCATATTTATTATTGCTCTAGTATTGCCTCTGTTAGAGCGTTGCTTCTTCAATCGACGTCAGATTACGGATTAATGGTGTACCTGTATGTCGTCATGGTGAGGAAGAAAACTTTGAATATTTTCAATTATTTGATTATAAATATAGTTCAACTAGCGTTCACTGTCCGAAGATGGTAGATGACATTTCATGTTGTTTTCTTATTTTAAATCTTCTATCAACTTATTTTAACTTTAGTATTCTTGATTCCATCTACAAAAGTTAATCTAGAATTTCCTCATCAGAATCTAAATTAGTTTGTACCTGGTTTATTTCTCTTACTTCTACTTGCGACTGCAAAATGATTTGTTTTCTACATTTATGTAATGTCGGAAACAAAGATCAAGTAAAACACGCTTTTCTAATAATTCATTTATTAATATGTAAAGATAAAATGGCCACATCGATCAATGAAAAAGATTGATGCTTTATTAATATTTACTCAAACTAGTATCACTACTTACCCAAAAGCTGGACAACTATGCGAATCATGAATAGTTTTACATCTGTCGCACATATTAGTTTTCTCTTACGAAACATTTTTTTTATTATTTCTATTCTTATTCTTATTAACTTCTGTTTATTTCACTTAATATAAACATCTGCTTCACCGTTGATTCACATAGCAAGACAAAGTCTTTCTCAATTCGGAGAACACCCTCACTACCCACTTCAACAGTTTGCCAAGACAGTTGTAGCCTCGTGCGGCTTATCTTGGATTTGACGGTTGCCCTGAATTGACCCTGTGGATGTCCTGAACCAACAACCGCATTCACACACCGCGCGACCTATTCCACGTGAAATTTCAAGTAAAAAGAAATATGACCGATGTAATTCTGCCCTCGGAAAATTGGAAATACTATTACACAAAAAAGATTTAATTTTAAATTAAAATTAGTTTTTAGGGTAAAAAAAATTAACTAAAATCTAATAGAAAAAAAGTTTTGGTACCTTGACTAACTGTTTCGACCATATAGCCGTCATGCCACCGGTGATGCCACACCTGGACGTTGCGGCCTGGTTGTGCCAACACTGTTGCGCTTGACGATTTTCCACCGTTCCGGCTCTACCGACGGTATAATCCAAAATACGAAAACTCGAATAGCCTCGACTGGGCACCTCCGTACAGGTTGCGGCATCCACTCGATTACTATGATACCCGTTGTTTACCACAGTTAATCGCGAAAAATCATAAAATTTTGAACACAAATTGTTTTATAATCTCATTCTGATTTTACCTATGTCTAGATCCTGACACCAATTGGATTCCAGTTGGATATTGTTTTCACTGCACACCAGCTGTCCTACAAAATGTGGTGGACTCTCCAGGTCATTCAGGCGAACTTCTTTAATTGCAACTGCTTTATTTCTGTCATTATATGACGCCGTATCATTCCCCGTCCTCTAGTCCATGGCCACCGTTATTGAAACTACCCGTTATCTGGTTATTTTGCTTTCTGAAATGGTTGTTACCATTTTGTGACTTTTAATTATTCCCCTTTGACGTTGCGCATTCTCCTTGTTGATGAGAATAACTACATCTTCAACATTTATTGCTGCCCAAATTTTGAAACTGTTTGACTAACCTTACAGTGTCCACTGCATGCACGAAATTTTCGATTGATTGGTCACTCTTCTGAAGTAAATTATTAAATTTGAACGTTTCTACTGACAAATTTTTTTTTTTTCGGTAAACAATGCTCTTCAAATAGTTTCACAGTGTCATCAAATTTGGCTTCATCCATTTTTTTATTAAAAGAATTAAAATTTTCTACACCGGTACCTCTCATTTGTATTATTATGTACTTATATTAATGAATAAACACGTATAATTATATTTAAGTTTCAATTATTAATTCAACAGCTATGGTGTGTGGTTACATGTGGTATACATATATTTTTATAGGTTAACTCTAATACATATATAATTAGAACTAAGAACCAAAAGTACTAAACTAAAATTAAAGGTGCGTTTACATTTATATTACACGCTTCCTAAACTGAGCATCACTGCAATTTTTATTTTATCATCTTGATTTTCTTTCATACGCTAAATAATATATTTGTAATTTTTTCAGCCATTTCATATTAGGTTTTATAACGTTAAACTCGGCCATTTTGCACGCGTTATTTATTTTTATTCTTGTTGATTATTATTGAAAAATGTACTCTCCACTTGACACCATGTATTATTCTGTTTATTTTATAATGAAACAATATTATTAATTTATTAGCAGAGCGAAAAAATAAAGATGTTGTCTTTATGAATGATAATGATAACTAATAAACTGTATTTGAATATAATAGTGTTGACAGATGAGAATATGGGGTGCGTTCATAATTTAACAACAGAAAGACATAAGCCTCAACCAGTCAGGAATAAAACCTTAATTAAAAAAATAAGAATTTTGACGAAATCAATTGTTTTTCTTTTTTTTGACATTCTAGCCATTCAAAAATAATAATTTTTAAGGGGCATCTTTTCGTTTACAAACAGCTGTTTTTATTGTGAAATGTCTTTTAGAGAAATTTCATATTTGTCATATTGTTATCTAACTTTATATACATATATGTTTCATAGAAAATGTAAAATAGCGTTTACACCACGCCTATAATACCATGCCATTAACAAATTAATTTTTAACAAAATTCACTAAACCACTATTTTTACTCTATCGCAAATTATTAGAACTTATCACAGAATCTCAAAAAAGCGACGACGCTTTGACCACCTGTGCTAATTCTGTTTTCAGTTCCTTTAATCTCTAGGCTCCCTTATTTAATCAACAAATTTTAACAAACCTAAAAAATAAGCGTTAATAACTTTAAAGAGAAATAAACTCAAAAAAGTATATTTCTTACTGGGCATTTGACAACTGGAATATGTTGCTCGCATTCCGTACCGCTTTTCTATTTTCCTTTCTATTTTGCCCTACTTCACCGTTGTAATATAAATAAAGGCTTACGGTATCCATTATTCACTATTAATATTTATGTTTTTGTAATTTCGAAATTTGTTATAATGTATTTCTGCATTAATTTGTTTCAAATGAAAAAAACACAAAATTCAATGTCAGAATTTTGACAATACTGGCGGAATTGTAGATTCACTGCGGATCGATAATACAGTTTTCCGGTGGATTGTATAATGCAAATAATTTTAAATGCGAATCAAGTGCGGATCGAATGAACTCCCGTCGCTGTAAATCCGCCGAGTTGTATAATCGACGTGATTAGTGTTTATTTTACGTGGTGCCAATGTTTCTACTACTATTTTCTCCGTTTAGGTTTTATTGGGCTGTCATAATTGTCGCTAATTTGTGTGCAATATGTTTCATTTGTCGAACCTGCCAAATAATTGTATGAATAAGAAAAGTTAAATTAATATTTTTCATTTCAGTCCAAATGCAATTTAAGTAAATATACTCACGAATTGTATATTGAGTCATTGAATTTTCCTCTAATTGTATGTCAGTAGATTGGGCCAAACTAAATAAATCATTTGATTCTGCCATTTTTCTATTTCGAATAATACACATAGAAGTGTGTTTTAGTATAAATTATGTTAAATTAATTTTGTAAATGTAAAAGTGGAATGAAAACATAAGCAGTTTTATACGGCAGCGCAACAATTTTATAATCAATATCAGCAATGTTAAATGTTTCTAATTTATCACTTAAATCAAAAACTTCATAAATTCCAAGGAATGATGACAAATACTGGATATTTAAAATTTTGAAATTCATAAGTTCTTTGGACATTCGTAATGAGTTAATTCCCGCCATCTTAAACTTTGATCCGTATTTTGAATCAGCCCAATAAATACAATATTTTTTTGATTATGCCCAAATCAAACAAATGCATGGGTTCTACCGGAAACTATGCCACCATACCAATAATATTCTCTAAAACATTTTGTTTGTTATGAAATTCGACGCAATGGTGTTCCAGATGCTGTGTGTTGAAAAATGATTCGTCGGTTCTACTGCCTGAAGTTCTTGTTGAAAAACTAACACGTCTATTAATCTTTGGTCCTTTTTGGCAACATTTACAGCAACCATCAAAAGACGTGTGTTCTTTCGTTCCCGTCAAAAATGATTTGGCTACTATTATATCCTCCACAAAATCCTCTAAAAAATTATTCACGCACAATGGTTTTCCTTGTCCCACAAAGCATCCGATAACGAATGGATTTAAATTTGGGAACTGCTGAACCCAAAATGGGCCATATTGTAGTCGAACTACTCTTAAATAGTGGGATTCCGTCAATGCCCACATCTATACAAAATTTATGTATACTTCGTCTACAATGTTCGATTGTGGTACTAATTAGTTATACATATATCATTGATTAAGAGAAAACAAAAATTCTGAAGGGGAATCATTGCTTTGACTCTGTCCAAAATTATTGACTATAACTCTACTCACCTTAGATTACTATAGATAGAATACCGACAGTATTGTTTTGAAGTATCAGTTTTGTAATGTTTTTGTTATTGTTTTGATATTTTTTTGGAAAAGAGAAAGAAGAATGCGGGATAACAACATTATAAATTTCATAACATCATGTAGTGGCGGTGTGAATTGTTTTATAAAGGGCGGGGGCAAAAAATAAATTAAATGTAAATTATTTTATTTTCAATGTTTTTTATTAATGCATTATTGTGATGTATACGCATTTGCTTATGGGGCAAAATGTATAATAATGTGACATCGGTCAAAAATTTTATCAGTCATACAGGTGACAAACTTATCCACAATCATTTCCGGTAATCGGCTTCCGAAATTACACGTCGATGCCAAACTTTTCACACGACTGCTAAAATCTTTAATTGTTTCGCATTCTTTTCGTCGTAAGTCATAGAATATTTTTCTTTCTTGAAAAATTATTACCGGCGCAGAATAATATAATTCTAAAATTTTCAATAATTCGTCGTATGATTTTTTTGCCGGTTCATCCGGAGCGCATGAGTTGAACAGCATCTCAAATGCTTTAGCTCCAATAAAATCTAATAAATGATTTTTTTTATCATTTTCGTCACTTATTTTAATGCGTTGAAAAAAACTTTCCATCCGACATTTATATATTTTCCATTTATCCTTATTTGGGTCAAATGGTTGCATCGTCGCCATTACTGTAAGCGCGTCGTCGTTTACCATTTTTTTTTTTATATACACGCAGGTGCCAATTAACTAATTCACTCGTATTTGCGTTATCCTAATTTATACCTCGTCGCCAATGTAATATACTTAACATAAATATTAATGTAATAAAACACGTCCGTAATCCTTTAATTATTTCAATTATAAAACTTTATTCTTTTACTTCGTTACACTGGTTCGTCTCAAACCCCACAACCTTACTTAATTTTCTCTGCTCCTTCAAGCCGTATACATACGTCGGATAAAAATCCTGGATTTTTCTATCCCATCGTTTTAACCAATTACATCACGTAAATTATACAACAGACACGCCTCTTTTCATACAAGAGAGTTTAAAAAAATTGAAAAAAATCTCGGATGTAAAAATCCCGGATTTCCATCCGACGTATGTTCATCCGTATCCACCGTTTTTTGCATTGCTCGACGCTGTACCCTACAACCTCCGCAATTTCGTCCCATAATATTCTTTTCAATGATATGTTCTTGTAATTTACGTGCCACATGTCGTACAAGGGCTCCCGTCCCGGTTTTTTCATCTCCTCCAACATTTGTTCGTCGCGTTCCCGTGTCCCCATTTCTGAAAAAATAAAATGTTTGTATTAATTAATGTAATACATTTATATTATTTAATTTAATATGCACATACCGTTTGATTAATATTTTCAATTTATAATTGATACTGCGAATTAATAAACAAACAATTAATAAACATACAATTTAATAATAAAAACTTAACACACACTGTTGACACTGTTTTACAACACAATACAAAAAATCCAAATGTCATTAAGAAGTAGTTATTACAACACACACAAAAATGAGCAAAAAAGTATATTGATCTACAAAATGTAGCTGAACAATTATTTTTGAATTGTTAAGTTGGTCGTCTGCCGAATTTTTGCTCAAAAGTTGCAATTTTTCTACTTCTTGGGATGGAAGGGGCGTGTATTTTGTATAATTTGTGAGATTTGATTGGTTAAAATGGTGGGATTTTAAATCTCGAATTTCCATCCGACTTGTGAACAAAGCTTCATGGAGGTATTTTTAACAATAGTGTTGACCGACGTCACATTATTATACATTTTGCCCCATAAGCAAATGCGTATACATCACAATTATAATAATGAAATAATAATTGTATAATATTAAATAAAACTTTAAAAAGTAATAAAATAAATCTAAAAACTAAATTAAATTACATTCCTTGAAAATTAATAATTCGTGTATAAAATGATCGCAACGATACTTTTTTATTTTCTAATTTTGCTATGTATTTAAATCTGATATTTAAATATTTTTCTGCGATACATCTTATTAATAAATTTCTGTGGCATTCTGCTTCATTTTTTTTTCATTTTTTGTTTAGCAAATATTATATGATTAATTGATAATTTATTTCCGAAATGCAACCCTTGTTCATTTTGTAAATCATAAAGTTTTTTCAAATAAGTCCAGTCGATAGTTTCGCCATCTTTGTCAATTAGTGTCCCTTTCTCAGCAATTAAATACAAAACTACCAATATTTTCAACATTGAAAGAAGAGAATAAATTTTGCATTTTTAAGCTACACCTGTAGTGTATCCATAAATAATTAAATACTCGTGTTTATAAATTGTATCGACTTCATTTATTAATTATAATATGTTTATTCACCTTGTACATATTCTTGTTTTCTTCTGACTAAAAAACTCTAACTCTTTTTATACATATTCATAGATAACGCCAGTAGTGGCTAAAACTATAACTAAAAATGAGTTGCGTTCCATTACGCAACACCCCAACACCCTAATAGTTTCGCAGCCATTAAATTTGCAGTAAGACCGTCACATGTGATACCTAATACTTTAACTCCAGTGTCAACTACATTTTTTAAACATATTTCTATCAAATTTTTCCTCTGATCGCCTGTCAATGACGTAATCGGAAAATAACCAATAGGTATCTTCCAATGTGTATTAATGCAAACTAGCATAAAAACTAATATCTGTTCTGCTAAAGTTTTATTACTCTCAGGATCTGGACCTACTTCAATATAACCCCATGTTCTTTTTTTATGTTCGTCCCATTCCCGTCTAGCGCGTATTGAAATTTCATCAAATACTAAATTTGTGATTATGAATTCATTATTAGATTCCGCTACTTCAACTGTTTTCCGAATACCTTTCATGCTTTTTCGAAGTAATCGTTTTGCTGAATATTAAATAATTCCTTTTCAACTCCTTTGAATTCGGTTAAAATATAATTGCCCGTCCTCCGAAATTAAATTTTTTGATTTCAAATCCTGAAGGAGCATAGTTAGATTTCTAATCTTGAAATGTTGACGTCGCACAGTTTAATTAAGTAATTTAATTCTTTTGGTTTTTTTCCGCTGCTGCTCTCAGTACACTTAATTTCTGTTTTTTTGTTGCAGATGAAAGAACATCGTCCGAAGATGACTTAATTGCTCGTTTGTATGTCATCTTTTTTTCCTTAGAATTTTGCGGAACATGTTCTTTAATTGTTTCTACTTGGCCTTCATTTAATTCCTGGACACGTAAAAAATTAGATTAGAATTACAAAATCTATTATTAAAAAATCAAGCTAAAATATCTTATACTTATAGCAGATAATGTACTATTTAGATCATCAGATGTTGTAATTGTAGTGTCTGCTAGCTCCTATTGAATATAATGATTATTAATAAAACTTTGCTTATCGTTAAATTAATCTAAGCTACTCACTAATACGTTTCATTTGATACCAATATATTATTATACGGTATAAACAAAATACTCCGTCTTCGGGCACAATAAACTTAACCAGTTAAAACGTCCGGTATAAATATATGAAACCGAATTTACACGGGCAGCGACTAGCAACTAACCTCCAAATTTTTTATCACTCAAATCAATGATGACAGATGGCAATGAAATTTTTAGTAAAATTTACTTCCATAAAAATTACCAACAACTGGTTGGAGGTTACTAGTTGCTCGTCATGCCCGTGGAAATTCGGCATGAGTAACATTTTTAAAAGAGCTCTATTTAAAAAAAAAACGTTATAGATAAATTCCCCATCTAGTGGCGATCGCACGAATAACACTAAAAATTTTATAATTATGAATTATACTTACGCTGATTTTTTTGTATTATTGCGAATTTCAGCTTCTGAGTCTATAGATTTGTCTGAATTGGATAATGATCTATTTCCGGATGACATTCCAGTTTCTACTTCTGATTCGTCTAGTGGCTGATGTTCGTTAGGTTTGGTAGCATTTTTGGTAGCGCTTTTGGACCGAGAAACAAAAGCATTTTTTGATGAAGAAGTAATAACCTTTTTTAATGTAGTAGGAACGGCATTTTTGGATGTAGAAGGAACAATATTTTTGGATAAATTCCCATTTTTTGGTTGATTTTGACTTTGAGCTCTATTCACCGATTCCGATTCAAAATATTTGTTCAAATCTATTTCCCCTGGCTCTCTACGTTTCTCGAGCGGATTGTTTGTATGTTTTCCATAGACTTGGTAAATATATAGCGCTTTGTGCGTGTAGCGCCTAAAAAATTAAAAAAAAAACACTTTTTTATTTTTATTATTTTATTTTATTTTAATTTGTTTGTGCTTTGCACGACTGACAAAATTCAACTAACTAATCCATATGAGCAGGTATCTCTGCATTTTAAAAAATTTTCCAATCAATATGACTGAATGAATTTTTTTTTCAAATGAAAATATATCGTTAAATTGTAACTTAAGACAACTTTTCTATTTTGACGATCGAACATGTTATCACTTTTCATTAGAAAATCTTGCCATATTTCGCTGGTCATCCACGCCTTTTATTTGAATAATATTCAACCTCAAGAGATTTAAAGCCGCGAAATGATCTGGGGTTTTAAATTTTTTCTATAATCACTCATTTTAATTTTTCACATCCTGTTAGGTTAGAGCCGACTAAACAGGTAATCCGATTTTTGTTTTTTTTTTGCCACCGAAGCATTTATCACCACGAAACGCAAATGTCTTATTAGGCAAGCAGTGAAAAAACAATCCCGTCTCGTCACAATTAAATATATTTTTCGATCGAAAACGAATTCCCGTTATATTCTCTCTGAGCGAACGACAATTACACACAATTCGTTAATACTTAATTAAAACAATGGTTCGGTCAAATAAAAAATAAATTCGACCAATTATTGTAACGCACGTTAAGTAAGTAAAGAAATATAATCAGGCTCACTTACCTCCAAACGCGTAACCGTTTCACCGGCTTGATTTTAATTTAATTATTACGTTACAATTATATGTAATGCAAGATCTCGTTTGGAAAATATTGTGATGAAATGGTTAGTATGGCGCGTCAAATCCCGCGTTGCTTGTGTTTGGGTTAGTGCCTATTTGATTGATCCTTAGTATTGTTGAAATCTCAATAAAAGTACTTAATTTGCTAAATAATAAAGCCGATGATTTTAGATTACTTATAATGTTTTATTATTAATATAAAAAGCTGTTGTACACATGTAGTCTTATGCACAAAACAAAATGAATAATAATATGAAGAGAGGACATAGAACATAATACATAGAAATAGTATTGCAAGATGCAATATGAAAATTACACTTCTAACAAATATGTGGTGGTGTTTAATTAGTCCCTATTCTCTTTGATACACCGAGTTCCGTTGACTGGATAGCGATTTGTGTCGTGCTATACAGCAGCACTCGTGCGCGATGTATGAATTGTTGATGCAATTTTGCGTATAGTTTGTTAGTCGTGGTCACCAATATGGGGGTTTATAGTTCGTGGCCTATTTGTATTCTCTTTGTACAGGTATAACCTCGAAACATACGCTGGGTATTTCGTAACTTTCAGTGTATTTACGCTCTGGAATATTATTCTATTTTACTGTTATACGAATAATTTTACACAAAACTTTTAATTCTGAATATTATTTCATGCTCTTATTTCTTTACCACAAATATGTTCTATTTTTATTTAGTTTAAATTTAGAGAGTTACACAAAATGGAATGCAGATAATTTTTTACACCGGCTTACTTGGTTTGGGTAAAAAGACGAAAAATGGAAGAAAAATTGAGCGTGAGTTTTTTCTTTCTTTCTCTTTGCTGCGTTCGGTTGTTTTGCCCTATGAACCGTAAAGTGTAATTGTGTTAACTTTGGATTCATTTCCGAAAAGGAATCGTGGTATATGTAATCGGTGCCGCAACAATATTATCGATTCTGATGCTAGTTTTATCCTTTTATGTATATCTTTTTACTTCTGACACCATGTAATAATTATGCGATAATTATTAAAATAAAACAATTAATGTTATTTAATTATTTAGTTAAGTTTATTTATTTGGTGAATACATAGAACGATTCTGTACGACTAACTTATATAATAGTTTACATCCTCCTCCCTAGCTGGCAGTAGAGTGAGAAGATGATGGGTGCGTTCAAAATACGTGCACACGGTGCGTTCCTATTACAGAAGTTGATTCATACCGTGTAACAATGTTTGTTGTTGTCCCATAAACTGAGCTAACGTAACATTCAGATCGGTAACTTCAGTTTTCTTTTGTTAACTCCTGGCGTTAATTTCCGCTTTCAGTTTAGACAAAACGTTCAAAAATAACTCTTCTACTGCTTCGGCTATTGGTTCATAAGCATCATATAGGCAAGTAATTCGATTTCGTAATTCTCAAAAACTTCATCGACTTTCTAAATTTACTACACGTGTTTCAATAGCTTCCAATACCGTATTCATCTCGATAGCGTTACTAAAAATTTTTCTGGCTTTTATTTGATTTATTGTACGATCACGAGCGCGAATAAGTCGTTCCATTTTACTATTAACCACTTAATTTATATACACTAAATAGTTTGGTTCGAATGTACCAGAAACTACACTTTTTCGCGATCACTTTTAATTTACGTTATTCTACTTTGATTTTAATCGATTTTGAATTAGAAAATTTTCTTCACAAGAAAACGGCAAGTCCAGAAACAGCATATGATATATATGTATATTGATATTAAAATATAGCTGCTAATTGTAAATGATCGGCTGATATATACTTTTCTTTTATTCATTTTTAATATTATATTGTTTATAATTAGTAATTGAATTAAAATATATTTATTATTATTACATAGTTAGAAATTATTAGAAATAAGTCTCAATACAAAATTGAAACTAAAACAAATTTTTGACATACAATTAGATTTTTGTGTTAGAAAGAGAACGAAAATAAGTCACCTGTCAGGTTCAGCCTTTGGGGCGTTAACACATTCGACACGCTCTCGTTTGCTTCTGAATTATTAAATTCAGCTTCTAAAAATAAAACACAAAATAATTATTAAAAAATATTCACTGATACATTAGATACTATATATTGACCTCTGCATCGTACAGTCCGAGTTCACTAGTATGATGAACGCCATCTATACCGCAAACTTCAGTTATTCGAACTTCCTCGGGATTCAACTCGAGCGCTTCTGGAATTTCACCTCCGCCAGTTTCATTTCGGGCTAGTCGCAATGTATTCAAATTTTTCTTTACATTTTTTTTCTCAATAATTTCATATAGCTATTGATAAAAATAAAGTTACCCTTTTCCATTGGTCCACCGTTCGTCCATGTTGTTGAGGACATTACTAATATTCTGCCATAATGCGACTTCTCTTTGGTTTTCACCAAATACTCCAAAGCCAAACGATTCTTCGAAATTTTGTTCAACAAAATTGATCATTTGAGTTTTTTTCTGCGCGGTTACATGAATCTTTAATTGTAGTAAAATAATTGAATACATATAATAGATATGTTTAGCAATAAGATACATTAAGTCAAAATTTCATATACACACTTGTTGTACTCAAACAAAATAGTTCACGTACGGAGTCATATAATTTTTTCTCACTCATTACGGCATAATGTTAGTACGCATACAAATATTCACTTAATAATTTAAATCAACTAATTTAATTTCAATTAAAAACTTACCGTTATGAATATGTAGTAATTTTTTATGTATCCTTATTATCAAGAAAAAAGATAAACATTCAAATATACGTTTTTGTTTGACAGACGATTAAAGCAAGTAATCGCATTTCCTATTTCCACTACTCAATAGCAAGGGCTTAAATGAGAATATAAACAACCCAAGCAGGAAAATAATGAACCGATTTCGCCCGATTGGTTGGTTTTTGGTCATTTATAAAATGAGACAAAAATTAATACATAGAAAATAAATAATTGGACACACCGATAAAATCTAATATTTTTCACCTCGTATGTATACGCAACTCTCAATTTTGGCAGTCTAATTTTTCGACAAAAATCTCTTTACAGATAACTTATTTGAATAAGTATGAGAATGTATACAATTTATCTTCATATTGACGTAACCGTAATTGAACGGTATATGTGGAAAGTTTATGAATCACAATTTGAACAGTTTTAGAAACTATAATAAATAAATAAATATCAGTTAAATTCATTTCCAAGTGTAGTGGTAAAATTCAAATTTTATTAAAACGGTATTTTATATTTATTAACTTTTAATATTTTATGAAACACAAAAGGAAAAGCTACTACACGTCTTTTCGTGTTCGGTGGTTTTTTATTAATTCTTTTAAAATACTCGTTTTAGGGTTGCACTGCTAAAATAATATATTAATATTCATAGTATGACTTCAGTGCCATCTATGATCCAAATATTAAACAAAATTCAAAATTTAGGTACAACACAAGGAAAGTCAAAATATCAATATATTATGTAAATACATACATTATAAAATTAATAATAGTTAATTATTTCGAGTATAATACACAGTTGGTGGTAATTTAATTAGCTTTAATGTATTACTTAAAAGTTAAAACTAATTATATACAGATAATTGAAAGTTGCGGTCTTTAGAATATTTAAACCATTTTCTGATAACGGTTTCAATATCAACTACTCTGCAATTAAGTTTTTTTACTGTTTCAACTGAAAATAAAAAAACGAATCTGTTAATAAGTTTTATGCAATTTGATTTGTAATAAAAGTTTCGGTACCTTTCAGTAATGCCATAATATTGAAAGATTTCACAGCAATATTCCCGTGTTGCCCCTGCCATGAATATTTTGAAACTGCGTTGTCGGTAATAATGCTTTTAAGGCAACCCCGAACAAATTTTTCCATTGCGTGGTCTTCGTTTGTGGTTCTAACCGAACCTCACTTTCAAGTTTTTTTAAAAGCTGCTACAGAATCAGCAGGTAGGTCTAACTCGTTTCTATTTACATTTAACGCCGCATGACATGTGCAATTTTCTTTATAAGTTTTAAATTCCGATCTTAAAAGTTTGATTTCTCTTACTGTAGCTTTCAATCGTCCATGATTACCATTGCATTTGCCTCAAAATTTGCTTTTGGCTCTAAGGAAGATTGACCAGTTGTATTGTGGGGCTTTAGCGGACTTATGTTTTACTGTTTCTGGACGTTGTTTCTTGAATTGGTAGGAGCACTTTCACTGTAAGGCGTTTAAATGGCTTTGTTTATACGGGCGGCTAGTTGATTGCTTGTAAATGATTTGCTACTATTTTCGAGAGTATGGTTTATTTGAGTAGCTGGTGTTAAAATTGCCAAATTTTTGTTGGATTGCGACACATTGTTACTCAAAACAGTAAGCCTTTTGTCATAAGGAGTATAAATAACTGGCTTTTTCGAATTGATAGTTATCAGTTGGTTAGTCATTTAGTCCTGTTGTCTAGTGTACTACTGATTTCGGTTGAAGTAGCTGGTCTCATTATTGTTCCATCGATTTTTTAAAATTCTTTATAATTGCATTCGGAATCAATAATATAAGTTCTTCCACGCTGTTTATTTCCTTTTCTGAGAAATTCATTCCTGTAATAAACAAATATAAATAATGACAATAAATATCAAAAATACGTGTTTAATTAATTTTATTTAACTTATAAAATAAACAAACCAAAATGGCTGTTTTTTTTGGCAGCAAATATGAATCTCGACACTAGAGGCTCTGCTTTGTCTTAAAATAGTGTTCGAAAGTATAAGATCCCTTCAAACATAGCGGAAGATAAACGTACGTTTACGAGAACTTCACTATACTAAAGTCTTCGCAAGCGCATAGCATTTGAGAACTGAAAAAGTTTTAAGTCTAAAGAAAAGTAAAACAATTTGGTGAAGATTTATGTATTAGTAACATAAATATGTCGTCGAATTTTCCTCGATTTACGTAATATTTTTTTACCGCAATATTTCCATGTAAGTCATGCCAATAGAATTTGCGTGCTGTTTCGTCTGTAATAATTGCCCTTAAACATTCTCTTATGTGTTTTAGCAAAGATATATTATTTATACCTCTAAAGCAGCGGACCTGTAATTTAAATTCAATTAACATAAATTTCTAAAAGGAACCAACAGAATTGTATTATTTTCTTACCAATTTAGTTTCCTTCTCAGAATCATGTTTTATGTCATTTTCAAACGTGGTAAATTCGTCTGTTGTAGTTGCAGGTAGTTCTAAGACATTCTTGTCATGTAATTTGCCTTGTTAATTCAATTATATTTTTATCAGACACAATTACAGGAGAAGTAGTTGCTGCTTACATTGATGCAGCTGTATTATAACTGATTCTGTATTGAGTGGTAAATTATTTTTAAACGGCAACTTATAGTTGAATTTTGGTTTACTATACTATGTAAATGTTTGTAGTTTTAGGGGCTAATGTAGGAATCCCTGATAACACAGTTTCTGAAACTACCTTCCACAATATTTCGCAAGCTTTTTGATATTTTAAATTAAATATTTGGAAAGTTTTGAAGCATGTACCGAGACTGTAAATAAATGATGTAAATTTGAATAATGAACCATCAAAATATACATAAAAATTAGTTAATTTTGAATTAATTGAACCTTCTTCCACAATTAGTGGCTGTATTGTTAGTCCACTATAGTAATATTTAGTATTTAAGTCTGTTTTTTTCGGTGATAATCATTTATACACTCCAGTTGCAATATAAGTGATTCTTGGCCATCCGCAATGGTCGCTTTTCTTTAATTGCTGCCGTCCCTGTCCTTAAATCTGGCTGCTGGATGTAAAATTGAATTGAGAAGCGTGCTTAAAATGTAATCTTCTGTATCTGGAAGAAAAATAAATGTAATACAAAAATTCTACAAAATTTAAAGTAAATCTTATACTCAACCTGATTTCGTCCCATTTTATAAAAAAAAAATCGTTCTTGGTATATTATTACTGGCATTGAATAATATGAATCCAAAATTTTAACCTACTCGTCGCGCACGTTTTCTTTATAGGCTCGTCCGGCGCACACGAATTGTATAAGATTTCAAACGCGGCAGCTCCAACGAAATCCAATAAATGATTCTTTTTGTCGTCGTCTTCTTTAATTTTAATACGATGGAAAATACTCTCGATTCTACATTTGCATATCACCCATTTTTCTATAGATGGGTGGAATGGTTGCATAGTAGCCATCACTGTTAGCGCGTCGTCCGCCATTTTTCGAAAGAATTTCGTCAACCACTTATGTCGCTATAATCTATAATTTTCCCAATTTTTAACTTTCTCGTCTCCAATGTAATGTACATGAAAAGTAAAGAAATACAATTACGTTTATTAGAATATTTATTATATTTTATTTTACAAGAATCGTGCTGTTCCTTTTATATACATACTTCAAAATCGTAAACTGAACTATGTAGTACAATACACATTTTTTTATTTTTTATCTAACAAGTATTGCAAGATTTACATTTATTTTTCTATCTTCCCTAGGAACAAATAAAGTGTAATTCTCAATAAAGCACAATTATAGGTTGTCTTTTTTTCTCAGTGTAGTAACATAAACAAGTAATATTTCTTTACCGCAATATTTCCATGTAAGTTATGCCAAGAGGATTTGCTTGCTGCTTCGTCTGTAATAATTGCCTTTAAACATTCTCTTATGTATTTTGGCAAAGATATATTATTTATACCACTAAAGTAGCGGACTTGTAATTTAAATTCAATTAACATAAATTTCTAAAAGGAACCAAAGTAATTTTATTTTTTCTTACCAATTTAGTTTCCTTCTCAGAATCATGTTTTATGTCACTTTCAAGCGTGGTAAACTCGTCTGTTGTAGTTGCAGGTAGTTTTTAGAAATTCTTGTCATGTAATATAATATTATGTCTGTTGTTTTGGCAGGCACAATTATTTTTGTGCTTCATGAACTCTCTTCGCAATAGCTTTAACTCGTAAATTTGCCTTCATCATATCATATAGATCTACACTGGATATTTCTGTTGATATTTTCGGGTTTCGCTGGAGTTAATTCAATTATATTTTTATATGACACAATTACTGGAGAAGTAGGATATGGAGCTGATATTACAACTGATTCTGTATTGAGTGGTAAATTATTTTTAAACGGCAATTTATAGTTGAATTTTGGTTTACTATAGTTACTGTTATGCCATGGGCTTTTATAATTTTAGGTTATGAAGTTAACCAAGCAACTCAGAATTATCGTGCTGATGTCACCGCACTGATTCAACCGGATTTTTATCTAATTGATTTTGTGAACTGTAATTTTAATCTTTACACTTTTATTTTAAAAAAACACAAACACGTGCCATCACGACACATAATTTCGTTCTAATTTTTAAATTTCTTTTTAAATTATTTGAAATTTAAGGTTGTTTCTATTTTACAACTTTACAGACGGTTTGAACTTTGGAAATATTCCTTTGGCCACTTTCTCTCGTGCTTGCTTGTTACCATCCTCCAGCGCCTTAACAAAGGGTCAATAGCGTACAGGTTTTTGCGGATATTATTTGATATGAATAACAACGATTAGCACGATTATAAATAAATTCATTTATTTTATTTTAATTTAATACAGATAACTCAAAGTCATAACTAAATGTACCCTATGAAGACGCGCATTCGAAAATTATATTTTCCACTCTCCTGTCAAATATAACCAAATCGAGTGTAAAAATATTGAAACACATGTACTACAGTCGCGTGCGTAAATATTGTATCGTGTAATATCGAGTCGCCACAGGTTCAATTTCCGGAAAACGAGTTACATTATGATTATCGGCCATCATTTGTGGTATGTTCAGCCAGCGTTGCAATAAAAATATTTATACTTATAAGATCTGTGGTATATGCATTTAGTTTGATACGGTGGCTGCATAAACGAAGCGCGTGGTCGCCTTTTAGAATGAGTTTTTACTAAGTGCACACCGACATGAAATTAGCTAATCAACAACGCTGAGTTTCGTATGAATCATGCCGATATGTATAGAATTGGCTGAATCAATGGATTCGTCCAGCTTATCCAGATCATTTGCAGAGTGCCTATTAATGTTTCGCATGGTTGGAGAGCATCTTTAGCTTCCCCGGAATACGTTGGAGAAGACCTAATAACTCGTCTTAGTCGGCTTGCCACATGGAGGAGTCTAGACTCGACTGACCGCGCAACCTGCACTTGTTGGTCAGTTTTCAGATCACGAACTGAACTAAATTCATTCTTTAGGGCCTGCAATCTTATACGACATTTATTATGTTCTAGGTCTGGGTGCCTCTTTTTTCCCGGCTTCTTCAGCAATTACATGATTTTGCAATGTTTGTGCAGCGGAATCATCGTCGGCTGCAATTTCACGTATAACACATTCGATTTCGAATTCGGGTCGATCTAATAAAAACACATTCATCTTGGAGAACCAAATGAATTTTAAATTTCACCGAACAATAAAACTCAAAGCAAAAACTCGAATACGAAAAAAATAAAAAAAATTAGCAGAATCTTTATCGAAATAAAAAAAAAATGTTTTCCGAATAATTGTTTAATAACAAGAACTTATTATCTGCTAAACGATAAATTGCAAGAAAAAAAATCAATTAAAAAAAAATACAAAAAAAAATAAAAACATAAATATATAATTATATATGAAGAAATATATGTATATGTATATATGTATGCATATTACAACCAAGATCGAATATAAGTACAAAAAAAAATTATTATTTAATTTCACTTAAAAACAAATTCACAATCAGAGACGAGGATGCGACTAAGATGAGTACACAATTTGGTTGTTGTCGTATATGTTGTAGGCCGTATAGCCTCAGCTGGTATAAGGAAAGGATAAGGGAAAGGAAGTATTACTTCGTGATTACCTAAGATTAAAATCAACCCTTCGAAAGATATAGAGGAATATAACGCGAGAATGTAACGAAATTAATTAAGTTAAGTTTGCATGAATTTATGAAAACACACAGTACGAACGCTAAATCAAAATGCCGTTTATGCCCCGAATCAGTGCGGTGTGATTTCATCAATTAGTAATATGGTTTATTAGAAAAACTAACAGCTGTGTCGATTAAATATTAAGATAAACCTGCGAATTCTAATAAAAAAAATAACGGTAAAAATACCGTTAGCACTATAAACTGATGTTCGCTAGCTACTCCTAACTAAAAATTTAACTTAAACTTATGGATTTTATACTTCTTCATTATATCCCAACTTTAAAGAAAGCCAATAAAACAAATGATCCAGTTAACTAAAACTAAGTTGCTGGAGATAATAAGAAATATAAAAAAAATTGCATATAATATATTATAATATAATAAAGGAAGTATATAAAAAAATAGATAATACTTAAATAATTTGATTGATTCTGCTGTGTGTTGATTGTGGTAGAACGTTCGTATTTTACGTTATATACTCGAACCAAATTTTTTTTTTTCGTTCCCGCCAAATTTCGCGCGTACCAAAAAAACAAGAAAAAAAATTAGGGGTTACGAATTTCGAAAAAAAACCTTAACGTTTAACCTAATAGCTGCTAATTCGCATTTTGACGGGAACATGGAACGACCCGCGGACGTAACAATTTTATTTATTTTTATTTAATTTTATTTATTTTTATTCCACTTTACACAAATTAAAATATAGTTATTCCGACTTCATAAAAATTATATTGACTTTTTGGTTATGTAAAACACGATGTGTACATGGAGAGGAAAGCGACAAGAAGGAATTTTTGTTTTTTATTAAAAATATTTTTCTTGCGTGTCGCCTTCTCTTTTTTTCGATGTTATTTTTTATTGAGATCTTGCGGCGAAGTAGAGAGGCGCCCACTTCTCGTACTGATGCTAGATGTCTCTACTAGCGGATTTTTTAATCGGCCACAGATTCAATTCCGAGATGTTCTGAGTATCCAATACTTTCAAATTTAATGACATCATGGCATATTTTCAGTTCGTGGTAAATCTGTTCGAGATTTATATCTAAAAACAACAAAGATAAATTAAAATTTATGACGTGTACATACTTACATTACAATATGGCCGATGTTGTTATTATTTTCTCTCTCAAATTGACGTAAATTGTACACTGTCCTAGTGGAAATCTTGCATCGCGATATATATCTATTTGATAAAATATGGCGCGCAAAACATATAATCTATTGAAATATTTGAAATATTCAATTTAGATAGATATCTCAAGTACAGAGATTTTAAATTTATTTTTAATTTATAAAATTTTTGTAAAAAATAGAATTAGCTTTAAGTAATTATTCACGAATTTTAATTGTGTAATTAACGTAAAATAATTAGAAAATTAAACTTTTAATATCATTTTCAATTTGTCGACGTTTTCGACGACTGGAAAGCAAAAAATCGGTATGTAATCGACGTGCAAGATTTAGTGTTGACAACTACATAGATTACTTTACGTAATCTAATAATTCCTAAAACCAAATGAAATATTAATGAAAATACATAACGTAAAAATATTAAAAGTAAAAAATTACTAACATTTCGTGATCTTATGGGGGTGTCCTGTTCGTGCCCCATTTGTATTTTCTTTGTACAGGTATAATCTCAAAACATGTGTTGGCGGTATTTTGTAACTTCCAGTGTATTTACGCTCGGAATATTATTCTATTTTAATGTTATACGAATAATTTTACACACAACTTTTAATTATGAATATTATTTCATGCACAACGAATATTATTTCATTCATTATTTAACACAAATATGTTCAATTTTTGTTTAGTTTTTATTTAGAGAGTTACACAAAATGGAATACAGTAATTTTTACACAGGCTAACCATGCTTGGGTAAAACGACGAATGGAAGAAAAATTGAGCGTGAGTTTTTTCTTTCTTTCTTTTTCCTGCGTTCGGTCGTTTTGCCCTATGAACCGTAAAGTGTAATTGTGTTAACGTTGGATTCATTTCCGAAAAGGAATCGCGGTATACGTAAACGGTGCCGCCACAATCTTTTGTTTTTTGCTATTTAATTATAGACGGCATATTCTGTCTGCTTAACTTTTTCTAATATGTAAATAATATGGTCATCCTTCCAGGAAAATTTTCTTTTTGACATATTTTGTTTTATAAACTTCACAGAAAAACTAACATGTAATACACTAACAATGAATATATAATTTTTTGTTTATTTAGAAACAAAAGTCAAAATATTTAAACAGAGTGTTGTTTACACTATTCTTCTCTGTCTCCCTTTACTAGTATTGTAGCACTTTATTGCACTTGAAAAAAGCGAGAATCATACCGCTATTACAAAATATTGAAACATAAATTATTCTAAAGTTGGTACCTGTTCGACCTTTTAATTTTACCAATGAACATACTCATTGTAATGTACATATTTCCTTTGCTGGGAAATATTCGTCGATTCAATAAATTAAACAGGATATTTATTATGATTATAAACACTGACTTTTTATTTCATTTTGCATGCTTCTTTTTAACTTAAACAATTATTTGTAATCCATTTAACTCGATGCGCATTGACGGGGTGAAGTTGTTGTTGCTCTCATGCGTGTACCAACACAAGAATAATAAAATTATGCCCAACAAACATCACACTCATTTTTGCTCAAACTTTGACAATTGACCGAAAAAAACTTCATAACATTTGACAGAAAAGGTAAGCAGATTGAAACGTCAGAGAAAAAAAATATGTACCAATTTTAATTTTATTTATTTGATAACAGAATGATGAAATCACTACAGACACACCCTTTGATTTCTTCTGCACATGCGAATGAAGGTTAAAGGCGCCTTCATGGTTGCTTTCGTTCGTTCATTCAAACAATTTTTTTCAACCAATCATATTGTTCGACCATATGAACGAACGAATGCAACCATAAAGGCGCTTTAACTTTTTCACTTTTTTATTCTTCTACTGATTAATGTGCCCAATCGACACGACTACTTAACATAAGTTTTAAATGTTTCCACTTGGTGTAGTGTCGCCTCAAATACGAGTTGTTTGATTGATTTTTTACCACCGCAATCCGTCTTACTTGAATCGAGGAACCCAAGATAATTAATTAGAACAATAGTTTTTTTATTTTATTTCGTCTATTTTTCACAATATTTAGTTAGTCGAGTTAAGTTCTAATTGAATTGCTGCGTGGTTCGTTTTTAATTTGATTTTTGAATTTGGATTATTTAGACCGATGTGGTGTTTATTTAATCAAAAATCATTGAATTACTACAGATATTTGTGGGCATGTCCGGTTCTAATTGCAGATTGGACACCATTTAAAAAAAAACGAATTGTTTTATATGCATTGTTTTACCCGAAATTTGTCACTTCATTTACTCAACGTGAATAAGCAAGCGTTATCATAAATAATTCCTGAACTTAAAATTAAACTTAAATAAAAAATATTTTTTTTTATTGTGCAATATATTTTGTTTATGATTTTTTTTTTATGCAGATAATATTTTATGTTTTTTTTTTATATACAAACTAATATTACTCATTTTAAGAATGAATAATAAAAAAATAATAAATATAGAGGTGATTTATTTAAACTAATTGTTTTATTTCATTGTGTTGAAGAATCCTTTACATATGATAAAGCCACACATGCCTTAAACAGCAGGACTACGTTAGATTTTATTTTACCTAATCAATTATTTTAATATTAGAATTGGCAATGGCGAACGTTACTTGTGAATATGAAGGATCAACTTACGCATCTGGACGGCGAGTGAGGCGATCAGAAACACTACTACGACAGGCGGCCGAATGTGTTTCGCGAGGCCAAACATTTCAAACCGTTAGTGATATGTTTCACATACCAATTTCAACAATAAGGTAAAGTATCTTTATAATATCAGTAATATTTACAAATTTTATTACTTTTATTTATGATTTTAATAGATTTTTTATGGCCCGGAAAGGAATATTGCCACGACGGAAACGTGGCCGTGCATCAGGTACAACAAATAGTGATACAATATCGCTACATCTTCATTCAGGTAATACACAAAATGATCAAAGTCGATCGTCGAGTCCGTCAGAACCGCCATTTCATTTCGCCCACTATAAACTGCCCGAGCTGAGACCCAAATTAGTTTAGTCATATTTTATTATGTTTTGATTTGATTTCGAACGAGATCAGTTTTAAGGTTTTGTCATCCTATATTATTATATAGTTTATGTTTTTGAAAGTGACTGATTTGTATATTACATAATTACAAAACGTTTTTTATTAAGTTACAATTATTACAAACTATTATAGCTACTAGTCGCACAAGAATCTGAATAATTTATTATTATTAATGAACACATTACTGAGCTTTAAATTACATAAATCTGCTCCCGAGCTCTAGTTTTAATAATATACAAATCTGGTACCTTATGTCAAATAAAAGTCCTAATTAAAATTTTAAAAAAGACCGCGTTGCAGAAACGTCAGATGAAGAGCACGATTCCAGTATTTCATTCAATACATGGTTTGATAAAAAATGAATAAATAAATAAATAAAATTTATTTTTCGATGAACATAATTAAAAATTATACACTATGAAATCAAATAGAGAATATTTACAGTTAAAAATCAGACACAAAATATTAAAATGTTTATAATAAATATTTAAGACATTTTTTTGTACAAAATCTATAATTATTACCAAAAATTGTTGCATTTTTTCAGTAAAAATATTAATTTGAAATAATATTTAATAATATTTATTTTTATTGTTGATTAGATATGTCACGAAAATCGCAAGAAACTCGAAATACCAAAAATTTTCCAAGAAATATTTACAAGGCTGTTAAATTTAGGTAAACATAAAAAAATTTCTCATGATAATTTTTATGTAAATATATAATTTTCTAACTATATAAATTATAATTATTAATAATACAATTTGAATAAATTAAGTTTGTATGATGTTGGTTGATCGTCAACGATTTTTGTTTCGTACGATCTTCATTCATTTTAAATACCCTAAGAGCCAAAATTCGTAATTACGCTACTATGCTTCTATCATGCATCATTTAGAAAATTTATATAAAAATGTATTATTAATTAATTTCAAAAATTCAGTTGAATTTATAACCAAAAATTATTTTAGGTAACAATTTTTTTTTATCAATGGCATGTACATATACTGCAGAACCTTTTAAAGGTTCTGTAGAAAATGGCGCCCTTCAAAATTGTATTGTACCATTTTAAAAAGAATTTTGATTTGTGCATATTCCTTAATCAATTGTTTGTACTTTAATTTTGTAATAGAACATTTTACTTAAAACCGCGATTTTGGTGGTGAACCTCCCTAACCCTATTTCGCCACATTTATACCAAATAAATTTACCAACTTGAACCAAATTTATTATTATGTTGCCATAATTAGTTTTATTTATATTTTTAATTGTAAATATTTAGTTTTGTTTACGTAATTTTTTATTGCACACAAACATTTACTACACATACCCATTTTATTATAGTTTTATTGTATACTTCTTTGTTTTGTTTAGCGAAAAATTTTAATGGTTTTGTGCAATAAAAAATATATTTTATTTTTATTATAATTAAAAATTGTGCCATGTTTAGCGTTAATTATACATTATGTATTTTGTATATATTGTTTAGTTTTTAGGTTATGTTCTTTTGGCTTCTCATAATTTGCCGTAGCATGTCCTCATAATTATGTATGTATTTGAATTTTCTAAACTGAATGCCGAAATTTAGAAAGGGGACACGCTATTTCATTTCACTAACACATAAATATAAATAGTTTCTTTTCTAAGGGGAAAAACTAACCTGGTGGAAATATGTAGTACGGCTGCAATTAGATATCCAAACTAATACCCAGAAAAATATTTTGTAAAGCACTTTGTTTTTGTTATAGTAGTAGTCGGGCAGGAAAAGAAAATGCCAAAGGTGCTGATTATGGCAGGCGTATACTTAGAGAAAATGATTTTTTGAAATCGTTACCGTGGGTCAAGCTTGAAAAAACTTTAATAATCGATCGTAGAGACACGCTCAGTGAAAAAGATTTTGTTAAATCGGTGCCATGGGTCAAGCTTGGTAATATTTAATATATTTAAATTAACGTTATTCAATTTATTTTTATAAAATATCCTTCAAATTAATTTTTAGCTAGAATAAAAATATAAAACCGAATATGTGTGTATCTGGGTGGGATATGGGGCTAAAATTCACACATAGCCGTGTATGTCCACAAAACGTGACCCAATGAACAACTCACTTTACAATTTTCTTTTCTAGATCTACATATATGCATAATAAGAATTCGATTATCTAATTCCGAATTGCTTGTGCCATATTTTTATGTCAAATTTGTTTAACATGTATATGTATTTACATTATAATTTTAAATAGCTCTAAAACAAATTATTTTAAATGACAATATAAATACCTCAAAATTTCTCAATTTAATTACATAAATAAATAAACAAAACGAAGTTAATTCGAAATATGTATTACACAAAATTATATTTTTTAAATAAAATTAAAATATATTTATATTTACAAAGAATTATATAAAAATAAATTCAGGAACAAATAAATCCCAAATAATTAAATATTTTAAAATTAAATGTATCTATAAATAAAATTTAATTAAAATTTTAAGCAAACTATAATATTTTTTTTTTATATTTGTTTTATGAAAATAGTGATGCCATTTAAAATTAATAAATATAAGTTTTTATTTTTGTTCTAGTATTTAAGAATTTTTTATTTCATAAAAATTTAGAAAAAAAACCGTAAATATTTTAATTATTTTTTTAAGTTAGTACTTTATATAAGGGAAAAATAATTTATGATTAAAACAAAAAAAAAAGAAAATTATAAATAAGAAAATGTTGTAAAAATGTAAAATTTATAAGTAAAAGAAAAACCTTTATCTGAATGCAAAACAGTTTATTATAAAAATAAAGAAAATTGAATGTTTTTTATACAAATAATTAATTTATTGGTATTTTATTGATGTTAAAATTATTATTATGGAGCCAGTGCCCAGTTTTCAAATTATTTGTTGACTTGCTTCTTGTACCTTAACACAGGTAATGTTAATAGGGAATATTTTGGATAATTTTAAAGGTTCGATTTTGTTAAAATTGGTGTTTACAGCCCATATAGGTCTCAATAAAACATAATAAGGTGGATGTAAAATATCTCAGTATTAAGGTAAAAAAATGTCAACTTTTGACTATATTACTTTCAATTTGGGCCTAATTTACTACATTTGTCATTTTAGTTTGTACTATTTTTATTTATTTTTAATATTTTTATCTTCAATATATGAATTTTAATAAACTAAGGAATGTGATATTTATTGTATTATTAAAATTAATTTTATCAGATCTAAACCCGAAACGACATGTATTGCATTCACCCCAAATAGAATTCTACAAATAATTTAAAATGACAATGAAATTTTGACAGATATGGCGCATAATTGTTGCAGATGTATTGCATTCCTGATACATACTTGTCGAGTACGCTGAATTATGCATGCGACATTGAGAGAGTGCATTCGCCAACCTGGCTAGATACAAGAACACACGTACATATGTTCCATATAATTAAGCAAAATATAAATATTAGTATTTATTTATCGTATCTGCTTAAACTAAAACATGGTGTCAGATGTGGTTGATAATTGAAGAGCATATTTCCAATTAAATCCACTGCAATTTAAAAGAAAAACAAATTAAATAATAAATTTTACACAATGTAAAAAAATGAGGTTTAATCGTATTATGGAAAAACGATGACTCGTTTCCATTTTCAAAAGATGACTGCCAAGCCCAAAGACGCGGAAATAGAAATTCCCAATAATGTACCGTGACCACGTCCAATAAATGTCGAATTTGGAAATATTCGAGAAAATTTCGAGTCATTCAAGTCAATCTAGAAAAACTATACTGGCCAGCATCGAGAAATAAGCAGAAAACTGCTTTTGCTTTGACTGACAAGGACAAAAGTTTGGATATCATGGCTTTGTCAGCAATACAAAAGTATTTGGTTGTAAATCCTGTGTTGAAGCTTTATTCATAACATCGGGAGAAATTACTATGGTATTGATAACTATGCTCTACACCAATGACCCCGCCTACTTTTTGCATACTCGAGTTGAAAAATTTCTTACTTCAATACCATGGTATCAATATCATGCAATTTTCCCGATGTTATGAACAAAGTATGATAAAGGATGGTGTCCGGCTCTGGGTCATATATGTAACATTTATAAATACCAGCAACACTTTGAATCGGCCTGTAGACGTAGAAATAACAAATCTATTAAGAAATCGGCAAGTCTAAAGCGCCGCTACAGACTTGTAATACCGCCACTCAACTGTAGAGGGGAGGAATATAGAAACTTTGCTTTATTAGTATTGAACACATTCTTTATATGGAAATGACAGATTCCGCCGTTCCGCAATCCGTACTTTGATTCATTCGTCGTGATTTTATCTTCAAAACAAGGAAGTGTGGAAAAGAGGATTGACATTAAATAAGTTCACTCTGTACTGTCAAACACGCATTATATGTAATATTTAAATTAAATTAAATACATCATTTTCGAGAGCATCTTGTTTTATTTCCGCCATATATTCATCTGTAAAAGACCTCAAACATAACAGATGACGGGGAAGTAAAATAGTGGTGTTTTAAACCCATATTAGGCCAAATTAATTTTCTTTGTTAAGAATATAAACTGCCTAGTAAATATTTCGAACGATGAAGTTGGAAAACAAAAAATTGTTGGAAAAATAAAAAACAACCGTTAGGTAACTGGTACGAAAAATGCAAAAAATACCAACTTAACCTTCAAAGTCCTTGAAACTATGTAACAAAATATAATGGTAAATGTGTTCTGCAAAATTATGGTAATTTGGATAATTCACCCGTGCACCGCTGCGATTGCAAAACCATACTACTAAATATTTTTTCGAAAGGATTTTTATTTAAACAGAACATTGCAGTAAAAATATTCCGTTATAATTTCTCCAATTCTTTTAAGAGATTTTTTGTATTGATCTATAGGATAGATCGCTGGGCTAATATGGGTTAATTATTCGCAAATCCGGAAAAAGTAGTTTTTCTTCTCTGTGGACGGCATAGATAAGAAAAACAAAAACTATCGTATTTTCATCTTCATGCATACACAAACTTTGCTCTAAATATTACATAACGATCAATAAATTAAAAACTATAGCGAAAAATGGTAAAATTATGAATAAAAAATCACTATGACAAAAATTATCGAAGTTAAAGATAAATAAACAAAGTCCATACTCAGACGAATGAAAATTTATGTTTCTGCCACATTTACGGGATATGAATAAATAAAGTCCAGATAACCTAAACAAAAATGAATTTCCATAGCAAAACCCTCATATAAATCAAGCGTTTTTTCGAGTTTACGTTCGCCTGCATGCAACAAACGGTATTTTTTGTATTTGCATTGCATTCGACTTGGCCTTATATGTACGCAATGAAAATATGTTCGAAACGGGGAAGTTTTTAGGTTTTTTAGTACATCACTTTAGTACATCCAACATTTAGGCGAATGATTTAATTTTGACACTACGTATAATATGTCGCTATTATCAATAAAATGAAAATATTGACATTTCAGCTGTCAAAAATCAAACCTTAAAAATATTTGTTGATGTTTTGTGTGCCGCTGATCGTTT
Organism: Nephrotoma flavescens; assembly: GCA_932526605.1. NCBI lineage: Eukaryota > Metazoa > Arthropoda > Insecta > Diptera > Tipulidae > Nephrotoma > Nephrotoma flavescens. Next base: position 20,772,674 of record OW052221.1, on the reverse strand, counting down.
TAAATTTAAATAATTGATTTTTTTTATATAGAATGCCTCATGAAATATCCGATACCGGTAAGTAGTAATCGTCCTGCATTAAATCAAATTAAAATTTGTAAAATTCGTTAGATTCTGATGAGGTACAAGTGAAAAAACCCCGTCTTGAGAATTCGACTAAGCAAAATGGTGAGAATGTAATTTTTTATTGAGATCGTTTAATAAAAATGCTTCTTTACAGATAAAACGGTTGAAAATACGGCGTCTATTTTCAATCGTAAAAACAAGCAATGCCCCTATCTGGATACAATCAATCGACAAATCCTTGATTTCGATTTTGAGAAATTATGTTCAGTTTCGTTGACTCGGATTAACGTGTACGCTTGCTTGGTTTGCGGTAAATATTTCCAAGGCAGAGGAACGAATACACATGCATATACCCATTCGGTTGCCGAAAGTCATCATGTTTTTATGAATTTAAACACGTTGCGATTTTATTGTCTACCCGATAATTACGAAGTGATCGATTCGTCACTGGATGATATTAAATATGTACTGAATCCGACATTTGGTAAACTGGACATTAGTAATTTGGATACACCGTGCGATAAATACTGTCGTACAATCGACGGTACACTTTACCTTCAGGGGGTCGTTGGCCTAAATAACATTAAAGCAAATGACTACTGTAATGTAGTGCTTCAAGCATTAGTTCATGTTGGCCCGATTCGCGATTACTTTTTGCGTGAGGAAAACTATGCCAAAATTAAACGTCCACCTGGTGATTCTATATATGGTTTGGTACAGCGATTCGGCGAACTAATGCGGAAAATGTGGAATCCACGTAATTTTAAAGCTCATGTATCTCCGCACGAAATGTTACAAGCCGTGGTGTTATGGAGTTCAAAACAGTTTCAAATTACCGAGCAAGGGGATCCAATCGATTTTCTATCATGGTTTTTACATGCATTACATCGTGCCCTAAAAGGTACTAAACAACCCGATTCATCCATAATTAACAAATCATTTCTCGGCGAGATGAAGGTGTACACGCGAAAAATACCTCCAACCGATTTAGAGATGACCGAGAAACTAAAATTATTGGCGACCGATGAATACAAGGAGACCGACGATGTAACGAATTTTTTATATCTCACGTGTGACCTGCCAGCTCCACCGCTATTCAAAGACGAATTCAAAGAAAATATCATCCCACAAATCAGTTTATTCCAGTTGCTGACCAAATTCAACGGGATCAACGAGAAGGAGTACAAAACCTACAAGGATAACTATATGAAGCGCTTTGAAATCACAAGCCTTCCGAAATTTATTATTTTGTATATAAAACGGTTTACGAAAAATACGTTTTTCCTCGAGAAAAACCCAACGATTGTTAATTTTCCGATCAAGAATGTTGATTTTGCGGAAATTTTAACGCCCGAAAATCGTAAAAAACATAAACGCACTAAATACAGTTTGATAGCGAATATTGTGCATGATGGGACACCCAAAAATGGAACGTACCGGGTGCACATTTTGCATAAAAGTACGCAACAGTGGTATGAGTTGCAGGATTTGCATGTAACCAATATTTTACCACAAATGATTACACTCTCTGAGAGTTATATTCAAATTTATGAAGTACAAAGTAATGATGATGAATAAAAATAACAGTAATTCGTATTTCAATGTTTTTTTTTTATAATTTAGTCCCAACGCGTACCTAACTGGTTAACCGATAAAATTTAAATCCCAGAGAAGTAGAATCGCACAACCAATAACTGACAGTTCGTTAGTTTTTGTTTTGGTGTACAATATTTCGGATGTTTGTTTTGTGTAAATTAAATTATTTAATTTTTATTTAATTTATAATATTTTGTGATATACTGAGAAGGTTTTTATATATGTAGTTTGTATTTTTATTTATGAATATTGTAATTTTTCTTGGTCTTAATTTTAATAAGAGAGATTAGATTCTATCGCCGTCTTTCATTGTTCAATAGGGGCAGGTTTTAAAGTTTATTGTGCAATAGATTGTGTAGATCGGTTCAGTTACGGTACCTATCCTTCGTAATCCAGCGTTAGAAGGAGCTGCGTTTAAATTATCAATCCACTTGCATAAACACGCCTGTATTTTTGTTATGAATTTGACCTGAGTTATTTATTTGCCGCTTCTACCTTTTAAATTTTCATCACAAATCTCGTTTTCATCTTGTGCAGCTCGTAGGTTATTCTAACTTCTGAGCGATGACGCTAAGCAAGAAGCCCAATTAAAGGCAAATTTCGTAGCAGACGTTAGATTTTTTTTTTTCTAAAATAATTTATTATTTATATTATCCGTTCCGTTCAGTTCCTTCACGTATCGTGTCAAACAAATAAAACATTGTTACATGTATTTCTATAGGAGTATTTATATTATACGTTCCGAACGTGAAGGAACTGAACGGAACGTATAATATAAATACTCCTATAGAAATACATATAACAATGTTTTTTTTTGTTTGACACGATACGCGAAGGAACTGAAAGGAACGGATAATATAAATCGACCTTTCGTGATAGTTACGCAAACGCAATACAAAATAAAAAACGACACGACAAGACGTCGCCGCAAAGAGACTCGAACTTGCTCGCGAATCCATCATCAGTTGGCGCATCGAGCAATTGAAATCCGTTCTATTCAACGAAGATAAGAGATCCCGGGTCTACCGGCGTCCAGAAGAGTTGTTGTCGTAGTGCTGTTTTGCTGAATCATTCTCGTAGGGCGGCGGTTCGTGCTGGTATATCGCTTAAGGGAAAATTAAATTTTTTTGTCCAAATGGCACAGTGGTTAAAGCTTTGGCGTTTGGATCCGGAAGTACCGACCGGGTTCGAATGGGTTTGGATGCAAAAAAAAATTTCATCAATAGATTACGATTTGTGATTAAAAGGAACACAACTACGACCCCCTATCGGCGTGCAAAACTCATGGGCCAAGCCAACCCATCTTCCATGTCCAGTATAGGCTGGCATGGAGCTATGCAATGCGCAGATGGTTACCTAATTCGGCCCTCTACAGCCGTACGTCTTCGATTTGGCAGATGATGGGTAAAGTAAGACGGAAACCTAAACCGCGAAAGAGCAGGGAGTTCTTCGGCCCAAAACAGATGGCATGGATTTAAAAAAAAAATTGTTTTCGTGCCTAGTGGAGGTTGTAGGCGAGGTCTAAAGTGGGAACTATAGATAGAATAAAAAAAATAAAAAAAATAACGTAAGAGAGCGAGAGATAGGATTTAAATGTATACGACCATACTCAGAATAACAAAAATAAAAAGTTTAAGAGAAATTGCGTTTTAATTTTGCTGTCACGTAAAAAGAATAGCAGAGCGAAAATTTTCGTGCAAGAATAAAAAACTTAACAATTACAACAACAAACTTCAAACAAATTTTTGTGCATTACAAGTAATGTGCATTTTTATTATTTTATATATGGGAATTTGGAATAATTGGTGTATTTTATGTTTCCTATTTATAAAATATCCATGTACACATATACTAATATGAATATAAAATCAAAAATAATTTTCACTACACTGTATAATTGTATTTTTCTAAAGCAGACCAAAAAAAATAATTTATCGAATTGCGGTAATTTAAACCGCATATAAATAATTTTTGTAATTTTAAACACATATATTTGTTGAGATATGTTTGGTTTATACTCAAAACTATTGTAGTTTCACTCAATATTTTAGCAAATACATTAAAAAAATATTACATGAAATATAAGAATGAACTTAATATTTTAAGTAATCTATAGCCGAAAAGTCAAATTGGAATAATATTTTTTTGTCTTCGTTTCTTACGTTTTTCTGTTATTTTTTTTATTCTATCTATAATTGGCCCTTAACCGCTAAAAGGTATATCGAGGACATTCTCTTGCCTCCTATTTTGAATTATGTGATGAAACTAAAGACGTATAGAGTTAGCGAATTTAATAAAATAGTACGAAAACAATTCATCGCGCGTAGACGGTAGACATCCATTCCATAGTAATCGATACAATCCACTAGAAATGTTTTCTTCATTCGATTTGTGTTTTTCTATACTTGACGGACGATAGAGTATACAGTGAATACTTATTTGTGAAAAATATGTGTGCGCACGATTTAAAAGAAGTACATATATAAATAGAAAAAAAGTTTTTCTTTATTATTTCCATCTTTTTAACTGAACCAATTCCTGTATACAATTGGAGTTTTTTTCAATTCAGTGAGTCAATAGGTGATGATTTAGAATAAACGTACGAACTGAAAACTACTAAAATCATAATGCAAATCGGTGTAACTGAAATTCATTAAATTAAATTGTTTGTAATTTTTGTTTTAATAATATCATTTAGAAGGCATTGCAATAAAGCAAAAACTTCCTCAAAACTACAGGATATATAGCCTATTGGACATTGCATCCCTGTGGTGGTGCTCGAGGAGGGACAGCAATCTTAATCAAACAAAATATCCTACGTTTCCAACGAGAAGAAATTAAAGAGCCATTTATGCAAGCTACCGTAATAACCATTAACCATGGTGGTGCTGAACTAAGTTTAGCTAAGACATAATTTCGTAAGTTCTCAATATGTCAACATTTTTAATAACCTTGAACCAAGGTTTATTATAGGAGGTGACTACAACGTCAAACATACTGCATGGGGATCTCGACTCATAACACCAGGGAAAGGAAAATAACTCCTATAAGTGCAATAAAATGTCAGGTTGTAAATATCACGCATCGCGTAAACAAGCCTATTGGCCTACAGGCATCAACAAAGTGATTTGATTGACTTTTATATCTCGAAAGGAATAGCCTCAAATTACATTGAAGTCGATGGCATTGACGACCTTATTTCCGATCACGCGGTCTTCATTAGCCTTATTAATAAATTTACTGATTGGGAATTATTTAGAGAGAAACTGGACAATCTAGTTGAGTTAAAAGTTAGTCTTAGAACTAAACAAGAACTTGAATTACAAACTAAATATTTTTGTAACTCCAAGCGTAAAGCAGCTAAAGAGCTACACCCATATTAGATGAGAAAGTCGTATAAGCGATGAACTACCCCTGGCGATTCGAGAAAAAAGAAAGGCATAGGGAAAGACGCATAAGGCATAGAACCAGAAACATTATTGACAAAAGAGAATTTAATCGGGTAAGTAATAAAGTTAACCGATTAATTAAAGAACATAAAGAAGCTTGTCTTGAAAATATTTGAAACGACTAGGTTACGAAAATTATTCTCTTTAGAAAGCTAATAAAAGATACAAGAGGTCAGTAATCCAAGTGCCACCTATAAGGAACATAAATGGAGAATGGGTACGACGTGACGAAGAAAAAGCAGAACTATTTGTACAACATCTGGCATCAGTATTTCAACCACACGACATACAATCTAGGATTGATCCAAAACCAGTCTATAGATCTCCATCAAATATCAGAAGTGTCACCTCATTAGAAATTGCACAAGAAATAGATATGAATTTGAAGTCACCTGGAATTAACGAAATTTCGCCAACGCTGTTTAAGGAGTTATCAAAGAGAGAAGTTGGGTCTGACTTGGGTGCAAAAAAATTGCACATTGCTCAATTTTCCACAAAAGTTCAAAAATATCAAAAAAAATACAATATTTGTTTAATTTTTTTAGTGGTTCCGTTTTTGTACTTGTACTATGTCAACAAAGTAATTTTTTTGTCAAATTCATATAGCAGGCTTTCGAATTAAATTCTAAAAATAATTCAACAAGATCAATACAAAATCATGCCATGAAATATCTCGGTCGAAATTGTGATCATTCGCATATCGACGCTTAGCCGGAATGATCCTCTTTTGATTACGTCTTCAACCGGAGCCAAGAAATGGCCACCACACCAGTGGTATACGCACAAGTGGTTGCACTAATTTATGCCGGGTAGCACCGAAGTGAAGTGGCTCTACAACTAAATTTGAGCCGATTCTCCGTTCGTTGAGTGTGGCCGAGATATCAGGAAACTGGTGGCTTCAGCGTGATGACCGCTTGCTCGTAACAACTTCGTTGCGAAATCGCCGTATGAATGCGGTTCAACTGGGACGGTGGCTCCAAGAAGTTCGTGAAGTCGAAGTCAGTCGGTGGACAGTTAGAAGACGACTTCGAGAAGTTAATCTGACTGCACACAGATCAGCAAACGGGCCGAAATCGACCGCAGTCTACGGACGAGCCCGTCGTGAGTTCGCTCGAGAGCATTTGAATTGGACAGAAGAAGAATGGAGAACAGTCCTGTTCTCTGATGAGTGCAGGATGTGTTTATATGGCACCCATGGACGTGGAAGAGTATACAGAAGACAAGGAGAGCGATATGTACAATGTTACATTGAAGAACGGGTCTCGTATGGCGGTGGATCGTGCATGTTCTGTGGATGCATATCATAAGAGGCGAAGACATCTTGTATTCATCACACGAGCCAATACTGGCTGTCGATCAAGAGGATTAAATTCTCAACGGTACATTGAGGAAGTACTCGAGGAGTACGTCGTACCTTTTGCCAGGTTTATTGGTGAAAATTTTCTGTTTATGCAGGATAATGCAAGACCGCATACGGCTGGTGTAGTATACCAGTACCTTCAAGAGGTGGATGTGCCTGTTATGGAGTGACCAGCTCAAAGCCCGGACCTCAATCTCATCAAACATTTATGGAACGAGTTGAAAAGAAGGGTTCGAGCCAGAGATGTTGCTCTAACGAGTCTCCAGGAGCTGCAACAGGCGATCGTAGAGGTATGGGAGGCGATAGCTCAAGATTTTGTAAAAACTTTGGTGAAATCAATGCTGCATCGAATGGAAGCTGTCATTCGGTTCAGGGTAAAGGAATACTTCTTATTAATCAAACTGTTTTTTTTTATTTCCATGTTTTAGTTCGATTTTTTCGACCCCTAATTTTCATGCTGAAAAATTCACAGAAACGTGTACCTCAGATGTTTACCGCCAAAAATCAGTTTGATGGTACGTATAAATACAAAAAAGGTACGTATTGAAATAGACTTTGAATCTGCATTACAAAAAATTTAACAAATATTGGATTTTTTTGATATTTTTGAACTTTTGTGGAAAATTGAGCAATGTGCGATTTTTTTGCACCCAAGTGTATATGTTTTGCTCTGGCATATGAATAACGTTTGTTGATACCAGATCAATTGCATTTTTGTTGTCGCAATACATGACAGTTACGGGATCCGGCCTCGTCAAAAGTTACTTTTCGAGTGATTTAAGCCAGAGAGCTTCCTGAATTGCAGATGACGCCGCCATGCATTCTGCTTCCATTGTAGATAACGCGACTGGTGGTTGTTTTTTAGAATTCCAACATATCGCTCCATTTTGATGCATGAAAACATAACCGGTGATGGATTTGCGTTCGTCTTCATCACTACCCCAATCAGCATCGCATTAACCAGTGATACTTGAAGTTGTTAGTTTACAGAATTCTAATTTTGCACTAGCAGGACCCTTTGAATTCTTCTCAGAATTCAACCAATCGTTGTGGTTGATACAATTTGCTGAAAATGTTGTGTATAGCAAACTTTTGGAATTCGGTCTTCCTTGACTAACACTTTTATTTTTGGTTGGGCAATTTTTTGCAATATGCCCATAGTTGTTATAATTGAAGAAACGTGGACCAGCAAATTGAAGCTGTTTACATTTACCAATGTTTCGCTGCTTGGCACCATCCATTCAATGAACCTTTTCCATATCGGGCAATCTCATTTGATATTTAAGACAAAGTTCTTTTCACATCGTGCAATAATTTTGTTTTTATAGAGTCTCCACTAATTTTGATTCCCGAATATTCGATTCCCATAATCATAGGCTTGTATTCCTTTGGTAAGCCTGCCAAAAGAGCTGTGTTGATTTTGCTGGTCATTACTCCTCAACATTTGTGCAATTTTCCAGTTTTGTCGAAATTAATGAGCGCAACAGGCCAACTCTTCTCGTTAAACCTGAGTCCTCAAACGCGGCAGCCAACTTATCCCTAATTTCTAGCAAAATAATGTTCGATTTGGTTTTCAAATCCTTTTTTTATCTTCTCCGGTTACCAAACAATAATCGAGCAGTTCTTCCTTGCATAGGTTTGAACTGCAAATTTCCACGTGTTGTAATTCTCACGACCTTTCATTTTCTCGATTGATGGTAAATTATTTGTCGCCATCTTGTCAGAATTCTTATACCAAAATACGCAGATATTATTCGGAAATATAATTGAAAACTCGCCGGTTTGCGGAATACAAATGTTTCACTTTATATTATTATTATTTAATTTTTTTAATATCTGGGCCCATAACCTGATGAAATATAATATTTAAGAGACGACAAAAAAAACGCATGTTAGATATTGAGCGAATCCAAAGAAGAAGGATCAAGGCGCATTACAATATATTATAGGTACATACTTCAATACAAAAAAATACATATTAGGTTTTACTATTTCAACAATGGTAACGTACTAACCGATTTATCTTGTAGGAAATACACACAAAAAATTTGTCACCTTATCTTACGTATAAGTTTGCGGCGAATTATGTCATGAAATGTAAATTATTTAATTAAAAATCAATCGGCTATTCTGAAATATGCACAAAGTCGTGTTACTGCCCGCATGTAATTAAAAATCACGTTCATAACTACGTACGTTACTTTTCTATTGATAATGATATTGAAAAATTCAATAATTTTGTAAAATGAAAATAGAAAAATTATTTTGCCAACAAACAAATTTTCAAGATCAAACGAAAATTATTATAGTGCATGTAGTAGTAATTAGTATTTATGTATATTCTGTGCCTTTTTGGTTTTATTTTAGTACATTTTTGCGAGTCCGCGTTTTATTTTGTGTAATTGTCTAGTTTTACTTTAATGATTACGTCATCACATGCGATTATGTAAAGTAAAAATGGGTTATAAAGCTAAATTTAGAAAATATTTTTTTTTCTTTTGTTTTTGGTACGCATACTCGACATTTCTAAACTCTGTTGTATGTTGAGTGTTGTTTTCTGGTGGTAGATAGAGATGCCAAAATAACCGTGCGCTTTTTTACATGAATATCAACAGGTGACCATGAATACAAATGCAAAATATATATTGTACAACATGTTATTTCCCATATTCTGAGAATAGTAAATGTGTTTCGACTTTTCGAGTCCATAAATGCATTAAAATCGATAGAACATTTCGTTTGAATTTCGCTCCACAAAACCGAGACCGAGCGCGTTTTTTATTATTTTCTCTGATTTCAATTTTTTTTTCGTTTAGTTGATTATTATATTTTAATAGTTATAGTTCTTTATTATTACTCATTGTTTATTTATAATTAATACAATATTTTTTTATAGTTTTTACTGTACTCGTGTGTAAATTTTTTTTGGTTTGATTTAATGGCTGCTACAAAATTATATAATGTGCTAGTAAGTTCAGCTGATAAATTTGTTCCATCGAAGCTCCGGCCACTTTGGTCACATCCGGCAGGTGAGTTTTTTGATATTTATAATGTGGTTTGTTATGATTTATTTATGTTTTTATTTATTTTAGGGCCGAAGACAGTGTTTTTCTGGGCTCCAGCTTTTAAATGGGTAAATATATTTCCTGGTTGTTATTGTAGCGTGTTAGAGATCAATGGTGCGCATGAATCAGTTGGCTATAAATGTGATATTATTACACAAACAGCTGTGATGAATAATTACATTCGAGGAAATAAGGGAATATCTGTGTTTTGTTTTTACAATACCAGTGTTTGTCAACATTTTAGTTTGTTGTTGCGTTATTTTTCAGATATGTATTCAAGGTAATACATACTTGAGTCTTATTCCAACTTTATAAAAATAGCCTTCGATTATTAATACTTTTCAATACTGATATTGAGTTTGCAAAATTACTTACATATTTTAGGATTTTGTATTGTTTACTTTCAAACCTCTTCAAATTTATAACGAGTCGTAACGTTAACAACGTTGATATCTTATCTATGTTTAACACAGTTGTCAATTTTTTATTTAAATTCATTCTATTAACTTTGTTTTGATTTGATAACATGCCTATTAAATATTTGCATATTTTGCTTATGTTCTTAAATTACTTACCTTGACTAGGTCACGTGCCAAAATTGTCACAATAACTCTCGTAATTAGGATAATACAAAACAATACGATAGATGTCGCATTTAATAATATTCATACATGTGTTTGGATAATGGACGTTTTATTCTCAAATTTAAGTCGTTAGACTCTTAGGGGTTTAAGATGTAGTAATTAAGTATAGAACAAAAAGGTATATGTGTCACGAGTAAAGTCCAAATATGACCATGGCGCCCATTTAGCGGTAAAGTAAGCATATTTAATTTTAATTTTGAACTAGGTCTATTGCCATTCCTTAACCGACCATGATTAGTAGTTATCTCAATATTGTTTGAATACAATCATTTATTGGTAAATAATTTAATATCCATTACAATTATGGATGGAAATTTAAAAACCCTTGAAAAAAAAATGTTTAAATTTTTTTATTTAATTTAATTCGGACACACTGGGCGCTTTCAGGTCACTCAACAGTTGGCAACATCTTGAGTAAAATCACGGCCAATGTTATAGAAATTTTGAACTCTATGAAATTTTCAAGTCAACTTGGCGATGATTTCACTAATCATGATGTCGGATCTGAAAGCGACCACTGACACAAAATTTACCGGTATACCACGTTTCCGTGACAATATTTTCGGTTTTCATGCATTTTGACATATTCAACTTAAAGGTTGGAATGAAACGAAAACTATGTCCCTCGACCTTTAGTCTTGCGATTCTAAATTGAATTTTTATGAAATTTTTTAATATGACCACCTTGAATTGTACTATATCGTGCTCCTTGGCCGAAGACCTGGAGATAGCAAGGACAGTTTCATACCACTCGATCTCTGCGCAAAAAGATTTGGTTTGGAGGTAAACAGTAGCAAAACCAAATTTTTATCAATACCCAGAAACATCTCCATGGTAAATCTCGGAATTGGCGACCATAACTTTGATAGCGTCGAAAAGTTTAAATACCTCGGGTCAGTTATAACAGCGTCAAATGATATGCAGACAGAAATAAAAACTCGAATCGCTGCCGAACAACGAGTTTTCTACGCCCAATCAAAATTATTGCGATCTAAACACGTATCGCAGTCGTGCACATTATAAAGCACTCATAATGCCTGTGGAGCTATTATGAAAATTTTTCCTCCTTCGAAAAAATCAATATCTGAAAATTCGATACGCTGCGAATATTGCTATTATGAAACACACAGCGAGTCGACAGTTTTGAACGAATGAAGTTTGTAGGAAAAGAAATAAAATGTTTACTGTTGAGCATTTGTTTTGGACCTGTCAATTCAATTTTAATTTTATAAAAATACATACGTTAAATTATTAATTTGTTTACAATTTTATTTAATTTTAGCCAACGTCTCGGTAGGTTAGGTCCTAAACGTCTCGGTAAAAATGGTATTAAAATTTATTTTTAAAATACAAACCCTTAAATATCAATCAACACTTGTATACGATATGATACCCTCCACCTAAATAACAGTCGAATTTTGACGTAACATTTTCGTAAAATCCGATATTGAAAAAACAAAAAAAGTTCATAATACCAATATTTGCGGCGATTCGATTTTTCGAAGTCAAAAAAGGTTTCATAATAGCCCCTCGGTGCTGGCTTTCGGAAGCGAGAGCTGGGGCCCTATCATGGGTTCCGCCGAGAAACAATTGACTATCGTGACTGGTATTACCAAACACGATACCTTTTCGCCATCTATCCGATAGCGAGTAACGTTTTTAACGTTTCGCCGTCAAAAAGGTGGCGGATATTGTTTCGATTGACAATTCTTTTTTGTGTTTTTTATTGAAGAGATATTAAAAATAACCCAAAAATATTTAATTCAACACTAAAACCGCATATCACAAATCTAAAAGTCAAAATTAATCTCAAAGTAATGTTGTTTATACTGATAAATGTCAAGTCAGCTGACATAAAATTAGTGCGTTTATGACATCAAAAAAACGCGTTTACAGTCTTTTCGATAGCGGAATTGATGATACGAAAGTAGACGCGGCTCGAAAATAACATATCGAAACATTTTACGATTCGCCGTGGAAATCATGATAGGGCCCGACCATGACCTCTAACGATTGTAGATAGCTATCTACCTTCGGAAGGAAGGTCATCGTTCAATCTTTGGTTCAATGAAAGTTGCAAACAACGAATATCGGATCCGTATGAACCACGAGGTGAAGCAACTTCTTGGAAGTTGCGATATTATCGGATTCATCAAAAACAATCGAGTTGATCGGCCACGTTGCATGGTCCCCAGAACAACGGATGACCAATAAAGTGTTCCATCAACAATCAGACGGTGTGCGTCATAGAGGAAGATCCCAACTGCGCTGGCGTAACGACGTCGAACAAGATCTACGCGTATTAGAATGTCGAAACTGGAGGACGAGATGGACCGAAGCGGATGGAGGACCATAGTGTGGGCGGTAAAATCCAATCATGGGATGTGAAAGCTAGAGCGAGAGAGAGAGTATTCCATTAACAGTACGCAAAATTTTCAAGTCATCAGCAAATATGAGCACGTTCTAGTTTTTGATTATCTCGGTTATTCGATGTATGAAAACAGAAAAATTCAGGGTGCAATGTCTGATTTTTGGGGAACACCACTCACCAGACGTAACTTTAATAACGTTTGATTTCACATTTCCCATTATTACAAATTGTCGCCGGTTTGATAGATATGACTTAACATAAACCAATTTATGTAATCGAGTGAAAACCCGAAAGCGAATAAACTCCTGAGTGCTTTATGATGACAAATAGAATCAAATGCTTTACTGAATGGAACCCGATGTAGCGTACAATCAACTTGATGGTGGTTTTATATCTCGTTATAATTGTTTTACTGGTTAATTCAACCAGATTAGTCGATGTGGATCGGTCAGGCATAAATTCATGCTGTTTTTTCATATATGACGTGTAATTGTGGAGTTGGACTTAATTATCAAGTGTGTAAATATGAAACTGGAATTTTTTAGTAAAAAGTACACGTTCATCGCATGATTATGATTAAGAGTATTTTTGTGAAGAAGTGAAGTGCTCCTCAGCAAGCCCGTGCAAATAAGTGATAATCGGTGCAAATAAATGATAATCGGATGGAGCCAAGTCTGGCGAGTAAGCTGCATTTGAAAATATTTCCCAATTAAGTGCTTCCAACATTTCCATAACCGGTTTTGCTTTGTGTGATGGTTCATTATCATGCGGTAAAATCACTTTGTGTGCGGCTTTTTATCATATTCTGGTCGTTTTTCATGCAATGCTCAATTCAAATTGATCAGTTGTTGTTGGTAGAGTTCAGCATTTACGGTTTCACAAGGTTTTAGCAGCTCAAAATAAATCACACTCTTCTGATTCCGTCAAATACGCAAAGCATTGTCTTCCGTCCGAAGCGATTTGGCCTTGCAGTCGATTTCGATGGTTGTCCTGGATCAACCCAAGACATAGGCCTACTTATAGACATTCTCTTCCTGGTTCCAGTTGAAGAGTCGTACCGTAACTTCAGCTGCCCTGTAATTCCACTCAACGTCAGGATGGCCCAAAACTCAGGCCAACTGGATATTAAATAATTCACACATCTCATTAAGAGACGTGTGACAATCCCACGCCCCCTTGATGCCAGGGAAACTTAATCCAGTGAAAGAATGGTTGCCCGATTGTTCACATAGGGAGTGATATCAGTCAACGATACTACACTATGGTTCAACCAGTTCATGACCTCTTCAATTTCTATAACTTCAGCCTGGTACACGCTGCAGTAATCAGGTAGACGAAAAGATAAATTTTCATTTAGTTCCCCATAGAACACACTAGCTCCCACTCTGCCATCGAGCTTGGAGCCGTCGGTGAAGAATTTAACTGTCCCGGTCTCTATAATGAGACCACTGTGTTGTAGTCCAAATTCACCAGGTCATGCTTTACCGAATTGACTATAGTTGAGTGCCCTTTTTGAAGGCAAGCCCACCCCGAAGTCACTAATAGCCGGGCAGCCGTATTGACCGTCTTTTGCTTACTGCTAATATCCAGCGGGAGAAGGTACAGCATGACCTCTAAGGCACTAATGAGCAAACAGGCTGCCTTCTGCACCTTCACCATCTTGTTCCTGTATGATAATTACGCCATCAACAGATCAAGAGTCTTTACTAGAAACCGTCCATTCGCCATCCGATTTTAAATGATAGTCTGAAACAGCTGGGCTGGTAGAGAGAATCTTTCTTAAGCGCGAGGTTTCCGAGACCTCTTAAGGAGGCCCACCTGGCTTGCTCGGAACCAGTCTTAGCCCCACTAACGACTGGAGTCCCAGACCCCCCGTCGCAACCAGCATTTAAGAAGTTCTGGCCATTTCTTTATGTTTTTTATTTTTTCCATTTTTGAACCCATCGAGTATCACCACCAGTGCAGAGATCCGTATACACGGGTAAATCTAAATACAACTGGAGGTCGCCAGGTATCCAGAGGACTCCGTTCAGGACTGGGAAATTATTTTTAGATGCGTCCCCAGCCTGGCTAATCATCGGCACGACATAACACCTTGCTCCGACCCATTCGCTACCACTTAGCGTAACCCGCCCCACACCTAGATTACTCATTTCACCCATTCTTGTTTCAATAATGATAATTTGGAGGCGGTGGTGATTGTGATGCTACCTTATGGTAACTCATATATTAATCCTCTTACAAACGATTTTCAACCAAATTGGTTGACGAATGGACTAAGGTAGCTTCAGTCAAATTAACTATTTTGCAAAATCCACAAGTCATCCAGAATTAATTTTAGAATAAGCCCTTTCAATTCAATTGGTGCTTAGTAGGGTAGTGAAACAGCAGCAAAACTCTCAATTCGCAAGACTCACTTTTCAAACAAAATCTATACTCTGAATCATTTTGTTGTAGTACACTCGGTTCATCATCAAAAAATATAAGTTTGCTAATGCATAAAAGATGGTGCGCACAAACTTCCCAGTTCTTTCCCACGAAAATAATGTCTCGGCTCATTATGTTTGTTTAAACTGCAGTACTGTTAAATTTTTTCTACTTTGCCATATTCTCTAAATAATTTTTAATTTTACGTTCAGCTGAGTACTAGACTTAAGTTGGTTTTAAATCATCTATTCTACGGGCCTGTAAATTTATTTTGATTTGGTTCCAGTGCATCCAGTGAAAAAATTTAAATTATTCCGCTCGAGCACATCCAACCATTTCTTAATACGCGATGTTAAAAAAGTACTAAAATAGTGGCGCCGTTGGTTGTTGCAGGATTGAAATGTCAAGTATTATTCAAGTATCAATATTAATCTTTAAAATATTGGATAAATCAAATTACAAAATTATTAAATTCACAGTGAAAACAGTATTCCGTAAAGAGTTCACACTTTTGATTAAAATTCACCGTTTCCGTATATGTAAACCTATTTTATTTTTTTTACTATTTCAATTAAAGTTTATTCGATTTTAAATGATTAAGGACAATGTAATAATCAAACCAGCAATTGTGATGTGCAAACCTGTAATATTTTGACAGTTAAATACCACAACAACCTTCGGAGACATCTACTTTAGTTGCGTTTGAAATTCCGTATTAATTTCACCTACTTATTTGTGACGTAATAACAAAAATAGAACATTGGGCGGTATGTTGTACCACCACTTCGAATCGAAATCGAAAAAAGTCGAATCGAAAAAGTGAAAGTTGTATCATTTTTGCTTTTCGAAAATGATCCAACATACCGCCATTTGACTTTTTTCGAATTTCGATTCGAAGTGATGGTACAACATACCGCCCATTGTTTTTGTTATATGGAGCATTATAGTTTATAATGATGACATCTACCGGAAGTAATTGCAACAATTGGTTCCTCAAATTCTCAATAGGTGGGAGTACGGGAGTGTTAAGGAAAATTTATTACTTCTAATTTGATATTGCTTTGTTATTGAACATCGATTTAATTTTAGATCATTTCCAGTTTCCACTAGATTTTACTTGATAAACAATAAATTTAATAAGTATATTTCCTTAGAAAAACTCATAGTTTTCATCCATTATTTTTATTTTCTTATAACTTTATTTCCTCAAATTCGTTGTCTAGTGGATTTGGTATACAATTTAAAAGAAGCGTGGTCTCTTGTAATGAATTCTTATTTTCGTAGTTTATATCCGTTAAGTGGATTACATATTCCTTAGTTGAACCTGTAAACATTATCTTGATTTAGAAGTTTTATAAATTTAGAATAAGCCATTTTGAATTTTGTGTGCCATGTGTATACGAATAACCACATAATGTGCAATACAAAAAATAAATAAATAAACGTAACAAAATAAAAATATTAATATAAAAATATCTTTTCAGGGTCTTGTCCTAGCGGGTCTAGGCGATATTAGCCGTCCAGTGGAACAACTTTCGGTTGGCCAATCTGCCGCATTGTGCGCAACCGGTATAATATGGTCACGATACTCACTCGTAATCATACCAAAAAATTATTCATTATTCTCGGTTAACGTGTTTGTAGCGGCCATCCAAATTTACCAATTGTCCAGACTTTATCGCCATACGCAAGCTCAAAAGCATTAGCGGGCAGCGAACACAAAATTCATAGCGTAACATAAATTATTCAAAAAAAAATAAATAAAAATAGCAAAAAATATACAAAAAAATGTGTTTTATTTTATTTCTCATGCAATCCAAGAGTAGATTCAGATTTTGGCTTCTCAAAACATGAAAAATCGAATAATTTTTCACCTAGCCCGAAATTTTCACCGTCCTGTAGCGTACATGGAATTGTACGATTTAATGTTTCTGGTAAAAACAAGCATAGTATAGCTCCTGCTAATGATAAGGTCCCAAGTATTAAAGAAGGAATCGGTTTAAAGTACGTCGCCTGAAAAGGTAAAAAAAACTGTTACCCCACTAAAAATTTAAATTATGTAAATTCTCTTACAGTGTACAAAATATATGAGCTAAAGAATGTGAAGGCATATCCTGCCACATGTACAGCCGCTACACCTTGTGCCCGGACACATGTCGGTATTAATTCTGTCGCATACTGTGCCCCAGAATTGTACGCCACCGTAACTCCAAATCTTCCGATAATCGCTAACGAGGCTAACAGCACCGGATCTTGAGAATCTTTTTGATATGCAATTGCGATTCCGGTGCCCGCTGTAAAAACTCCACTAATAAGTAGTGATGATGACGCCATAGCCTTGCGCCCAATTCTATCCTGGAAAAATAATAATACTAGGCAGGCGGGAAATATAGCTGTGGCGCTTAATGAGAACATGACGAATGGCGAGAGGCCAAGCCCTTCTACATTCTTCGAAATGGCATCATAGCACAGTGTAATCACCATCGATTTAAAAAATAGAATAAGCGTATTACGACGCAACCGCGGCGTTTTGAACAGTCCAAGCAAATTAGGGTTTTCATCATGTGATTTCAGCTGCGTCCGAATATTTTTGGTAAACTCTTCTATTGTTTCTTGATCCAGGATTTTCCCATTAAATTTAGCAACCGTTTTAAAACATTTAATTGATTTATCAATTTTATTCTTAGCAATCAGCCACTGGGCACTTTCCGGTATTATAAAATAGAACAATGGCATTACAACGACGGGCATTATCGAGAAAAATAAAAACGACTGCCAATTACCGGTAAGCACAGCGACCCATGGGGTCACCATCGATCCAATACAATAAAATATGCCTATCATTAGATTAAGACCAAAAGTTCTCATCGATGGTCGTATATATTCCATAATCAATATGTACATCATCACGAAATTGCTGTCGGTGGCCATGCCGGAAAGGAATCGTGACACTGAAAATGTTGCAATATCTTTCGTAAATATTGATGATCCGTTTCCAATAAATGCCATCATAAATGCTAAAATTAGTACGGGCAGTCGACCAATTTTATCGGCCAATACACCAAACGCAAGCGTTCCTACAACGGAACCAATAAAAAATAGTGATTGTCCTAACGTTGATTTCCAAGCTGAATCACACACCCAGTTTAACTGCAACATGAAATTATTTTTAATGCATAATTATTTTAAATTTCATAATTATAAAATACTTACATCAGCGGTCATACTTTTATATCCATAATCATAATTATAAATCCATTGAGAGCACGTTGTGTTATTCTCCAAACTATACTCATCTCTAATACTTTGTAGTCTCATAAATATTCCCTCCTCGCCCAAACCACCATTTTTCATTTCAATCACATCATGTGGTTGATAGCCCGTTGCGTTGTACGGTGTACAATGTGGATCTTTGTAGTCAGTGTATCGCAGCCGCACTTCGTCTATTGTTAGATTTTTTAGTTCCTCTGCATAGCACCTGAAACAAGGAATAAAAATGATTTCTTGAAATACGATCACAGTCGGCTACCATTTTTGCACTAAACAAATTTAGAAAATTGGGAGAACACATCCCTAGCTTACAGCATGCAAAAGTGATGCATAATTAATGTGGTGTCTAGGGTTATTGTTCAACCCTATCACAAATGAAATAGAAAAAGTTATAAAAAAAACTTCCGGTTTTTTTAGAGTTGTCTTGTAGATGAAGTAAAAGCAGGTGAATGAATAAAACGCTGTACGCATTTTGTAATGTTTTAACCCTGTACTATTATGCAAACGAAATATAACAATGGCGTCGAGGATAAATCATAAAAAGTATTAATTAATCGCAAACAGTGCTGTTAATAACAAAGTGAAAATTAAATAAAACAGAAAAGAAAAAAAGATGGCGAATGCGCAATTTTTAATGGTGCCGATTTTTAACCACCAAAAACGATTTTAAGATTTACAAGAGCCGATTAATAAATAGTTTTAGGTCTTTAAAAATTGAAACGGATGAGCAAAAAAAAAGCTACATTGCTATCAGTGCGGCAGCTGCTATAACTATCATTTGGAGAGAAATTCTAAGTATACAAATATTTTATTTGCATTAAATGTAAAATTAAAGGTTACATGGCGTGAATCATTTTTATGGCATGTAAACGTTTGATTATGGCTGCTTGAGTGACATTTAACTGTTCTGCAAGTTCGTTTTCTGTTTGAGCTGAGTTTTCCTTCAATAATGCTTCCAATTCTTCATCTTCGAATTTTTTTGGTTAACCAGAATGTTCTTAGTCACTGACATCAAAATCACCACTTTTGAATCGTTTAAACCTGTTTTCGCAAGTTTGTTGTATTGGTGCATGTTCACCATAAGTTTCTTGAAGCATACGAAATGTTTCAGCAGTTTTTTTCTTTCGATTAAAGCAAAGAAGTAATCACCCTTATTGCGAATGTCGTCTCAATCGACAATCGACTCTCATTTTAGCTGTCGTGATTGTTTAATTTTTGTATTGTCTAACTTTATCGAAACGACTACTTAGTATTGCCGTAGATGATTAAAATAAAACAATGGTATTGTGAATAAATTTTATAACTTAACCATTGCGATTTATTCGTTTCATATTTATATGTCAAAACAAAAATCTAGCCTCATATAAATTTGGTGAAAACTAATTCAAACCTAGAAAACAAAAATTGTAGTATACATCTAACGTTTGACACAAGATAACTTTTATCCATCCAACTACATCTCGTATTGTTGGCTCCAAACTGTTTAGTTATGTGTTAAACAATTCCCATTTTTTTTTAACTTGAACTCTAAAGTCTCCTCCCTGTTTGTCAATTCCCCTGGCTATGTCCACATTTTCTTGCATTAAACGTACAAGGTATTCAAATTGGGATTTGTGATTTTGTGTCTAATACGTATGATTATAAAAATAAAAAGTTATGGTTTATTTAATTATTTTCTATTTTCTATTATTTAATTATAAATTATTACTACTAACATTTTGAAAATATATTAACACGCAAAAATATATAACGCAGTCGTTAGTAAAAATGGCATCGACAAAATAATGACAGATCGATCGACAAAAGATAGCGATATCGACATTCATAATCACAATTTTGTCAATTGGCATCATATCGATGTCGATACGACATTCGCAATAAGGGTGAATGCTTCCCGCAAATGCTGTTTTGTTGGTACGAAATTCGACATGTTTAAACGGGATTAAAAATTATGTTGTTTACGCTTTCACGAATAATGACAAACTAAATTTTAATGTGGATTGTGGAATATCAACACTCATTGTAAAAGAATGTTTAGTACTATAGATACGCCATCTCTTAGAAAATCCAAAAAACTAAAGTTATACACCCAATACAATAGAGATGCTTCGTAGAGTTGATAGAAGTTTTGTTTTACTGCTTTTCACTTTCATACCAAGTCTTCTTGCGTAGCGATCGAGCGCTTTGAAACTGTCTTTGATATCGGTAAGTCTTCGGCCAAGAAGCACAACATCATCTGCATATACAAATTGAACATGACAGGCTTCAGTGCATCATCCTGTCGAACACCAGATGCTATTTCAAAGGAATCTGACACAGTTCCACGGACTACGATGCTATAGCAGCACCCAGACATTGTTAATTTAACAGAGTAACGGGTTTCTCGGGTATTCCTAGAAATTTGAGCGCGGCCCAAAGTTTCATGCGGTTGATACTGTCATATATGTCTATCATAACCACTGGCCACTGGTTGATCGGATTATGACAAACTAATAGCCGCCGATTATGTTTTCGGTGAGTGGAATGAGTGTGGCAAGCACAAGATTAGCCAACTGTAAGCGGTGTTAAATAAAGTTAATGACACTATAGTTTTCACACTTCCACTGTCTGATCCAACAGATTTTGGAAGTATAGGTTAGGCCAAACATCCACATTTGTGAGATTCCTTGTGTTAGAAAAACAGTCTCTATGTTATCTTGTACAGCTTGGAAGCTGATGTTTTCGGTGGATTTTCTTATATGTTCAAACTTCTTTGTTGGAGATTTTTAGCCTTACCTTTCCTAGCCCGAAGATATTCTGCTAGAGTGCTTCTTGAGTTACGAATAAACCATTTATCGCGAAGCTTTTGTTTGCTTTCGACGGCCAGATGGCACTGATCATCGACCAATGACGCGTTGGCCAGCGTTGTTGCTGTTGAAATGCTAGCTGATAAGTTAGGACCGATATGCGTTGTATTTTCTGCACTCCTACCGAATCAGTGGGTGCGTCTACATAAACGGTCGAGATATTAAATTTCTTCGTGCGAGTTATGACCTTGCATATCCGTGGATTGACAGAGTGGAAGCCGATGTGTTGCTTCTCGTGCCGATGGGTGAAAAAGCCAACTTCAACGAATAATTGCACCATAGGTCATTAACATTACAACGATTGATTAATAAAACGCAAGCCGGAATATGTTTTGGATGTTTCAGAAACTTACAAGATTTCACTCACTACATTACCACAAAAGCTAGTGGAATAAAAATATTAACCGGAACGACTGCGTGTAAGGTAAGGACGTGAAAAGCAAACTGCGAAAGAGTGTAACGTGCGTTCGATTTACGCATCGCGTATACTATACGGTTGCTTCGATGACACAGTGTACATCATTGTGTTGCGCCTGTGCGGTTGATACACACAACTGTTACGCCTGCGAGGTTGGCACGTACTGTCATAACAAACCTTAGGCGAAGTAGTATTATTATTATGGCTTGCAATTGCTGAATTCAACAGAAGTTGAAAATAAATTAAAGAATTATAAAAAAAACTTAACAAAAAAAAATTCAAAAGAAAGCAATTTAAACATTGAAAATGGGATAGGACTTAGCCAAAAAAAAAACTGACGAGTAGCTGTTGTGGTACACTGCCTCTGATCCATGCGGCTGCTGCCACTCCTTCACCAACTACCGTATCTTGGTTAACGGTCTTCTCGATTAACTGGTTTAAATGCCTCCGTGTAGCGTCGAAAAACTGCTGCCAAAATATGCAGCCGTTAGCTATAGATGTGGTTACCGTAACTTTCCACCACACATGCGCCCCCACACTTCAAAGAGTATTAGTTTCTATCGGTTTCTGGATCAAACGTTTTAAAAAAAAATGTAGGCGTAATACTCGATATATCATCTACTCAGACTGTTATTACACTTTTGTGTTGGACCATGAAAAAAAAATCGAACCACAATTTCCTATTTAATCGCGTCACATGTTGTGTCTAAAATTTTCAAACCAACGCAAATAAGGTTTTGGAGGTGTGTCAGAAAACATCAATAACACTTTTCTTTTCTATTTATCGTTTGTTCGATAAGGTATAACAGTGGAAATATCTTTTGGTTAAGGTTAATTTAACGTCTTTTCCATATCACTAAAGAGTATAGGATATGCGCACACAACCATACTCATTCACCATGAATACTTTTTCCCAACGATCACTATTGGGATAAATATATTTTGGTTTCTCTTGTTTTTGTTTTAAATTGCACATCAATTTCCAGTTAATCAAATTTCTTTTTTCTTTTATAGCAATATTTGTAACATAGGACCCGATGCAGCACCAAGGTCTTGCTCCCAGATTACGCTCCGGGTAATGCCGATTAACTTGAAATTCTTCTATTTGTAATCTTTTTCGTAGTTTTTTCTTTTTACAATATGCTTAGTCATCCTTTTGATTTTAATTCTTAAATAAAAATGTATAATAATCAATCGTAATTTTTTTTTGGTAATAATTTTTTTTTGATCTTTGAATTATGTACAAGTTAAATCGTTTATTCTATTTTTATTAATATTTATCAAGAGTGGCTATTGATTTAACCAATTGGGGAGAGTGAGGGGAAAAGGTGAGTTGTGTGAGAGTGAGTCTTCGTAAATTGTAATTTTATGCCATAATTGTGTTGAGTCGGCCAGAGCACAACCCCACGGCCAATATTATATTACCTCTAACCTAGAGTCTACACAATGCAAATTCACTGATATTTTCTATCAGGGTATCAATGTATGTGTGAGTATTTTATGTAAATTTTGACACTATCAGCAATTTATCAGTAGGCTATTTCACGATAAATTATCATAAAATTATTACGTAATGTCACCCTTTGAGGTTATGTTTCATCATTATAAATTTAATTTTCAGAGTGAAGACTAACATTTTTATTATAGTATATTTATTTAACTCTGTACTCTGTGTTAATATATCGAAATTCGTGATTTTCGAAATTCATCATTGATGTCTGATGTCTTCACCCTTTAAATTAAATTTATAATGATGAAACATAACCTCAAAAGGATGACATTGCGTAATAATTTCATGATATTTTATCGCAAAATAGTCTCCTGATAATTTGCTGATAGTGTCAAAATTTATATAAAATACTCACAAATCCATACCCTGATAGAAAATATATCAGTGATATTGCATAGTGTAGACTCTAGGTAAGTTAGCGGGGGAAATCATGGCGTGCTCTATCGTTGTTGTTTTCTTTTTTTTTCTTAAAACATATTATTATTATTATTTTATTTTGCTAGCAGCAGCCACCCTTGAAGGCTGCCTTTACATGAGTTGGGAGTACTTCAGCACCAGAACAGATTGCAAAGATTAAATAATAACAGAAAAAAAATCTAGCAAGTATAATTTACAGTATGTGCAAGAAGAGCGTGTACGGCAAAATACTAAATAAAAGTAAAACTACGATTTTTTTTGCTTTTATTATGAAAGATTATTGTATTTTCTTGGGCGCTATCAACTAATACACAGTAAAGTTGCCTGTTAGTAATATAGCCTTGCTCCTAATGTCCATACTATGAACCAATTTTTCTGCATACTGTGGTGACAACTCGCAGCTTAATCTTCATGAGTGCCTATACATTTTGATTGGATAGGAATTAGGGTGATGCCCTTTTTGAGCTTAAATTTCGAACAGAGTATGCTATGGTGTTTTGGATCGTTGTCTTCTTGCAAGATCCAATTAGAATTTCCCGCTCCAAACCATTTAAGGACAGATGGTAACAAACCTCGTGAATACATTTTATTCATGAAAAGTGCGTTTAGGTTCCGTTTGGAAACAATTAATTTACCAAAACCTTACTTGGTGAAGCATCCCCTTGCTTGGTGGAGCCTTTTAACATTAAAACCTCAAAAAATATGACTCATCGGTAAACACAATAATCATAAAACCTTTGTTTTTATATTCATTCGCCCGCTGTAGTCACGTTTCCATGTATTTTTGTGTTACCAGTGGACCAAAGTATTTCCATATGCGTCATATTCCATAATTCTATTTTGTATGGTTGTTTTTGGTATAATATTCTTTTTCGCCTTTCCACAGCTGCATCCAGCGTAAGCGTAGAATTTTCATCAAATAACTGTATGATGGCCTCATCCTCTTTTTTTGTAGTGGTTCGGATTTTGCCTCTATCTGGCAAATCGTCAACATTTTTATAAATTGAATAATGTGTAATCCTCTACTAAACAAATGTTTTCGATTTTTTATATATTTTGCTGCACCCAACATTTTTAGTTCTTTCGAATGTGCACTTGTAAACACCGCTTCAAATCGTTTTTTTATAAATCTCACTCATTTCTTTCATATATGTTATCCGCTAAAAAGTTGCAGTTCTGTTAAACTAATGTTTGTTTTAGAGTGTCCAAGAGGAATCAATAGAAAACCGATGTTTATTATGCCGTACTTGTTGAACCTACTGTAAATGAAATTTTGTAATCTGACCATGTAAAACAGAACTTACAATGAAGTCAACCACCAATCAAGTACAATGAAAATTGGTTAATATAAACTGGATTCTAATACGAATTGTACGAAGTTCTGGGATCTAACGTTACTGGGCGCTACTTGTCCACATCGTTACAAGTTATTTTAAAATTGAATACGCAACGTTAGATTTCTATGTTTGTTTGGGAACAAATAAGTTGTTAAGTTTTCTGGACAAATAAGTTATTTTGAATTACTGGCCAATATCTCAAAAGCTCGTATTGAATGTATCTGTGGAAATTGTTAATACCAGCAAAAATTGTGTTTTGCGGGTGTATTGTCTCTTTTGGTGAATAGCGTAAACTACATTTTTTAGTACACATTATTTTTGACAGTATACCATGCAGCATTAACGAAAACTTGTTGGATTTCTTTCTTTCTTTCTGAATGTCGTTGAAAATGAAATACAACAATACTAAAAGTGAATTAAAAATTTACACTGGGAATAAAACAATAATCATCTTTTGAGATTGTGACGCCTCTGGCGATGAGTAGAATAAATTTTTTTTAAACATCGATTATATAGATTTTGCATCATCCGACTATATATTCGGTGTAAATGAACACAACTCGGGACTCAAAAAGTGTTACCTATTTTTTAAATCTGGATAACTGCAGTATCAAGGACATTTTGAATAAATTAATATTGCAAGAAATGAGTTGGTGGTCATGCGCAATAAACCTTGCTGAAATTAGAAAACTTCCCAAGAAACACATAAATAAAAAGTTATATTGTGCAAGATTATCTAAACAGACTATAATAGATTACGTTAAGTACGTACTTATATGTTTATATGACTTAATTATTCCATTTATTATATGCAATAAACTAAGCAATCGAAATTTATGTAACGCAGTGTACTTAAGCCTCTGAGGAAGTAGAATTATCAAAATAATAATTACCGGGGCGAATTTGACGCATGCGTTCGCTTTTATGTTTTTGTAAACTCTTGAATAATGCAGTGTACGTATAAGTACTTGAAATTATAAATTGCATGTCTATATAAATAATATGAAAATATACTTATAATATCGAATAATAGTTTTACGACGATGAATATGAATTTCCGGAAGGAGTATCAAACTCACGTGTTTAATTCAAAATATTATAATACTCACCAATGCTCTGGCACAAAACTAATTATAGTTTGTGAATAGTAATGCATCGATGACAGTACGTTGACCACGCCAAATAGTCCCATCAATAAAAATTGATAACGATGAAAGTCACCGCATTTTTCTAACATACGATCTATATCCAACATCTTGCGTGACTTAAATTTAATATTCAGACTAATTATCCTTACGATTATTTAATTGTTTTATAAATAAATTAATTTGCTCTATTTTCTAACGCTTTATTTTTTAATCTTTATATCGTATACTTAAGTAGGTACTCGTCTATCTCAATATTAGTTGATGTTGTTACGGTAATGCGCAAATAGGCGCGTTAATTTCATAATTTTATGATGATAAACATGTTATTATGTCGCGATAGCAGCGATCCTTATCATCGATGTTTATTAAGTACTTCTGATTTTGTATTTGTATTTCTGATGAATCAGGGTTTTGTTTACATTTGGTGAATGGCCGATTTATTGGTGCTTTACCTGTAATGATAAGAATTGTTTATAAGGTTTATTAAATACTTATGGGCTCAGTCAAGGTTGAATTAGTTAAAACGTTTTATATTATAAAATCTTCGCAATGGAAAACAAATCTGGTTTAAAAGAAACCGCTTTTCGTAATTAAGTTAATCAGGGGCGGTATGTTGTACCATCACTTCGAATCGAAAAAAATCGAATTCGAAAAAGTCGAATCGAAAAAATGAAAGTTGTATCATTTTTGCTTTTCGAAAATGATACAACATACTGTCATTCGACGTTTTTTGAATTTCGATTCGAAGTGATGGTACAACATATTGCCCCAAATAATAAATTTCTTTAAAATATAAATTCACTTATAAAAAATAGCTAAATTTATTGTAGGCAAAAACTCTGAACCCAAATACCACATCCACACCTGTTTACCGGTCGCTTAATGCTGAATACATACTTGCGGATACAATAATTGTCGCAATCATTCCCGCAGTTTAAACCAATCAAATTGCGTAAAATGCCTATTCTTGCCGCAATCGAATTGAAATATTTTTTATTTTGAGCAATGATTTTCTCAAGATTGCCAAATAAAAACTATACAAGGAACTAAATTTTGTGCTCATTGTAAGCCGCCATTTTTATTTTTGCTATATATTTGACAGAAAATATAGATATATTTGACAATTATATATTTGTGATGTAAAACCAAAAACTTTAATAAATTTTATTAATATTATATAATATTAATATAATACTATTATATAATAACTATACTAATAACATTAATATTATTAGTTATTATTATATTTAATAATATTATTATTATTATGTCTATGTGTAAAACAGTGTGATATATTTGTCTGTAAAACAGGATGGATATGACAATAAATCTAAATTACGTTTGAAAGAGGTTTGCTAAGGTTGTGAATCCTGTGTGACAACTTTTCGAAAAGTCAGTAACCGATGAGATGCTAACGCGAGAATGGCAAAATGCGACCAGAAATATTCGATGTTTGTACCGAATCCGAGCAAAGGAAAAAGCGAAAACCGCAATTGGATGATTGTGTGATTCCTGGCAACATTTAGTTCGCGATCGGGCTACTCGTTCACCAACTTATGACGATGAACAATTCCATGCTTTGGAAAAAATAAAAATTTCTGAAACTGGAAAACTATTGAAATCATTATTGATCGAAGATACGAAACCAGGTAAAGATATGGTAGCAGAAAGTGTTGTGGACTGGTATAAAGTTTACCAAGCAAATTTCGTTCAAGCTTAAATACTGGAGAAGGATGTAGCCAACTTTGAGAATAATTTGTATGAGATCAAGGAAAGTATCCCGAATCAAGAATGATTCTAAAAACTGATATTAATAATCGTAAGATCAATCACACAAAAGATAATTTGTAACAAACGACACTAGTAAAATTGGGCTCCCTGAATTAAAAACAGTTGAAATTAAAAAGGTGGACTTAAAAATGGTGTTTTATATGAAAAAATGGGACTTTTTTCAAATGACCCAAGAAAGGCATATTTTACGTCATTTTACAAATATATTTTTTAATTCATTTTCAAAATTACTTAAAAAAGGCATATTTTATTTCACATTTTAAACATAAAATTTACATTTGTTTTTAATACACATTTCTTGTTCATTTCTTGTTGTACAAAAAAATGTATAAAAAAATTGTTTTCTGGTACATAATTTGAAAATAAATAAACGAGAATCCTAAAAAATAATGAAATCAAGTGAAATTCTCGTGATACTTCTAGTTTTAATGAAACATTTCATTATCCGGAATTTTCGATTATGCGGAATACTCTTATCCCCAAACATTCCGGATAACAGGGCTATTACTGTAATACATATACACTTCAGTAATAGCCCTCTAATCCGGAATGTTTGGGGATGAAAGCATTCCGGATAATCGAAAATTCCGGATAATTGAATCTTTCATTAAAACTAGAAATTTTACAAGAATTTCACATGATTTCATTATTTTTAGGATTCTCGTTTATTTATTTTCAAATTATGTACCAGAAAACAATTTTTTTGTACATCAGTTAATTGAATTTATTGCAAATAATAAATACATGTATATTATGTATACGAGTACACCCATACGAGTACCCAAAATTTAGTAATACATATATCCAATATTTCACTAACCTAACTATGTAATACGACTACACATTCAATTCAAATAGAATACAGTAAAACTTCCCAGAGGCGGAACTTGATTATCGCGAAAACTTCCCAAATGCGAAAAATTACTCTTAAAAAAAGTCCCAGTGGAACTAACTTCATCGAGAATTAACTTTTATCCCGAAAACTTGTGAGACGCAGACGGAAATTTTCTTGTAGAATAAAATTTTTATTAGAAAACTCTTTAAAGGCGGAATCACGACCAACTTCATTGTTTTGGTAGAAATACAACCAACTTCATTTTTTTCCGTGAAATAAAAAAAATACAAATGTCAAAATATTCAACTGTAGTTTGTATTTGTATGTATGTACTCATAAACTTGTGTTCTAAAAAATGGGTAAAATTAAAAATCTTAATTTAAAAGAAAAATATCAAATCATTAAAATGAAGCGCGATAACAAATCTGTAGGTGAAATAAGTGCGTATTTTAAATGTGGAAAGACTCAGGTTTATAATGTTTTAAAAGATAAAGAATACATTTTATCGAAATACAGCTCGGCTAATACAAATGATTTGATGTATAAAAAGAAGAGAAACACCGAGTACGCTAGTCTTAACGAAGCTGTTTTCGAGTGGTTTTGCAAAGCGAGATCCAAAAATATACCTTTATCTGGCCCTACTGTAAAGGAAATCGCGCTAAATATAGCCTCGAAATTAAACTTACCGGAATTCAAAGCCTCAAATGGATGGCTTGATTGTTTTCGTAAACGGTTGGAATGAATTCAGTTAAATATTTTGGTTATGTACTGCAATTTATTAATTTTAGGTATTCAATTACGTTTAATACGTGCTGCGGGGAAGCCAACGAAGTAAACCCCAATGTAGTCGCAGATTGGAAATCAAAGCTAGGCGTACTAACTGATGGTTATGAGCCTGCAAACGTCGCTAATTGTGATGAGTCGGCATTATTTTTTAAAATTTTACCGCATAAAACCCTACAAGTCAAACGAGAAAAATGTTCAAAAGGGAAATATTCGAAGGAACGTATAACGGTTCTACTTACTGTATTTGCGGATGGCGTAATATATAAGACGGCTGTAATCGGAAAGAGTCTAAACCCAAGATGCTTTAAAAATTTGGATAAAACGAAATTGCCGGTCAAATACTTTTCCAATTCGAAGGCGTGGATGACGGCTCGGATTTTTGAGCAGTATTTGGTCGAGCTCAATCTCGAGATGGAGCGACAAAATCGGTGTATACTGCTGTTCTTGGACAATGCATCACCACATCCTGAGATGTTTCTGTCAAATATCCGATTAATTTATTTCCCTCCTAATACAACGGCCGTGCTTCAACCCCTTGATAATGGGATTATTCAAGCTATGAAGTTATATTACAGGAAATTAATACTAAAATCTATTTTAATTAAAATCGACAACGTTGAAAAAGTTTCGGATATTACAAGCACCATAAACATTTTAGATGCGATAGGGTTCCTAAACAATGCCATAAAAATGATTAAAAAAGAAACAATTCAAAAATGTTTCTCCAACTGTGGATTTTTTGTCCCCGATCCCAACATTAATTTATCTGTTTCACAACCCAACATTAATGAACTTCAAAATTTAATAAGAGAAATTTATGACGATGAATTTAATGCGACTGAGTATATTAATGTTGATAAAGAATTGGCAACCGAGTCAGAAGAAATAAACTTGAATGAAATAATTCAAGAAATTGTAATTGCAACTGCTCCTGATTGCAATTCATCCGAAAACGAAGATGTAGAGGAGGTCGCACCTGAAGCTACACCATCCATTACGACAGCATTAAAATGTCTTGATGACTTAAAAATATTTTCCTTGGGGTCTGGAGCATACGAATTGTATGAAGCTGTCCAGCAGGTTGAGATTAAATTAATGGACACGGTGACACTTAAAAAAAGATGTGCCAGTAAACAATTAAAGTTGGATACATACTTTATTATAAACTGAAGTACGTATCTAATGGCAATTCTCTTATGATTTCAATTTGTGTAAGCTACGAATGAATTGTGGTGCCTATGTTATGTACGTATGAAATATGTACATACATACAAATATTTTAATTTTTTTGAAAATTTATTGTGATGAATTTCTGTTATTTTATCAATAAAGATTTATTTTTATTTTATTATGTATATCCATTAAACATTTTTCTTGTATGTGTATGAAATATTTATTAAGGAATCAAATCCTCATTTATTGCAGTGCTTATATTGTACGTATGTACATACTTGAATGAAATTTTTTTTTAAACTCTAGAACCCGGAAGCCGGAAAATTTTTCCGGTCCCTTAGAATTCCGCCTTTGAAAGGTTTTACTGTAATGCATAAAACAGAAAAAAGCAAAGGAAAATATATTTTCTATGAATCCATGAATAATAAAAAAAAACTTCCATTGTGAAAAAGAAAAAACTAAAAAAAATCCTAAAGGTTAAAATTCCGGTTAACTGAGTGTGTCATTCAAAATTTTCAACTACTGCTTTCATTAGTGAAAATGTGCAAAAAACAATTGCAAATTTCAAAATGAATTAAAAAATGCATATGAAATGTAAAAGAGAGAGAAAAAAACAAAAAAATTCCTTACATTAAATTTCCGGTTAACTGAGTGTTCCAGATAATTGGGTGCCGCATAATCGTGCTTTTACTGTTATATATTTTTACGTTTTCTTTCGATCTTAAGTACACATTTTATTTCATTTTCAAAATTACTTAAAAATACAAGTTTTATGTCATTTATAAACACACTTCTTAAATCATTTTCAAAATGACTTATGATATGCATTAATAGTCAGCTTTTTTATTTCATTTTCATTACAGATTTTAAGTCAATTTTAAAATGAAATAAAAACGCTGGGTTTAATTCCGAAAAAACACAATTTTTAAGTCAGCCTTTTTTAATTCAGGGAGCCGTAACATTTTTTCAGTAACAGTTTAATGTATAATTTTAGAAAATATTTGCTCTTCAAACGCAACTACAAGTAGTCCTGATTAAGCACAGATTGTCCAAATAAAGTTCTTCAAATTTCACTTCGGGATATTTAACGGCACTTTCGTGCGATTGTCTTTGGCATATTGAAACGCGAATTCTGCGACAAGCTAAGCCTCTTCCGTCATCAATTTTATACTTTGGACCACATCATCTTCTATGTTCTCACGAATTGTGACTACGTCCACGTCGTCGTATAAAGTTTTGTAACCCTCGAGACTGCGAAATGACCGCACGTTTGCATACAAATTGAATTCTTTTCGAAGCGCTAAATTTAAGTTACGATGTCCTTTACCGACCGGTGCCATTAATGGTCCTTTAGGACCGACTTGATTTCGGATCACTGAATCAAGGTCAGCTTCCCAGAGATTCCCATTTTGCTACTGTTGCTATTACATACCCGAACTGATCATTAAGCAGTTCCAATTCTTCTGATGTAAATTTGATTGACTACGGTCTAAGGTTAAATATTTATATGTAGTAAATTAAATAAAGGATTCAGGATATTTTATAGTAAAATTATTTGTAACATAATTCGAATCACTTTTAACTTTCTCTCTCCATTCCGACATGATTATCAGCCAGTCGTTTGAATTATAATAAAAAAAAATTAAAAATGTTACAGACAAAATTCTTCACTCCAAAAATTGAAACGTCAAACTAATAAAAAAAATAAATATTTATAAAAATAACGAGCATGAAGTTTCTGGCAACTTTCTGGCAAACCTAATAAATCCTATTAAACTTCTAACAAACGTTATAAATGTAAATAAATCCTGACAAATGCAAATTGACTCATGATGCAATCTAATATTTAAATTTAATTTACAGATGTTTTGTAGACCACAATCTGAGTTGAATTTCAAAAACAAATAATCTAATTACTCGAGACTACCAAAAACAAATTTACTATCAATATCGAGTAAAAAATTAATTAACTTTAAGGTAAAATTAAGATGATTAATAATATCATTAAACAATGAATTATTAATGCCATTTAGGAAAGTTTACACAAACAGCCACCATAAACAAATTAACCATAAAAGTCTAGGCAAACAAAAACGCACTTTAGGATTTGGAAATACAGAGAAGGGGAGCGGCCACGTGGCTTCAAATAAGACAGATACTGCTTCAAATGACGTCACTAACAGCTTGTTAATTACCATTTACTAAAGTTTACACGAACAGCCACCATATACAAATTAACCATAAAGGTCTAGGCAAACAAAAACACACTTTAGGTTTTGGAAATACAGAGAAGGAGAGCGGCCACGTGGCTTCAAATAAGACAGATACTGCTTCGAATGACGTCACTAACAGCTTGTTAATTACCATTTACTAAAGTTTACACGAACAGCCACCATATACAAATTAACCATAAAGGTCTAGGCAAACAAAAACACACTTTAAGTTTTGGAAATACAGAGAAGGGGAGCGGCCACGTGGCTTCAAATAAGACAGATATTGCTTCAAATGACGTCACTAACAGCTTGTTAATTACCATTTACTAAAGTTTACACGAACAGCCACCATATACAAATTAACCATAAAGGTCTAGGCAAACAAAAACACACTTTAGGTTTCGGAAATACAGAGAAGGAGAGCGGCCACGTGGCTTCAAATAAGACAGATATTGCTTCAAATGACATCACTAACAGCTTGTTAATTACCATTTACTAAAGTTTACATGAACAGCCACCATATACAAATTAACCATAAAGGTCTAGGCAAACAAAACCACACTTTAGGTTTTGGAAATATAGAGAAGGGGAGCGGCCACGTGGCTTCAAATAAGACAGATATTGCTTCAAATGACGTCACTAACAGCTTGTTAATTACCATTTACTAAAGTTTACACGAACAGCCACCATATACAAATTAACCATAAAGGTCTAGGCAAACAAAACCACACTTTAGGTTTTGGAAATACAGAGAAGGAGAGCGGCCACGTGGCTTCAAATAAGACAGATATTGCTTCAAATGACGTCACTAACAGCTTGTTAATTACCATTTACTAAAGTTTACACGAACAGCCACCATATACAAATTAACCATAAAGGTCTAGGCAAACAAAACCACACTTTAGGTTTTGGAAATACAGAGAAGGGGAGCGGCCACGTGGCTTCAAATAAGACAGATACTGCTTCAAATGACGTCACTAACAGCTTGTTAATTACCATTTACTAAAGTTTACACGAACAGCCACCATATACAAATTAACCATAAAGGTCTAGGCAAACAAAAACACACTTTAGGTTTTGGAAATACAGAGAAGGAGAGCGGCCACGTGGCTTCAAATAAGACAGATACTGCTTCGAATGACGTCACTAACAGCTTGTTAATTACCATTTACTAAAGTTTACACGAACAGCCACCATATACAAATTAACCATAAAGGTCTAGGCAAACAAAAACACACTTTAGGTTTCGGAAATACAGAGAAGGAGAGCGGCCACGTGGCTTCAAATAAGACAGATATTGCTTCAAATGACGTCACTAACAGCTTGTTAATTACCATTTACTAAAGTTTACATGAACAGCCACCATATACAAATTAACCATAAAGGTCTAGGCAAACAAAACCACACTTTAGGTTTTGGAAATATAGAGAAGGGGAGCGGCCACGTGGCTTCAAATAAGACAGATATTGCTTCAAATGACGTCACTAACAGCTTGTTAATTACCATTTACTAAAGTTTACACGAACAGCGGGGGGGTGGTTTACAAAGTTTACACGACAAATGACTGTTTCAAATCATTATCGGAAAATAATTATTTGACCGGGGATGTATTACGAGTATGCATTTGCTTAATTTTACAGAATTCGAACGCGATTTGCCTTGATACATTCGCTGTTTATCAAATTTTTAACCCAAATGTACCCTATAAAATTAAGGAAGATGCCTCTCAGTTTGAGTTAAACATTCCGGTTGGAACGGAATTTATATTTCTACCAGTCTGTATCAATTCAAACCACTGGATTCTAATATATATTGATATGGAAAAGCAAAAAATTATTACCTACGACCCACTAGCTCCATCCAAAATTTTAAAAAATAGTGCGTCATTTGTACAAAACTATTTGGACCAAGTTGCTCTTAAACGGAATATGACACCTACTAAATTTGAAGTGATCTCGAATTGTTTATACTTCCCAACACAGCATGATACATATAATTGTGGAGTTCTTTTAATATATGCCGCCGATATGTTGATAAACCGTAAATTTATAAAAGAAATTCACCAGCGCAACAATGACGAATATATAAATGCCTTGCAGAAATACAGATATAGTTTGCAAAAACTAATTATTCAGAAATCTTTAACCGTTAGAGATAATTGTTTACAGTGTTTCGTACCAATTATTGAAACTTTAGCAGACGACTATTTCAATATATGCAATATATGTGAAAGAAAATTTCACTTTAGCTGTGACGAGTATTTTAGCCTACAAGACAGTAAATGTAAGTTTTGCATTACATTTTTCACGTCGTAAATTGAAAAACCATCAAACCAATTATTTAACATTTACTTCTGGTTAGTGTCAGCTGGGGACGGCACTTAATCAACAAATACAAAATTTGTAACAAACCAATACGAAAACAACCACGGGATTCCCCTAACCGCTTTATTATCACAGCCTTGACGTGGCGAAGCGGCTTAAGCATAGCAAGACGTAGATAAATAAATCGAGTCTATTTCAAAGCTATCAACCAATGTGATTAAAACCTGACAAACGTCTTACTGCATGGCAATTAACAAGCTGTTAGTGACGTCATTTGAAGCAATATCTGTCTTATTTGAAGCCACGTGGCCGCTCCCCTTCTCTGTATTTCCAAAACTTAAAGTGTGTTTTTGTTTGCCTAGACCTTTATGGTTAATTTGTATATGGTGGCTGTTCGTGTAAACTTTAGTAAATGGTAATTAACAAGCTGTTAGTGACGTCATTTGAAGCAATATCTGTCTTATTTGCAGCCACGTGGCCGCTCCCCTTCTCTGTATTTCCAAAACCTAAAGTGTGTTTTTGTTTGCCTAGACCTTTATGGTTAATTTGTGTATGGTGGCTGTTCGTGTAAACTTTAGTAAATGGTAATTAACAAGCTGTTAGTGACGTCATTTGAAGCAATATCTGTCTTATTTGAAGCCACGTGGCCGCTCCCCTTCTCTGTATTTCCAAAACTTAAAGTGTGTTTTTGTTTGCCTAGACCTTTATGGTTAATTTGTATATGGTGGCTGTTCGTGTAAACTTTAGTAAATGGTAATTAACAAGCTGTTAGTGACGTCATTCGAAGCAGTATCTGTCTTATTTGAAGCCACGTGGCCGCTCTCCTTCTCTGTATTTCCAAAACCTAAAGTGTGTTTTTGTTTGCCTAGACCTTTATGGTTAATTTGTATATGGTGGCTGTTCGTGTAAACTTTAGTAAATGGTAATTAACAAGCTGTTAGTGACGTCATTTGAAGCAGTATCTGTCTTATTTGAAGCCACGTGGCCGCTCCCCTTCTCTGTATTTCCAAAACCTAAAGTGTGGTTTTGTTTGCCTAGACCTTTATGGTTAATTTGTATATGGTGGCTGTTCGTGTAAACTTTAGTAAATGGTAATTAACAAGCTGTTAGTGACGTCATTTGAAGCTGTATCTGTCTTATTTGAAGCCACGTGGCCGCTCCCCTTCTCTGTATTTCCAAAACCTAAAGTGTGGTTTTGTTTGCCTAGACCTTTATGGTTAATTTGTATATGGTGGCTGTTCATGTAAACTTTAGTAAATGGTAATTAACAAGCTGTTAGTGACGTCATTTGAAGCAATATCTGTCTTATTTGAAGCCACGTGGCCGCTCCCCTTCTCTATATTTCCAAAACCTAAAGTGTGGTTTTGTTTGCCTAGACCTTTATGGTTAATTTGTATATGGTGGCTGTTCATGTAAACTTTAGTAAATGGTAATTAACAAGCTGTTAGTGACGTCATTTGAAGCAATATCTGTCTTATTTGCAGCCACGTGGCCGCTCCCCTTCTCTGTATTTCAAAAACCTAAAGTGTGTTTTTGTTTGCCTAGACCTTTATGGTTAATTTGTGTATGGTGGCTGTTCATGTAAACTTTAGTAAATGATAATTAACAAGCTGTTAGTGACGTCATTTGAAGCAATATCTGTCTTATTTGAAGCCACGTGGCCGCTCCCCTTCTCTGTATTTCCAAAACCTAAAGTGTGTTTTTGTTTGCCTAGACCTTTATGGTTAATTTGTATATGGTGGCTGTTCATGTAAACTTTAGTAAATGGTAATTAACAAGCTGTTAGTGACGTCATTTGAAGCAATATCTGTCTTATTTGAAGCCACGTGGCCGCTCTCCTCTGTATTTCCGAAACCTAAAGTGTGTTTTTGTTTGCCTAGACCTTTATGGTTAATTTGTATATGGTGGCTGTTCGTGTAAACTTTAGTAAATGGTAATTAACAAGCTGTTAGTGACGTCATTCGAAGCAGTATCTGTCTTATTTGAAGCCACGTGGCCGCTCCCCTTCTCTGTATTTCCAAAACCTAAAGTGTGTTTTTGTTTGCCTAGACCTTTATGGTTAATTTGTATATGGTGGCTGTTCGTGTAAACTTTAGTAAATGGTAATTAACAAGCTGTTAGTGACGTCATTTGAAGCTGTATCTGTCTTATTTGAAGCCACGTGGCCGCTCCCCTTCTCTGTATTTCCAAAACCTAAAGTGTGGTTTTGTTTGCCTAGACCTTTATGGTTAATTTGTATATGGTGGCTGTTCATGTAAACTTTAGTAAATGGTAATTAACAAGCTGTTAGTGACGTCATTTGAAGCAATATCTGTCTTATTTGAAGCCACGTGGCCGCTCCCCTTCTCTATATTTCCAAAACCTAAAGTGTGGTTTTGTTTGCCTAGACCTTTATGGTTAATTTGTATATGGTGGCTGTTCATGTAAACTTTAGTAAATGGTAATTAACAAGCTGTTAGTGACGTCATTTGAAGCAATATCTGTCTTATTTGAAGCCACGTGGCCGCTCTCCTCTGTATTTCCGAAACCTAAAGTGTGTTTTTGTTTGCCTAGACCTTTATGGTTAATTTGTATATGGTGGCTGTTCGTGTAAACTTTAGTAAATGGTAATTAACAAGCTGTTAGTGACGTCATTTGAAGCAATATCTGTCTTATTTGAAGCCACGTGGCCGCTCCCCTTCTCTATATTTCCAAAACCTAAAGTGTGTTTTTGTTTGCCTAGACCTTTATGGTTAATTTGTATATGGTGGCTGTTCGTGTAAACTTTAGTAAATGGTAATTAACAAGCTGTTAGTGACGTCATTTGAAGCAATATCTGTCTTATTTGAAGCCACGTGGCCGCTCCCCTTCTCTATATTTCCAAAACCTAAAGTGTGGTTTTGTTTGCCTAGACCTTTATGGTTAATTTGTATATGGTGGCTGTTCGTGTAAACTTTAGTAAATGGTAATTAACAAGCTGTTAGTGACGTCATTTGAAGCTGTATCTGTCTTATTTGAAGCCACGTGGCCGCTCCCCTTCTCTGTATTTAAAAAACCTAAAGTGTGGTTTTGTTTGCCTAGACCTTTATGGTTAATTTGTATATGGTGGCTGTTCATGTAAACTTTAGTAAATGGTAATTAACAAGCTGTTAGTGACGTCATTTGAAGCAATATCTGTCTTATTTGAAGCCACGTGGCCGCTCCCCTTCTCTATATTTCCAAAACCTGAAGTGTGGTTTTGTTTGCCTAGACCTTTATGGTTAATTTGTATATGGTGGCTGTTCATGTAAACTTTAGTAAATGGTAATTAACAAGCTGTTAGTGACGTCATTTGAAGCAATATCTGTCTTATTTGAAGCCACGTGGCCGCTCTCCTTCTCTGTATTTCCGAAACCTAAAGTGTGTTTTTGTTTGCCTAGACCTTTATGGTTAATTTGTATATGGTGGCTGTTCGTGTAAACTTTAGTAAATGGTAATTAACAAGCTGTTAGTGACGTCATTTGAAGCTGTATCTGTCTTATTTGAAGCCACGTGGCCGCTCCCCTTCTCTGTATTTCCAAAACCTAAAGTGTGTTTTTGTTTGCCTAGACCTTTATGGTTAATTTGTTTATGGTGGCTGTTTGTGTAAACTTTCCTAAATGGCATTAATAATTCATTGTTTAATGATATTATTAATCATCTTAATTTTACCTTAAAGTTAATTAATTTTTTACTCGATATTGATAGTAAATTTGTTTTTGGTAGTCTCGAGTAATTAGATTATTTGTTTTTGAAATTCAACTCAGATTGTGGTCTACAAAACATCTGTAAATTAAATTTAAATATTAGATTGCATCATGAGTCAATTTGCATTTGTCAGGATTTATTTACATTTATAACGTTTGTTAGAAGTTTAATAGGATTTATTAGGTTTGCCAGAAAGTTGCCAGAAACTTCATGCTCGTTAAAAATAAATATTTATATGACGTGGTCACCGTTCAAGCGAAAATTACAAATGACAAATTTGACAAGCCGTACCAAACGTGCCAAAAATAGACTAATATTTTGAGAAATAACTAACTTCAACTCAAAACTGCAGAATTTTGCCGCACTCGAATCCGCAGGTATGTATAAATAAACGAGTTATCACGGTTATACCTAATATATTTTATATGAAAATATATCTTGTTATATCACAAGCAAATTTACTCTTGAGTATAATTAAATCGAGCCACCACTATTCGGTGAGTTTGAAAGAAATCATTCTCCTATCTATATAGGATAAAACGAAATTAGGCAGATACAAATGGCCTTTAAACCAAATGAGAGACGCCAGTTTTTTTTTTGATTTTTAGTTCATCTAGTTGATGATCGATAGTTGATATTTCAACTATTTTCTATGAAAAGAGGCGTGTCTGTTGTATAATTTACGTGATGTAATTGGTTAAAACGATGGGATAGAAAAATCCGAGATTTTTATCCGTCGTGTGAATAAAGCTTCAGTTTCATACAAAACGTGATTTTAGGCAACCCGAAAATTATGCGCAACACAATTTAACACAACCACAAAAGTGCGACAAACAATTGTTAGAAATGAATTCAGAGAAGGATAATTGTATTACAAACAAATTTACACGGAAACAATTCTACACTGAACAATTCAACGAAAAGATTCGTAATTAAAAAATATTGATCAATTTTCTCTTAATTGTTCAATTGTGTGGTACGGAAAGCAAAGTAGGACATCTTCATTAAAGACACTTGATTAATTGTATAAATTCTGGAAAAGCGGGGGTTTGGGTGATCCCCATCCTCTAAGGTATACAACGAATTGAAATTACATTAAAAAATAGTTTATATTTACAAAAGTTGATTTTTTGACGTTTGTGGCACTATCAGAAGAAGCGATAAGAGCGATAAAAACTCTTTGATCTGTGTCTGCAAGGTTGACGAAGCAATTATAATTAATAAAAATAAAATAATGATGTCAAAAAATTAGCTGAAAAGTAAATTATGCACCTCATTACAATAATCCAGTGCATTACAGTGAAAAATTTTGTTTCGATGAATTGTTGTTTGCACAATTGTTTTCACGCACACTTGGTTATTGTAAAGTTGTAGTTTTCATATATATTTGTTTTTCGATGAATTGTTTGTTGCATAATTGTTTGTGGCATAATTGTTTGTCGCAGAATTTTACGGTGTTGAATATGTCGGATTTTGTGATAACTAAACAGCATTTACAGGAAGTATTAATATTTTGTTTTAATTGGGAGCTGAAGCACATCGAAAGCTTGTGGAAGTTTACGGTGACAATGATCCAACCGATAAATCATGTAGAGAATGGTTTCGACGCTTCAAAAATGATGATTTCAGTGTTGAAGATAAGCCTCGCTTGTCGGTACATTGGGGTGACCCAACAAACAGTTTCCGTACGATTGAAATATATGAACAAAGCAAGGCAATTGGGTTCCTTATGAGTTACGGACCAATAACGGACCGAATTAATTTGTACTACGAGTTCCCCATTAAAAATATTCCTTCAATCAAAAATCTCACGATTGCTGCTACTTAGCGTAGTGAGGATCACTAAACTCTCTAATCCAGTATTCTCGACCGAACTAGCCGATGTTCATCATCATCAGTTTTAGTCTTCAATCTTGCCTGTTTCTGAGGAAATCGCCGATTTATCAACAAGCGGTGGAAGATAGTAATTTACTTTAACCTCAAATCGTTCTATTCAGATTTGACATCATATAGAAGTCTGGCAAGGAACATGAATCAAATTTGCATGAAAACAGCTGAAGAATATCACCAAAGATGATCTAAAATCCACTGTATAATCCACTCTATAATCCACTTCCAATGAAAAAATGAAGCGCCATGTCTTGAGACCGTCACTGCCGTCTGATGAGACGACCGAATTTTGTGTTTGAAAGAATTCAAACTTCTCCTGAAAAAATTGCCGAACTTTGGAATGAAGTTAGCTGAGATTTATCCCTACAATCACATAGCATTTATAAATTTTGTAAAATAAATAAAAATATAATTTAAAAGGGAACAAACGAAATATATGGGAAGTTTGTTTACCAAATAAATGACCCGAATCTGTAAATGTAAAAATTCTATAGCAGCAACTTTACAGAAACTGCTTACAGAGAAAAAGGTTAGTCTTCTAAAAAATGTCATAAACTGTAGAGTTATCGCCGCTGTAAATTAATACGTAGTAAATTCGCCTCTGTAACCAAATTGTATGTCATTTTAAAATATTCTATCAAATTCGGTGGCAGCACTCGAATATTTTAAATATTGACATAAGTTTACTTTATAAATAAAATTTGCTATAAAAATGACGATATAAAAAAAGAATGTATTGTACAAGTTGTCAAATTACATATTATTACAGTTGGTGGGTGATATTCGTTTGCATTTTAAGAACCATATTTTTGCGTGTTTATGTGACGAACTATTTGTTTCGACTGTACCTGAAATGATAATTTTTCCGAGTTATTCGCTCTCGAAATCTTTATATGTAACTTTACGTCATCAAATTTAGTGCTGCAAAGTTACAGTATAAATTTTACGTTTATAGAGCCGAGTTCCATTTTATGAATACCATTTTAGTACATATCGGGAATTTTACAGTTACAGAGCTTACATGTTTTTGGTTGGTTAGTTTTACTCTCTTTCAAAACTCTTCAAATTTGGCCGAGAAACTTTTACGCAGATTAACATAAAGTGACTTTTAGTAGGTCGAAACCAAATTCCAATGTCTTGGTACCCTCACCTCGATGTAAAACTAATATCTGGCTCTAATTTTTCATATCGTGAGGCTTTCGGTAGCGTGATGAATTACTGTGGCAACGCGGCCGGACATAATTTTTGTTGTTGGCAACGCTTGTGAATGCAGTAAAATGCACTTTGAGTCTGCGTAGTCACAGTGCCACACACTATGCAATAGACATCGAAAATAGCGGTCGTCGTCCTGGTATGTATTCATGATTGGTAAAGGACATGTACCGAGAGAGAGGTATGAGGTAGACAATTTCGATTAGATTAAATATTTCTTAAGTTCACAGAAGTGTTTTTCCGAATTGGCAATAAACACAATAAAAATAGAATTTTGCCAGTTGGCTAGTTGGGTCTGGCTCCTACATATAAAAATTATACGTATTTATTTCATCGATAATATGGGGGCGCCGCATTGTCTATACGATGCATGCATTTAAAATTATTGTGAAAATATGCACATGCACAAGTTATGCTGATCGATTGCACAAATTTATGTACTTAACAATATTTTCAAGTACAAATTTTAAACTACAAAGTTTTTAATTTGGAATTAATCCAAATCGCCAAAAATAAATTGTTTATTGTTAGGTTAGGGATGTGGTACAAAGTGCGGTGGGCCAAATTTAGATGTAAATATATATGAATTTGTAATATATGGCAACTTGTTTACCTACAATTAGTTTCTAGAATTTCGTTTTTCAAGGTATACAGTCATTAATTAGAATTCTCTGTAGAATATATTTTATCAAATGTCTGAATCATCTTTATTATTTTTATTATCATGCAACAACACGCTGATAGCAGTTAATGTATGTTAAATGCATAATGATTGCCGGTGTCATCGTCTTTAATTGAGATTTTACTGAATTCGCATAGAAATTCGCTGTGATGTGTGATAAAAATTATGAACATTTTGTTAATTTTATTCTATTGTATTTAAGACTATGTATAGTTATTTCAAACCAAATTGATTCTACACCCGCCGTAGTTGTTCAATCTAGGAATAGTTTGCTCTATTGCGGCTCGACTAAGGTGGAATGTGGGATAGAAAATACTCGGCCGTGCAAAAGCGATTTATTATATCGACCAATGGCAAATAGTTACCAGAATTCAGCTTCGGTAGTTCTTTCACAGTAACATAATTCTACTCCTATAAAGTAATCTAAGAATCATCAAAATCTAGAGCGATTTACCTCGCTAGCGAGAGAACCTTTAACTGGTCGAACTAATTTTGGCCTCAAAATTTCTGCAAAGCAGCACTAGCGGTTAATTTAATTAGAATTAAAATAATTAATTTCCACGTACATTATAATTAAGAAACAAAATATAATTTAGAAATTATATAGAATAAATTCGCCTGAATGTCCTTGTAATTGTCTAAAAAAGTATTACACTCGACCTATTGTTTTCAAAAGTATGTATTGATATAACGCATACATTGGGGCGAATTACTTAAAAATATTACTGAAATACAAGAATCGTACTCAAACGCCTTTCATTATGACAGGACAGTACCAATTTATAAAAATTTCAATTTGTAATTATTTGTACATAAAACTGACAATAAAATAAAAACAAATTAAATAAAAATAACAAAAGTAAATAAAATTTATAATAAGAAAATAAACTAAAAATTTTGTTTCAGCGAAAGCAATGAACGGTTGAAGCGAATATTTACTAAAAATTAATGTTGCCTTGAGTATTCCGTTTGCGATCGATTTTGTTTTCGCCAGGATTTAAGTAAAATCACTGCAAACAGCCAAATGAACCTAGCGTCTATTATAAACTGTCATGTAGTGCAAGCCCTTCCACAAGCAGCTGCGCGAAGAGTAGAAAATAATTATATAAATATAAAGCGTTACCTAGCCTACAGGTCAGTATATATCTTAGCGGATCTGTGACCAAGCGATCCATTAGAGTATGGCTTAAGGGAATAAAAAATCTTTGTCGTCTGTACCTGCCACTAACATATTTGGTAATCAAATAATTTATATTGTATCTTAGCAGTTTTGGTTCTAGT
Organism: Nephrotoma flavescens; assembly: GCA_932526605.1. NCBI lineage: Eukaryota > Metazoa > Arthropoda > Insecta > Diptera > Tipulidae > Nephrotoma > Nephrotoma flavescens. The sequence goes on along the minus strand of OW052221.1, from coordinate 20,728,858 downwards.
CCAACTCCAAGCATACGGGAAGCGATATCTTAAAGCGAGGCGTAACAAGAAAAAGTTAATATTAATTAGCGAATTATCCGGGGATATGGATAGGGGATCAAGACGCGATCCAGGTCAGTCATTGGGTAGAAACTAATTATCAACGCACACTTAAAAATGTGAAATAAGACAAGAAACTCAACGATGCCGTGCTTGTCGAAGATGATCAAGACACGGCTAAAGATATTATTACTTCGCCAATCAAGGTTAACCTATAGCCCAAACGAGTAAAAGGTCCCACGGGACATATCAACGGGTTACATGGGATTCAGTTTTACACCAAATTCAGACAACGAAGAGAGGGTAGCAACTATATACCAACAGAAAAAATGATGAAAACTGGCATACGGCAATGCCTCCTACTACTCTCATTTTTCGCATATGACGTCAATTTATGTCTAAACCGATACTGCGCAATAATAATGTTAAGATATTTACACTAACAAAACAACTAGAGAAAGCAACAAAAACGTCGACATAGCGTGTCGTCATCATTTGGTGTAAGCGGCCTGTAGTTTGGGAGGCTTTGCATACGGTCAGTAAAAAAATTAAAGAAACTTTACGCAGCCTCTCCACCTGACATAATTGTCTGCCATAACATTTACATAACTGGTATACAAAATAATAAAAATGGCGTCATGTGTGGTAAACCTACCATAAATTTGACGTTTGAAAATCATTCGTTTATTGGTATTCAACAGAGTCACTTGAGTTTTATGTCACCACACCAACACCACATCGAAATGTCATTTTAAAAAGTTTGTGGCAACGAAATTGCTATATACGACTACGACGCGAATACTATTGGCGCCATTTTAGTTTTCACGAAATATCAAAATATTATATACCATAAAGTTATATATTGATAAAGTTCGATATTGTATACTATGATCGTAACAATTATAATAGTTCGATGGTATTGCGAGTCTCCACTAGCAAACTGTTCGAATATTAATCGTGTAACTTGATGTTAATGGTGGGTGGAGAGTAGGCGTAAGAACATATGCATTGGGATAATAAGACAAAGACAAAACGGATAATTATGTCAGCAAGCGATAACGATTCCAGCCTATCAACAGAAGCGGGTACCAAGAAAATCTAGGAATTCCACGTCTCAGGGAATCAACGAATGCTGGACAGAGTTGGAAGGTGGGGGTCTCGTAGCCCCCGAACCAGTACCTGAAAACAGATTGCCTAAAGTAATTACCTTTTATGTTAGCTTGGAGCTTGATGGTGACTTGGTTGCAACCTGCATAGCAATTCATAATCGCCTAGATCGGAAAGATTTTAAGGTTATATATAGAATTGGTGCGAAAAAAACCGCTCACAACTAAGTTATCTGCCACCTGGATAAAATACGTTGAACCGTCGACTTAGCTTGGCATCATCAGTTGGTGTAAGTAGTGAGTAGTTTAGAAGGCATTGCTAGGAGTCACCTGTGCATAATGAAACAGCTGGGAAACCGAACGAGGTTTTCGTCTAATGCGGGCACTATAATATTGATCTAACAATAGCAATAATCAATAAAGCATGGTTTTGCTCGATAGTTGGGTGGTGTATGAGAGAAATTTGGACTTCTTGTGACTATAGGGACGTCACGTTCGAGTTATCAAACTTGCCTTCGAAAACTCCGCCCGCAAGTAGTAAAACTCCAAAAAATGACATTGAGATAGCTATTTAGGCTCTATTTGCTAGACACTTGGCTCTTGTGACTTCCAGAAATTGACTTGATTGATGAAAATAAACGCTCTTGTGAAGTTGATCTCAACGCTGTTAACCAATATCTGCAATAACTCAATTCCAAGGAAAATAGAAGCTAAGGAATGAAAAACTTGATAGAACTCTAGAGGAAACTTAGATGTTCAACGCATAAGCTAAGAAGGGCATACCAGACGGGGAGAAAACAAGAAACTAAAAAGTTAAAATAGGCACTCTTTAGTGAGGTAAAGAATAAGTACTTCCTTGAAGTTACTTCAAATAAAAACTCCAGTGGCAGTATTCTGGCTTTTTCTTTGAATAGGGAATTGGGAAAAATATTTTCATAGTATTTAATAAAATATATTTTTCTGGCCTACTGCTGGGCGCGCGTTGCCGCCGCGCGATGTAACCATAGCCTCAAATCGTTCGTGCTGAATGTCAATCGTGCGGCATGCGTTGTGTGGCACACTATCACCGATCAACAGTTTGCTTATCATCGATCTGTAAAGCTCGCCGTTGACGGTTATGGCAAAGTTTCGTTTTGGACCGACAATTCTACCAGAACAAAATCCGTACCAAACCGTGACTTTATTGGAATGCATTTGGTGCTGGTGTATATCTCGTATGGATTTGTATCGCCCTAAATCCGACAAATTTGCTTGTTCACATATCCATTCATCTAAAAATGGGCCTCGTCGCTAAAGATGATTTTTTTGGCGAAATTTGGGCCAACTTACAGGTGCTCCAGAACCCAATCAGACAACACACGGCGTTGTCTGTGGTCGTTTATCGTAAGTTTTGAAGTTGCAGAAAGGCGAGGTTCTATTGTGTCTTCCCATACACTCTCACGCACAGCAACGATGTCTTTAGCAGTGTTGGCTGATTATTTATCGAACCGGTTAGCTCAAATTTGGCCACCAAGCGTCGAATAGTAGACTCGGCAGGACAATTGTGTCGAGGATAAAAATCACATAATGCGCGGAACATTTTTCGAACGGTACTAATTTTGAAATTAAAATTTGATGATTTGCACACGTTGTTCAACGCTATAACCTTCTTTGGTGAATTGGCTTACACTACTGAACATTTCACGACAAATTTGATAGATTTGCTTTCAGAACATGACTGCTATAACAAATGTTAACAAATTTCGAATTCTCCTTTTGAAAAACGCTTTACTAATATCTTATGTTTCTCACTGCTCAATTTCGCAAACATGTTCGTTTCCAATTTTGACATTCATTTTTTTGAGACAGTGTGCTTCTTCTTTTTCTCTGGCACTACATCCCATCAAAGGATTCTGCCGCCTCAACAACGATCTTTCAAATAACTCGATCTGCAACAAAAGGGTGCCAGACACGATAACCAAGAGTTTGAAGGTCGTGTTCAACGCTGTCCATTCACCGAATAGGAGGCCTCCCGCGATCTCCTGTCTTCAAGGGTGCCGACTCCTGGACTGTTTTATGGTACGATTATGGTACGAAGTTACATCTAAGCGTCGACGATTTACACATTTACCATAGATCCCAAAAATTCATCACGTGTTTGTCTTCTCGCAGTAGGCCAATTTGTCGTTCCAACGGGAAAATAATTTCTTTAAGCGTAAGCTAATATTTGACTTGATTGGTAACATACGCAAATGTTCTGCGCCAATGCTAAGCTAGCGAATCACATATTTTAACGATAAGTTGAATAGAATTTGGGCTATTGGATTTTCTTACCGATTATCGCCCTGCTTTTAGAATCATCGGTCGGTTAATACTTGCACACATGGTTATCAATTTTGCGGGAATATCTAAATATGACAAGACGTCATAATCCTCTAATAAAAGGTTTGATCGATTGTCAGGTCTCCTGGACGAAATCTACAGTGGTAAAAATTAGTAACTTGTCAGCTGGAAAACTTTTGTTCCACAAAATTTTCATAGGGAAAAATTATTCTTTATATATCTTTGTTTCCAGAATACTTCGCTTGGGGCTCTCGTAAATCGCAGTTCTATGCGAGTAAACCACAAATAATTGATGTCACCAAGCAAAGCTGCGTTGGACATTTGAACGACGATATATTCCATACTTAATACAATAAAATATTCTTTCAACACACATCTTGTTTTATTTACATTTAAAAATCGAGCGTCCTTATTAAATGACTGTTTATAATTGTTAGTGTAAATGTAAAAAAATATTACAATTTCCATAAAAATAACCCAACATTAGGTATCAGCTAATTCTATAAGAAGCTCGTTGTATCTATGAAAACTGCCAAATTTTGACAAGAATATTATTTATCGGCGGGTTAAAACCGAAAATGCATTATTCAACCACTAACCAAATTTTAACACTCAAGAAATCAACCACAAGGTAATTAGTATTTAACCATAAGAGGTCGTACGATTACAAAAAATTACTCACTAAATTTAAGAATATCTTTCAAATATTTTTTACTATAAGATCTACGAAGTGGCTGCATATTAGAATATTTTACTTTGCACATAATACACAATAATGTCTGATCTAACTGATTTGATTTTGATTGGCACCAGTTCAACAATTTTCACTGTCAACAAAATAACAGTAACAGTAAACACAACAAAACTGCAATTAAAACAATTTAGCGATGTTTAAAACACTTGTTGATACAATTTTTTAACACATTTTCTATACACCACACAAACTGCCTAATGGAACCCTTAACTATATCAACTACATACTTAAAATTTTGTATGCATTTAGCACCTCACACAATTTTCGTTAACTTACTTTTAATTTTTTTTTTTTACACAAAAGTTCTTATCAAGGAATAAATTGTCCTAATTGACAGTAATTATATCGCCGAAAATATTGCGTTATCGCTATTGCGCACCACCAAAATTAATTTATAAAAATTTTAAATCACAACCGACAAGATTTCACAAAACACCAGAACATTACAATTTCCATCTAACCTGTATCAATAATTCGATTTAACTAAATATATTTTAAAAAATTTGAAAATTTTATAATTTTTTTTTTTTGTTTTGTCGTTTTAATTATTTTAATTTTGTTGTTGTGATTGTCTGCGTGTGCCGTACGTTTTATATACAAGCAAGCGATTCCAATTATCGTTAGAACAAAATTAAATCCAATAAATAAAAAAAAATGTTTAATGTAATGTATATAAATAATAAAAAGTACAAGTAACAATAAAAAAGATGCATGTAGTTTATATTTCGTGTTTATTAACGTGTTGTATGCCAGGTTTTATGTATTTGGGCCGCGGATACCTACGGTTAGTATCTGTACAAGTTCGAGCGTGTCTTCATAAACACATTTTTTTGGGTATAATTCGTGACAAGTGGCGTTCTCAAAGTGATTTAGCTATCACCAACAGAAAGTGAGGTTATGAGTAGGTTGCAAACCAGCACTCCCTTTTAATTAAACTATGTGGGCAAATCTTAATATAATGGATCTTGTTAGTTTTGCTGTTACTATGAAACTCCTCAAACCTAATGAGAGAGAATTAAAATTTGATTAGTCAGCAGTTATATTTTATATATGTTATATGTAGCATAAACTATTTAATCTAGCGAATTATAAATATATAATGCGTTTTTACGTTTAACGCATGCTGTTTCTTTATAAATTGTAGGGCTTGGTCTGGATTTAAACCAATTTTCAAAATAATATATTTGGTAGTTTTCAATACATTATTAACAATTAATTTGCATTAAAAAATTTGTTAATATATTTTTTTGAGAAATAATTTAATTGCGTTAATTGATTTTATTGTTCACACATAAACGTAAAATATTTCCTAAAAATACACGCACATTATAACGCGTGTATCTAGCGTTAAATACACGCTTAATACTATAAATTTAATGTTTTAAATTAGCATTAATTAAATATTAATAATTAACAATATTTAAACATTGTATTGTAAAATTAACAAGAACGAGAAACGTTATCGGTCAACATTTATTTAAACATAAACAAAATAAAAACTACAGAAGGTGGTAAATAGTAGGTAAAACTATATTTTTAGCGTAGTACAGGATATTTTCGTTCAAAACAATAATTTTAATGACTCAGACACAAAACTTCACATTTATGTTTCGAATTTGTCCTGTCAAATCAATATGTAGAATCTCTCAACTGACTCCTCACTGCGTTCATTACACCGGCATTTGTATACCGATGAAACATTCCAGATTCCCCTAAATTTATACAGAAGTAACCACTATTTTCGAATCATTATGTAACTAATCTAAAAAAAGTCATTAATTTTCTAAAATAATTGACACTGAATTAATTGCCAAGCAAACCAATAAGCGAGATCATAACATTACCCTCACCTAAGCTTGTTCGTCCCGAACAGGATAGAAACTATCGTCTTTGTATACGCGATCCAACCTTGCAGCTATATTCTCTATGGTTCTTTCCATTTCTGCTTCATGACCACTGACAATCCACTTCAACATTGTTCGCAACTCAGCCACGCCATTTTTCTCCTCTGTACTGGACACCACCTACACGCACATCTCTTCATCCATTCTGCCATTATTGAAGAAAACAGAGCCAGCATCTTCATTGCCGATGCTCTCTTTGACCAGCGTTTCATAAGTGATCTTTTCCGCCTTCGTCTATCCCTCTCGGGTTTTAGCGTTTATTTTTGTTATTCCAATCTGACATTTACAGTTGCTATTCTTTCTAATGTAACATGGGCATGCCCTAAATACTTTATTGTTGGCTCTCCATTGACACTTCGTCACACTAGATGGTATCTCCTGATTGAACATCCCTTATTGCTCACCTTCGGTCATCTGAATCATGGTTCTTACTCGACGGGATTCCAGGACACGATTTTCTCCAAGAAAATGATCGATCTATCGATGACTCACATCATTCGCCACTTTATTTCACTTTTCGGACAATATCTGTAAGTGATGAGCTTTGAGTCAAGCCTCAAACTCTATGACGATAATCATGGACTACGCATAACTATAATGTAATTTGTCGTACTAATCGACGACTCGTCGATTAAATCAAACAACAAAAACCAATAAATTAATTTAATGAATTCTTTATTTAACAAAACTTTACTTTTGAACGGATGCGTTGAATCAACGAGAATGAATCATTCTAGGTGTTTGTGAATACCTTTCACAGACATTCGTTCTGCATGGTCCGAGAGCATCGCCGCATCTGCAACAATCTCTCATTTTTCTGTAAGTCATACTTACCGACATTGATGACATTATCCATGCAGTGCAATCTAAGTTTGATTTTCTCCGTCACCTCACCCCTTTCATCAGCGTTATCCGTATCACTGCGTTCCGTATTTACATGGCACATTTTAGACTTGCCTAGATTTATACAGAAAGGACTGTTCTCGAAGGTTCTGTTCTAGACTTCTATAATCTGATATACAATATATCTGTTATACAACTACCATAGTGTCCCTACTTAAACCTAGATGTCATTCAAAAAAAGTACCTACATTTTCTAAATGTGCATCAAGGGCAAAAATCCCGATCCATTCACGGCTTCAGCTTCTGGCCTCAAACTAAGTTGTAATACTTACCGACCGGTCATACTTACCGACGTTGATAACATTATCCATGCATTCCAATCTAGGGCTGCAGGCCAATAGTCGGGTAAAAGTCAATTTTAAGTAAGTTTTTCGGTAAATTCATTTATTTTTCAAAAACTCTATGGCAAACTGATCGAAAAATCTGTTCTAAATCCAATTTTTATCACAGTAAATAATTTACCCGACTATTGGCCCGCAACCTAGTAGGTTTGATTTTCTCCGTCACCTCACCCCTTTCATCAGCGTTATTACTTTCATCAAGTTCACCATCGTTCTCTGTTACATAACTAATCATTGCACTAAAATCATCGAAACCATCCCCACCAGGTGATCCGCTGTCGACTTAATTTACAATAGACACCAACTTTCGTGGTTCTTACTGTATTCGGTTGAGCATTTAAAATTTTTTATCCATAACAGATACGGTTATTTGTTAACGGAACACGATGAAATTTGACGTGATGAAATTTTTGAACAATTTTTGGATTAAATTCTAGGATAAAGCGAGACGAATAGAAACTTGTTTGATTTCTTACAATTAGTCGATTAAGATCATATTACACATGTTCCTGAGCTGTTCATCGCACCCATTTATGGTATATACAGCTCTAAAAACCATGATAAAAAATATCACAATATTTTTTATCAGCTTTCGGGATAAAACGCACTCATTTACCACAAAAAAAAGGCCAAGAATATTTTTGATTCTGGCTGTCAAAATTTGTATACATTTTATTTGATGGGTTTGTGCTATGATTTTACATGTTTGCTCAACTTACAATTATTTGGTTATAATTATTCGAAAATATGTAAATTGCTAACTATTGTGAAAAGCTTCAGCAATGTTTTGACGTACAGAATCAATTTAAATTATGTTTTCGATTTGGTTGTTCACGGAGTGAAGTGACTGTCACAAAAAATATCGTGATAATTTTTATCATTTTGGTCGGACTGAACACGCCGGAAGTGAATCATACCTTTCCAGAAAATTATTTGTTTAGTATTGTTTTTTGACCATGCAGTAAAATCAAAGAGATGCTACAATTTAATTAGAGACTAGATAGATATTTCATAGTTTTTTAATCGATAAAATTTGCGCTTGGTTAATACCCTGAACATGTACTATTCGGGCAACCCTTGACAGCACGTAATCCTTCCGCATCTCTCAAGAATATTCACATTATGTGAACTGGTGGAGAATATGCATGAAGCAGGTAGTAATTCCTTCATAAATTTACTTAATGCACTTGACAGTTGGAGCAATGAGGTCTGAAAACTTAAAAGTTCAAGTAAAAAGCAAGTCGATCGTCGGAGTCAAAGGTACGAACGTGTATACCATCCAGGCACAACGATGAAATGAAATTTTATTTATTTATTTATTTGGAGAGGTCGATCGAATTCCCTATAGGTTAAATTCGAATTCAACACGGACCATCAAACAACAGAAAAGTAAATGTTCATAGGTAAAACCAGAAATTTGTAAGTAAATATCAGTATTTTGGGAATTAACCAAACAAACTACCAAATGTTGTTCTTGATGGCCAAAAAATAATTTTTTTATTTAATCTTCAAACTGACACGGAAGCTTACTGTTACAAGGAAGGCATCTGACCAAAGTAACACCCAGCTTATAGTAATTGTCTTATGATATACTAAAGGCCAATAAACAGGCCTTAGTTGGAATAATGTTCAAATCCCCCTAGGCACATCATCATTACCCGATACGCATAGGGCACACTGCATTAAGTCAGCGACGACATGGTCTGAATTCGTAATTTTGCAACCGGGAAAATACACTTAAAGCAATAATCACATTTCCCAAGTAGACTGAATGTGCCGTTTGCTACTAGAAAAACAACCGAATGTATTATTAGTTGCTTTCCAATCGACCAACGCAAGTACTAATCAGCACTTAAGGCTTTTGTCTTTGCTAAATTAACTACTCACAACTGTTTTACCTTTTTATTATGGGTACCCAATACGCAATAACGACGGAGTTCCGTTTACATTCGGGTTCAAAAATCACACTTTTTCTATGGAAAGAACCATGTAATCTACACGGAAAAAGATAAAAAATCAAAATGGAAATAAGTTGGAATCTCGTCGTAAATTCGGGTATATTCTATACACATTTTCCGTACTAATTTAACACACTTCATCGCAGGCAAATAGAGCAGGTTTCCATAGCACTTATACATAGGATTAATAATAATTTTCTATTGAAATTAAAAAGAACTATTTGTTGTAATTTTTATATTTTTATTTAATACATATTTCCTTTTTTGCTTAAATTTTAAAAATCCGCCTATGTATGGTATTGGTTTACATGTTCACGCGCCATCCACTCCACATGTTAGAATTTCACACAGCATCTTAAAAAATAAAACAAAAACACTTTAAGTAAAAAATTGTGTAGATATATAAATGGCGACGCCATGGAAAACTGTTTTTTATTACCTTTTTAACCCAATACGATCGCCACCATTTTATAATTAAACTATTATTTTATAATTAAACTAAATAAAATTAATGTTACTGTAATAATTAAAAATCATTAAAGTAAAACAACACGAGAAAATAAATTTAACAAAAACACACACATGCAGAATTGTGTGCGTCTTCACCAGTCGACTTGTCGTTGTCCTTGTCACATAAAACTGAGAAAAGAAAATAAAAGATTCAGTATACAAACAAAACTAAAAAAAACAAATAGCATTACCGCGAAACAGAAAGAGAAAGACAATTATTTTTCTACAAAATATAATTTATTGTATCTTTGATATATTGTAGTACGGAATTTAGTATGGAATTAAAACAATATTTTCCACACACTGGAAAATTTACATACTGGGTAGTTGAAAGCAGTTACGCTAAATATATCCGCTTGGTGATTCAAAAATATAATTGATTGTCATTGTGAAGCACTAATAAAATTCCGGTATAGATATTTTTTTTATTAAAAAGTTAATAATATACTGGAACAAATAAACTACACATTTGTAGGTTATGTTTTGAATTTGTCATTTTTTGTGTTTCCCAATCGACACTTTACCCAATACACATTTTTTGCACTTAGAAGTACTTGCGGTGGCCGATTGGAAAGCAACTATTAGTTGTTTGTAAGAACGTTTTAGGCCATGTTTACTCCAGCATGAACAGATTTACAATTTTGTCCAAAACCCACTTTAGAATCCCTAACCAATACTACTAATCAAATTTCATGTACCATGTTTTTTTTTACTTTGGAGGACAATCGGTTTGCTCGGTTTAAACAATTAACTTTAAATCAACTCTTTTACGATTTTATGCTGCTGGAATGTTTTATTTTCTGAAAAAGGGGTGAATAAATGAATAAAAAATGTCCGCTGGTACAGGAATTCCCTTTTGTGGTAGTGCTGCCACTTGTAGCGAGTAACGCATATTCTCTTATTTTATCTTATGCATTATCTAACAATTAGGTCATTTAGCCTTATTTTTGTTCGCAGTACAACCTCCCTTAATAAAAGAGGTTCAACTAGTTCAGGTTAAATATGCAAACGAATTCTTTACGTAGAGATCTTTAACAGTTTAATCCGTTAGGCATCCTGATATTCAGCCGGTTACATGTGTAACAGCTAGTTACTTTGGGAAGTAGATCAGTACGAATAAAGATAGGTTGTGATTTAATACAGATCGATATTTGACTAATCTGCCAATTTTGTATGGTAAAATTAGTAAAATCCCGTTTTCTAAAACATAACCCTCCTCGCTGAACTATATCGAATTGATTCCCCAGACAATATAGAAACTGAAATACGAGTAATCACTACATTGTATCTGTTTACTTTCATTTGCGACTTTGATTACGATAAGCGTTATTAATCTTGACCCAAATCACACATTACTTCGAGTATTTAGCAAATTACCCTACTTTGTAAATCGCGTAAGTCGCGTTGAAACATAACCAGAAAATGCATTATTTTTAGAATCGCTCCTTATTTACTATTGCAGTTCACAGTAAGCTGTTTCAAAATACATTGCCAGACACTGTGTTAAAAACACTTGTTAAAAATTTCAAGTGGACGCATAAAAGTCGAATAATTAATCAGATTAATAAGTAATTCAAAAATTTTGTTTGTTAACAATTTTATGTAAGGAACAAGATAAAATCTTAATTCTACTACTAGTACAACGCGCGACTGTATAAGTATGAGTAAAATTCTTAAGAAATGTGTAAGTACCTACATTCATATTCTATAAATTAATCATAAATGTGTCTATTCTTTATTTGCTTTTGAGTGCGAGATGCGCGTTTTTATACTTGGGAAACGCAACTCGGAAATGAAGGAAAATAGTGAATTTCCGGTTTCGCCGGCGGACATTTAATTAAATATTGTTAGCTCGTTTTATAAAACGTTATATGTCATTTTACGCGAGCTAGATATAAGAGACTGTACGCTAGACGCTGTATCAGAACATGTGCATATTTTCCGCATATCAATAATGAGGAGCTTGCATGCTTGCCATACAAATTAATAAAATGAAATTATTTATTCAAATTATTAGTTTGTGCATGAATATACATAAGTACTTGGTATTTTTCGAGTAGCGTCGCGTAGTATTAAAGACGATAAATCGAGAAGGAACGAACCTGAGTGCTATTTAATTATCGAAAGAGAACTGGTCCTTATCTTTGATGTAATTTCACGTAATGCTATGCACTTCTTTCATCAAGAATTGGTTTGGATATTAACAAAAGTCTCTCTCGCAAGTGTGGAATTGACAGATCCGAATTTGACCTTGAGAGTGACCAAACAGTAAACTGCATTCTCATCTCTTTTTAATCTATGTATTTAATATCTTTCATCACAAATCTTTAAAAGGAAGGGCATTACTAGATAGAAAATGAAAGGATTTTCCAAATATTCTCTCTTGAAAATTAATTTCAATCTAAATTTCATTGTAAACTTTTAAGAATAATTGATTAGCTCTAACTAATTAATAACTCCTCTAACCTTCAATAACAACAGTTAACGTATTTATATTCTTCAGGGGTGACATCTTTCGATGACCGTCGGAACCATAAAGTAAACAAACCCTAATTGTTCTAGTCCTGAATAGTGAAATTTTATTACAAGTTAGCATGTAAAATTTAACGTCTTACCTATTATTTAAAAAGTTAGCACTATTTTTATTTATTAAACAAGATTAAAATTAAAATTAGCGATAAAAAACCAAGTATGTATTTAATAAATTAAAAAGTAAACATGGAATTAAAGATTAATTTAAGTACCGAGGCTGACACATAGATGGCGCATCTAATGAAAAATTAATATAATTTTTTGAAAGTACCAACCATTTTATGACAATCCGACTATTAGTTTACAAGTTACAGTTGTTTTAGTAACGCCATTTTTTTATTTTTAAAACAATAGAAAGTACAGACTTCCATTTGTTGATCAAACACTATTTTTTGTTAGAAAAATACCATTCAAGCAAGCAATGGTCCGTCTATCGGTGTTTTACTAAGTTTAAACGTGGCCGTACAAACACCGATGATGCTATTCCAGAAAAAATAAAAATACGTTTTTTTTTTATTATCCATAGATGGCAATATCACTTAATAATCAATGCGTCCGATAAGTGTTATTAATTTATTATTATATGCAATGTTAAGGTCAGAAATGATGAAAATCAAAAATGTATTAAATATTTTTACCCGTCCAAACAGTATAACAATAAGTAAAGTTTAGTAAGCAAATTTACAAAATTTTGGCAATAAAATTCATTAAAGAAGCAAACCAGTTTGCATACGTTATAGGGGCATTTAAATATCGATACTAAAAAAAAAATTTGTATTCTATATCGATGAAATAAAAATGATCACTAACATTAAAGGTCAGGATTGCAACTGGATGCATAATTCGAGGAAAATTATTATAAAGTAGTATCAGAAATTCAGCGCTCCGGGAAAATATAGAACCATATGATTGCAGATACTTCTTTAAATGGAACCCACGTGGAAGTACAACTACCGAAAATAAGAATATTATCATTTTCTGGAGAATACACAGGATGGCAGTCATATTATGATTTATTCTGCTCAACTATCCACGACAACCCCGTACCCTGAAAAGAGAAAAATAATTAGGAAAATAGTGAGTAGCTGTGCTAAGTGAGTGAAGCATGCTGCTAGTAGGACGTTTTACAAAGATGGAGTAGACTACGCAGGCCTGTTCTCAAAATTCAGTCTTCCGCCTAACTACTGACACATACATCGCTGCATTACGCAGGTTCATACAAGGAGATTATCAGCGATGATAGAACCAATTTTATCTTGTCTTTTTGGATCACCAACTTTGAAGAGAAATCTAGTAAGGGCCTAGCGTTGTTTCATAAAATTTGAACTGAACCGAATCAGATCAAGCGTCAAGAAACGCGACTATTATCTCGTAGTCTACGTGGGCTGCATTCACTTCGTGAAAAGTATGATACTGGTCTGAGAAACCTTGTACTCGGAACCGGGGAATGAGGAGAATGGTTTGCCAATAATCAATGTGAACAAGATTCTGAAAGTATCTATCGAAGCAGTGTGTCAAAATAACAACTATTGACGATTGGAGAATCACGAGTGACCCGTAGCGGAAAAATATGAAACTAAACGAGCTTTGCCAATTTGACAATTCGAAAATAATCAAGCGATGCCAATTTGAAAATACTCGTGTTTTTGGTTATTACGAAATGCCATTGAATGATAGCTAATGAAATTTTTACTTTTTCCGCTAGCTGCGTTTTCCAATTTTTACAATCGTCAATTGGCCTTTTAATCACCGCCTAGTTGCACCACTTAATGCGAGCGAAAGATGATATTTGTTTGTAAACTAATTGAACATGTTACATAATATTCTGTCGCATTATAGTCATCTATGAAGTTTATATTACATTAAAACTCGTTTTTTGAAAAGTCGATCACCTTTCGCTCTAGTTCTAAAATATTCCGTCAGATGTCAGCCACTTTGCGTTAAAATGCGAATAGATATTATAATATTTGTTGTATTTACTTGACACATTTACAGTAACAACTGAACCCTGAACAATTCCTAAATGGAATTAGTTAAATCCAATTTTTTGCTGTTTCCTTGGGAATAAAATAAATCCAAATTAAATTTTTATCAAGTAAATATAACTATTGACGATTGGAGAAGTGATTTTAGACTATTTATTGTTTGCTCCTAAGCTTTAAAATTTCTCCGGTATACCACTTTTAAGTCGTATTGTAAGCGCTGGCGGTCATTTATTTTTGGTACAGTTATATTTTATTCCGAGAGGTAGTGTTTTCTCTCCATTTCCAATCGTCAACACAACCAAGTGTATTGCATATAAATTATTGTAGATCTGCAAACAGTTTTCAGACATGCGTCTGAAAACTAAAGCTGCATGATATTTGAGAAACCAAAGCTGCATCATATTTAAGTGTGATTTTTCTGATGACAAAGCAGAATTAATTGAATTCTTGGATGTACCCTCTGCCATCCCACTTATTAGTATTTGAATCGTAACTACTTATAGATTCGATACAGGGTAATTTAGTTCGAAATATAATTACCAGGCGGTGATAGTAATCTGTCATAATCGCGCCGTGAACAAAAAAACAATGACATATAAAACGTGACTGTACACAAACCGTTTATTTAAATTCAGACGAAATTTTAATACTTTTGTATCGCGATGATTTTATTACAATTACGAGTAAAAGGAGGTGTTAGGTCTGTTACGATCATGTTTTAAAAACTATGAACTGCATACAAAACTCAATTTTGGAGAACTAATAAATTTATCACTCGTGTGAATATGGGTACCATTCCACACCATTTGACAAATCTAGAATTTACACATTCAATTCTCATATTTAGTTATGTGATCCTGTCACTCTATTAGCGACAATCAATTAATCATTATTGTAACACATAGCACTTACTTGTTTTAAATTTTAACTTAAATTAATAAAATTAGACTTCCTTGTTTGTTCTGGTGAAACATATTTTTTATGTATTACATGATTATATGTGAACGTAATAATTAATTAATCGTTTTGATGTTAAACGGTATACACGCGGTTTATTCACCTGCAGGATATTCCGGTTTATAGAGTAAAGAAATTTTAATATTCCGGTTAGTAATATGAAAATGGGTTCATTACGCACGCTTCGTGTTCTTTACCTTCATTGATGTAAGATAATGAGTTCGTTAACAGTAACCGAACATGCTGCTACAGGCATAATTAGAAGCAAGGTTATATTGTTGGTTAGAAAGTAAAGTTCTTATATACTTTTGGCGACTTATCACGATTTTATTGCGAATTTTAATAGGTTTGGCTCCCAGCAACTATATATTTTGGACATAATCGTTTTCTGGTAGACAAGATTTAGATAGATTAGGGTTGATAAATATGTTTTAGATTTATAAAATTAGAACATTGTCCACCGGACCTTGAATAAGGTGGTTATGTGTCCCGACTGCATATACCGGACATTGCAATTTTATCAAATATGGCAAATGTCAGTCATGTCAAATTACCCATATTGATTGAATTGACGTATATCGGGACAAATTTATTGTAACTCTATCTAATATTAACAGTAATTTAGATAATACATTGTAATCACTTTGCTGCAAACAAACAAGAACAAAACAAAAAACTAGAAAACATTTGCAAAATGACAAAACAATTATTCGGTTGACCAAAAAATGTAAATTAATTTATGTATTCACCGCTACATTACTTATTATCGTAATGTCAAATGGTAATTTGCGTACTTAACGCATTATAATCTGATCAAAATTTGAATGTCAAATTTAATGTGATGGAATATGGAACTAATCGATGGAAATAATCGTGTTTAACCGGTCATTATAAATGCAGTTATATAACACGTGTGCCTCTTTCACGTTTATTAAGTCTAAAATTTCCTGATTCGCCAAGAATAATAAAGTTCGGTATGCTGAATTATTGCTACAATAAATGTGAAATATGACACAACGAAAGAAATTTAAAATGACTAAGTAAACGACAATTTTGTCAACTACTCATTCACGTGTAAGACACTTTTTTATGTAAAGCGAACGACCACAATTTTTCAATACAAAATTATAATTAAAACTTGGTTAACATGTCACTCAACTATGTATTTCATGACTACAATCTTGAACTTGACATTATACAATTTATTACAAAACTGGGCACTTAGGCGACTATTTAGAACAAAAGCTTTTATTTGTTGGGTGGAATGAGAATGATTAAAATGTGTTAGTAAATTCGCCTAAATGTGAGCTTAATATTTGGTTATGATTTTGTACTTATGTGTATTATTTGATTGCAGTTGTTTACCACCAAAAATTGACAAAGACAAATCGCGAACAATAAAACTACATGATTATTAAACGGGCAGTAGAATTAATAATAGACGATCAAGTGACCAGTCTTAACGTTAGGGAAAAGATGTGTAGATGTAGCTTGTTTCGTATACTTATAGTCACATAGTGCCTATCCACATTAGGGTAACTTGAATCCGGCAATTTCTTCGTTTGTTTCCCCTTAAGCTGTGAAAAATTTGCGTTTTATAGGTGAAGGGGAAACAAACGAAGAAGTTACCGGATTCAACTTAACGTAATGTGCATATGCACATATACGAACATTACATAAACGTCGTAATATTATTTTGAGAGTTATATTTAAAACTAGTATGCTGCTATCTACCAGCGTTTTCTAAAATTAGTATGTTGGTTAGAATTTTGAGCGTTTAATTTCGAAAAATATGCGAAATAAACTAAACCGTTTAAAAGTTTGTGATATTTGAAATTTCTAAAGTGTCAACTTAGGTAAGTAGGATATTTTTATAATTTAGTGTAATAATCATTTTTTAATACAACCTCACTTAGATCTTCAAAAATTGGAGACGGAAGCATTGAAATGCACTATCAGCAGGATTGAGGCTTCAACTAAAATTCAAAACATATAATTGTGATCTACAACATACCCTGCGTGAGACGAAATATCTGAAAATACCAACTAATAATCACGTTATTCTGGAATTTCGATGCCGTACCTTCCACAACCAGCAAAATATTTTAGTATCGACCTTTATCGTACTGAAAAGCTGGATGCGACTAATTTAGGCCAAATATCAACAGATTAAAGAGCTCCCTGCTGATGAACTATATTATAATCCGACCTATAATCCAATCCTGAATATTTTGAGTGTTTGTTTTGGAATGGCTATTCCGGCTATTATTTAGTACCTTTAGGCTGCGCCGGATTTATACTTCTTCGATCATTCGTTCAAATATTTTTCCAAAATGGCGTTCACCATCCGGCCTTAGAGACACAATTAGGCCACAATTCTTGTCAACATTTTAAAAGGAAACAAATTTTGTTTCAGAGAGAATAAACAACCAGAAATAGATTTTCTATATGCATGAAGGGAATATTCACAGACTATTTCACTCTTGTTTCCAAATTCCGAATTTCCAAATTCCGACTTTCAAAATTCCGACTTTCAAAATTACCACTTTCAAAATCCCGACTTTCAAAATCTCGAGTTTCAAAATCCCGATTTTCAAAATCCCGATCTTCAAAAACCCGATTTTTACATTTTTTTTATGAATTTGGGAGCCCGCGGGCCAGCATTTTGAAATGCAATAATTGTAGAGGTTAACGGCTTCGCTAACTCTTCGGCTTGAACTTCAGGGGACGTAGGAGCCGGGATCAACAAACATGTCGCACTGCGTGCCGCCCGTAGGAGAGGACTGTATAGAATCTACTGACACCTAACATACTCTAGTAGGTAGTTATAAAAAATATTAAGTATTAAATTTTGATTTTTTACCTATGAAAAAACAAAATTTAATATTTAATATTTTTAAAAAAATCCCGACTTTTGATGGGTTTTTTAAGGTTTTAGCAAAATCAGGATTTTGAAAGTTGGAGTTTTAAAAGGGGATCGTCTCAAAATCCTGAATTA
Organism: Nephrotoma flavescens; assembly: GCA_932526605.1. Classification (NCBI taxonomy): domain Eukaryota; kingdom Metazoa; phylum Arthropoda; class Insecta; order Diptera; family Tipulidae; genus Nephrotoma; species Nephrotoma flavescens. The sequence goes on along the minus strand of OW052221.1, from coordinate 20,710,549 downwards.
CAAAATCCCGAATTATCGAAATCCCAACAGAAAAAAAATCCAGACTTTCAAAATCCCGAATTTTAAAATCCCGACTCTCAAAATCCCGACTTTCAAAATTATTACTTTTAAAATCCCGACTTTGCTGAAACCTTAAAATCCCAACAAAAGTCGGGCTTTTGAAAGTCGGGAGTTTGAGTGTCGGGATTTAAAAATTCAGTATTTTGAAAGTCGGGATTTTATTTTGTCGGAATTTTGATAATTCGGGATTTTGTGATCCGGGGTTTTTTAATATGTAATATTAAATATTAAATTTTGTTTTTTCATAGGTAAAAAATCAAAATTGAATACTTAATATTTTTTATAACTACCTACTAGAGTATGTTAGGTGTCATTAATAGATTCTATATAGTCCTCTCCTACGTGCGGCACGCAGTGCGACATGTTTGTTGATCCCGGCTCCTACGTCCCCCGAAGTTCAAATTTAAAGCCTCTCGGAGAGTTATCGAAGCCGTTAGACTCTACAATTATTGCATTTCAAAATGCAGGTCCGCGGGCGCCCGAATTCATAAAAAAAATAAAAAATCGGGCTTTTGAAAATCGGGCCTTTGAAGATCGGGATTTCGAAAACGGGATTTTGAAAGTTTTGATTTTGAAAGTCGGGATTTTAAAAGTTAGGGTTTTTGTTTCGGGATTTTGATTTCGGGATTTTGTAATTCGGGGAAACGAGCTCAACCCTTTTAAAAGTGATAATTTTGAAAGTTGGGATTTTGAAATTTCGGTCTTTTGTGATTCGGGATTTTGAGCAGATCCCAGAAGTTTGCTATCCGGAAATACAATTTTTGACAACTCGGCGATGGTGTTGTTCGATGTGGCATCGGTCGATGAGGTTGCCGATTGCTTTTGATTTGGTTATATAGTTGGGTAAGAATAGGAGAATACGAATAGAAAAGTAAAGTCAAACGTAGCTTATGTTCTCTAAGTATGGCATAGCTCTTCCAAAATCTGCTAAATCGGAATGACGAAGTGACCCCAATTAGAGTAATTGCTCTACCAGGCGAAGAAGCCTTTGTGAATATCCCACTGTGAAGGAAGAGTGTGGATCAGAGATAACTGGATTGAAAAATGGGATTGCATCAATTCTATATGATCTCATCGTCTTTATTTCTGTTCAAGAAAAACACGCCACCGTCTTAAATGTGAAAACTAACGTGGCATAGCGCTATTGAACACTGCCTACAAAGGGCTTGCTAACGTTGTACTTGCCGAACTCGTCCCTCTCGCCGCAAACATAATTGTTGACTATCCGTATGGTTTCCGTCGCGAGAAATTATAAGCCACGCCCATGTGTATAGAATTTCCAGAGAAACTTGTTCTTCTGTGTAAATTAACTACGACTAGGTTTCTAAATTGTTGGATATTCGGATTAAATCGTGTATTTTTCCCGAGGACCTAGAGATATCGAAGACAGTTCCATACCACTCGATCGCTACGCCAAAAGACTTTGTTTGTAGGTCAATAGCAGCAATACCAAATTCTTAGCAACAATAATGAGCATTCCACGTTAAAAACTATAAATACGTCAGATCAGTAATATCGTCACGTCAAATGGTATACAAGCAGAAATAGATGCTCGAATTGCTGCTGCACTGATTTTCGCCTTTTTACCGTGCCATAATTCATACGGCTCTGTACTCGTTCCCGTTCGGTTCAGTAGGTATATGCACTGCAAAATTTTCAGCGTTTGCCCAGAATTTGTAGTCCATCTGCATTGCCTGAATCATGGTTCGCACAAATCCCACAATTGTGCGATTGTTCCACACAATCATTCTCCTGCGGCGTATACGTGGCGTTGTCTGCGTCACATTGAAGCTGCCGAATCACAATGAACGTCTTGAATTGGAATCCTTCTGTTTCCATGTTTTAATGTTTTATTTCCATGTTGTCAATTTCCACGATCTTCCAATTTTTCAATTATTTGTGAATTGGTGTATTGCTCAAAATTGTTGGCTTATAGGGTGAATTTATATTTTGTTAGTTGGGAATTATAATAAATTGGGTTATAGGTAACAATGTATTAAAAATGAATAAAAAATATGTCACCACTTCCGGTTTACTCATAACAAGAAATAGCCGCGTTTTTATTTCCACATACCAAAAATCTGTTTTGAACAGGTTATGCTCAGGTTTTTGGTAGTTTTTATTGTGGAATCAAGTAAAAAAATCCTTGTTAATTGAGTGATAAAGTAATATAATAAAAGTAAAAACCTTGTCAGTAAAAAAATCGAAAATTAAAACAAGTCATGGCGTCGAATAGTGTTCCAGTAGAAAAACTAATGGGACGTGAAAATTATAATGAATGGGAATTTGCCATAAAATCGTATCTTGAGCATGAAAATCTGTTGTGTTGTATCGAAAATAAAGAACAGACAGCACATGAAATAAACAAGGACAAGCGGGAAATACAAGCAAAATCAAAAATCATCATTTGCGTGCCTTCCTGTATTTATGTTCATATTCGGAGTTTAGAAACTTCAAATGAAGTGTGGGAAAAATTCCAGCATGACCAGTCAATGGAGCGGTATATAACGACAATTATCTGTCTGTCTGTGTTTCTCGTAAGTTAAACGACATTGGTTTTGTAGTAAGCGGAAAATGGATTGGCACTTTTTTGCTTGCGGGTTTGCCAGAAAAATTTCAACCAATGATTATGACCATAGAAAGTTCTGAAACGAAGGTTACACGGGAGAACGTAAAGTCAAAATTACTCGTAGTGAGTACGGTAATACCAAAAGTTCGGTGAATACAGCATTTATTTCTAAAGGAAATAGAAAGCGGTTTAAACCAAGATGCTACAACTGTAATCAGATCGGTCATTTCGCAAACAAATCCAAGTTCCCGCCCAAAAAAATGGAGACGGAGGATAAACAGGCTTTGCTATCAATTTTTGCTATAAATGAAATAAAAATTCACGACGAATGGTATACCGATTTCAGCGCATCATCGCATATGACAAATAATATGCAAATTATTAAAAATTGTTCCCGATTGTCAACACCTAAAGAAGTTATCATGGCTAACAACGAAAAGGTGCCAGTCAACTTTAAGGTGTAATCTGGACATTATCGTTGACAGTAAAAAAACAACTGTCACAGCAGACGTAATGTATGTGCCTGAATTATCAACGAACTCACTTTCTGTGGTTCAGATGGCTAAGAATGGTAAAGTGATAGTTTTCGACGACCGCCACAGCAACTCTAGAAAAAGATATGTAGAAACTCGATTTGGATAAAAGTGCATGTTGTTCATTTGGGTCAGTTGCCAAGGATAATTTTGAATTGTGCCATCGCCGGCTTGGACGTATGAGTGTCCAATATATGAAACAGTTGCAAAAATCGTTAGGAATAGACATTGTTGAATCTAGTGACAAAAATGTGATCTGTGTCGTTTGTTGTAAAGAAAAGCAGTCAAAATCACAGTACGGAAAATCGACCTCATCATCGAATCGTAAATTAGAATTGGTTCATTCAGATTTGTGCGGACCCATGGAAGAGAAATCGATTAATTGGTCGCGTTATTTTTTTCTCCTTGGTTGACGATTATTCGCACAAGACGTTCGTTTACTTCTTAAAATCCAAAGATGAAGTAGTGTCGGTTTTCAAAAAATTTAAAGCATTTGTCGGAAGTCAGTGTGGAGGAAAACTAAAAGTGTTGCGGACAGACAACGGTGTAGAGTTTTGTAACAAAGAACTACTGAGTTTTCTTCAGTGTTCGGGGATTCAGCATCAGACGACAATTCCATATAACCCACAGCATAACGGATTGTGTGAACGCATGAATCGAACAATCGTACAAGTGGCGCAGTGGTTAAAGCTTTGGTACTTGGGCCGGGAGGTACTGGGTTCGAATCCCACCAGAGGCAGGGTGTAAAGCGAATTTTCTTCATCGATTCCGATCGGTGATGATTATAAACACAACTTAGACCTTCTGGTGGATGGAGTGCAGAATTCAGCGCCGACCCACTGTTCATGTCAGTGTGCAGGTTGACATGGAGCTTGCAAAGTGCAGGTGGTATACTGTAATTGTGTGAGTAGGTGAATGGGTGGGTGTGTGCGTGAATGAAAAGGGGAGTATTAATTGACCTTAAATGACATTAAATCCATTGGATGATTAATACTTTCTTTATAAAAAAAAAAATTCTCGAAAAAACGAGGTGTTTTCTGATTGATTCTGGATTATCGAAACGTGGCCGAAGTGGTGAATACGGCTGTATATTTAATCAACCGATCATTGACAAATGTGTTAACAGAACGGATACCAGAGGCGGTTTGGACTGGAAGGCAACCGGATTTGTTGAACTTGAGGGTTTTTGGATCAAAGGCTATGGTACATGTGCCAAAACAAAATCGAAAAATGTTCGATCTAACGTGCTGTTGGATAATGAAAAATGGTTGGCTATTATGAAAATCAAAATGTGTATCGTATGTACAATCCAACAAAATGACAAAGTTTTTCCAGCCCGTGATTGTATTTTTGATGAGTCCTGCGAATATTTAAACAACGACGTTGATGTCTAATTCTTCCAAATGTCAAATAACGAACAATAACGGGTTAGGGATATCACTCCGGTTGCGTCTAATTCATCGGAGATTCATTTGGAACGTATTTTTTTACCGTTGTCAAATGAAGTGGGAGATAATGACAGCCCAAGCGATGAAGATGAATGTTTCAGTGACGAAACGATTGTTGACGCACAAGACAATTAATGGTTCTTTCTGATAGCGATTATTGTCCAGAAATTAATGATAGTGGAAATCGGCGTTCAAAAAGGACACCGAAACTAAACAGAAAAATGGCTTCGTTTATTCGTCAATTGAGTTATCGACGAATGATTCGCTTAGTGTTGAAGAAGCATTGAGCTGCAGTGATAGAAATTTGTGGCGATAAGCTATGGAAGATGAATATGAAGCGATTATGGCAAACGAAACATGGACTCTGTGTAATCTGCCGAGCAACAGCAAAGCGATCAAGTCAAAATGGGTGTTTAAAACCAAATTAAAATTAAATGGTTCAGTTCAATACAAAGCACGGCTCGTTGTAAAGGGTTGTTCCTAGCGTGAAGGTCTGGATTATGAGGAAACGTATGCACCGTGCAGTGAAGTATAGCTCAAGTCGCTATCTGTTGGCACTAGCTGTTCAATGCGAATTGCGATATGAATGTTGAGCAGATGGATGCAGTGTCTGCTTTCCTTCAAGGTGAATTGAGGGAAACTGTGTATATGTTGCAACCAGAAAGATTCGCGGATGGAACAGGAAAAGTTTGTAAATTAAACAAGGCACTTTATGGATTAAAACAAGCTGGCCGTACCTGGAACCAAAAGTTGGACAAGGCGTTGGTAGAGATCGGTATGACACGATCTAAAGCTGATGACAGGCATATTTATTATAAAATCGACGGAAATTCCAAGTTGTTTATTGCGGTATACGTCGATGATTTTTTGATTTTAAATACCAACAACGCACAGAGCACGGGTTTGAAAGACGAACTGTCCAAACTTTTTCAAATGAAAGATATAGGAGAAGCTCAAAGCATTTTGGGATTCCGAATTACAAGGGATCGAGAAAAGGATTTTTTATTGCTGGATCAACAGGATTACATTACCAAAATTTTGGAAAAATTCCACATGTCTCAATCTAACCAGCAAAGCCGAATTTGGGGACATGCAGAAAATTCCATTTCAAGAAGTGGTAGGCAGCCTTCTGTAAGTAGCACAGATTACGTGACCTGATGTTCCCTACGCAGTAAATTTGGTGAGTCAGTTTCAATTATTGGGTTGCAGTGAAACGGATCTACGGTTACTTGAAAGACACAGTAGGTGCAAAGCTGGAATATCGGAGATCAGAATTAGAAAAAATTACTGGTTTTAGTGATGCAGACTGGGCGAGTGATCTTGATGAAAGAAAATCCACCACTGGTTCTGTGTTTTTCAAAGGCGGTGGAGCAATAACAAGGTCCTCACGCAAGCAACACATCGTTGCACTTTCTTCAACTGAAGCCAAATATATGCCTGTCTCGGCAGCCTGTCAATAAGCATTATGGCTTCGAAAATTGGATTTCGATTTGACAGTCGAAGCGCAATTAATCTCTCGAAGACAGATGCATACCATCCTCGTACGAAACATATCGATGTCAGGCATCATTTAGTGAAAGAGAAAGTAGAAGCATCTGTTATCACAATAAATCCAATCGGGACAGATCAGATGATTGCTGATGCATTAACAAAGAGACTTCCCAAGTCCAAACATCAACAAGTTCAAGTGGGAGTGTTGGCTTATAGGGTGAATTTATGTTTTGTTAGTTGGGAATAAATTGGGTTATAGGCAACACTGTATTAAAAATGAATAAAAAATTTGTCTCCACTTCCGGTTTACTCATAACAAGAAATAGCCGCGTTTTTATTTCCACATACCAAAAATATGTTTTCAACAAAAATGACTTTCCTTGGCCGCATGAACTTACCAATCTAAATTAAATTGTGTGCACTTTTTAACATTCATTTTACCATATTTCATTTCAATCAATTAGTTCAGTCTTTAAGTTATTTTAAATGACCCGAGCGGTGCTCGGTATACAATATATTGTGTATACATTTTATTAGCCCAATTCGAATTCAAATTTCACTTGATGGAAAAATTCTAATGTTTTAATTCGTAGAAATCTTGTTCGACAAGAGACTTTATCCTCCAGTGATGCATTTATTTGCCTCGGCTATAATGAATCCTTATTCAAATTGTCTGTTAATTGCGGTTTTAAATTATTTGGCGGTACGTCTTCCGGCGTACTGATGTTTAAAACAAAACATCGAAGTATTCGGTTTTTAGTAGCCCAAGATTTGTAAAAATGTATCTCGTAAATTTTTCTATTTATATTTGAAATCATCAACTAAAATTAAATTAAAATTTTTAGTGGTCTATTCCAAATCAAGCATCTATATTTACCTGGAATATTAAAATTTCTGAAAACGCTTCCGAAGCTTGATTTTTCATCACACAATTTTTGTAGTTGGGATGTTTTATATCGGTGTATACTCTTTAATTATTTCAGACTTATTGACTTGACGCCATCTTGAATAAGTCAGTCAATTTGTTCCAATTCATTGTGCCGACTTATTTGTGACGTAATAACAAAAAAAAACAAAAAGCAATTTCAATTATATGGAAGAAAAAATTTTCTTGACATATTGGTTGTTGCTACTAGATTTGAAAAAAAACTGCATGTATTACATTTAGTCAAGACACATTTTTGGATACATTTCTGTGTAGACATACTTATTCAAATAAGTCTCTATGTAGACATACTTATTCAAATAAGTCTCCTCGCGAGGTGACTTATTTGAATAAGTCGGTGTCCACAAATATGTTGGTAATTGGAAAAGGGCCTAAATTTCATTGGTGGAATACGAGTGGAAGCTGTTTCATATTGCCATCTATTAATATTGCATTTCTTGAATTGTGAAATATTAGAATGTGCCTTTATCCAACATATAAGAAGTGTATTGCCTTTTCAGAGATGTGGAGAAAATTACCTTTCCAAAAAATTTCTATCAAATATCAGATAACATATGCGATTCATTGGAATAAAATCAATCAGATAAGCTGTTTGTCTTATACGTAATTGACTTATGGGTCCCGTGTCTGATTTACTTTCGTCTTTTATATTGGAACCGATTGATTCTTAGCTAGCAAAATATCTTACCGATGATTGTTGACTACTCAGAACGCTGAGAAATGAAATATTTCCTAATGCATAAATTTTGTGGGACTGATTAAATTGTTGACGTTTAAACGTGGACAGGAATATTGACAATTTTATGATTTCTTTGAAACGTACTGGAAATGGTCGTTGTTGTGGTGGCGTCCGAAAGCTGAATATAAACCTAGCATTTTTTAAATATCATAAAAATCGAAACAGAATTGCACTGGATTCTAAATTTACTGGAAACAGTAAATCGTATCATATAATCACAGGTTTATAGAATCCTTCCACTTTCACTCTCCAATTAAAACTGACATTTGACACGTTCTACGTTTTATCTTAAAATAGTATGTTTCAATTGGATTTAAATGTTGCATCATTCTAAAGTCATAATTAATATAAAATATATCTTATCGATATACAATTTTTTATTACCTATATTTTATGTAATTTGGCCGCGAAATGGCATGCCTTTAAAATAAGACACGAGTGTACGTACAACACAAAACAAATGAAAGAAAATTAAATAAAAAACAAACTTGGCTTAATTTAGGGCGCCTTTGTATAATTCAATTGAAACAAAAGAAAATAAAAACGAAAACAAGTTTATGTCATATTTAAATTATAAAATAAGTAACAGAAATTTAATGTTAATCTTAATAAATATTTATAATCGATACAGAGGACAATTTGATTGATTTTTGGTTAGAAATTATTAAAATTTGGTTGCATGCGAAACTAGAAATCTGAAATATAATTTTACGAACATGGCGGTTAGCGGCGGCGGAAATGACATAATTTTATGCTTTTGTTGCTCTACAATATGTTATTTTTAATATATTTCGCCTTCTCCTATAAAGTCAAATAGTAAAAGTTGATATTATTCCCAATTTACGGGTTATATAAAATTACACGCGCGCACTCAAAACACATAAGCAAGAACCTTCAACATATTCCACCATTTTTATGGTGTTGGTTCTGTAAACAGTGAAAAGTAAAAACTTATGGGTACTATTGGGTTAACTTGAGACACACTTTTAAAGGAAGAGAGGCAATAACGTAATACATACAAATAATTTCAAGTTTGACCTAAAAATGTGCTACAATTTAAATGAATGAAAACAAAAGTGATAAACGTAATGCAACGTTAAAATTGCAAGTTGCATGCAAAGTTAATTGTATATCGATTTGATTAAGATGTCATATCATTAAATTAATATCGTTAAACTCATGTTGTGCACTTTTATAACATGAATTTTTCTGTAACCACACCCATAAATAGAAAACTTACTAATTAGAGTTAAGCATCGCAAATTTGGTTAACCGATATTGCAGACATGACCAAATTAGTAAAAATTCAATTCAACAGAGAAATTAGATCACAAATACTTAATGCAATAAAAACGTTTATTACATAAAACATAATTTTACTTTTATTGTATATCTAGATATATGCGCACATTTACAAACATCAAAAGATTTCTACTCCTGTCACTTAACACATATTTCATCTCAAGATCAAGATCATTACCGGCAAAAATACGTGTGCAAAGCATATATGTGCATATAAAAGAAAAATTTTGCTTTGGCGCAAATTGAACTTGAAAATTGTATTAATTAATTTTAAAATTAATTGCAAGACAGATATGCAGGCTAATTAAATTATATTCGTATAATTAAATTTTAGCATTTAACAAAACAAAATATTCGTGTTGAGTCGAATTTACCTAATTGCATCGGTTGGAATTTAAGTACTAGAATCTCTCTACAACGATCAAAATGCTTGCATAATATTTTTTGCCATTTATATCCCGTGGGCAGTAAACTACTTTCTATATTTTCTAATCGAATGTCAAATCTTTAAACGTCTAGGATCCGACTGAGTGAGGAATTTCTCTAGTAATTTGATAAATAACGTATAGGTATTTGATTATAGAAACGCGACAGACATAAAAAATTCAAGATTAATCTACATTTTGCAAAATTGATTTTATAAAAAGACAAGAACTGGTATACTTAAAATAATCGGGTCACCTTTTGACATATACGCCGAGTACCATAATCTGTTGTCTCTACGAATTAAATCATTTTATGTATACATATAGTTAAATCAATTTTTTGGTCTATAATCTTCAACCTTACATTTATAAATAAATCAGTTTTTTTTGCAATTACACATATTGTATACCTTCTACATTTCAATTTCTTGTTTATTTTTTATAATTTGCGATTACCTTTAACGAAATTAAAACCAAAAGACAAAAGTGGTAAAGGAATATTTTTTGTATAAAATCCACCACAATTATTCATCTCAGTACAGTCAGTCAATACATTTCTGTAAATAAAGAACAAATTACCAACATTAAACAATCAAAAATGGCATTTAAGGTATAATGCTTCGATTAATTATAGTTTATGTATGGATTACTAATTATTTACCTTTAATTTTCAGTTCTTAACCTTCTGTGCTATCGTAGCTGTAGCTCGAGCTGGACTTCTTCAAACCGCTCCAATCGCTTATGCTGGATATGGTGGCCCTATTGCTAAATTCGCAGCTCCTGTACAATATGCCGCTGCTCCGGTTCAATATGCCGCCGCACCCGTTCAATATGCCGCAGCTCCAGTTCAATATGCCACCGCACCAGTTCAATATGCCGCCGCACCAGTTGCCTACGCCGCACCAGCAAAACTCGCTGTAGCTGCCCCACTAGCCAAAGTAGCCGTTGATAATGAATATGATCCAAATCCACAATACTCATTCTCATACGATATCCAAGATTCATTGACTGGGGACTCTAAAAGCCAACACGAAACTCGTAACGGAGATGTTGTGGAAGGATCGTACTCACTCATCGATGCCGATGGCACAAAACGCACAGTTGATTATACAGCCGATGCACACAATGGGTTCAATGCTGTTGTCCGTAAAGAACCGTTAGGTGTTAAAGTTGCTGCACCAGCCGTTATTGCCGCTAAAGTTGCTGCACCCGTCGCATATTCTGCACCATTTGCTAAAATTGCCGCTCCATTAGCCTATGCAGCACCAGTGGCCAAATTTGCCGGTCCACTTGCATACTCTGCACCAATCGCAAAAGTAGCTTATGCCGCACCAGCTGCATACGCTGCCCAATCATACGGTGCCCCAGCATACGCATACCATCACTAAATGTTATTAACTTATTACCTTCTACGACACCTTGTATAAAATGCCATTTTGTAAGTTATAAGGACCCACGATAATTTGTTTCAACCTTTTTTCTTTTGTTTAATTCTCTTTTCTTCTTTAGGGAAATTTTATTTTAAAAAATTTCCCTTATTATTATTCTATTAATAAATTATATTATATTATAAATAATATTTAAGAATAAGCAAACAAAAAATCGATAACATCTTAAACAGAGATGAAAGAAATATACAGGAGATTTAAATGAAAATGCATTTGTTTTATACAATTTGTTTCTAATATAGTGAATGGATTCTACTAAAAAAAATAAAAACCCTGTGCTCCTTTTGCAGTGAAATATTATTTTAACACTTGAATCGTCCTACTCCTAATTCTGACATGTTCATTCAAAATGTTTTTAATTTCGTGTTTATTGAACATATCGATATTAAATATTTTCTTAAATTTTACTGTAATATTTATGAACATTCTATATTTTACGGTTATTATAAAGGTTACTAGATGCCATCACTAATGTCGAATCCTTATACTTTTTGGAAAGTGCCAACCTTGAATAACAGATTCTGAGGGTTTATAACATTCTGTCACTTGATTGGTTTTAAAGGTTATTTGTGCGTGGAAAAAAAAACAATGTTCGTGTTTTCATTAAAAAGTTTTATTTGAGACTGAGAGGCAAAATGGCTAAAGAAACGAAAGAAAAGCTTAATACGTGTTATGGTACATCTGCTCTATCGAATACAACAACAAAACGGTGGATGCAAGAGTTTAAGTTTGGTCGTACGAGCACAAGTGACGAACATCGTTCAGGATAGCTTTCTGACATGACTACGCCAGAAATAATCAAAAACGTTCTACGTTTGGTGACTGATGACCGTCAGTTGAAGGTGTCTGAGTTTGCCAAGCAAAAAATAGAAAGAGTTGATGTTTATTAACACAGTTTGAACATGTTAAGTCGGAAAGAGTTGCTGTGCCATTTTGTAACCGTTCGTGAAACATGAACACATAACTACACATCACTACACACCAGAGATCAAGGTGCAATCAAAACAATGGGTCGAAACTGTTAGAAGTACACCGAAGCTCTCGAAAGAGCCACAATCGACTGGCAAGGTTATGGCTGCTGTTTTTTTGGAATTTGCATGGTATATAATTCATTTTGGCCATATGAAACATGACAAAACAAACACTGCACGATATTGTAATGAATAATTGCATTGTTTCGAAACTGCAAGTAATTCCAAAAACCACAATATTTAGCGAAGAAAATGCGTTGTGGAAGTGGACGTATTCTTTTCGTACTAGATGAAAAGGTAGAACGAAACGATCATTTTTAGTATTATCCGCCATATTGTTTGTTTTGTTGAATGTAAATGTACAAAAAAAAATAGTTGTAAAAAATAAAATAAAATAAAATAAGTTAAAATTGGAAAATAATAACTACAAAAATAAAAATATATAAAAATATTCAAAAATTTTAAACGACTAAAAAAATGACTGTCAAAAATGTATTCCATTCCTTCCAAATTGTTTTTATAACATTCTATTTGGAATATTTTAAAGCCACGTGATTGATTTTATTAATAAGCATAAAAAATTGGTTAAAATTGTTGCTCCCAGAATGAAATTAATATTTTTAATAGCGAAGCTCGCCGCGTAGTTGCTTTTCTTTGTAGATTTTAGTTTTGCTGCCGTTATTTGGAAATTGTATTGTGGTCATTAACCAAAAATCTCTTGTAAATTAGTTTTATTTAAGTTATTATTAAGAGATTTGTTTTGAAAAACGACAAAATTATTGATATGCAAATGAAAATAACACACAAATACAACTAAATGATACAAAAATTTCCCTTTGCTAATATTTGCAATGCATTCAGATGAGAACCAATAGTTAGTAAATGTGCTCGTCAACATCTCATAAGTTGTTGTTGTAATCTACTTGTAAGCTACACAGCGGCATCTCAACTCCAGGGACCAAATTTCACTAGCAGATTTCTTCATTTCCTATTGGCGATTTTCATCGAATGTAGTTAGCGTTGGTTTCTACATCTTCAAACGGGACGATGATTGTCAAATCCATAGATTTGACAGTTTTGATCCCCCTTGCTTCATAGCAAACTGAGATTTACGTTTTGTTCACCAGATGTTAGCTACTTTGTTGGTTTCTGGCTTTGATGTTAAAATTAAAATAATTAATTACTAGTTGGACACCATTACCAAAGCTAAACTTCATATCGAATTGACATAGAAAGCTTAATAATTAAATATTTTAATTTTATAATCCGAGTCAGAAAGCAATAAAAACATTATATTACTATTATGGCTCATTAAATATTTTTCAATTATTTTGTTGGAAATCGCGAATACTGTTGTTTCCTACACAGATAATACATTAGGCTATATACCCAAGTATAGGGTTTCAGTGGTTTACACTTAGGCCATTTTTGGCCCATTGTGATACCACGCATTCATGCTACATCATTAACCCATATTCACCTATTCACCTACTCATACAACTACAGTATACCACCTGCACATTGCAAGCTCCATGTCAACCTGTACATTGACATGGACGGTGGGTCGGCGTTTGAATTCTGCACTCCATCAGGGGGTCTTAGTTGTGTTTATTAACATCACCGATTGTAATCGATGATGAAAATTCGATTTGCATCTAGCCTCTGATGGGGTTCGAACCCAGTACCTCCCGGTCCAAGTGCCGAAGCTTTAACCACTGCACCACTTGTCCGGTTACCCAAGTATAACAAAACGAAAGTAAAAATTGAGCACAGTATTTTCCTTCATTTTCATCCAAAATTAACGAAAGTTAAACTTCACATTATAATGATAGTGTTTGTAGCGTATACGTATTATATACATATGCGTATACAAATGGCGTTATTTAGTTTATTGTGAGAACGCTAAGTTTATAGTAACTTTTAACGATGCGGATACATTTGTCAACTTTGATATTAATTTAATTGAAGGTAGGGAGGCTGTAAAACAATTAGTAATGTAAAGATTCATTCGAGATAATTTGGTACAATCTATTATATTTTGTTTTCCTATTTTGTATTTAGAAATCATTATTTATGAAGCAAGATGGCCACGAACTAAAAAAGTGCATTAGGGCAAACTTTACAGAGCTGTTCACCAAAGAGCTTAGCTGCAAGTTTACGTTTAACAGTCAATAAAGATAATGTGAGGTATGGTTTACGTTATTCCGTGTTAAATTTAATAATTATAATATTATTTTCAACATTTTAGATTGTACTATGGAAAAATTTACGAACTCTATCGAAACTAATTTAATATCCACAAATTACTTTTATTATATAAAAGACAAACAAGGAAAATTATTTAAAAAAAAATCTAGTGTAAACATTAGAAATTAAAAAACTGAATAATTTTATCGAAATGGATATATATGTATGTCCAAAGTAATCAATAATGAATTAAAATAATGAATTTAATAAATCATTTTATATTACAAAAACAAAAATATTTGTTTAAAAACATTTAGTTTTACAACCAAAATTTGAAATTGCCGTTTTAACAAACACAAGTACAATTGTTCCCGCCAAATATTTCTCAATACGCATACACATGCAATAAAATGTTTATAATGAGTTTCGTCCAGTTTTGAATTTTCGCGACACGCTTCATACGTTTTATTTTAATAAATTGCAACTCAAACTTAGAAAAATACTAGACTAAGTTTAGTACTTAAGTACGAATATCGCCAGAAAAATTGAAAGTAAAAATACTTGGGTTTAAAGAAATTTTACTACTATCTATTTAACAAAATATAATAGATTGTACCAAATTATCTCGAATGAATCATTACATTACCAATTGTTTTACAGCCTCCCTATCTTCAATTAAAGTAATATCAAAGATGACAAATGTATCCGCATCGTTAAAAGTTACTATAAACTTAGCGTTCTCACAATAAACTAAATAACGCCATTTGTATACGCATATGTATATAATACGTATACGCTACAAACACTATCATTATAATGTGAAGTTTAACTTTCGTTAATTTTGGATGAAAACGAAGGAAAATACTGTGCTCAATTTTTACTTTCGTTTTGTTATACTTGGGAAAGTAACAACAACATTCTAGGAAAATAAGGGTACAGTCCAATTTTTTTGTTTTCCTACTGGCGTATATGATAAAAATGTGAAAATAGTTATAGTCGGGTATAACAGTATATATATAACAGTTATTACCATCAATATTTAAACTCAGCGTAAACTTCAATTGTAAACGCGCTATATTCAGCATTTGTTGAACAGGGTGACAGAAGAACATCACAACAAAATAGAAAAAATTCGCATTTACATTTCATATCAAATTGTGAGAGCTCAGACTTAAAAATTAAAATAATTAAAAACTATTTAAATTAAATAAATTATTGTAAAGTGATTCACAAAGCGATAGTTCGCGGACGTGTAATGAATTTAATATTACGGGAATTTTAGGTAACAAAAATACGCGAAGTTCGGATAAAAATGTTACCACCATTAAATGTCTCATCTTGAATTTTTTTTTGTTTTCGTTTCATTCGATTTCTTTTTATTTTTTGTTAATTGTGTTTGACGTATGTTTTCTATTTAAAAACATTTAAAAAGCAGAAGCAAAGCTACATAAGCAAAAAACGAGTGTTCGACGTCTGTCAAGTGGTGGTCGTGGCGTGGAAGAAGACTGAAAAATTATTACATATTTTGTTTTGAGTAATTCAATTAAAATTCAATTAAATGAATTATTAGAAATAAATGTGATTTGTTTATTATGTGTTGGTTATAAAATAAACGGTGTAATGATTAATTGTGTGAATCGTGATATATAAATAGAAAAGTACCGTATCGCAAAATACAGTAGATAAAAAAGTGTTAATTGAATATTTCTAAAAAGGATTACAGTTTTGACGTCACATCTAACAACAAAACCTGTGCTGTGCGGATTCGCTAGTGTATTTGTGTGCATCATACACAATAAAACAGACGTATTTACGTCAAGAACAGGGAAAAATCGAAAATTTACGTAATAAAAAAAGAAAAACTTTTGTTTTTGTTTAGTGTGGAAAACTATTCGCTTAATTAAATTAGTAAAATGGCAGATCCAAACACCGTGGACGATGGGGAGACAAATAATTTGTCGCCGTCTGATGAATCAAAAATATTTATAAATCCAGCTGATGGGCTAACAAATAAACATCCTACTATACCAGATTCTGTGAACGAAGGTGATTATCGGGAGGACGATACTTTTGATGATTTGCCAACCTCGATCATCGTAACCAATATCCATTCTGAAGTGTTTGTTAACGAGGATATCAAATCGGAAATGGAAGAGTTATTTCGGCAATTCTGTAAAGCAGCTACATTCCAGTGGCTCAAAAGTTTTCGTAGACTGCGTGTTAATTTCGATAGTGCTGTATCAGCTGCAAATGCCCGTCTACAGCTGCATCAATATCCGTTTTATAAATCATCAATTAGCTGCTATTTTGCGCAGCCCGTTACACCAATCTCAGCTAAAAATCTTCAATTACCGGCTCCGGTTAAACAATTTTTAATTTCACCACCAGCCAGTCCACCGGCTGGTTGGGAACCAAGAGAAGAGGGTGAACCACTTATCAATCACGATTTATTAATGGCATTGGCTAATTTAAACCCAGGTGAAAGCCATGAATTACATCCGCCAACGGAAAGTCAACCAGCTATAATTGTACATACGGCCCAATTGGCAGCAGCCGAAGAAGCAGGTAAGCTTAAAATACAGCATACACGATGCCCGGAGCGAACATAAACAGGGGGAACGAAGATGCACTAGGCCCGGATAGACCCAGTATTATAATTTATTTATTATGATTTTGTTTCATTTAATTTACAATTACATTTACTACATTGTTTTTTTTTTTGTATACTTACACTATTATGCGCTGTTTTATTGAAATTTAATGAAATTCACACCCACAGACATACAATATTGCTGTAGAGCTCTATAGGTTATTATTCCAATTTCTTCTTATTCTATCAACTCGAGTTTTCTTACAAAGTTTCTTTTATTATTATTAAGCAAAATATTATACGAATTACAATTACTATTTAAAGAAATCCATAATATCCAGCAACTACATAGCATCGTGGATTAGTCAGAGTAAAATTTTGTTTATAGTTTTTGTACACAACTCAACGGATATTGGAAAATGATTACTCGCGGTGAAAAAACTAATATTATGCGAAGAGCTTAGGGTGGGAAAATAAGTATTTTAGTTCAAGAGGGGTGGTATTGATTCAAACACTATGAAAACAAAAGAAAATACTTGGTGGACGTCTCATTTTATCGTCTAACAACAGGTCGATGTTTTTAATTCTTTTTATATTTTATTGTATAATAAATTAAGTATATTATTGATTGATGTTCTTCTTTTTGCATATTTAGTATGTATAAATATACGTAGGTGTTGAATGTTCGTTAAAATCATATGGAGTCCCCAAAATAGTCTACAAGTCCCAAATTATAGATCGTTTCACCCCCTAAATCTCAATTAAGTACTTTGCAAAACGAAAAATATCTGACGGCGCTCGCATTGCTTTGTAGCAGGATTTTTTATAACTAATGTTTCCAGGGTATCTCATCAATTTCAAAAGTGGTTATGGTATTATGACATGAAGTGAGACAAATAAAATGTACATAACACCATAATGAGCGTGAGTGCATACAATATATCAGAAATTTTGTACCAAAATTGAGCAAAAAAAGTCGCGCTCGTTGGGCATTTTAGCAGCTTAGAATTATATTGTAATATTTTTTTGTCTTTTGGGTTGACTACTTAAAATAGGTCTCACAATCATAAAAGGATCTATCGTGTATTTGAATATATTTTACAATATCCATGTTCTTTTTCGGGTAAATGCTAGATCATTAAACAAGGAAGCAATCTAAACCCACTTTTTAGCTAGGAAATGTTGCGACAAAATACCATCGAAAACGCGTCGAAGCGAAAAATGTGATAGTTACAACATGCCGGCACGTTTTCGGAAATTCGTCTAAAAAGTGAAGAAACGACTAAAACAAAATTGTAAATCTTTTTTTTTTGGTTTACATATCTCCTAAATTTCTCTTTAGCCAATCAATCATAAAACAGGGAATGTTTTGTGGCTTTGTGTCCTAGACAGTTCATGACTGTGACGTTAGTAACGTTAACTTCACATCACAAAGTTCCGCAATTCTAACGATAATGGTACTATTCCACGGAGACAAGAGAAAAATTTTGTTGAACATCTGACAAAGACAAGAACTAACATTTACATTAGAGCGACTGAAACACAACATTTTTATTCTATGGTAGACAAAATTGGAGAAATTTTATAGTTTTTATAGTTTCTAAAGAATGCATCGCTTATGATTTTTTTTTACAAAGCAGTAAGCAGATGACCGTTGTTATTTCTATTCACATTAATCGCTCGAAAACACTTAAAATTAGCATCACTTGTACAATTAAGCATATCTAATGGTACCGAAAATGACGAAATAAAATCGTCTGCCGAAATATTCACATCATTGGGTACACCTTGAATCGCCAAATTTTTAGATCGCCATTCTTTATCACATTTATCCTGTTTCTTTTCAAGTTCCAATACACGTGTTTTCAAATTTGCAATAATAGCAATTTGATTTGGCTTTAAATTTATCATCCACGAAACTTTCCAATGTTGGCCATAAATTCTCCAGCATTGTGTCAATCCAGGTACTAGGGTCAGCCTGATGCAGAGCATTATTCGTTTTAGACCATTCCTCCAATGCAATCAAAAGAGCCCTCTTTGTTTCAGTTTTTATATTACTATGGCTGATGCATGATTTGCAAAAATATAATTTATTTTTTGCCAGGATGTCAAACTTCTCTATAATACGCGAAATGAATTCACCATGGCACCAACCTTTGCACTGATCGCATTGGATCCAACCAAATTTTGGATCACCCAACGAACCACAGTTAGCACATTTATCACCCATGATTTTGAGGTTAGATCAAAACGAAACTCAAATTATAATAATTTATCAACTAATGATGATTTTTAATATAAGTATTATGGCAGTGAAAAATCGAGATATAGCATCATCCATCACCTTAATCACTTCAGTCACAGCTAACAATTTACATCATAATTTATATGATTTACACAATTCGCACCGAAAATGGTAATTTTCAGGCGCTGTTTGATTTAACTCCAATGAAAGTTTTTCAGTGTTGTTATTACTAATATTATTTTCAACACAGTGCGTACCTACTTGTTGAAGGAATTCGACGAGAGGGATGAACCTCTGTAGTCTGTCAGATATAACAAGAGCTGGTATCCCAAAATGAAGACTCAATTTATTCATTGCTTTTCAATTGGATGGAATTCAATTCCTTTCATTCCATCTTTCTCTTTGTGGTAGAGACATGCACGGTCATAATATATCTGCTATTTCATTCCTAATTTCAGTCATTTTCTAATTTAAGTTTATCATTTGGCATTACAATTTACAAATTAAACTAACCTAACTCGATTTATTATTAGCTAAATTGGTATCGTTATTCTTTGTTCCTTATCAAATGCTATTCTTTAAACTATTCCACGCTAATTTACAATCCTTTACTATAAACAATCAGAATAAAATTCAGAAATAAAATCTTTATACTATATTTAACATAATTATAATTATGGACCCCCTGTAATGTTGGGCGTCTTCCCGCCTTTGGTACAAAATAACGTTGGGCGTCCTCCTGTCTTTGGTACTAAATAACGTTGGGCGTCTTACCGCCTTTGGTAACCGCCCAACTGGCCGCTCGCAGAAATTTGCACCAATCGTGGATTATGTGCCATTCGTTGAAAAGTTAAAAAAAGGTGGTACCCTTACACTTTACGGTACCCGTTGTACGGCGGTACCGGTTGTATGCGACTCTAATTATTGAACCCACTTGGATATCGTTCTTAAAACCAATTCACCATTCCGATTCGCTGTTAGCAACCACCAGGTGTACTGCCTCGTGTATACGCTTTATCAAACCTGACAGTTAATTTTATCACCAAAATATTGTTTTCGACATTCAAACGGATAATAAACTCCGTATTTAGCCACAATAAAAATAATGAGAACCCACACGAACGATTCACTAATTCAAAAACATGAACTTTAATTTTTTAGATGTTTATTTATATTCGAGTTTTCTCTAACACATCAATCCACCACACGCAAAAACGAAAAAA
This sequence comes from Nephrotoma flavescens, assembly GCA_932526605.1. Taxonomy (NCBI): domain Eukaryota; kingdom Metazoa; phylum Arthropoda; class Insecta; order Diptera; family Tipulidae; genus Nephrotoma; species Nephrotoma flavescens. The sequence continues at coordinate 20,690,372 of OW052221.1, read as the reverse complement.
GCGCAACAAAAACATTCCTCCACATTCTCACCGGTCGCACACACGTACAAGGTGCACATTGGTCTCGCTCTCAAAATTATTCGACGTTTACGCCATAAGGTAGAAGGGTGCAGAACGTCAAACAGAGTATAAAGGCTAATTCACACTCACAAAAAAACCTAGTGTCAAATGCTCGAGAACAGATGGTAATGCCATCAGTAAAAAGCATCAATTAATCAATGATAACGAATTTTTTTGGAAATTAAAATTTAAAAATCAAGTTTATAACCTAACTGATGTTATGAAGGAGTCATAACAAATGTTTACACTTAATACAGGCAAAAAGTTGTTAATTATCCTTTCCTCTAACGCTACTAGAACTGCTTCCAAAATACTCACTATTTCAAGCAATGAACTATGTTCATTTTGCATTTCGTTTATATTAATGTGGAGAACGTTTGCCAATAAATGTAAGGAAAACAAATCCGCCTCATTTAAAGGATTTTCAAAAAAATTTTCGACGGCATTCGATGGCAGGAAAGAGTGACAACCAACGAGTCTTTTAAGAATAGTTCGATAATCCATTTCGAGAAAATCACAAAACTTCGTAAGGTTTTGCACACGAACTGTGAAATATGAAAAATGGTCATTCAATTTCCCAATAATTAGTCATAAATCCGTGCCATGTTTAATGCAATTGTTGAGAATGTGGTCTGGGCAACCGATGCCAACTATATCAGTAAAATTTTCATCGCCTTTTAATAGCTTAAATACATTAATTCCGCCCGCACGATTATTTCCACCAAAAATTGTATTACAGTTGTCACCGCCGAAAGCAGCGCACTTGCTTTATAGATTAAACTTAGTTAATGAATCCACTACTAGGTTTAAAATTGCTTCAGGCTTTCCATTTGTTACAGAGTGAAGTTCAATAAGCTTTAATGTCAACCCAGATTTACTAGTAAAATATTGGGTTAATATAGGGAATATTTTTGTCGGTCCATGATTGCTCCCATCCGTACAGACCTCTACGTGTTTTATATTACTGTTTTCAATTTCGATTTTAATATTTTTTTATTGCCAACGGAAATAAAACGTGCACTATCGCTCGAGTTTTTGTCCTGGCGCTAGTCCTTTGACGCAATTTTGGATTCTTTAAAAAAACTGTGTAAAACAGGTTGAACAGTCCGTTGACCGAAAGCTGAAATGATGATGTACTGTATGGTACGCTAATGTTGCTTCACAAGTTGATACCAAATCGTCTTCTTTTGGTACTACGAAAAATTGTCTTAACGGTATTGTCCTTATGTTTTCTTGATAAAATTATTATTTTATAAAAAATTAAAATGCATACTGTATTACTTTGGCGACGTGAAAATTAACAACATGATATGTCAAGTTTTACCCGATAAACACTAAAATGAAATTTTTTCTCCATGAGCAATTCCAAGGCCAGTACAAAAATGGTTTTTGTAATAAAAATTTCAAATTTATATTTTCGTTTCAAAAAAATTTCAATAATAAAGTAGGAGGACGGCCTAAAATAGAGGACAACAATTTTAGGAGAGGACAAAAAGAGCGGGTCTCCAAAAGAGTACATGTCTTCTAAAAAGAGGACTGATGGTCACTCTACTTTCATCTATTATTCACACATCATCGTTCCTGTCATCTCTAGCTCAAATTCAGCATAAAATTTTCCAATGTGTTCCATTACTATTTCAGGTTGATCTCTCCAGATAGTTTTTGAACTTTACTTAAATCTTAGGTAGTACCATCGTCACTAGAACATCGATATTACCTCCTTCTTAGAGAAACACAGAGTACTAGTCCCTTCCTCTTTTCATCATGATCCTTCCAATCCGTTACAGCTCCTATTTCTTCTTAGCTGGTTTTGTTATAACCAACATGACAAAATATTTTCTTATCCTGCCGGATTTATGTGACACAAAGCTTTATATCTGTCTGGCAGTATTCTTAATTTTTTATGTTACCGTTATCATTTAAATACGCCAATGTCAAGCGAAATACTACATGGGTAATAAAATAATCGATATAGTGACCTTCTAAAGTTTTATTTTTTACCAGGTACTGATAAAAAATGAAATCACACTGCTTTGAAATAGTCACTCAATGTGCAACAAATATTTCAATTTCGAATTTTTCTAGGTCGTTCCATTTACTGCACCCTATCTACCGGTTTTGCTAAACGATACCCACCCGTTTCTACGCAAATAAAATGATAAAAGTATAGAGCTTGTGACACAAGCTTACGCTGATTTACGTTGGTGCGGTTTTTCAAGGAAAAAAAAAATGTGTCCGGCTAAGTAGATGGATGGTATGTCACCAAATTAACCTAGGCGATCGTAATATATTATAAAAAAAAAATCGTGATCGACGCACACGTTTAATATTAAAATATAACCGAAACATAATTAATCAGTCTCATGATGAATGACCCTTAATCTCAAACTTAAAATTAAAGATCGCATTCATTTCTATGACGTCAATGATAGTTTCAACGTGGTTATAACCGATGGGAACAAAAAGTAAATTTTATTCAACCACACAAATTATGTGTATGGTTTATAATAAAACAAGAGCGATATCTTGTCTAAGGGGGGATTGAGTGGGCAATTCATCGACCTCGATTTAAAGTATAAAGCAATGTTAAAGTTCCGTTTACGTTTTGTTTGCGCATGTGAAATCATGACGTAGGTAACATTTTGTTAAAAGATGAATAAACAATTTAAACCGTTTAATTAGTTTGAGCTGCAGCTAATTCAAACACAATAAAACAAATTTATGTTGATTTTATTGTTGGCCATTTATGTTAATTTTATTAAATACGTGTGAAAATAAAATCACCGATTTGATATTTATTTTATTAGTGCTATTTATATAATAGCTTAATTAAACTTAGTTATAGCTATATGCAAATAGCGTCAGAAGGCACTATTTACATATACATAGTTAAACCGATATCTGTTCTTTTTCTAAATAGTTGTTTTACCACGCCGATCGATCTTGTAACCAAATTATTTTTCAAGTACGTCTGAACTCGTTGAATTTAACGCTCATATTGTACTTACCTTGGTCGGATCCATATAACATTTGTGGGTCCTGTTGCAATGCTGGACATGATGCAAAAGAGTATTCACCTCCAGTAATGGTTTATGATTTTTATTCGACAACTTTAAACCCACCTAATTGATTGTGATCCGTTAACGGAGAAACACTTTGGGTATGGCGACTTTATTATTCCGTGTGTAGAATTTGATAGAGCTTTTCGATAACTGCTTAAATCGGTCCTTGAATCCTTTTTCGGTCGCGATGTACTTATGGGACTTTTATTGATTTCTCTGCTTTCGAATCGCAACACTATTTACGGACAAATCCGTTACTTTGATTTTTGGGTAAGGTCAACGGTTTCCAATAAAACACGAAACGATTTACGGAACAATTGTAACGAAGGCATTGTCGACTATTGCAACGGTAGGTGGTAAATTATTCAAACCATCGATCATCTTATCTATAACGTCCTTTTCACACAAATTAACTTGATTAGCCAATATAATCTTATCCTGATAATACTCATGTTGAAATCTTCGATTATCTTATATGATTTTAATTATTTAGTTGATTTTTCAACATTTTACTATTCGATCGTATATCGTAAATGCAGCTTCTGTAATTACTAATTCCTTACGTTAAAATGTCTTGTGCCATAAAAGACCGCTATCGCCGTTGTTGCTGATGAGCACAAATTTTATTAAAACGGTTTTTTATATTTAATAACTTTTAATATTTTATGAAACACAAAAAGAAAAGTCAATACACCTCTTTTCGTGTTTGGTGGTTTTTTATTAATTTCTTTAAATACTCGGTTTATGGTTGCACAGCTAAAATAATATATGTATAAATATCCATAGTACGACTTCAGTGCCATCTATGATTCAAAAAGAACAAAATTCTTAAATTTTAAACAACATTCGGCCATACCTGTTATTCAAATCGTCTCGATTGTATAAATAAAATGTATACATAAAAAATGAAATGCTTTAATTAATTTCACCATAATTCTATTCACACAACTTCATATTGAATGGCGCATAGACTCCTCTTAAAGGTTTGTTTTATGACGATGGTGTGATGACGTTATGCAAACGTTGATAAATCGAAAACCCATCTTGCATCCGTGACAACACTCTTGCAATTTGCGGGTTATTTAGACCGGATATCACATATTTTATTATAGACGAATCTTGCATATTTCCTGTTCTTCCTAACTGTCTTATCTCATAAAAATACTGTTCATAAATTTCATTTGGTAGTTTAAAACGTAATGGCAGTTTAGCATGTAAATCGACTTCGTCCATGTATGCTCCAAAAGATTTTATTAAACTATTAGAAAAATAATCAAAATTTTTCATCGGTGTTTCGACATCATGAAACCAAGCTTGAGCTGATCCTTTTAGCCGTAATGTAGCGTAATGAAAGTGTAGCGTGTATTCTTTTGAGCCTTTGTGTACTATTCATACTATTTGTAGCACCAGGGTTGTACTCCGGCACAATTTTTTCGACTTCAGACGGATACAAATAGTGTGGTTGAACTGATGCTGTAGCATTCTGATTTGGCACATTGTTTAGTTGTGCCTTTTGTAGTGCAATAGCTGCTGTTGTAAAACATTGTACTGCATCTCCAAATAGTTTTGGTTATTCCACATCGTCGGTACAGACATGAAATTTGGAACGTCATGTGAAATCGGCACATGCTGGTCACAACGATTGAGGTTATGTTAATTCGGTGGAAATTGATTCTGATTCCAAAATAATTTGTTGTCGATTTTAGTGCTGGCACATTTCGTTCGATATCTGGCGCCACTGATGTTTTGTACAATAACGATGTACCCAATCACTGAGGTGGTGGACAAATATCATTAGAACTAACTTCTTGCTGCATGTTATTCGATGGGTCGCAGACTCGCAGCACGTGGTTGTTGATAATTTTTCACTTTCTGATAATCAAATACCAAGTCGGGCATATCAACAAAAACCCTATCAATTCTACCGCCATACACAAACTTGGTTGTAGTCCGAGAGAGGTCGACGATAACCCTTGTGATTCCTCGAAAAACATTTTAGGGCTCATTGCCGGTGAATCTCCCATTGTATCGAAATACATTCTATCCCTTTTTCAACCAAGAAAAATAAAAAAATGGCTTAATTAAAGTCCAAACCACACAAATGTGCGAGTAAAAAATCATAGTATATAATGGCGTTTTTGATAAAAAAATTACGCTTGATTTGAAATACAACCAACACAATTGTATGTATAGTTATAGTGTTTTTTTTCGGACGAAATAAGTTTGAAAGGAATGCGCAAATGTGTAAGTTGGTTCAAAACAATAAAAAAAAAAATTTTGACATGGTACTTTTACCGTACTCGCACAATTGTGTTAGTAAATCACAAAAGGGCTATACCACTGTTACACTGAACACTTGCACAACACATATATATGGATTACTTTATCCCACTTCTGAATCATGTAGTGCTTAAATTCAAATTTTATTAAAACGGTTTTTTATGTTTATTATATGAAACACAAAAGAAAAGCCGCTACATAATATAATAATATAATAATATACATACATATTTAAATCCATAGTATGACTTCAGTGCCATCTATGATTCAAAAAATAAACAAAATTCAAAATTTTTTACAAAACAAACAAAAATTTTATTTTATTTTAAAAAATTTTATTACGAACTTTTTACATATGAGCCGTTTATTTTGAAAGTGGCACAACTCACTTTATCAAAAAATTATGTTAGGGATAAAATTAGTTACAATTTAACAGTACATAACATATTGATTGGAATTTTTTTTTAAATGAAGAGATACCGTTAAATTGTAACTAATTTCAACATTAAAGGTCGGTATAGCTCGCACTAAGATAAATTTTACATACAAATTTGACAACTATTTAGCTCACGATTTCGCAGATACGGTACGCAGCTGACGTGAAAAGTTTGTAGTTATCTCAGTCACATATACACTGCGCTAGTGAAAATTCTACAAACGTTTTCGCAGCAATTTATCTGCCTAGAACAATAAAATTTAGAAAAATTTTGACAGCAAAACGTGAAATTTATTATTTTTTAAATGGATGAACAAAATAATTTTCTAGAGTAGACTAAGAAAATAGTTTCGAACTATATTTTTGTTTGTTGTAGGACAAATAAAACAAACGTTAAAATTTTGCTCTACATAAGCTTTTTAGCTTACAAATTTATCTATAATTTAGTGGAGACTTGTGAAAACCGCGTTAAAAATTTTTCTTAGCGCGAGCTGGATACTTAGCTTAACATGAATTTTTGAAAAAGTGAGTTATGTCACTTTCAAACTAAACGGCTCATATAATACAATCAATAATATTCGTAAATATTTCGATATACAAATTTGCCTCCAATGTAGAATTACCAAAGTCGATTGATTTTGTTCTTATATTCTCGGTATTATTATCCAAATCAGTTTTGACACTTTTCCAGAAATAATATAAATTCTCATCTTTTACATCTCCTTCCCACCACAATTCAAAAATGTATTTAATTTAATATTTCCTAGCCTTTTATCTAATAAGTTTGCAAAATCGTATAAGTTCCCTTGGTTTAATTGTGGTCGCCCATAGTTATTCGCATTAGTCGAGGTGTTAGCACCCGAACCTTCGTTTAACGTAACTTTAAAATTTTTGCATAATCTAGCGCGTTTGCGTCGAACGAAAATAATCCACATGAACGAAATCTATTTTGAATTATTTCCGGTTTGAGTGTTGATACAATACAATCTTCAAGTATTGGTACTAAAGCTGGTCGAGTTTGGTAATAAAGCTATTAAAATGATTCCATTATCTCTAAAAAAATTCACTCAAAGGTAAAGATAAATGAGACGAATGGCCGTCCAAAAATAGTTCATCTAGCAACGGTACCGATGAATAATAATTATCGAAGAATATTCGATAATTCTGGTGTCTTGGAACTTCTCGTGCCATACGTATGGCAATAGTTGCATTAGCATCAAGGTTTTTCTCGGAAGGACATCTTTTGCTGTCATTGTTCTCTTGTCCTGAGTAAATCTCGAAATTGTACGAGAAACCTGAAATGCCAGAAAACACAAATAATTAAAACTGTTTAGTACATTTTTGCTTTAGTGGAACATAGCTGTTCTGCTACAGCTAGACAGGACTCCAATGGAATTTTTCTGAAATTCTACTGAAATTCTTCTGTAAAATTTCAATGACTGGTTGAATTTTAAATAGACATTCATAATTTTGATGCTTTCTTGGCAACTCTTTTTCATTATTATTAAAGTGAAGATTAGACTTAACCCGTTCTAAATTTGGGAAAGACATAGTCTGTTGTATCGTTTGATTGCATGCAAGAGAGTTCCAATAGCGAGGGCAGTTAGGAATTTGAATTACCAAGCTTCGTATTATTAACGTTTTTTTGAGTTGCATATTTATTAGATTCATCGACAATCAATTTTGCCAAATCTTCATCAAAAAAAAAAATGTAAAGCATGCATACAGTGTGGATAAATCCAAATATTCAGCAGGAAGAGACTCATTGCCTAGAAAATAAATTTCATTTGCATCTTTTAAAAAATCTTGACATCGCATACAATCCTATCTTTAGGTGTTACAGAAGTATCTAGAGATGGGATGACCGTAGGGATTTCATTGTCATCAACAAAATCAATAGCCAAGTTTACTATGTCAAATAGCTCTTCTTGCACTTCATTGTCGCCATCGTTCTCCAAAACTTCCGCATCTTCATTTTCGGCACCTTCATCATCATCATTGTAATGAAAACGACATGTGCGATGTTGAGGTTAAGCATAAGACTGATGGGTGCGTTCTTTATTACAATAATGTTTAACGCTACATACACTTTACGTTACAATCAGTCACATCGGTTAGGACTGTAGTAGTGCTATGCAAAGCTCTAAACCCTGATTGGAAGGGTTTTAGTAAGCTCATATCCTCAATATAACATTTTATGTGGTCTGTAATAATTTTTTCAAAAATTTTTGAGAGAACCGGATTATTCAGTTACAGGTCAGCTAGTAACTTATTAATATCCTTACCAACTAATTCCGTAATTATTTTTTTGATCATTTCTTTTGACTTGGCTCGTACTATCTGCTACTCGTTTTACATCGTCGTTGATGGCTTCTCTAAATTTTTCTGCTCTCGTAATCCGCTTATAATTCGTTATTTCTACTAACGTAGAAGATGACAATTCCGGGGCATCAAATAGAAACTTTTTGAGCCCGATACATACTTGAAAGGGGTATTCATTTTTAAATAAACATTTAATTTTTATAAACCATTCAATTTTTACCATAAATCATTTTGCTATTATTTAACTCCGAAAAATTTAAAAAAAAAATTTAGTAGATTTAACTAAATTTTTTATAAAATTAATTATGCTCTCTCTGCAATAAAATTGCTTTTATGTCTTTAAATAAGTTTACCGTCTTCTCCTGCAGTTTTAACGAGCGGACCACAGAGGTAATAGCGACGCTTTCCTAGCAATAAAAAAAACGTTAAAATATATAAAATTGGCATTTTATGCACTACTTACACTACGTGGGTCGTTATCCCTGTATCTTTGCGCGCGAAGTGGCAAAATGTCCGATATTCAATCTCGCCGAATTCTGGATCTTCTGGCACCAGGTTGTGGTGACATAAATTTTTGTGAAGAGGTTTGAATTGCTGGTGAATCTGATGATATAGAATTGAAAGGGATTGTGATAGTGAAATTAGAGATTGTAATGTTGAACCTGCTGAATGTATTGATTGTTGGGATACTAGTAAACTGTTTTCCGAAACTGAGGTGGGTTTGACCACCCCGAAATGGGTGGGTTTGACCACCCCGAAAATCCAGGTTATGGAGGCAAATTTCGCTGCAAAGCAGAGAGAAATCCGGTGATGATGGCGTGCTGTTTAAGCCAGATATTGCCGTTACTGGTGGGTCCTATAAGATAAAATTATGGTGAGAAACATTAACCCTAAGTGAATACAATATATATTTTACCAAACCAGGTTCATCGACAATTTCGGCACCATCCATTTGCTCCATGCCACAAATGTCGATGATTCGCTCTTCATCTGCTGTGAGCTCCATGATGTCAAGGAATTCCCCACCTCTGGTTCTGTTTTGTGCCGTTTTAATTTTATTTAATTTTCTCTTAAGTTTTTTTTTAAATCTTGCCATGCCTGTTAGAAATAAATAAATTTAAACACGAGTAACTATCACATAAATAAGAACGCAATGCTTACCCGCTTCCATTGATCAACTTTTCGAGGAAGCATTTAGTTTTTAGCTGTTTCCTCCCACAATTCTGTTCGACGCTGGCTGCCGCAGGCTCCAGTAATTCTAAACAGACTCCCGTAGTTGTCAAGAACAAAATCGATAAGATTTTTTTTGTTCAGCTGTAACGCGAATCTGTAAATAATTCTAGTGTTAGAATTCGGTTAATCTTTTACAATTTACATTTTTAAATTACAATAATATAAACAAAACTCTCGTTAAAAAATAAATTCACTTCAAAACTTACCATAAAAACATAAAATACTTTTTTATACTGATTTTATTTTAAAATAAATTTATTTCATACAATACACAAAAGAAAATATGTGTGACGCTTTATTACTTTCATGCTTAGTTTTTTTCTTCTTTTTCTTCCCTATTCAACTAACTTCATGCGTTCGTTTTTTCAATATGTCAATTTCATTCAATATAAATTTTTTATTAATAGATGGTAATATTTGCCCAAGAAACATAAAAATAGAAAAATCATAAAACAAATTATATTACATTCGGCCAGACTTGACAATAGCGTTGACTCGATGGTACTGTACTTTTATACGGTAATTTCAAATTTTAAACGGTTTCATTAAAACTGATGCAAACACATCCTGGCACGTTGTTACGCACGGCTCAGCAGCCGATTCGCAGATTTCAACTAAGCTCGCAGAGGCGTCACACAGTGGTTTTGCCGGCTAGATCTCAGGGAAAAATGCTTGGGTCGTGGGAATTTGAGGCTTGCGATGCTCCTGGCCTACACCGTGTTTACAGAAAATTTATAAAATACGCAAACTAAAGATAAATTTAAACCCGAATGTTCCGCCGAAATTTGTCGGACGAATCTTGAGGAACATGTGTATAAAAAAATAATAACCGGGTGTTCCATCCGGTGACGAACGGATCTCCCCGAGTGACTAGTACCCAGTCTGCTGAAGAGACCCTCCGAATAACCCAAAGTATTCAGTATATTACCATCCTACATTAATTTATTGACGCGAATTACAATATTTTCCTTGTAGAATCTTTTCACTTGAACAATAATGAATGATGGCCGCGAATTTGGTTCGCTCGCTTACCTATAACCGGTTCAAAAAGAAAAACCGTAAAAATGTATACTAGTAACCAAATTTTACGAGAAAATCAATAATACCCCATAAACACGTTAACACCCATTGAGCCTCGCCACACTTAGATTCTTTCGTCGTGATGCAATGATTTCAAAAATCAATCGCCGTCCTCATTTGATTTCTTTGCACGTTTCTTTTTTTATGTATGTGCGTGGCATGAATGGAAGTGACAAGCCCAGCCTGTAAATATGGAACCGGCACCAAATAAGAGTCCCCTCCCATCATACCGAACTCGTAAAAATGTAATAGTTCATTTTATCATTTGTTATTAGTTAAGGGAAGAAAACAAAAGAAATCATAAAACAAAAGCGGAAATCCAACCCAAGGGACGAAAAGATAATGAGGCCGAATGCCAATAAGCGCCCTACAAATTTTTAATTTCAATAAACGACAACAAAAAAAAATGCTCGTACACACCGAGCGTACAACAATCAAAATTTAAAAATTAAAAAAAAAACAAAAAAAAAATCGTACCTTAATTCTATACAATTATTTACCGTTGCGGCCTTGGTGCCGTCATGCCACAGGCTCCACGCCCGGACCGTTAGGCGTCTTCCCGCTGTAATCCGAATAACCGTTGCGGCCTTGGTGCCGTCTTGCCACGGGCGTCCCTGGGAATGACCACGTGGCTGGCCACCCTCACGTCGCAGCCCTACCGCCGGTATATTAGAAAGTAAGCCTTGAATGGCCTCAACTGGCCACCCGTTGAATGTTCGCGCCGCCCTTTGATAACTTCGGCAACCGTTGATAAAAAAACCTCACCAGTGGAAAATGACCTTACTAACATCGAACTTTCGTTTAATTTTATTTTTTACGGCGTCACCGAAAATTTACAAAACAAAATACTATTCATATTTCTCGTAATACGGGCACAAAAAATGAGCTTCAGTTGTACTCGAACAAGTTTATTTCATTCGGTTTTACATATTGCATTCATAAAAATACTCTTAACATAACATCCCGAGAGAATTAAACACGTTGACCTTTCTAATTCAATGACAAAAAGACTTTTCTACTTCAATAAGTCTTTATTATTTTACACTAACAAAACTGAAGTTTTATTTATTTTTCTAACTAAAAAAAAATTACAAACATTATCCAATAGTAATTTAATGTGTTTCTTTTGATTAAGCACGAAAAACATAATTTTTTCGAGATTAACAATCGGACTTGATTTATAAAAATCCAAAACTAAACTAAAACAATTCCTCGCACCAAAACTTCTAGAATGTTCTCTTTGTTGTTGTTTTCCTTTCCTCGTGCGCGTCACGTTCGCACTCCATCCATAAAAAAAGAGAACAACCCAAAAAAAACATTCCTTACCGTCTTGCTACTGCACACACATACGCGGTGCACATCGGTCTCGCACCCACATTTATCCGACGCTGACGCGACACCATCGTATTGAGAAAAACGGGAACCAACATATAAAGAGGCATTCACAATGTGACAGCAAAAAAAAAAATTAGTACTAAAAGTACCAAATGATCGAGAACAGGTGGCACTGTAGTCACACAAAATACTCCACTACCATAGAACCAATAAGAAAGAACACATAGAGGGAAGAGAAGTAATTGTTATGACCATGGAGTCGTAACAATGTCACACACTTCGTATGCATATATGTTCTGGAAGAACTTTAGAAATTATATAGGGACCTTTGAATTTTAGCAACAATTTGTGGTTTACCCCTATTTCTGAAATGTGGGTTTGAATTACTACTAGATCATTAACTTCTAGTTATAAGATTGTTTTCGCCTAGCATTAAATCTATCCTTATTCCTTAAGTTCGGTATGCTGCTCGAGCTAAACTAAATTTTTCAAACAAATTTGACGTAAAATGTAGCGAGTTCAAAGAGAACAATTTCGTCATTAAAAAGAATTATGTGCTGTAGTGAAAAAGTATCCTTGTCTTTGGGACTTAAATTATAAGGAACACAAAAATGTTAATGCCATAGCTGGTTCTTGGAGCCAAGTAGCTAAAGAAATGAAAAAATAACGTAAATATGGCTTTTCACCCTCATCCAAATTGGACACCTCATTAAAAATTGTTCCAAAATGCAGACTCTCGAATGCTTCATTTCCTTTTCACCCATTTCAAATTTAGCGTTCTTTCTAATAAGAAAGAACAAAGGTTGAGCAATTATGGCATAGTTAAGCACGAATTTCCTAAAACAAATGTGCCTGATACTGGGTCTAATTCCCTCATAATCGATCTCATATACTAAATAATCTATTTTCGATCGGGAAAATTCACATTTCACATTTTGCACTTGTATTTCCAAGCAATTAAGATGGATTACCTTGAACATTTGATCTATAATTCCAAAGTGTTGCTCCAAAGTTCCTGTGGCAATTAATAGATTATCGATATATTCACAGTGACATCTCCTGAATCGATCAATTCTCTAAAAACTTTTGAAATAAATCGCTGAAAAACAGCTGGGGCATAAGCCAGGCAAAACGGCATTTTAACATATTGAAAATGCCCATCCGAAGTAACAAACGCTGTATACTTGGATTAGCATTCCTATTTGAGGTTAAACAAACCTCATTTTTCTTTCATTTTTTAACACTTTTTATATTGCGTGTATCCCACTTCTGATATGTAGTATCGTTATCCGTTGCTTTATTTTATAATATACAAAATACTTTTTTAAAATATGTCTGACCCGTTATTTCTTTCATGCTTAGCTTTTTTCTTTTTCTAAGTTCGTTTTTTCAATATGTCAATTTCATTCTATATAAATATTTTGTTAATAGATGGCAATATTTGCCAAAGAAACATAAAAATAGAAAAATCATAAAACAAATTATATTACATTGCATACATTCATTCACAACCATTAGTGGTTTTCCAATCTACCACCGCAAGTACTTATGAGCAATTAAGGGGTTTGTCTTTGCTAAATTAACTATTCGCAACTGCTCTATCTTTTTTTCACGAGCAGTTGCAGGCAGTTACGTCAAATTTGTCCGCTTGGTGGTTGATCGTCAATTTTATATGTCAAAAATATTAAAATTTCTTTCATTTGTGCTATTGCGTTGAGGTTATAAACAATACAATCAATTATTTTAATTGTATATTTCATTTCGATATTATTTAATTTGTTTAAAACCATGAACGAGATAAAATTATATAGATATCCAATTTTTCGTATCCAATTTGTACAGCTACTCAATACATCTGATTCATCTATGGAAGAGCTTTTAAATTGGTTTTGGTTCGATTCATTTTCGACCTCATCGGATGACTAGTCACAAAACTAGTCATTGAAGACAGCTGTACATCTGCGAAATATTTTTTGCAGACCGCCCGCATCATTTTATTATATTATTTAATTGATTTAATAAGAATTTGATCGCTTTCTCTTATGTGTTCTAAAATTTGTTCCTTAAGGTTCTTATTTTTTTTGGCATCTGTGCTGTTCCTTTACTTGTTTGGCTGGTGCTAACTATTGGGTCGCAGCGCGGTGGTTCATCTTCATCGCTGTCAATGGGATCGTACTCAATAAGGTCGTCGAAGTTGGTGGTATTCGATGGTACTGCTTTAAATGTCGTTGACTCAATTACGTTTTCGGTCCGAATATTATGCTTCTCTCCCATTAAATCATTTATTTTATTAAAATATGGCCAGTTTGAGACATTAATTGTTGCTGGTTCAGTACCAGTCTTTTATTTTTTTATAAGTGTCTATTAAATTTTTCCACTTTTTTTATGCACTCGAGGGATGTGCGCTCACATAATGCTGGTGTTGAAGCTTGTATAGCTCTAAAAATATAGAGAATATTTTATTTTCAATAAATAAATTAAAATTGTTGGGCACAAAATTTACCTCCATATTACTGGGAACTGACAATTTTTATTTTTAAATTCGTAATCTTTTGATATTCTTGCATCTATGAGACAAACAGTCTCATCTTCAGTCCCTGTAATATAAAATATAACTTGTAGCTTAGTTGAATAAATAAAATGCTGGTTCTCAAAGTTTATTAACTCAAGGCATTGATTACAAAAATTTTTGTTTATTTAAATTGCGAACTCGTTCAAAGTTTATAATCGACTATACAAGAAAAATTACGATGTATACATACTTGATAAAAAATATAAAATGAGAGTGTAAGAGAGTATAACAAACAGATTACCTCGCACACATAAAAAAAAATTTAACGAAAATTTGAATGCGGGAATACAAACAGAATAGCTAATATGAAAATAAAATGAAATATACAAGTTTATTCCCTGCTCACATTTAGGCGTTCGTAAATTTCAAAACAACAAATCCTCAAATAAATATAAATGACAAACTACAACATAATTAATTACATTATGTTTGTATTATTAAATTGTTTGTTTAAAATAATAAATATGTCTAAATATAATATTGTTTAAATATTCAGTTAAAATTATTGTAAATACATAACAACATTTTTAATTTGAGGTTATATTATGAATTCATATTTTATTTAATAATTTTCAAGATATACTTACAACGGCTACTATATTGCTTCCTTTTCATTTTTTATCAAGTATTCTATTAATCTATTAAATATGGTATTATTTTGTAGTTATTAATTAAGTCAAATATCTGTGGGAAGTGGAAAGTTAATAATATTTGACAATTGTTAAATTTTTCATGTTTACATGATCAAATAAGTTTTCTGCTTTCAAAATAACTCACCTCGATAGCAGACTTATTTGAATAAGTCGGCATAAGCAAATAAGTCGGTGGTTGGGGCAGGGCGGTAGTTCGAAAATTATCCTTATATTATCAAAATTTAACATGATAATTGTGTGAGGTTATATTTTAACATTAAATATTAATAATTATGTTACATTAAAATTTCTTCTCAAAATTGTTTTGGTTTTTCGTGAAATCATGAAATTATCATGTAACTAAAATTCTCAGTTATGAGATTTTTTTATCAAAAACTTTTCAATCGATTGGTAAAATATATACACCCGTAAAATATCATGGGAGTAATTCTCAGTGATTTTGCAAATGACATGCAACGAATTTTGTTCGAGCTTGCGAGTTAGGAGTTTTTCTGTTGTTTCATCAGCACACTAAATGTAAATATAATTTAATTATTATTTACATCAATCAACAATAATTTTAATTGTGTGCAACTAGTAGATTAATGAAACAGCAGCAAAACTCCCAACTCCCAAGCCTCAGTTTTCGAACAAAATTTCTACTCTGGTGTTTTATGATATAATTATTACCTAAACCATCTCAACATTCTTATTTCATTTAATGAACAAAGAAAACAATACATAATGATTTTTAAACAAATCATTCAACAACTGTACCCTAACAACCATGTTTGATTTACATTATTATGTTCCCTCTTTATGCTTTTGTGTTCGTTTTCAAAGTCATATACTCAAAACCAGTTTTTACAGTTAGGACGAATAAAATTATTTCTAATACCCTATAAACAAAATTCTACTTTTGATTAAAGCGGCTTAGTCATGTAATACAAATGTATTGTTAACGTATTGCGGTGACACCAGTAATTTAATATTGACATGCAGCTTATTTTCGCAATAAAAATTTTTTTTGGTCTAGGTATCCAAATGTAGGTACACACTATGGATTAGAAAAGTTGTAAATAAAACAAAGAGTTCAATTACCCAATAAGCTATTTAGTACACATATGTATTGTACGTTTACGTGCGTGTGAATTCTAATTAGTTTCATTATTTATTTATTTTCTTAATAAGTTTTTCTTTTAAATCAATATCAGCTAAAAAATTAATTAGAAATTCAAAACTATATAAAACATTTTAATAGTTATTATTATTTATTTATTTTAAGTTTTGTTTGTTGGCGAAGTTTTATAGTTTTTTCGTACATAACAACATAAATTTAATTATAAATTGTATAAACCACAATAGATTTTTAAAGAAGAAATAAAATGTGGTCAAAAGAAAATCTTTACAAAATACTGAAATAAAAAAAAAATAAAAATAAAAAATAATTTTGTGATAACTAGTAAGTTTCTATTACGTATTTTTTTATAAAATATATTTGACATTAATGTATTTCATATACTACTACTATTATATATTATATAAATATATTATATAATTGTTACCTATTTATCTATTATCTATATATTATATCCAATTTTTTGAAATAACGGTAATGATGAATGATGAACTGTTACGTCAAAGTGTTTTGTAGAATGCTTTATGGCGAATAAATCGATTTGAAATTTATATAATTAAATGCCTGTGGGGATACACAGATCACACAGCTTCGGATAAAATATACAATAGATGCTCGAATTTATAATATTTATTTTATTTAGCTTAGTTATAAATATAGTCGCTTGGGGCAATTTACATTATTATTGTTTTAAATCTGCTCAATCTAACTGCCATTCAGTGATATTTCGTTATATTCTATATATTATAAATTATAACTATGATGCTTTAAACTATCCGGACACCTAGCGCCTATATTTATAACTATATTATTTGGTAACTAGATTTAGGAATTGAACAAAATAATAAATTTAAAAAAATTAAACGATTTATGCTAAGTATAAATTTTTACGATTTAATGGGCTTTTATAGTATTGTATACTTTGAACGGAGCTACATAACCTTAAATATTGGTATAAACCAAACCAATTTATTTTTCATTTCAAATACTAAATCGTAGATGTTTGATTATAAAAAAAAATATGAACACAAAAGTTTTACGTAGACGAGACTTAATTATTTGAATGTCTCTGCTCGCGAATTATTAGGAGGATAAGTGAACGTGCAAATTAATTTATGTCTAATTATGTCATCTTGGCCCCTGCCGCCATATTTGTGTAACATAAAATTATGTACAAGTCAAAATATTACTGTTATGATTGTATTAAACCCCAGTCTCCACAAAATAAAAACAAAGCAACCTTAAACGATTTAATGTTACTCAACTGTTTTCAATACACAATCTTTGTATTTTTCTGTTTTTTTTAACTAAATTATGTCTACATTGATTTTGATAATTTTTTTATTGCTTGTTATTTGCACGATTTAACTTAATTATATACTATTATCAAATTTTTCTTGTACGCATAAACAAAACAAAACAAAAAATATTTTTCTCGTTTTAATTTAATCATAAATAAATCAATCAAAATAAATAAATAAATTATTAAAAAAAAAAAGAATTTCAAATCCTATTGTTAAATAATTTTAAATAAGTAAATAAATCAAATTATGTAATATTTATGGTTAATCTGACACTCAGATTGAAAATAATGAATAAAATAAAAATTATTAAATAAAAAAAAATTAAATAGTTAATTTTAAATTTAATTTAATTTTTTTGTTATGTAATTTATAATTTATAACAATAAATAAAAATAGATGAATTTATTTTTAAATATTATTATTGTAATATAAAAGGAATATTATGAAAATAAATGAAGGAAAAAGGAAAAATATTAAATAAAAAAAACTATATTTAATTACTGTTTTATTATTAAATTTTGATGTGTTTCATTTTTAATATATTTATTTTAGTTCTCGGAATCAACCCTAGATGGTGTTATTTTCGCTGCAAACCCGAAATAAAATGCTCCGAAAAATAATTAAATTTGATAGAAAATACTGGAGAAAGTGTTCCAGAATCAAATCTAAATAATATGAAGTCTACTACTATTTAGTAAGTAATTTTTGCAACTAGCATATAAACAAACGTATGCCGGTATACCAAATGGCTAAAGCCACCCAAGTGTGTAATGAACGAACTATCAACAATTTAAGAATAATGCCAATAATGTTAATGTTAATTTGGCCGGTAATAGAAAGTAGATCGATTGTTTTAAACTAAACACGTCAAAAATGGGAATGAAGGTTCTCATTTTCTCGGTTAAAACATTGATGAAACTGGGATAAAGCCTTAATACACTAATTTAATTGTGAAAGTGCGAAATTTATTCTTATTAGGGTGTCTCGTTGCTTATCTTTTAGGAATCATTGAAGCATTTAGGTGAGATATTTCAAAAATTGAATAATGAGAATTAAAAAAAAATAAATAAAAATAATTTTTATGATTTCAGAAAATGGATAACCGATTTAACAATAAACAGCGCTTGAGCTTTTGAGGATTTTTAATCCAGTTCAAATCTATATAAACCAAAAGAAAGCATCAGAATATGATGTTCGAGAAAAATTTGGTACGATAATTGGATTAAGACCGGTATTTTACCAGATTCCAAATTTGAATAAATGTTGGAACCTCTGACGAATTGTATTTCGGTACACAACGGATTTACTAGGCACCTATGAAGTAATCCTGTTTAGTTTTTATATCTACAACGGATTCAAAACCAAATAAATCTTCAGGTACTTTGATCACGAAGAAATGAAATGGAAAATAATTAGACATCTAACCATCCACAAGTCAGGTTGGGGAACTAAATCTATTACTCATACCAAATCCATAAAGATAACATTATCCTCTTCAGATCAGAGAACTACTGAAATCTCGGATGACGTGGCAGGGAACACGCACCTCTGAGTATAAGAATAGCATCTATTACTTGTAAGCTAAATTTTCAACATGTCGCCTTAATGTTGGCTTTTTGTCATTACCACTGCATGATGGTATTTTATACAACGTCAAAGACTACGTCACGTGTTGGGATTGGGATTATGCCAGAACCAGCACAAAACATATACTCACTAGATTAAAACTTCTAAAAAAAGAAACAGATCAAGCAACTGCTTGAACTATCGGGTGACGATTACTGAATCAACACTCATGAATGTGCCATCAATTGTAAAGGCCATTCCAGATTTAAATGTGTTGAATGTTACTGGAACCTGGGTTACTGCCCACTGCCTGCCATTTCAAAGTTATTCTAAAATCGACAACTCAAGAGGTTCAACTAATTTAGATGAACGGTTTATTATAGGGGTTCCATTTGAAAACGCGAATTATCAAAACGCGATATTTTAAATAAAACAATATAAAGAGGTTGTTCAATACACAGAGTATTTTTACCATTTTTTTAAAATAACTATGTATGAAATTTCAAGGGACTGTTTACAAAAATTTGCCCCGAATGCATTTGGCCGCAAATGTTTAAACTGACAAGTACAGGATTGTGTGCGTTGAATGTGGCTTAAACTGTTGTGCCGTTTTCGGGAGCCGCACACGTCGCCACTTCCTAATTTACGGCGAAAATGTTTTCGCCGAACGCGTTCGACACAAATTTTTGCAAATGTGAGCCCACCTTAAGTACGAACCTATGCTTAAGGTATAAACAGAACCAGAAATACAACGACAAGATACAACGCCTGTCAAATTAAAATACACATAAACCATAGTATGCTAACACAACCAATGTCGCTGGCGACGACGACATTGTCGCCGAATTTTTTTAGAATCTATTCTAATTTTGTCGCCGGCGCTGCAATACCACCAATATAATTTTCAGATTATTATGTTGGTAAACATTTTTTACAACTTTTTTTAAATGAATTTCAACCAAATCGAAATGTTGTACACAATGTTTTATGTAAAAAAAATTAAATAGAGTCGATAAAAAAACAAATGAAATATTTTAGGGTTAATTTGGTGACGCGCTTGTTGTGTTTACCAAAGCGACATCGCCAGCAGACAAATGTATTTTGCCGATGTATCTTGTCGCTGTATCTCTGGTTCTGTTTATACCTTAATCATGAATTCTCAACCTAGTTAAAATTTAGCCAAACTTACTGGCGAGTTTACGGTGGCATGGGGATTTTTAACAAACCGTGCTTGTTATTGAACGAGGGACTCCAGCTAATGAAATTAACACAAGTTTAGAAGCATCACGTTTATGGACCAGGTTGAACAGCTGCACCTCACCACAAATGGATATCAATATACGAAACTTCGTTATCGACAGTAAGTTTGTATCTACAGTACTGCGCTTTAAAATGCTACTCGTAAATATTTTGCCCGACCATGCGACAAGCATTATTTTATTTCGATAATACTCCAACTAATCAACATTTAGGGGCTATTTTTTTTAGTACATATGCGAATCGTACTAAATGTAATAATCGTTCAACTAATTATTTCAAGGTCAACCAAATTGTTTTTGTGGTTTTTGGACATCAAATTTTGCGTTATAAGCACAGTTCGTAATTTTTATAATTTGTTTTATTTATAGCAATTTCAATTTGTTTTACCTGTACAACTAATTGTTAACCTTGTACGTGTCAAATTCGTACATGGCGTCTTAGAAAATAAAAAACAATACTTTTTTTGTAGATAATTTTATTCTCAACATTATCGCTTACTGGCTCCAAGCGGAACCATTTGTTCGCCATTTGTTTCATTATCGTACGATGGTTTTTTTGGTCCCAATCCCGTTGTAAAAAATGTGTCACCGCGGCCAAACAGTTCACCATCCGCAAGGCTTTGCGGTAATGGTTGATTGTTCGTTTCGGGTAGAAATAGTACCAGAAATCCAGATACTAGCGAAACGATACCAAAAAGTACCGCTGGAATTTTGGGATCGAAAGAATCGAGTAACGTGATGAGAGGTGTTAAGGCGCCCGAGAGACGGGCACACATTGATCCAAGTCCCATTGCTGAATTTCGAACAACAGTCGGAAATAGTTCTGCTGAATAATTGTAAATGACGGCAAACGACCCGGCAATACATAATTTACCGGCCATTACAATTCCGGTTGCTGTTGTACTTCCAGTAGCGACGTAAGCACCCGCTATGCAGCTTGCTCCTCCAATTAACATTAGGAAACTGGTGATGGAGCGACGTCCGAGGCGATCGAGTACGATCATAATCGTTCCGTAGCTTGGTAATTCGACAAGTCCCATTATGAACAGGATTAAGTACGGATTTCCGTATAATTTTCCAGCGCTTAATGATAATCCGTAATAAACTAGTGAGTTTGCGAACCAACACAGGCACACATTAAGTGTTTTAATACGTAAGTACGATGTTTTAAACAGATCACTAATACCAGCCGACGAAGTTGCCTTTTCGACCGATTTTGTTTGAGTCGCTAATTTGCTCTTGGTCACGTAGTAGTGCTTATCGAAATGCATTCCACGTTTATTCATTTTGACACCTTTTGCCACTATATCTACAGCCTCTCTTGTTTTCCCCTGCATCCATAACCATCTTGGTGATTCATCCATTACCCACCAGTGAGGTATTAACAACAGTGCATGCAAACCATACACAACTTGTAAAAGTTGGCGATCGTGAATAAGTGCACCCCATCCCGCAACGCACATGATTCCTACAGCAAATGCGGCTTGAAATGAAATACCGCAAACGGTTCGTTTTGTCGGTCCGACCAATTCCATTGTGAGTACAAATCCGGTGATGTAGCTACCAGCGCTACCAAAAATACCATAAATAAATCGAATGATCACGAATGAAAAATATTCCGGTGTAAAGGCGACACCAACACCAAGAAGTAGCTGAAGTATAGCTGACCAGCAGAATACCGCCTTTCTCCCCACCTTATCCGCTAAACCACCGAGTGTAACCGCACCGGTGAATACCCCGAACATGTATATCGTCTGCGCCAATGCCCCCATCCATTGTTTATCACACACGAAATTCCAATCGATAACCCTGGACGAGTGATAATACGTATTATCGTACACGTACGACGTACAAGGAATCGTTTTATTACCACCGATCGCATCAAACATGCGACATGACTCAAACTGATCACCTTTTAATGGTATCGCGGCTAATAGATCCGTAGTATTCCATAACGCTAACGGTACCATAGTTTCGTTATCGATACCATTTATAAAACACCTGTGTTCGGGAACTGCGGCAACCGTTACCAGTGACATCATGTGCAGGCCAGCCGTGAATGCTGATAATATGTGTAGAAAAAATTGAAAGCCTTGGTAACGTCCAAAGTCACCTAGAAAGAAAAAGAAACAGAAAAAAATTAAAGTGAGGCCGTGAATAATTTATAAGTTTGAATTTATAAGACACGTGCCTAAAACTAGATTGACCAACTTTTTATAGTAATATAAGATTTTGCCATCCATCACGCTATATTTACTCATTGATACAAGATTTTCATGTTTATTCGACCGTGTCTAAATTTCAATTTCAAAATACTATAACCTAATTTTGCAATTTAATTATTAAGCATCGCATAGAATTTTAAAATGGAAAATCATTAATTTACTTTCAAAATCATTTTTTTTTTAATTGGACTGTTGGTTAAGGCTCGCGATTCTAATTAATCCACAATGCGATTTTTCGAATGGAGTGAAAGTAGATTACTTTGGTATCTTGAATCAAAGCACGTGAAAAAAAACGTTTTCATTAAACAAAATTTTATAGTTTTGTAATAAAAGATCATGATTTATAAGCCGATCGTAAATTTTGAAGAACATAATCTGTTGTAACTATCAATATGTGTGTGGGTAAATTAATCATTATTTAGGAGATCAATTTTTGAATTGTACTACTCAAAAACTGTCTTGAGATTGACAATTTTTCAGATGACGTTGGGTCTGTTTTATAATAAAACCCGAGCTAGCAAAATTGGCCGGTGTATTGTAGTACACCATGCGAAAATTGTGCAGTGTGAATTGATCCGGTGTGCACAGCGTATTAAATTGTGTTTACATACTTTGCACACTTTTCGTAAACTAACATTCATTTTAGAGTAAAATTTGAAAAGCACGGAGTATACACGGTGTAAGTCAAAAAGCACAGCGTAATTTGTGACGGTTGAAATATAAAACAAACCCATTGAGCCACTGTAGAAGACTAAAAAAATGAAAAAAATGTCTGTAGGGGAATTTATATAGAGATGATTTATCGTTAAATATAATTTTGTCATTTATTAGTTTATCATAAAAAATGTAGAGCCAGATCGAAACCAAATCATAACCCCTTAAGGACGTAATATTTGCTTATTATGCGGCATTTAGGAGAACATTTTCATCTCTTTCGTAAGGGTGTCATAATAACCGGTTCAGATTTGACATATCGGTTATTTTGGCTCTGGAAACACTAACGTCATTCTTTCTTTGACAGAAACTCAGTCTCAGTATATTATTTCCAGTTGGCGAAATGAGTCGCGTCGCTTAACGCTTCAACAAAAGTGGTAAATGTTGGAAATTTACTTCCACAACAAAAATAATTGGTTCAAAATCGCAAGAAAATGTCGTACAAAATTTGGTCAAAACACTGGACTCACACCCAACGGTATCAAGAAGTTTAGGCATAAAGTTCGTGATACGGGCTACCAAGTCGACAATCCAACGTGTACTCGTGCTCGTCGTATTCGTTCAAATATCACCGCGGTGTCCGAAAATGTGCACCAACGGCGGAGAACATCAATTCGTCATCGTGCTTGGAAATGAACATCAGCCGGTTTTCCATGTACAGCGGATATCCATTGACATTTGGTAAAGTTTGTAAAATGAACGGGTTTGGAATTTTTTTCGATCAGTGGCCATCTACTATGCATGGAGCGTTAGGATAATTAATGCCGCACGGTCCATGCATCATGCAGCGAGTAACTATTTCATGAAGTCGCGGGCTTTCTGCTATGTCAGGAATCTCACCACAAACAAACTGATCGATTCGCTCAAGTGTTATAAATTTTTCTTCAGCTCGTAGTGCAACCGAAATGTGCGCATGTGGTAAAGTGCGCTTTTGAAACTCGATGGTGTAGACAAAAGTTTTACATTGACCGAAGATACCATGTACTGTAAGATCGTCCATCAACACCTTTAGCTTCAGTTTAAACATGCGTGTCTGGTATTTTTGATTTCAGACCAGTTTGGATTAGCCGTGAATGTAATGAACAGTTCAGGAGCACCCTAATTTGCAAAAATTGACATTGTGTCATTGCAGTAGAATGACAGAAACTCCTGCAGCGCTGTTTGCGTTGTTTGCCAAGTTTGCTACATGATCTGCAAGTCCTTGATATGTTTCAGCTCTAAGTACTTGCTATGGTGTGTAGGGATATACTTAGTTGAGGTTGTTGGCTTCAACTTGTAGGTAAGATTCAACCAACCACTGCTGCGTGAGTTTTCCAGCACTCATAATAGGATTGAAATTGTCAGGAATTGCTGTTTGTGCCACTTTGTATTGTAGTACAGTGACTTTATTGCGAATACTGTTTTGTTGCGCTCCCTCGTACGTTTCGCATGTCCAATTTGGCAGCCATGCGGGCTCGCTATACAGGAAAAGAATGGCATATGTCATAGGATCCAAGTTCGGACTCAAAATGTTTATGTTCACGAACCGCTTTGTGCGATCTTCGGGATTTCGTGGGTATACCGGAATGTCACGTTCAAATGGAGGCATACCATCTTCGTTGATAAGCACCATGGCAACCTCGTTGGATGTTGGGGCGTTGTAACGACGCTTTTCTGATTGACGATGACAAACTGAATTCTTGTTGATAAAAAATCATTTGTTATATAACAAATTCAGGGTTTTAAAAAGGCAAACTCACGTAGCATCACCGACGGACGCAGGCAGGCAGGCAGTCAGGTTGGGCTCTTATATATTTAGATATAAACTACCGTTTCGAAATATTGATCACCTTTGGCTCTAGTTTTAAAATATTCCGCCAGATGTTAATAAGTTTGCGTTAAAAAACGAATAGGAAACATTTTTTCGATCTCGTGTGGTACCTAGAACCCTATCCTAGACCTACATTGTGCGTTAGTAAAACGGGTTGAGGCACGGAGAAAAATAGACCGATCATTCATTGGAGCAAAATATACCGATCATTCCATCTACATGAAATTTTGAAATTTATTCGAAGCCCATTATGATTAAGCTGGCAATATTGGAAACAAACCAAGTCTCCGATCGATACCCTTTTTCGAGCGGCCCCTTCATACAACTTCCCCTTTTGAACTTGTTTAAAATCTCCTGTGAGATAATTGTAATATTCGATGCAGAGTCGAGTGACTTTGAACACCACTCTACCCCATTCGGAGGTGAGGTTATATCATCTATCAATATTCTTTACGAATGTCATATCGCTAGGCATTGTCATGCTTTCTTCATAAACACGATTTATGAACATATTAGTGAACCAGCGTAAGCAATTGAAATTTTGTGATAAAAGGTGCACCTTGATATTTATAACTTAGCAAAAATGGATTTTTTTATAATCTCACAGAACCGATTTTACATGTTTAGATTAAGTTGTTTGTGCGGGGTTAAAGGTTAAAACTCATATTTATTTAAGAGTGATCATAAGTCATTGTCAAGCTTTATATTATTTAATTAAAAAATTTCAAAAGTTTAAGGCCAAGGTCAAAGAACAAATAACGCAAGTATCAAGTATAGAATGGGTAATTACATGATTACGAAATTTCCCATATAAATTAATCGTTAAACTATTTCATTTAATTGTTAAACGGAAAATCTACTTGAGTTTTTTTTATATGCAGTACACCGGCAGACATTTCCGGTACAAAAGTGGTATTTATTTTAAAGCGCACTTCACACTTCAAAAATCTATAATTTTGATAACCAGAGATTAGATTTATCATTAGGTAAGTGTATGTTGTAAATTAATTAAATTCAAGTACTTGTAACTCATAATTGCATACAACTATTAAATTTTTATAAGAAGTTAATCAACGTATTACACAAAAAAAATTTGGGCCATTGCCGCTAAAACAAGACGACATTTTTTTGCAATGCTGTTTATTTAATTTTATTCATTTATGCAGCAGTAATTAAAAGATCGACTTAATTTACAAAAAGTATACAATTATATTGTGTATTGTAATGTAATTAGGTTACGTATTATACAATTCAGCGAAATGTTTTATTTTATAAACGACCACGTTCATCTAATGAGCTAATAATTCCCAAATATGGGAATAGCCATGCGTGCGTGTCTTTAGATAATCATCTAGAAAGCAATAAGGAATTACCACAATATTCTTGATAACCCTATGTTAGGCGCACAAAATTAATTTGTTTCCAACGCAATTTTTTTCTAGGTTATCAAAAGTGTATAAGGTTGTACCTCTAAAAAGCGTCTGGTCAACTCGCTAATATATATAATATAAAACTACTGAACTGTAGAATTAAGATTAGTGCTGATAAATAACAGAAATATTGATAATTATATAAAATGCTGTTACTAACGCTAAATCCAGACATAACTGGCCGTCACTTTTAAAAATTATGTTTGCGTCCGGACCCGATTACCCTTACACTTAAATATAATTATTTACTCGGGTATTTATTCAAAAGTGTTTACCACTCATTTATTCGTTTGTTTACCAACTGTCAACAAAACCTATAAATTATTTGTATCCCGCAAATTTATAAAATAAGATAGGTGGTACTAATTTCTATAATGCAACTTGTTTATGATAAAATGCACGTTCTTAATTACAATTTTAACGCCTTAATAGGTAATTAAATATACCTAGATTTATACGATAAATTATTATTTATTTAATTATATGTAAAATGTTATCTAGGTATGGAATTCTAATTACCTTCAGTAACACAATTACGTATTTAACCAGCTGTCAAAATGTAATTTTTGAAGGGGGAACGAGAATCTTACTACTATAGATGACAACTTATGCCCATGTATATTCAAATCCTGTTAAAAGCGGAAACTTTGCTTCAACGAATCTAGGTCGAACGTTTTAAATGTAATCCATCTCTTTTGATTATCTCTTTATTTTTAAACCTTAGAAATAATTCTCACATTCCTTATCACTTGTAGTATACTCGCATACAGTACAAAAACAACCAAACTGATACGAAAATGTCTAAGATTCGCTACACTTATAATAAATAAAAGCCGCAATCAATGTATAAGTTCTTATCAGTAATATCAAGCGGACATGCTTGAATTTATTGACAGATACGGACGATCTTGTTCATATACCAGAAATAAATGCGCTTAGTATGTGGCCCGTGTATTACATACATAAGTTGGAATTTCAAGTGCCTCTTGACATTTAATCGTGGCGCTTATCACGTTACTTAAATATTATAGTAAATCAGCTTTTACGATATAATTTTTTACACAATGCTTTTTTACAAATTTCCAGTTATCGTAAAACGTGCAAGTTGTTTCATTCGGAAGTAAATTATTTCGATATTTGAATAAATGCACATTTCGTAGACAAATAGTTTTCTTTAAATCTGAACTAGTTGGACGGTTGCCAAAACTAAATATTTTAGCGCGTGGTTATATTTAGTAAGTACGTAAAACATTCTCCAAATAACGCATTCAATAAAAAACATTAAGTTCAACGTATGCATTCAAAATTGAATGACCTTGGTTAATTGATAGCATTATTTACATGTTAGTATATGTGTCAAGTGATTTAATAAAAAAATGGGCGTAGGTATGTTACCCCTAAATCCATACGCTTATCGTATTATTTTCAAAAATTGGTGATCTTAACTACATTCTACATTAATCACATCCCCGGACATTTTAACTTCGTGTATAACATTGTTTCGACATAGTGCTCAATGATTTTATGGCCGTGACCGCTCTAATCAGCCTCGAATTACCGCTAAGGTTTGTTTATCAACAAGAGATATTTTTCTAGTATAAAAGACATTAAGAATAAACGCAGCGCCAACATCGATTCTGAATACCTCAGGCACCAAATATGTGGTCCATCTATCCACCACACATAATAACCGATTGTAGCGAATTTCACGTTGGAATACCGAAGTATTAATCGATCAACCAGGGCTAACTTCGAAGCTGGCATATCAGAAAACCTGAACATCTAACCACTATCCCATTGTGTGGAGGAACAGTGGAACATAACGAAATCGACGATAACAAATGCTATGTAAATAAAAATACATTTAAATCTAGAAACAAATGGCTGGACGAAAATTGTTTAGCTCCAAGCAAAGGGTCCCACATGAAAACGGAACCTCTAAGAGAAATTACTACCTACTTCTAAGTGCGAAGCGTCATAACAAAAATGAAAAACTATAAGGCACGTGGACTAACTGGCATCTTTAACGGTGCGATATGGTTCGCAGAGGAAATTTTTGACGAGTGTAAAATAACCATAATTCTTCCACTGTATGAAAAAGGAGACCGGTCGAATTGAAACAACTGCCCCAGAATAGCTTTGGTCAACACCAGCTACAAGTTTATGGCCAACGTGGTTGCTGACAAGTTATCAATTTAAAGAGCATTTTGAGCGACCACCAGTGCGATTTTCGTCTACGCATTATGTTATGCAAGTGCTATGAAAATGGCATTCCCGTACATTCTCTACTCATAGATTTTTAATAGGCGCATGGTAGCATGCAGAGAATCGTAGTATGGAGTATTTTTTTTACATATAAGCATCCCTTCAAAATTGATAACCATGTGCACAGTATTAATGGATGACTCTAAGGTCCCGTCCGAATTTTGTGATAATTTTTAGTACTGTAACAATTGCTGTATTGCATTGGTAAAAGTGGATTAGAATTTAGTTTTGGATTCATAATTTTCCAAATCAACAGCCATTTTTGGATTTAGTTTTTGGCTTCAAAGTTTGTAAGTAAAAATGTTTTTTCCTGTATATGGTATTTGCATATTTCATGATTTTATTAATATTTTAATTTTATTTTATAAACATAATAATATTTATGTCAATTTTGTTGTTTGAAATATCAGTCTTTTAATTTTAGTACAAACCTTTAGTACTAAAAATTGGATTGGATTTACGTAAATCCAAAATCATTTTGGATTTAGATGAATCCATTTGTGTTAATTTTTAATGCGATTGTTGTTGTAAATGACCAATGCAATACGCTGACAAAATTGTGGATGTAACCAAATTATTGCAGCAACCTTACAGCACCGTACAAGTGGTGCAGTGGTTAAAGCTTCGGCACTTGGACCGGGAGGTACTGGGTTCGAATCCCATCAGAGGCAGGATATGTAAAGCGAATTTTCTTCATTGATTACGATCGGTGATGATAATAAACACAACTTAGACCCTGAGACCCTAAGACATGGATACGACATGGCAAAAAATATATGGTAGTGAAAAAAAGTTCTTCGTTTGTGACAGAGACAGAAAAATTTTCTTTCTTTTCTTGAATTCCGAATTTTCGAAAATCAAATTATGTAAACAGAAAACTGGTTCCTATGAGTTTTTGACGTTTGACGTTTTGACGACAAGAACTCTTTTTGTATTCGCCAGAAGCAATTTGCATACAAAAGCGATACCACATGAATTAAATGAATAAAAAGTGATTTATAATTTAAATTATTTGAATATTATTATTTGTTCATTTACTATAATTTCGAAATTAATTCTATCCCTCGCTACGATCCTATCTTTCGAAAATATTTTTTTAAAGCAAGAGGTGTATATAAACGAGCGATATGACTATAAAAAAGTGCTCTCATTTTTTGCTGTTGGTTTCTGACATTGATGTCGTATCCATGTATATACGACCAGTGATACCAACCGATGAAAGTATAAAAAAAATCGTTTGGCTGTTACTTTGGACACAAATTTCATTCCTATTCAAATAGGAATAATATTTCCCAATGTAAGACCACAATTATTAAATTATTTTTCATTTTGTCGTCTGAGGAATAGTTAAATATTTACAGTTATGTAATTATGGGGTAGATACTCGATCTGTTAGCAAGCAAGCAATTTGCTAGCCGAAATCATGTGGCTACTCAATCAATTTTATCAAGAAAATTTGAATTTCAAATTATGTTTTTTATAAAATTTTTGTTTATTTTTGTGATTGCAGAGTAAAACAACGCAAAAATTTGCTGTTCATTTTTTGAAGCCGCATAATTTACTGTGCAATCACAAAATAATAAAAAAAATTTTTTGAAAAACATAATTTGGAATTTAAATTTTCTTGATAAAATTGATTGAGTAGCCAGGATTTCGGCCTGCAAATTGCTTGCTTGCTAGTTGATCGAGTATCTAGTAGCCGCGTTCCATTGGCATTAGTAAAGTAATCGCAAGTACTTTTAGCTACTTATAACTACTCAATCAAAATTTTTGTTTTCTTATGTTTTACTTCTAACTAACAAATTTGCGTTCCATTGAACATGTACTCACAAGTACTTTGCTAACGCCAATGGAACGCGGCTAGTATCTACCACTATGTCTAAATTCGTTGTTACAGAGGCAATCACTAAAAAAAATGAAAAAGGGGATTTCCCTTAATCCGTACTATTTCATCAAAATGTTGTTATTGTTTGAGTTCTTTTATGTGAAATTTTATTTACCAAAATCCGGCAAAAAAAATTGATGTACATCAAAAATTTTGTTCTATTTGCCAGAAAAAAACAATTTTTTTTGATGTATGTACATCAATTTTAAAAAATGTAAATTTTTTCGTAAATTTTTTTTTGATGGAGAATACAAAATGAAACGTCAATTTTTGTAGAAACGTCAATTGGTGTGTTAAATTATTAATAAATTAAAGCATGTCTTGTAAATTTAATTGAAATATATTTTAATCGTTCATAATAAAAATTTGACGATTATTCAATCGGAAATATATACATAAAATTTGGTATAGTGGAGTGCACAATTTATGTCGTTTTGATGTGACATTTCTAAACTTCAAAATCCTATTTAATATTTCCAATACATACATAAAACCACATCTATTTTGATTTTTTGTTCTATTTGAACCACAAATTTCACATTGATTTGGAAAAGTAAATAGAATTCCACATTAGTAAATATTGCATAACTTAGAAATAAAGATAATAGAATTTCATAAACATGAGTTCCCATGGAGATTTAATGGTTAAGTTAGGAATAGCTGCAATTCAAATCAATAAGGAGGAACGTACCAAAGGAAAACGTAAATTCTGAATTGTTCAATTTATCTCTCATTAGAGCTGAAAGTAAACCACAAGAATTGCCTGAAAAGACTCTTTATGGAAACGGAAAGCACCCAGAAGGTTTAGGACATATAAATGAAATTGGCATACGAAGGATTAACAAAGTTTGCTGATAAAACTAATTAACCATTAAATATTTTTGTCCTACAGAGTTATCTTCAACCAAGCTAAAATAAATATTTCTTGACAATTTTTACACATTACGGCTTATAATTTTATTAATATTTTCTAGAATGTGATTATTTATTTGATGCAAACTCAAAACCATTGAAATGACGAATCAAGCATCCATGAAGGGTAAAATAATTTAGATTTGGAAGGTTTGCATAATTTGTAAATTCAAAATTCTTTAACTCAAACTACAGCATTATAGCCGTCGTCACCAAAAGGCAGAAAGATTCAGAGAAATGAGGATAACTGGAGAAAAAATTTGGCCAAAAAATTAAGAAACTCCTGAAAATCGTACGAACCCTGTATAAACAACAACAAAAATTAAGGAACGGCAAACTAAACCGCCTTGCGGAATTGTTTGTTAATTAAACTGTGTCTCAGCGTTAGAGTTTGTAAGCTTTTCTTTAAATACACTCTCTCTTTCTCTCAAAAAAAGGTCGCTGACAATTCATGAAAGAAAATAAACGGGGAAAACACGAAACCCACCCAAAAGTTGTTGAATCGACAAAACAAGCTATAAGAAATCACATTCGCTCCATTCCTAAAATTGAAAGACATTATACGAGAGCGAATCGAAGGAACAACAAGAGTTCAACATTTCATTTTTTGTTCAACCAAAGAAGTACTTATGCGACCTATGTACAGCATTTGGTAACGCCGAAAGTGAAGAAGAGAAAGAAAAATTGAATGTCGGCTACGATCATCACCTATTGGAAAACCAGCTCAAAAACTCAACAATAAGGAAAAAATATTTGATGTAATATTTTATTCAGAGTCTGGACAGCAGAAAATCAAATTTCAAAATCAGCATCAAAATCAAATCAAATCAAATCAAACAATCCCAGATAAGTATTTAGTAAAAGGTCACACACAAAACGAAGGTGAATCTGTTCATTATCTAATACTCGTAGAATGGCAGATCTGGAAATAATTAAAAGATGGACCTATGTATTACGCCCGAATCATTTATCACTGCTATAAGATCTGTAAAATCTAGAACCCCTTTGCGAGTACATGCAACCGGAGTTCTGTGGCTGCAAAGAAGTGAGGGGTGTTAATTTAACCATCAAATGGTTGCTAATTTAACCACGAATATGGATCAAAGTAAATCAAAGTTCACATTAATTATTAGTTTACTATTTTTTCGTATGCTGTCCTTAAATAAAGAAGCCACTACGAATTGAATCTTTTCCTGTGCTGGGTTTCTTTTTGCAAACTTATCAATAGAAAATTGAAAATTGACGTAATTGAAAATAATACGCACACAAAAGTTAATTCATAAAAGTACCAATTTTTGAAAGAAAAAATTTCTAAGACGGAAACCTTTATTTTCAAAGAAAACTTGTGTGGAAAATAATGGCTTCTCTTAAAAAACGAGAATTAAATCAAATGTTGAACATAACACCAATGGCTAGCCTATCGAATAAAGCGATTTGCAAAATAATATGTTTCCGATTTTAAAAAAAGATTCAATCAACAATTAAAAGCTTTAATTGGTTTGTTTAATGTGAGCTCTTCGGAGTTTCTAATAGTTTCATCTTCTAGTGTATACCTACCAAGAGTTATTACCATTACCACTTTACTTCTTCAACGCAATATAACTAAAAGCTAGCCGTCTTCACTGAGGCATAAATAATTGTTCTTAGTCATCTTTTTGAAGCACACATTCAAAACCCCCAAACAAAACGCAAAACAGAATTATAAACCGAAACATTCACCTCACCAAAACTATACAAAACTTGAAAGTAATTCCCAAAAATTATATACCAAACTATCTCTACAAAAAAAAACCATTACACTATAATGTTCCTACTTTCGTCACTGTTGTGTTGTCTATGTGTAAAACATTGAAGCAAAAAAAATAAAATGTTTCATAACGTGGCGCTTTACACAACAATGGTCTTATTGTAAGACACCGCATGTAATAAAATATATTAGTTTTGAAATTGTTAGTAAACATAGTGTTACATCAGCCAAATGCAGCTTAACATTATTTACCTAGCTGCCCCATCATTTCCTCCAGCGTGTGATCGGCTCCCATTTTATTAATATAATTTTGCTAATATGTAGTAAATGTTATAATTTAAACCAAAACTATAATAATTAACACATTTAGGCTTGTAATAAATTGATTAGCGCGCACTACCTAGAATTTAATTAAGTAAACTTCACACTTTACGTTGCTAGCACTATTTAATTTTCGGTTTAACAACAACAACAAACAAAAAAAAAACTATTACACGCGTATAAAAAACAACAAACTTTCACTTATATAACTTGTAACTCTATTTTGGTTTAGTTAAATAAATTAAATAAATATTATTTTGTAAAAACAAAATTATAGTTTGCAAATTTATGTAAAAACACGATACAAAATAAATTAAA
Organism: Nephrotoma flavescens; assembly: GCA_932526605.1. Lineage (NCBI taxonomy): Eukaryota > Metazoa > Arthropoda > Insecta > Diptera > Tipulidae > Nephrotoma > Nephrotoma flavescens. The sequence continues at coordinate 20,656,466 of OW052221.1, read as the reverse complement.
AATGATATGATATTGAATGTTAGACCGTGGACTATTAAAGTTTACATGTGTAACCGCAGCCGCACACTAAGTACAAAAAATGTTAAATAATATTTTATGGAGAAACGGTCTGGAGTCGATCGATCTGTGATCGCGAATAAATTGACTCAAATGTAAAATGAAAAGTTTTTGTTCGTTAAAACGTAAACACGTTAGGCACATTACGTATTAAGCGATTAACGTATTTCAACGTTTTGATGTCTCTTTGCTTTTTATTTATTTTATTTTATACATATTTGCTTTTTTTTTTTGGAATTCTCAGCGGATTTTACAGGTCGACCTCAGAATAATGAGTAAATAGATAATTTTTTTTGTAAAGTACTGTGTATGTGTTTTTTTGGATTTGATGTGGTGCACATTTTTTTTAGTGTCATTTTTAGTGCGTTGACAACATAAGGATCGTCAGTGTAAAATTCTCCTTTACACGAATTTTTTCTCGCGCTGCATTATCGACATCGAAATGTGTCTTTGATATTACCGAAGATTTGAAAATTAAACGTCAAATTAATTGAAATATGGTCGTTTGCTTTTTTATTTGCGTAAATCGTTTTTGTTTCTCATTTGTAGTTTGCACATCTAAACATCAAAATAAATCTTGTTTTCGGATTTAAAAGATAAGCGGTCCAAATAACGCGTTATCTAGTATATTATTATGTAGATAAATCAAGTTTATGGATAATAAATTGTACTGTAACAATGTACATTAATTAATTAAAACGCGATTAATTTTCATCAAACAAAAACAAACACTCGGTTGGCACTCTCAAAGCCATTTGTGATAAGACAAACTTGTTAATCTGTAGAAACTTTTATCTGCCTTTTATGAGCTTTAATAAACTGTTTATTCAGTACCTTTATATAAAATGTATATGTTAAATAATGGAAATAATCGATAATGTAGAAGATCCCTGACTATATTTGAACGTACTCCTTTTGCTGAGCAATATTTTATTTAAGGCGAGGGGCATAAGCCAATGTAAAGTACAAGTTACCCTTGCCGAAACAAGAAGTCATAATAGAAATTAGGGTTAAAGTAGTTAAAAAAATTTTCCACCAATATCTAGACAGTAAACTAGAAATTAAATCGAGTCTCGACTGCCCTGTACGAGGCATCGGATAAAATGGAAAAATTATGGTCATGTCAAATAACGTAATGGACGATTTACATGTTCCAATTTGTTTTCTCAACAAACTTTTTTTGAAAAATAGGATGCTATAATTCTTTTTCTATGTCCCATAAATCTTGACAGTCCAAACAGCTTGCGTTTAAATTAGATAACGTGTTGGATGTAGCGGCACATACAAATTATCCCGCGTTTCATTTTTCGCTTGATTTTTTCTACCATAAAATTGTCGTAGTGTGGGAAAAATATTACTCATCGCATAATATGTTTTGAAAGTGTGTTAATGAAACTCAATACTTTTTATGGCAACATTTTCCCAACTTACTTTATTTTTTTGCCAGTAAATTTTACCAAAAAAGTTTTTTACTACTCTCTAACCAGTAAAGGATTTATATTTTTATCTCGTGTAAATTTTACAGAAAAAATTGTTTCACTGTGTAATTCACGCATTATGCCAACATTTGCTCAAAATAAAAAGAAAAAATCCAATTTTATTTTACTGGAATTTGGTTCGTGCTCCTCTCGCAAATGAGAATCGTAATATACTTAACCCTTCATTATTTACTGGAAAAAATTGGAACATGTAAATCGTCCATAAATCAGTATTCTTTATCGGATGAAATTCCAATTCATTCCAAGCCGTCTGGAGTAGCAGTGACACCAACATAAAAGGTACACAACTTAACTGGCTCATTATGACCTAATCAAATGCCCCATTAAAAATTGTTGGGCTCCACTCGTTTTTGACCAAATTTCAGATCATTTAATCTAAAGCTAGCAGAAACCAAGTCGAAAATCGATCCGATTTTCGATTTGGGTTCTGCTAGCTTTAGATTAAATGACCTGAAGTTTGGTCAAGTAAAAGTGGAGCCCAAAATTGTTAAATTGGCATTTGATTAGGTCATAATGAGCCTTAAATTATTTGTATGTCAATTGTTCTTGTTTTTCGTTCTAATTTCGGTTTTGGTTGGATTTTCGATTTGGGTTCTGCTAGCTTTAGATTAAATGGCCTGAAATTTGGTCAAAAACGAGTGGAGCCCAGCATTTTTTAATGTGGCTTTTGATTAGACCATAATGAGCCTAAAATTATTTTTTGTCAAATGATCTTGTTTTGCGTTCGAATTTGGTTCGATTTTCGATTTGGGTTCTAATAGCTTTTAAGTGATAAAGCCTTACTTTTCTCTTAGAGCGAGCATAATAAAAAAAATTAAGTAGGGCATTTAATTAGCCTAAAATTAACCTTTAATTTTCCAATTGTTTTTAAATCGTTTTTTGATATGGGTTCTGCTAACTTTTTCTAAAGCTAGCAGAACCCGCGTTTTAGTTGGAAGGGATGGAGCCCAAATTTTTTTAATATAGCATTTAATTAGCCTATAATTATAGCCTTTAATTAGCTTACAATTATCCATACTATCTTGTAATGTTCTGCCGTATGGGTTTTGCTGGCTTAAGGCACGTTATTATTTTCTGAGTGATTGTCCATGCGCGAAACACGGAAACTCCAAGCTAATTCCGGAAACTTCCAAAGACTGGCCTTGCGATTTGTTCATAATCATCACGAATGCCAGAAGCACGGATAATTACAGCCGTTGGAATCATTTGGATGCGCAAATCAATTGAAAATTGTGAGGTGAAAATCTAGGCAATTCCAGCGAATTGAAGAATTCTATGGGATAGTTGAGTACTTCATTCTGGTTGATAACTGTGTCAACCGATATGAAGGAAAAAAACTGTCCCGGAATGAACTTGTAAAAGGTCGCGATGACATCATCGACAACCTAGTTTTTTGGCGCTAATGTAGTTCGTTTGCTCAGCCAATTATGGTTTTCTTAAGTTTTGCAATATGTTGTTCGGCAGAAATCAGTGGGCAATGTGATGAATCCGATCGAGATATCAACTGCGATTTTTCCACTACCAATGTCCAACAATTGCTCGAAAAACTCACATGTTAGTCATCTAACAGGAAGAGCCTGACGAAAACCACCGGATAACAGAATGATGATTCCGCCAAAAATGTTTTAATTGCCACGAAGACCTTTCAACGTTATGTTCAGCGCCTCCAGTGACCTTTTATAGGCCATTGTGCATTCGCCCCAAAAGATCAATACGGGATCCAGCTATTTACGAATTGGTTTAACTAGGATGCTATATAAAATATGGCCTGATTTTTGGCACAGGTGTGCTCTGTTAGTGCCGCAACTGAAATTCATTGACCCTAACACGCTAAATAATAAATACGGGATCCAGCTATTTACGAATTGTGTTTTTTCACACAGTTCATATTACCTTTAAACATTCGAATTATGTGATATTGATTTTTAAATTTTTTCGGCGAAAATTTACTGGTAACTTCAATTAGATGTAATTTTCGGTTCATAGCAACAGAATTTTGTACTACCACCTACCACCAAAATATGTCGATAATACAGTTTTTTCGGCTGAAATTTTCGGCTAACTTCAGTAGCATATGAAAATGTGGTTTTATATAAAACTTTCCTTTATAAACTGCAATACCACCAAAATATGGCAAATTTATCTTAATATAGCAGCAATAGGAGCGTTGTATGTCAAAGCTCACATGCCATCGGTTTGTAACGCAAGACAACCACAACACATATCTTGTGCATATCACCAGTAATATATTTTCTCTTTTTGACATTGAGAAATTCATATGTTTTGCTCTCTCAAGACGAAGGCAAGGTAAGTCACCGACGACATAAAATTTGCTGGGTGGAATTGTTGTAATAAAATGGAAATAAAAAAAGGAACAGGTTCCAACAAAGGTTCCAAAAAAAATCAAAACTAATTTGAAGCAATGATACTTGGGATCTTGCAATATATTAGTAACTTTTGGGTAATTTTAATTTTTTTAACGTTGGTAACAAATTTGCTCAACTTACCCTGTCTACACAAAAAATAAGATTACATTTCGCGCGTGATTATTTATATTCCGCAAAATTCAATGACGTATTCTAACAAATACGACATTTTTGTTGATTTTTTAAATAGTTTTTTACGTTAATTTTTCTGACACTTCTAGTTTAATGTAAATTGACAGAAACAAAGAATTGAAAAAAAAAAACTAAAACTAAATTACCCTCAAGTTACTTTACATGTACGAATATAGATCGGGTAATTTTTTGTCAGCAATTTCCTATCTTGCCTATTAGCTTGTTGGGCATAATTCAGTGTGAATCGGTCACTTCGGCAGGACATTAATTATTTATTATTGGGTCGTAGGTTCTTCAAGTCTTTTTCTGATTTTGAATAGTATTGTTAAGTTCGTGTTTATGTTAATGTGTTTGTGGTCTTCATTTTTTTTATGGGATGCATAATTTAATTTTGGTTCTTTTTTGTTGTGTCGTCGGTGTGTTCTTTGTGCCTTTCTGAAATCTTATAGTTAGTTGTTAGCTATTTATGTTTTTTTGTGGTTTATCTAGTTGTATGTTGATGCCAATAATTAGTGGGATTACGTCATCTACCTAGCTATACTCGTGGATTGTGTTTTTGCTATGACAAACGTCAGGATTGGTCAAATAGATTACTGCTAATGGGAAGCCCTAACTTTGAAAGGAGTTGCATTCATGGCAAAAGCAACAAACATAAGGATAATACATAGTTTGCTGATAACATGGAATGCCAGCTTGCAGCCACCAACAAATGTTAAGTGGTTTGCAGCCACCAAAAACAATAAATGCATAGACGTACAATGCATAGAAATGCAATGTGATGACTCACTTAATAGTGGAAGGGACTTTAAAAAAAATCTGATACACGACAGCCTACAGGGGTGGTAGTGGATGGGAATGGCAACTTAAACTAGAAGAGGCACCCCAGATTTATATATTTTATGGATCAGAAATAGGCCCGGCGTTATCTGAAACACTTGTCCAGTACTTGGTCCTACAGTTCAATCAATCGATCAATCAGTCAATCAATTAGATTTATTACAGTTTAGTTGCGCAGCAGATTAATTGTATATCAGTATAGTCTGGAACACAACGTTTTGAATCAGTTTTCGATGGATGAGATTTTCTAGAAATACTTACATTGAAAACATGCAAAAACGTTCGTTTGAGATTACGAGCGCCAATTACAAATCTACAGTTCATTTACTCACATAGGACTACTACTGCACTAATCTAAAAAAAAATTGCTGGAATTTATCGAATTTACTTTTCAAAAAGTAAACATTTGTCGGGTCTCTAAAATCAAAATTCAAAAGAGATACGCCAGATCGAAAACAACAATTAGTTTTAGTTAGAATATGTACGGTTATGCTTTCTTAAAGATTTAGCCGTCAATTCTACACTAATATTTTTTTTAAGTAGCTGCAAACGAAAGTTAATAATATTAACACTCGATAAATTCAAAACAAAATCTTAATGATCGCTGATTATCTCAATATATAATAAAAATAGTTACAGCACATTACATCATACCTTGTTTTATTATGCAAATTTGCAGTTTATTTTTAATGCAAGCATATTACCTACTCACTTCTTCTGAACTCATGAACCACTTACAAATACAATAATTTATTAATTTTAATTAACATTTTCGCTTTAAAAAGATAGAAATATACTTACAGTAAAATCTCACCAAATAGCTAATAAATCACTTTTGCCTCTCGTTGCTAATTTACATTTAAAATAATTGATAATTTCTCTTTCTTACCGTTCGTTAGCTAAATATATTGGCTCGACAGTCGACACACATTTTTTTCTATTTCGCTATAACGCCGCTCCATATGCAAATCAATCAATCATTCATATAGCATAAAGTACTTACCATATATAATCAATTTTTTTTTGTCTTGTACAATAATTTTTAAATTCAATAAAAAATAATTGTTTTTGGCCACATCGATTGTTAAAACCACAACCGCAAAATTAAATGCCGCAGTATAATTAAACTGATTCGAATTAATTTGTTTGTTACTGCATTATCGACTTTCAATCCGAAATTGAAATTATTATGTGGTTTCGGTGTAAACTTTAATTAAACACGAGTTCGGAATATAAAATAAAACATTTTATTGCTGCTTTATGCAAATGTAATTTGTAAGTTTTAGTGAAGTACAGCAACAAATATTGCGGCCTTGGACAAAGTGATTATTCATTAACATTTATTTACGTAGGTTTGATATGTTTAACCCATAAAACAAACCGACTGGTGAAGTTGCAGTGGCGCGTGTGCTGCTCCCTTGCAGTTTGCACGTCCAAAATTGAAAAGAAAGTTATTTAATTTTTGTTCTTTTTTGTTTACACAATTTTGTATTTTTCTGGTTCCCATGTTTACTGCTAGATGGCCACATTAATAATGCTCGAGGACCTTTCGCAAAATTTTATTACTTTGGTAAATAATTTTTAATAGATTTTACCGCCGATGGTGCCATATTTTACATAGTAGATATACCATCGTTTACATGTTTGCGTTTCTAAAAGATTTTTTTTGCGGATCAAAAAATATAATTTTAAACAATTTGTGTCAAGTTGCTGTATTTGTATTTTGATTGTACCTATTTCTTGTACATCGAAATATTTATTTCTACGGTAAGTTGCCGTTATTGAAGGTTCTACGACAAGTGGCAGAAATCAGCCGCTACATCACTCGATTGTGGATAGAGTTTGAGAGTTCTACCATTATAACGATGTAGTTAGTTGCGCATTAGCAATTGTGGTTGGAGTTTTAAGTTTTGAATTTGTATTTGAGTGGGAGGGCAAAGTCCTAGATTCATACCTACTCGATCTGCTCCCTGACGGGACGCAGGGTAAATTATGTCTATAGTCAAGGACACTGTATTGTACGGCTAAAGTGGACGTCTGTTTTGTACCAAGCGGTTTGCTATTTAACTCTGTTTAAGGTACGACCAGATACATTAGGATCTACCACTAGTACATGACCCACACACGCGAAAAGTGGTTGAGCGGCGAGTCAACCACCTACTCTCATAAAAAACATCAAATTTTGAACCCTACACACACCCTCGGATAATCTATAACGACACCATCAGGAAAATTGGAACATGGAACGGAAAATGGGAACATGTAACAGATGATTAACCTCGGAAAAAATGGCTAGTAAAATTTGCACTACTTGATTTCTCTTATATATTTATTGCTCGATGCTCAAACTGAGCACTGTGGCGATTACCCAGAGATTAGAGCGTCATGATTTTGTTTGTACCAAAACTATAAAAACGATGTGAAGAAAAATAAAAGATTAGTATTTAGATATAATTAGTATAACGCAAAAGCTTAATAGAATTCGCGAATGGAAAACCGCACTAATCTGTCCGCTGCATATAAAGGTGACCTGTCAAATTTGAAAATTAGGGTGACATTGACATAGATCTGTTAAACACAACCTACTAAGGCTGTTTTCCAAACGAATACTTATATGTGGAACCTAACTTATTCAAATAAGTAAGCTAGCGAGGTGACTTATTTCCTGTCCTTTTCTAGCTGAAAAATCTAAATTGGTTGTCAATTTGTTGTTGTTATTTATATCAATTTATGACTTTTAGAATTTGGTTAATAACTATTTCTAGACAACGAATGGATCATTATGGATTAAAATCAAAATTAGGATAAAAAATAGCAAGATATAGCATCCTAATTACGTAATGTATGCATGTCTTACACAAATGAATTGAGGTCAGCTATATATATTCTATCTTTACGAAACAATTAATACTGATTAGACAGACATTAAATATATATTTACATAAAATATATACATATTTTCCTATTAACTAGTATTTAGGTGTGTACGGTATGGACAGCCTTTCGGAACTCACGGGCTGTGGAATACGAGATATTTTACGCTACATACGTAGCTCTGGATGGTTTCAGCAGGAGTAAAGGGGAGATAGGATCCTGTGGTATCACAATGGGCCAATACTGGCCTAAGTGTGCGATAGCAGCCACTCTAACCTAACCTAAACTAACCTTCCTATTAACTGGAGCCCATTCAAACTTCTTTCATTGTCTAAACGAAAATTGAAATATAAAAACCCAGCCGAATCGTACCTAAAAATCATATAAACATTTTTGTATATTTTAACATTATTTCTAAGTTTTTCTTTTTTTAAATTGTCATGCCAATCCTTTTAATTGCACAAATATAATTGTTAACCTATTAAAATAAATAATTAAATTAATTTAAACGAAAATATGCCTCGAAGAATTTTGCGATGAAAACAATCAATGTTTTCATGTCGATGTCAAAATAAGTATGCAAACTCAATTGGAATGGGTTTACTTACTTATTCAAGATGGCGTCAAATAAGTCAATAAGTCTGAAATAAGTATCCCTTTGGAAAACAGCCTAAGTCCTTGCTAATGTTGTACGAATTATCCACCTTAAGGATGAAACACACCAAGAGCAGCGCGACATATTCCAAGCAATCCAAATTAACGGTTGCATATGAGCGTGCACACCAAGCAACGCAGCAGATTGTTTTATTTTAGTTGTAAATAGAATTGTGTCAAATTTATCGAGGTTATGAGTAGCAGTAAAGAGCAGTTAATTAAAGCTGCTGGGTGTGGAACCTATTGATGCCGCGACAGATGCAACTTCATTCAATATAAAATCTAAATTTTTCTATTAAAATTAGAAAATATTTGATTTATTTTATTGGAAATACCTATATTTACACTTAAATTATAATTTTGTATCGTTACATAAGCGAATAAGCCAATATTTATATTTGCTGCTCGCTACTGCTGCTTGGTGTGTTTCATCCTTTAACGAAAATATCATCGGAATCTAGTCAGGCTAAATTCATGGATATGCTGATGATGTTGTACTTCTTGACCGAAGACCAAATAATATCAAAGGCAGTTTAATACAACTTGACCGCAACCCGAAAAGATTTTGTCTGAAAATCAACAACAGCAAAATAAAATTGATATGAACACTAAGAAGCATCTCCACGGCAATTCGCGGAACAAACGAAAACAATTTAGACAAAGTGGGAGACTTTTAAGACTAGACAGCAAACATAGAAGCCCGCGTTGCAACCAAAATATTTTTTGCAGTCGTGTCCGCGCGCATTTTTCAAAGCACTAATAAGACCTGTGATAAGTTTCGGATGTGAGAGCTGAACTTTGAACGATTGATTGCAGATTACTATCTACTTACGAAAGAAGGATCGGCGTATATTTTGTCAAGGCCTTCATACGATATTGTGGGGCCCGTGCGTACTTTGTCTTCTTGCGCACGAGAACGTAGTCACAAGTTACCAGTGACATGGGCTAGAATATGTCGTTATGTTGGGATGAGTTTGTTCATCGTGGAGTGCCATTGGTTAATCACTGTTTCAGTTATTGCTTTGGGTGATAATTGTCTTTGACTGTTGCTCGGATTTCTCACAAGATATTAGGATCTCTGAGCTCCGAATTCGATGTAAGCCTATATAAGGGTTGCAGAAAATCAGTGAACTAAACCTTCATACTGCGTGTCTTGATCGGTCGTTCTATGTTGGCCGGTACGCCGAAACTAGAGATGTTGTTTGTGATAATTGTTTTTGCGAAGAATTTGTACTAAATGTCAGCAAGCAAAAGTTCATGCAATACAGAAGAAAATATAGCCTGAAAATATAGCACGTGCGTTTTACGAAAATAGCCACTGATCAAGGACGACAATTTGTGTCCTCATTGTTCAGGGAACTATTCAGGCTTTTCCGTTTCAAACGAGTCAGAACTACAGCGTACCATCAAACGGGTTAGTAGATAGATGGAATGTGGTGATTTAAGATCGGTTTTATGTTTGGTAAAACATTTAGGGGACTAATTTTGGGTTCATGTTACACGCTGCGTTGAATACTGTCATCTTAAATGTTGCGTTAAATTGTTTGGTTGATTACGAGATATTTTAACGTAAAATGTTATACATACAAACCTCGATTTAACAGACTAATTGGCGAGTTCGTAAAATCCGATTGCCTGAAACCTCTGCATCCTCTGCAAGGAACTGTACTGTTTGGATTACCATCGACTTCTTGTATTTTACCATGACCTTACGTTTTACCAAACATTTGCGGTTCAGGTGGAGCTTGAACCCCATTTGTTTTTTAAATGTTATCTTGCGGAAAATCGACGGAAGTTCTTCCTACTTTTCTCTTAGGAATGAGAGTGGCCTACAAACCCGAAAAAGGAGTTATTGCTCTGAAAAATTTGCCCCACCCCTATTTTATTACCAGAAAAATTTTGCAATTCATCAACTAACAAGATCAATGAACAATAATCAAGTTTAAGGAAAGTAATGCAAAATTTGAAACCTGTGCAAACCGGAACTCAAGATATATTCACACGATTTTATTAGAATTAAAGCAGTGCTAGCACCACTACAACCACCGTACGACGGTCCATTTATGATATTCTGACATTCTGCCAGGAGAAGATTTAAAATTGACAATTATGAAACAAAGAGACGGTAGGCTCCGAATTTATCGAATACCTTCGAGACAGGAAAACGTTCCGGAGGATGCACTAGATAAAGAGATACTTTCGTCACATCTGGAGGAATCGGCAGGTGCAAAAATAAAATCAGGCCTAGACGTTCACTTCCCCAGTAAAAACCGCGGGACATACTTTAAAGGGTAAGTTTGATTTAGGTAGCTTTATAACTGAAGCGAGAGTACTATGAGAAATACGAATTTGAAATTTGATACGGTTCGCTGCCTTATCATTACGCAATTACTGAATGCATATCCGGCTTCCCCAAATTAATACCGCGATGAAACGAAATGTGTATATTATATGTACACAGTTCAGTTAGAGGTTTTTTGTCCTCGCTTAGCATTCACTCTCGTAAATTAAGTTTTTTTAATAAATTGAAATAAAAATTATGAAGTTAAAAAGAATTAGTGTGTTATTTTAACAAACATCCTCGCCACATTAGAGCCACGAGTTCAATAAACTATTTACTTAGAGAAAATCGGGTTTTCTTGATCAGTTTAACGGGTTTGAAAAAATAATAAATGTTTATGTTCTCTTCTCTCTCGTCGCTTTAAATTGATGATCAAAAAATACTAGGAGAATTTCTAACACTCTGTCAGGCATGCGATTTAACTATCTAATAAAAACCGCAGTCCCATTTCTCCCTGTTTGGTACCTTCATCTGAACTATATAGAGGACACAAAATGCATCTACAACCGTTTCTATACATGACTGTTTTTAGATGTAAATCATCTAGTGTAAGTGAAATTTAAACCGGCAACACGCTTTAAGTAAGTAAATCCTTCATTTTACGAGAGAAAATTTACGAAATAAAATTTACGAAATAGAATATTAAAATGAAATTCTCCAACATTCTGCGTAAAGTAAAATTTGTAGCCCCGAAAAAATAAAATCATCATAAGAATAGACGTGTTATATAAAATAAACTATAACTCATCAAATCATCGCACATAGACGATAAAAAATAAATCAATTAGATCGATTGTGCTAACTAAAATATTTCGCTTTACTTTCAGGCGTATGCCGGTTTTTAGACGTCACTCGGATTAATTTGTCCGACTGATTAGTACATGGCGGAGGACGTTGTGTAGTTAACCTGTAACGCAACTAAACACAACTAAATATTTATTTTGCGCATTAATTAACATTGAATTTATAACGTAATAAATGTAAATTAGATGAATATAAAATATTAAGGTTTATTCGCCACGGTCTGACAATGCAAAATAATAATAATTTTGCAGTTTAAAATTCATAATTTTTAGTGACATCTATTTATCGGTGTAGATACTTACTCTAATTTTAAACTTGTCAGTACTGTTTTTTGTTAAAAATTTGTGTACGTGCTATAGAGTAACGACATCTTTGAAATAAAATAAGCACTCTAAAGAAACAAATATTATGCATCAGTACTTTATTTATTTTATTTAAATCTTTAGATATTAAATCGTTTATATTTTACTCGTGTATCCCTTATCTCGATATTCTGAATTTAAATATTTTTATGTTATGTGTAGCGTTGCTTGAGCACCACGCCAAAAATAATACGGAGATTTGTTTACAAATTTTCCACAATATTACAAAGACGACGCGTATATTTTTATATAGAGATAAACATATTTATTTATTTTGCACAATTACTATCGATCCCATAAAGTTTATTTACTAAATAGAAATAAAAATCGACAATAAAGTGATACAATGAACAAAACTGTCTATATAAGAGTTTACTTAAGTTCAGAGATTAGGTCAAGATCTTATGACATTTTTAGCTACCGGATCTGGTAAACTATTTTTATGCAAACAATATATAACTGTTACTTTTTATTTATAATTATATTTAACCGTAACTTAAACACTTAAAGTACATTTATAATTGAATTGTGGTTTTTGGTGGTATAATACTACATGGAGAGAGTGGCACGATGTAAAATTAGACATAAATAAATAAGTTGTACAGGTCACGCGACATCTATGCCGGAGAAGTATACTCTGAAATTGAATATAAAATTAAATCAAACTTTTATTGTTGTTTATTGACATTGTAATAATCTATAGTTTATTTACAATTAAAAGTAAATAAAACAAGAAATACATACATCAAAACAGTTACAGAAATAGTTGTCATATGCAAGAAAAAAGCATGCGGCATTTTGTTCAAACAAAATAAGAACACGTGACATTTAAATTTAATAAAGTCAGTTAAGTATTAGAATCGCACTCATCGTGTTTATTCATACAAATGTATACAACCCTAAAAGCAATATTTGGCTTAGGAAAATTATAAAAAAATAATTAGAATAAAGCTTTTTATTAACTAAAAATAAATTAAGAATTATTAACTACATGAAATTTTAACTAAATTATAAAATCGAGTAGGAATATTTGCGTTTATTAAGGAATTGTTCGCTATTATGAATACACTCGAGTGAAACTAGCGATGAGTGTTGTTCATATCTAAATTTAGTAGAGAAATTACCATCGGAAAGTAGAGGACGAGTTATAGCAGTACCTGGTGATCGGTGTCCTTTACCGTTCATTATAATACCATTATTTTTTGTGCCATTCAGTAGACCTGAAATATTTAAATGTTTATTACTATACAGTGTTAATTTTTGCACGAATATTTACCTCCGTTCAATTCGATTTTTCCTAGCGTTTGATTGATGTTCTCCTCATCGTTTTGTACATCGCTGGTTTCGTTCTTGTTCGGAATAAACCGAATCAAAAACATTAATAAACCGGAAAATATTGGTGGAATACCGGATAACAAAAATGATAGCTTATAGGATTTTGTATGATCATAAATTAGACCAGCAATTGGTGGCCCAATAGTTAGCGGGATCGAACATAGTCCAAATAAAAATCCAATGGCCTGCGTTGCTCCATACGGTCCACATATATCGTACGCGATTGGTCCAATCATCGTGATAAAGCATCCGTCGAACAAACCCATTAGTAGTATAAAAACAATGACCATAAAGTACGATCGCGTCATTGAGATCAAGATCATGGCCACACCAGTTGATGCAATCGCAAATTGCTGTAGCAGCACCCGATTTACATTCGGCAAATCAGCGATAAATCCGAATATAATTCGACCCACTCCCGATGTTATACCCAAACAAATTATTGGCAAATTGACATCGTAGGTTGGAAATTCCTCTTCAATAAATTTCCCAATATGAACGTACGGTACATAATAACCGAATAGGGCTAGCGCAAATGAGATTGCCCAAATTAAGTATTTTTTATTACGCCAATTCTCCGCATGAATTACATTAGTGGTAATTGACTTTTTAATGATTAATGGCTTATAAACTAGGGCACAGCATATGATAAAACTAGAAATAATTGCAATAAAACGAAGCGTAAACATTATGTCCTTCTTATCGATCAAATACTTTAGTATAACCGGCATTGTTGCTGTAAAAACACTCGAACCTGATGTCACGATACCATTTACGATACCGAGGCGACGTTTAAAATAATGCCCTAAAATCGACAGGGATGGTGTGTAAGCGAGTGATGCACCAAATCCATACATAACACCATAAGTCACATATAAAATGTTGATGTGATTGGTAAAGAATGAAGATAGCAGCATTCCACTGGTAATTAATACACCACCGATTAGCGTAGTTTGGCGTAAACCAATCGTATCCGTTAGTATACCAGACACTGGTGATAGCAGGAATGTGATACCAATCGTTAGTGAACCGACCAGGGCTGTAATATAAACAAAAAAATGGATTAAGTAAATTAAATATATAGTTTATAGAGGCGCTGCGATATCAAAAACAAATTTTTCACAGTTCATTCGTTTCACTATAAAGCGACCATGCGACATGCGATAAGACATAATTCAAGCCAGAAATGCAATTAAAACTGATAACTGCATAATTTAATAAGTTATATAATTGCTTTATCAGTCTATACGTAAAAAAAACAACAAATCGATATAGCGACCATTTAAAATATTGGTCAGCATTTTGCTTTAAATTGAATCATGACGATTCTACAAGGTCAACGTCACAAATTTTAATCAGTCAACATAAAATATGTTTACGAATCACAGCAAACATAATTTATATAGTCTTAATCTATCATAAACACTAATCGTATAATCCTTTTCTGATAAATGAATTTTATGATATCTGATTTATGAAATTATTCAAGTCTAAAGAAAATTGCATTGAAATTTGATCCCGATACGAAAATATTTTTTTTTTTATTGTTAATGTAATTATGCACATGTTACATTAACCGCACACGAGTAGATGTAAGTAAGAAATGTGCACGATTTACATTTTTTGCGGTAAAATTTTTTGCAAATTAGACCAGGGTTATAATAAGTAAACATATATAAATACGTTATATTAACAAGTTGACTGACAATATCGAAAAAAATATTGATTAGTATTTTGTGTGGCAGCTGGTATTGAGGTTTGATTTATAAATAAATAATACCATTTACTGTTCTACTGGACTAGATTAAAAGGAAATCGTAGAAATACTCAAATAAACAAGATTGGCATAAACATTTAGGCGTTAAATACTTACTTCCAATCTAAGTACACGAAAATAGTTTTATGAAAGGTCACACTCCATAACAGTTACATTGTATATATGCTAAAAGTCGAGTCCAGTTGAGCTACATATCTTCGGAGTTATCTTTTTGGCGGTATATACACACACATACTGAATAGTTCAAATAGGATCGAGTTCAAATAAAGTTGGGACCGAGTTGAGAATTAATAATAATCGTAACAATTTTGTATTAATTTATTGATTAGTATTGAAATAGATAATCTAAGTTGAACTCGGCTTGACCCTTAGAATACACAGTATAAGTGAGAAAGAAACCATTACACCATACTTAATCGAACCACCACAGTACAGTGAACAAGTCAAATTATCCAGGTACACAGCAACAATATGCATCCTTATGTATCGTTCAAATATAATATGCATTCTTTCAGTAAAATAAAGTAGTGTAAGCCATCCCTTATAAAACATGTAGATGGCATGGCCGTGGATTCCAGTTGCGTGAAATTATTAGTGAAGTGAATAATCTCATGCCATTCCGTCTTACCAAACGGGGATCCATGTGCATGTTTATCTAAAAATCTTAAAAATGATTATTTATTGGCCTTTTAATCACCGCCTAGTTAGCGCCACTTCCTATGCGAGCGAAAGGTGATATTTGTTTATACGAAAAAAATCCTCATTCCATTTTATTGCTAGAAGTACTTGCGAGTACTTTACTAACGCCAATGGAACGCGGCAAATATTATTTCATCATTTGTTACTAGTTCCAAAATATTCCGTCAGATGTCATTAAGTTTGCGTTAAAAGGCGAATAGACAACTACAAGTGGATCTGACGACAAAAAAATTAAACTTATTTGGTATATTTTTGTATTCATATAGAAATCGCATGTATGCGTTAAATACAATAAAATTCGTGGTTACCAAGGGGTTGGCAATTGCGTAGCGGATCATTAAATTCGCTAATTCGGTGTAGCTGTTGCTGCGCAGAACAGTTTAAAATTTTTTTTTTTAAGATCTGAATATTACTATATACATATTTAAAAAAAATGTTGTCGTGATTTAACTTAAAGTGCATATCCATGCTACGGTAACTGGAATCCGGTAACTTCTTCGTTTCTTTCCTCTTTACCAATAAAATAAAAAAATTATTGATAAAGGGGAAAGAAACGGATAAGTTACCCGATTCAAAAGTTACCGTATATGGTTATGCACATAGAAACAAATTTCGATGTAAATTTTACAGTTCGTTTCTTTTCTTCAATTTAGTAACACGTGTTTTGAAAAAAAAATCTAAAATGAAGGAAATTGAATATCATTAATTTTTTCTGTGAAGATGGACGAGATGCAATTAATATATTCAATTATATATAAAAATATTACGTTGAATCAGCACTATCATATTCCACAGTAACAAGGTGGGTAAAATTGTTCAAAGGTGGTCAGAAGTCATTCGAACACGACAGCCACCCGGATCGTTCCGCAGATGCTATTAGTCATGAAAACGTAATTTTGGATCCACCGTACAGTCCACACTTGGTGGACAATAGTGACTACTTTCTGTTACCCGATTTAAAAATTCAAATAATTCATGTGTTCTGCACAAATTATCGCTAAACCTAACGGCGTATCTGGAAAAAACTTCTTGGAAAGTTGAGTTTGAAATACACAAGGATGCCAAATCAGTTATTATGCGCCACGCATAAGTTAAAATGTGAGCTAGGCAATCTAGTTCAAGAACTATTGCAGATATAGAGAAGCACAGTATTTCTTTCGGAAATACTAAGATAAAATTTTACATAAACTTGGGTAAAACACGCTAATCAAAGCACCGAAGCCATCGATAAAGTTGATGATCCTCCACTACATTACTCTTTAAAATTATCGGTTATATAGATAAGATTGGCTTTCAAAGAAAATATACCTAGATGTTTTTTAACCGGAAACTGTTCAGTGATTAATATTTCCGAAAAAAATGCCAACAGCAATACCATCAAGATCGCCATTCAATCTACGAAACCAAATGGTCCGTTTAAAAAACTTATTACACCTTTACAATTAATAAGCATTGAGTGGATCTGATATTTTCCCCGAAACTATCACATTACACATTATTTACACTCATTTGCATTTTAGAGATAATTTCGTCTTAATTTGAAAGATTTTTAAAGGCTCACAAGTTGATAAGGAAACTTTCTAATTGGAATGGTGAGAATCCAAATTGTTTCCTCAATCAATGCTCTATCACATATGATACAATCGCAACGATAATTTTAAGATTGTCCTTTTAAGAATACCAGCGTAGTTAGCTAGATAAACCTGGTTTCGACTCAGAAATAAATTGTTTCAATAAAATTAGGAAGGCATGTTTAATAGAGGTTGGCTTGGGATCATCTTTTCAAAATCCCACTTTTGAAAATCTCCGGCTATTAAAATGTTATTTGATACATATTTATTGAGGAACTTGGCGAGTTTTTGACCGATCATGGTCAAACTTGGATTAAGGGATGTTATTTGCATTTTAATAAGATTCTTGCAAGAATTCCTTAACCTTTAGATAGTTTGAACGAAGTTCTGGAACTTCGATATTCCGAATGGAGCTGGGTCATTTCTTAATAAACTATGGTCAAATTTGGTATTTAGGTTCAACTGAATTGTGATTTTAACGTAATATTACATGAAGTTCTTAAATTAGAATTATACTGAATGGAACTTGGCCTGATATATTGGTCTACAAAGAGATTCTAACATAAATTTGACCATAATTTGTTAAGAAATTGACTGCTTTCGTTTAACTTGGCTAAAAATTGAAAATTTCTTCAAACAGTTCCTGTTAGAATTCCAATCCAGATTCATTCGCTTTCACCAATTATTTTAAGCATTTTCCATTTTCTTAATTGTAAAAAGCGGGTACATGACTCAGTATCGGTGTGTAAGAAAATTGCGTAACTAACAAAATTGTTAGAAAATTATCAAAAGCTGCTATATTGATTGAGATAACAAAAATATGAGTAAATTTCTTAATTGGTCATATTAATTTACTCAAATTCCATAGTTTTTCAATAAAAGTACCGTTAGATCTCATTTTGTGCTAATTAGTGCTCACGGGTGAAAAATTAGTACTAATAAAAATAGAATTACACTGTTTTAGTTTCCATTGTAATAATAAAAACAAATTATTATGGTCAGAAAGTTCTCGAAAATTCTCTGCTACAGGCACATATGAGTGTAATCGAATTTCGTTCATAGTTATTCTTCAGAGTTAATAATTTGAATCAATTGAACTTAGGCGTTATTCTGTCATTAAGCATTATAAATTCTGATATTAGCGATAGCTATTCTTTACATGCATATTCATTACTCACAGCAGTCGCAGCAGATTGCTCCTGATATATTCCACAATACTACTGACCACAAGCACCGGTGCCATCCCTACGCGCAATATTTTGTAGGCCAACCGGAGTAACGATAAATAAAGTAGAATATTTTCGAAAACAATCCCCAATAAATGAAGCTCCGCGAAATTGCCAATATACAACATCATGTTTGAAGGTTTTTTTCATAAGGGAATACCAAAATAATTTAAAACGCAAACTGCCATCCAAAAATAAAACCATCTTGATTTATGCGTTTAGTGATTGTTGGAGAATGGATTTACGTTAAATTTCTTATTGACTAAAGGTTATATGAATTGGGTAACGTGAGGCAAATTTGAATATTCCTGAAACTCATGTTTATAATTTGTCGTCTAAACGGGCAATAAATTTAAATTGAACCATACCAAATGACCCCTCTGTGTCAAAAATCAATGTAGCGTCTTAGTCAAATTAACTGAAACTTGCTTATTTTCCGCCTGATTTTTGGCACACGACAAATTATAAACGTGAGTTTCAGAAATTTTCCAATTTCGACTTCAACCAATTCATATTACCTTTTACATAGTCCAGCATTTAGTGAATTTGACTATGATGCTACATAAAATATGTTCTGGTTTTTGTGTGTTCATTTGGTATGGTCCAACTCGACGACAAATTATAAACATGGGTTCCACGAATTTTCAAATTGGTTAAACTTCGATCAATGTATTTATTATGGGGGATCAGAACCAAATACCCTACATCATCGATAGACGAAACTTCGTGAACATGTGCAGCCTGAGTCAAAGGTCTAGCATATTAAATTGGCGTAACAGAATTTTAAACCTTACTAATTTATCACATTGGTTTAATATACATATACGAATCACTAACACCATTCGTCATTAACAATATTGGTCAATTCCAACTTTATTGAAAATACAATCGTGATAAACAGCAAAAGCGATGATGTAAATGCAGACAAATTCCACACTACTCTGTAACGGAATATATTTATTTCGTACGTATCTTCTACCACACATGGTACGATGATAAACTATCTGAAAAATAAAAAAGACAAGACTTACAAAGTGAAACTCAAAGGTTACGCCGAGGCTAGTAAATATAAATTCACAATACGCAAACAACAATGCGAAATTTACTACCAAACGAAGTTCAAAAGATATCTCTCGTATTTAAGATAAAATAATGAATAATCCAAAATACTTTTGGACCTACTTTCAAACAAGGCCTTATCTTCAATCAATCGCTGAAACAAGGAAATTTCCCTCAGAAAATATACCAATATTCAAAACTGGAATGATATTTCATGCATTAGCAATCGTGTGATTGTACAATCGCGATTTTTCCGCTCACAATACATGCATTTTGCACATTCATCAGTTTTAAAATATGTTGAAGAAGCTTGCGTTGTGATTTTAATTGAACTAATACGGAAAAAAGAAATAGAAACCTTTGGATGAAAGAATGGATAAAAAACGAAGTGAATATAGACATTCGAAACCATAGCAAAAGGAAAAACGTTTGAGGATCTTAAATTCTTTATTATTTATTAACTTTGGCATATTTACTGTAATATGACACACACACATACGAGTTAAAACATTAGACTGAGCAAATTACACATATTTATACGACGCAGTTTTACATGTACAAACAAGAAAATTTCAAAAAAACTTGAAAACCACACAATCAGAATGCGTTTATCACTCAATCAATGCCATACTCTGTCAATCAGCATGCAGTGTCGTATATAAGCCCTATAATCCACATAACGCCATAATTCTTTTTATCCTTTGTTTCTCCTCTCTACGAATTAGATATAATATCCAAAACATAAAAATATGTGTATGTATTTGTGAAGTGAGAATCATTTTACTATGAACACGCATGCACTATTCAAAGTTTTTTCCAACCAAAAAGTAGATCAAGTTTTGACAATTGCCAAAGAACGTAAAATTTCTTGTTGTTGTTTTTGCTGTCAGTGTGTAGGTAATAGCGCGTATAAGCGACCGTCTTTTGTTGTTTGTTTTTTTATGCATATTTTGTTTAAACGAACTTGTGCAACACAGACAACGTGTTTCTTTATAACAAGTTACAAGTTATAGGTATTACAAGTTTATATATAATAATTAATATTAAATATGGTTATTAATTCGTTTAATATATTAATTTACACAAAACACATTTGGACACAGCAAAAAAAATACTTAAATAACAAATTATAAAATTTGCACACTAAAAATGTTTGGTGGTGGTAGTTTCGATCAAAACGAAAAAAGATTAAATCTATCAAAAAATATAGATTTGATTTAGATCAAGTCTATCTGTCATTTTTGTGTTGGATAGACCGTAAAAAATTGATTTAAATCAAATCTTTTGGTTGGAAAGAACGTCACAAAACGAAATATATACTACTCAAAACAAAATAAAAAACACTTGCTACTAGGGTATGTTAACTTTCGTTGTTGATCAATTTTATCCAGACTAATGATGCCATATTTTTCATTACTCTTTTGTTTTTTTGTGTACCTAAAACAAAATTCGTATCTCATAACAGTAGACCTTCCCGTAAAACAATAGCAAAAATAAAGTGAAAAATGCACACATTCGTAAATTGAATTTTGAGTAAATTGGGTTATTTTTATCAAAATTAATTTGTTCAATAAATCAACAAAATGGCATGAATTGGGATTCACCTAACAGGGATTAAGCCAAAAAAGCAGCCATATGCCCCATTTTGCTCACTAGTCATCGTGTAGCAAGACTGAAATTTTGTCAAAAACATAGGAGTTGACATTGGCGAGCCGTACTCTTCACGGATGAATCGCGTATTTGTTTGAGTACCAGTCATAGGCGGAATCAGGTCTATAGGCGCATTGGAGCGCGATATATTGACTGCTGTATACAAGAAACCGATCGTTCGGTGGAGGGTCAACAATGTTTTGGGGTGGCATCAGTTTGGGGGGAAAGACAGCTCGTAGTCATTGATGGAGGATCGATTACGGGTGAAGGGTATGTAAACTCAATTCTCAAACTCCACGGATAGGTATGATCCAGATTTTATCTTAATGCAGGATAATGCAAGGCCTCATAATGCTAACATTTCCAACAATTTCACTAGAGATGAAAATATTGTGGCAATGAACTGGCCAGCGAATAGCCCAGACTTAAATCCCATCGAGCAAGTGTGGGATATTCTAAAAACTCGAATTCGTGTGATGGTAAACCCTCCATTAACCATATCTGCGCTGGTTAATGCTGTTAAGCTTGAATGGTGTAAAATAACCTAAGAAACCATCAAAAGGCTGATAAGGAGCGATGTTTCGAACGATGTTTTGAGTGTATTAGGGCCAGAGAAGATCAAACAAGATATTGAATTCCGTTCTATTGTACTTGTAAATTTAAATTTTTAAAAATAATATTTGTTATACTTTATTTTTGCTACTGTTTTACTGGAAGGTCTACTGCGTTTTACAGTTATGAGATGAGATACGAATCTGGTTTTAGGTACACAAAAAAAAAAAAGATTAATGAAAAATGTTATTTTGTTTTGAGGAATATACATATTTGAAATGACATACCAAATTCACAAAACGCATAAATTATTCAGTTATCGCATAATTTTTGAGAAAAATGATTCAGAAAAAAAATGAGTGAGTCCATTAGTACTCTCAAGGAGATGTGTAAACATGGCGTGTGTATAGTACGGGGGTACAGTTTACTTTGAAGGAAGAAGGAATGCAATTTTACTAACCATAGTTTTTCATTTGTTTATTATCGTTAAATTGGTCTATTACTCTTTCGGTATAATCGACGCAATTGGATTTTGGTAGCTAAAATAAGATATATTATTATATACTGTCGACACTAACTTTCAAAATTTTCATTGAAAAACTGCACAATATGGTCGTCCCATATCTAGTAGTAAATATATTTCGATCTGAGTTCTTGTGCAAATCGAATTCGTCTCGCAGGAAGTTTATAAGTGGTTCAGCTTGAGGAACAGCAACATTAATATTGAAATCCCCGCTCATAATCACCGGCAAAAGATGATAGTCTCCTTGGAGAATTTTTGAAATTCTTTAGGATATGGGGTAAGGACGAAATGTATGAACTTCATTATGTCTTCGAAAGATTTATTCGGCGAGGTTAATACAACTACAGAAAGCATCTTATTCCCATTGAGAAGCTGAAGTTCAGCCGTATATATATCATCAATGAGTTGTGTTGTTACGCTCATACCAATTGTTTGTCCAACGATGATTTCTTTATGCGAGGTGACTGTATGGTATGAGTATTCTATTTGAATTTTTATATATTCTTACTCCGGCAGCTCACTCACCGTCTCTCTTGAACTGAACGCAGATCTGGAAAAGCAAGAAAATTGAGCATCCTTGCGTGACTGTTTCAGTTAGGTCGAGGTGATGTGTATGACCTAAGACTCTGACAGTTCAATGTTAAAAACCAGACGTCATTATTATCTCGTACAAAATTCGCCATTACAACGGATAAAGCGGATTTGTGGTGAGGCGTGATAGCTAATTTTGAAGAAGACCCATTGAGGTCCCATTTTTACGTCCATGGTCGCCGACGTGATGAACAGTCCTTCGAGACTCGTTACTCGTGCTAAAGCAATATACACAATTTGTTAACTGTGTCTTTTATCGTAAGAGTATATACTGACTATCTCGTTGTAGGTACCACCGTGTGATGCATGAATTGTGGTGGCACATGAAGGTACGACGCTGTACATTAATTGTTGTTTATGCTTAACATTAATTGTTGTTTCGATTAATAGTTGAGCTTTTTCTAGAAATGGGCACCAAACATCGGTCGATATTCGTTTTCTGCGCCCATCCAGCTTCAAGCCACTTGACCTTCTTGCCAACTTGTGAATTTGAACCGAAATCCATCCAGAGTCGTTTGACATTTTTTACTGTCGACGTTTTCATCGTTCTCGTTGTCCTGGTTAGGATGCCTATGCATTCGATATACTTTAGACAGCCCATAGTTCCATTCGCCAGTCCATTTGTTACGTCAATATTGGTTTTGAAAAAGTACGGCAAATTATTTGTGTCCACTATGCTCATTTTATGGATCTTTTGACGGAATTGCTACTCCGGCAGCCCACTGACCATCTCTATTGAACTGAAAACAGCATTCAAACGTAGGAATATTAACAAGATCGTCATTGCGCAGCCAGGTCTCGAAAACCAAATGAATTGAGCATACCTGCGTGACTGTGACCTGAGACTCTGACAGTTCAATGTAAAAAACGAGATGTCATTATAACCCCATTCAGTAGAAGACATGATCATTGATAGCCGACGTGATGAACAGCGCCTAGAGACTCGTCACTCGTGATAAAGCAATATACAGCAGTTGTTGACTGTGTTTTTAATCGTATGAGTATGCAATTTCGTAATCGTAATTCGTATTTCGTATCGTAATTTTTTTTTTGATTTTTCTGATCGATGGAAATGTCGATGGTTTCTATTTCATTCATTAAATTAATTTTTGCATTTTCCCTACTATTACATATACATATACATAAAAGCATGCCATGTATAGTAAAAATTGTTTTTGTTGAGTTTCTTGCTTTTTTTCAAACGAAGTAGGTATACGTCATTTCCGTTCGTTTCATTTACAAGTTTACTCTAATACAAAAAATTTTGGTAGGCGCGCGTAAAGATGTTTACACATCAAAAATGCGATAAGTGAATATTTAGTGTAATACGGAATTCATTCAGAGCCGTGGTACCACTATCCATATCACTAAGTCAACATGGTTGTATGCCAAAAAAAATCAATTGCCACCAACCTTACAGAATTCACCAGCAGCACGATAAAAGAAATAGAAAATCAAGTTGATGTGTCATACTCGTAAAACCTTAGAATACTTGTACAACCTGTGGCACTATTCTGGTAATTCCCCGAGAATAGGGAACTGGGGAAAGAATTTATATGTAATTTCTGTTGAAATATTTTTTTTTCCGGCCTACTGAGGAGAAAAGTTTGATTTAAATATTTATAAATAGGGAATAATTTTTCCACATCTAAATTGGCAGGGAAAATTAATCCAAATTTAACTTTGCTTAAAAAAATAACACTAGTGTGACACTATTCTGGTTTTCCCTGGGAATAGGGAATTGGGAAAAATATTTGCATAGTATTTTTGTCTAAATTGTATTTTTCTGGCCTACTGAGGAAATAAGTTTGGTGTAAATATTTTCGAAACAAAGTTAAATGGGAAAATATTTTTCCCTATAAAAATTTTGTGGAACTAAAGTTTCACAATACACTTTGTTTTGAAATTTTTTGGACCAAACTTATTTTCTTAGTAGGTCAGAAAAACATAATTTAGACATAAATACTATGAAAATATTTTTCCCAATCCCCATTCCCAGGGAAAACCAGAATACTGCCGCAGTTCTCTATTCCCGGGGAATTGCCAGAATAGTGCCACTGAGCGGCGAGATTGTGAATCCGACCGAAAAAATCAATTGTTCCAAAATATTTCTATGAGCACAGAGAAAAAGTTTGAAAAATTATCAAAGTTGGCTCCACCTTTCTAGCACCCCATCTAAAGGTTTTGTCAAAAGTGATGATTGAATTCGTTTGGTCAGGATTGGTCACTACAGCTTTTTACGTTTGGTCACTTACGATTAAACGGTATAAATATATAATGAAAAATTCAACAACAAAAAATTCCCGGGTAGCACTTCTTTGCAAGAAAATCGTACCGTTTTTATCAAATTTCGTTAAGAAATCATTAGGTCAGGATTGATCACCACATTTTGGCGTTTGGTCATCAATGGGTCAGTTTTTATTGCGAAAAGACAAAATCAAAATTGTAGTAATTCAATAAAATCAGGTTTGTCGCTTATTTGGGAATTTTCTAATACATTATTTCGGTCATTTCAGTCAGATTTGCTTTTATTTCTCCAAATATCTGTAGATACCTTGTCCGAATCGTCTAATAGTTTTATCGCGGGGTTATTGTAATGAACTTTCTTCTCTTTTTTCTTCTTCTTTAAAAAATCTTTCCGATCAGCTAGTCATCGCGTGAGGTACGTACGCCCCTGTCCAAAGTGGAAATTCAATACCGACGGAAATCAATCGAGTAATAAACTCATTAATCGAGTAATTTATTACAAAAGCTCTTACTGGGTTGTATTCATGTTTAACCATATGATTTTTATATTCTTCTGCTTTATCTTCATTGGTTTTAGAGGCAGAAGCTTCAAAAGTGCCACAACAGAATAGAGCCACAACACAAATACCCTTTCAAACCGATTCCGATCGTTGGATTTATAAAATTATTAGTATTGGTCAAGTTTCCAGCCCTGAACACTTGAAACCGTGTGGAAATTATGAGTTCTTCAAGATTTTTCGCACTAACTCATTAGGTAGGGATGACCAAACGAAAACAACTAGTGACTAATCCTCAACGAATTGTGAAGAATCAAAAAATTGAATTGATAATATCTTATGTCTTCCACTTTAGATACAATTCTTTGAAAAAGAAATATTTTTATCGAAAAAAACTAGTAACCAATCCTGACCAAACGAATTCAATCATAACTTTTGTCAAAACCTTTAGATGGGGTGATAGAAAGATGGAGCCGTGAAAGTTGGCTTAGATATTTTATATGAAAGCACAAAAAACGAAAATTTAACGGAAAATTGATATTCGACAACTATTTCATTATAAAGTGTTTTTGAACGGAGATGCTCTACCAGTAGAAACTGAATTCCGAAATCTTGTAACAGATCGGGCATTGCTTTTAAAGTATTATCAAAATTGTAATTATATGTTACCCTACAACCACTAAGTGTAATTTTAATCGAATTAATACTCGATTAGAAAATATTTTTCAATCCGGTTAAATTTTCCGATCGTATTTCATGATTCCACCCTTTTTTCTGCGAAATGTTTCTGTTAACTTCAGTAGTACATTATTTACCTTCCGCCAGACCGCAATCGATTATGCGGTTCCCATTCATGTAGAAACAACCAAGAGAATTTATCTGCATAGTAAACCAGACTTTGTACATTGAGATCGTAAGCGATTTACCAACCGAACCTTATAGAAATTCAAAAACGAACGCAGTTTTCTAGCAAGTTTAACTAATCTATCAAAATACATTAATGCCATAAAAAGATGCACAGTTACCACATTACCGACCGAGGTGAACGTTGTGACCACGAAACTAATTGACATTCCAGGTATTAAAAACCTATCCAATTCCAACTCAAATAATCGTTGTCGCCCAAATTTCCTGTACGACCAAATACGAGCGTGTCTCAATTCGTGACCGCTAGCTCCGCCGACCAGTATTCCTGCAAATCTGACAGGTATAACACTGGGGCAGTTCTTGATCAGGGATTCCTTCACAATCCACCACCGAATTGAAGAAAATTTAACGGATGTAATTTAAACAGCCACATAGTAATGTAAAGAGCAACGGCAATGTAAATCGTCTGATACTATACGTTGTAGGGCCGTCCAGGCCATAAAACGATCGCAAAAATGTATTACAAGATGTTCAATTTTTGGGGCGAATGAAGCATTTAAAATCGCAAAAACCCAACTGAAGGTGACATACCGGGTGTTGTTGAAATAAATTGTGAATTACCCTTCGTTAGCGAGCAATAAGGAAGGACGTACACCAAAGCGAGTCATAATCGGCATATAACAGCCGTGCAGCAAGCGAGCGTATCTCAAGTGAAATCGTTAAACAAATTGATAAAAGACCAAAGAACGCTGAAAGCTGAAGTAGTAAACAAAAATTTTATACGGGAAACCCAAATTCGTTCGATATTAACTTTAAGCATTGAGCTAACATAACTCATAATGCACATGGACATTTATATTAGTGATTACAAGATAAAAGAAAGACAGTTTTTGGTTGAATCTTTAGCTGGTATTAAGCCATGTGGACCTATGGGTAGATCTTCTTACAAACAAACAGAATCCTTGCTGAAACTAGAATTCACAATCGCAATTTATTTGTTGGCATTTTATCCGAACTCGAATTTTGCACTCTGTAGAATCGTTCAAAATTATTTGTGGATTCATAATGTTGAAACGAATTCGATTACTTATTCTATGATTATTACCTAATTAAATGTAAAATGCTACTATAAAATTGAATCCGTTGACGCCAGTGAGCATAATCCTCACATTGAGAGGTACTTATATATAAAATCGTGTATACGAACAAATCGATTAGTCATTCACACCGAATCACAAAACGCACGCGGTTTTATCAATATACACAAACTTACCTGCTTTACTTGACGCCTCACTGTCGCCCAACTCGACTAGATTTTTTTGTATATTCAAATAAAAAATACTGTACGTATTTATCACACCGAATATTAAGCCGACGCATATAAATGCACTTATCATCACGAGCCATGCTCGTACACCTCCATCTGGTGGCTCATTCACATCACTGTTATGCGCCACCTCGCTCGCATCACCACTCTTAGTATACTTGACTAAATCACCATCACCATTATCACCATGACCATTGCCACTATAATGACTATCATTATTATTTTTTGTACTAATCAAACCGTTGAATTCATTTTTACTGTTATCCCTAATGCAATTATTGTTACAATTATTGCTATTAGCATTGTGATCAACACAATTTCTACTGAAATTACTTAAACCATTTTCATCACCCATATTTTAAAAAGTTTAAAACTTTAATTTTTTGAACACAATAATAACGGTTAATTTCACTTGTAATTAAAACTTCATAATTACTATTAAAAAAAATAAATAAATATTATTGTACTCGCCGATCTAATAAAATATATTATAAATGTTTAAAACACTTTAATAGTCTCGACGACTCGATTTTACTGTGCCAAAGTTTCCTACTTTACTGACTAAATGCTTAACGAGTACTGTTCTGTTTTAGATTAGAATACAAAAATCCAATTCTGAAAAAATACAAATACAAAAAAAAAAACTGATATAGAATTTTCCGTTTTCTTTGTTTTTACGGTGTTTGCAACATTATATTATGTCTACATTGTACAGTGGATTAAAATAGTGTGATATGGTATGTATGCATTGCATTTTGTATAATGATAAAATTATCAGTTATATACGCAATAGGAAACACGTGTCGGATTGATAACGCGTAAAACAGAAATTATCAATAAATATTTATTTGGTTTTTACCAACGTGATTTATTTGTTGTTCTAGCGAATTACATTCGACTACAACGACTACAAAGTGTTATTTGTTTATACGAGAAAAAGCCTCATATCACTTTATTATTGTTATTATTTCAATATATGTTGCATTAATCGTCAACTAATTGAACATTTTACATAATATTCAGTCGAGTCATACTCAACTGTGAGCTTTATATAACATAAAAACTAGTTTTTTATAAATTTTAAAAGATAGTTGCAAAATATTACGTCAGATGTCAGTCACATTGCGTTAAAAGTTGAATAAGCATTTATACTTCTTTTGGGAGCAAAATAATTCTTTTTCGCTTTATTTCATTTCTAAAACACTTTACAACTTCTCAATTTTTATAGATTTTAAACTATGATGGTTAATTTATCGGAAATTTTATCGAATGGAGAATTCGAGAAAGTGTGGAAATGTGAAAAATTGTTGTACTCAAAATTCAAAATAAGTTTATCTAATTGACAATTGGCAGCATCGCGGATTCTATCTAGCGGATTTTCAATAAACTTCGATAAAATTTTTTTGACATTTATGTCTCAGGCACAAAGACTTCAATCGGATAATTTATTAGTTTTACGTACTAGCTTAGCTTAAAATTTTAAATTATAAAAGATAGTTTTAAATAATTTGTCATTTTGTGAATAAAACAAACAACTATGTACCTATATCCTTGTTTTTCTAGGCGCATCGATCACGTCAAGTCAGGTGCAACCTGATCCACCAGCAGTGCTATTCTAAGTTTTATAATGGTTAATAAAGAACTCAAATTTTAGATTTGCAGCGTGTCTCCCGACCACGAAAGCCGATGTGTATTGAACTTTGTCTTTTTTAAATGAATTGGGGACAGACAAAAAGTTGAGGTTGAGTATTGAAGCTATAATCCTTGCCAGAGTCGTATGCAAATTTTGTTTGAAATATGTTTAGGTGAGTAAAGTTAGTTATCCCACAATCCAAATTTTAAAATGTCAGTTATGCCATAATTTTTCGCACATTTTCTCAATCCCCTGAAAGCGGTAAATTAAATTAGAGAAATTTGAGGTAGCACTACCAAAAGCCAAGTGAGTTTTGGTGTTAAATATATGAATATTGGCCAAATAACTTGGTACAAATTTTTGAGTTAAAGTGTAAGAATGTTCGTAAAGAACCAGTTTTCCAACTGTTTTTTGCGCACCCGTAATTAGTTTTCCCCACCCGCATAAACCTACCTACGGAATAATTAAAATTTACATACACCATGGAGTTGTCTATTAAAAATTTAAATAAATTAATTATAATTCAGAGTTGCCTAGCTGTACATCAATTTTGCCCACCATGTGGTTTTGCACAACCCCATAAACCAATGTACGGAATATTAAAATCTCTAAAAGTTTTTTTCGAATTAAATTAATTTGTTATCAATTTAAATAAATGAGTTAAGTTTGAGATATGTCTACGTATACATAAATGAATATTCCCATTCAATATGATATTTACCGAATTTTAAAATGTCCATTTACACTTTTCAGTTTAAATCGCTATTAATTGACATATAAAATAAGCTGTCTTTACTTGATAAAAGTTTTATTTTGGATTTATTTTATTCCCAAGGAAACAGCAAAAAGAATTTTTCGATTTAATTTTGTTTATTGGGTTGGTAGCAGACATATTTATATAAGATTTCACACTATAAGAATTACACTGTTTGTTGATGCGAATATGAAATGTCGCTTTACCAGGGGCGGTATGTTGTACCATGACTTCGAATCAAAAAAAAGTCGAAATTCGGAAAAAGACGAATCGAAAAAGTGAAAGTTGGATCATTTTCGACTTTTGTCGTTTTTTAATCTTGCAATATTTTTTCTAGAAGGAAATGTCAGCTACATTTATTATTACTTTGGTTTTAATTATGAAACTTCATCATTTATCGCGATTCGAAAATGATACAACATACCGCCATTCAACTTTTTTCGAATTTTGATTCGAAGTGATGATACAACATACCCCCCCTGGGTGACAACATTTTAGAATAAAATATAAAAATACCAACTACGTCGACATCTTTCGGCAAGTACGAAAATTAAAAATTGGAATTGGATTTAAATAATTCTAAAAAAAATTGAATTTAACTAATTCCATGCATTTAACTAATTCCGGCCTGCATTAACTCAAAACCGCTGACACAGATGTCAGAAGATCCTTTAGATATGGCAGTCTTTACTTCTCTACCTGAACCATTTATGTTCCACGTAAATTTCATCATACTGGCAACGAATTCAATACAACATGAAACAGTTTTGGCAAAGGTGGTCAACTGGATATCAAAATGAACTCCAACAGTGGCATAAATGACAGACACCGAATGCAAACTTTTAAATTGGGCCCCTGGTTTTGCTCAAAGAAGATGATGTCCATCAAATTTGGTGGATGATGGGAAGAATAAAAGCATCCTATCTCGGTTCTGATAAGTTCGCCAGAGTCGTATCATTAAAAACTCAAAATGGTGAATTCAAATGATGTAATTGATCCCACCATAGAAATTCCCCATTACCTATTAAATCTAATGAAGAACGATTAAAGTTTTTTAAATTTTGAAATTGACATTTCAAGGTGGTGGCCGGTGTGTACAAACTACAAGTCAACGCTAAGGTCCAATTAAAAGACAAAATCCTATATTTTAATTGATCCAACTCCAAAAAGTTTTATGGTGGCCTTTCTATAGTGTCATCTGTAAATCAAACAAACTCATCCACACTAGTTTGTTTCTTTAATAAATTTGACTATTAAAACTTCATTCAATTCATCTACTTTGATTTATTTGTATTGTTCGAAAATGTGAAAAATTAATAAATTAATTAACTAATTTTCATTAATTCACTATCTAAACGTTACATATTAAAATAAATCAATGACCAAATAATTTACAACTAATCGTGGACACATCAATTAATTGTTTGCCATCTATGAACAATAAAAAAAAGTAATTTTAATCGTCATTGCGGCGTAAAAAGAAAATGCTTATCATACGTAATGGTCAATCAGAATCAAAGTTTTAATTACTTTTGAACTAAATTTTAATTTCTTTCGTCAATTTATGGACTATCTTGAGAATCGCGCGTATTTCTTAAAATCCGGATGCAGATTTGTGTGTCAGGGAAAATATTAATGAAATCATTTTGTGAATTTGTAAGAAACTTAACCATAGAAAAACTAAACATTAAAATTCGATAATCGTTTATTAAGGTCTCAAGTATACATTTAACATCGTCCTAGTCTATGACACTTTGATTACCCGCTGTTATAACATTTTACTAGTACAGCGTCACTTGTTGCTCAGCTGCATGTTATGCGCAACCTCCAGGTTAAATATCGATTTATGCATTGCATGCAGATTTTGTATAATAATGTGGGAGTTGAATTTTGAAAGTGAACGTACGCACACATAGAAAATAATTGGCAATTTGCCATGTTTACGTGAACCTTGAAAAAAAAAAGAAAATTTTAAATCAGGTCAAGTTTAAGTTGTGTCGATAATCAACGGATTATTTTATTGATTTTCAATATTTGAACTTTATTAAAGTAATAAAGCTACTGTGCTTGTGGATACAACTTATTAGAATTGGACACGTTAACAGGGTTTTAACGGGTCAGTTTCTAATGAAAAAACAAAACTGACGTATACTGAAAATTACCATGTTGTGAAATGTGCAAGCAGGAATCAAAATTTAGGTCCTAAAGTGTACCAATGACTGGTTCATCGTTTTACAGAAACAAAAGGTTTTCCAAATATTCTCCTCGAAAGTGTTACTGATTACATCGATGATAGTATTGATGCACGCAGAGCTTATATCGATTCCCATTGCGTCTTTCGTATTCAACATTGTTGGTCCAAGTTCCGTATGCTTCGCCAGGCTCAAAACTGGTTCCGTCCCTGCCAGTTGGAAGCTACTCGTCTATTATCTTCTTATTCGTTCTATATCAATAATTTGCAAATTCTAATTGCATTACATAGGGTTTGCGGTTTAATCTAGGATTTTCACGCTTTCAAAAGCAGATACGTCTAGGAATACTTCGAAGACGTACTTTTGCTCTGACTTGTTGACTATTTTCATCACTTTCACTATATAGGCCTCTTTTCTCTGAACCCGAAGTGAAGTAACTTACCTAAGACTGGCAGCAACATGATTGTCCCTTTTTGCTTTGGGACCGGATAATTATAACTTTACTGTTTTCCCAACATTTTAGAAAAATTCTTTTATCCAGACAAGCATTGAGGAAGCTAGTACTACTCGGTCAAATGATTGGCCAAAATTGTTGTGTTCCTTTGACCTCGATGCTGTCTACACCTAGCGCTTTACCTTTTTTCATGTACATGATGGCAATCATAATTTCCCTCCCTACCTACGTCGTATATGATAATACGAGGAAACTTCTTAGCTGGTAGCGTTGCTACCAAAAAAACTTCCGACAAGTTCTTATTATTTAGAAAGAATTGTAAGCCTTCCGAATTCGTTTCTTTCGTCTGCTATGGGTTTTCTATTCCCGCAACTTATTTCACACTTCTTTACTGTTAGCAATGGCAGGCTCTTGTCAGCTTTTAGTTTTACAGTGACAACGTGCAATTGGATAGTGTCTCAAAGATCTTTTTCCGTTCAACTACGTTTGCTTAATAATTATTTCACTCGTTGTCTCATCATCGCTTTCAGTACGTATTCGTTTTGTCGCGTTATTGTTTGGAAATGGAGACTTCGAGCCGGGGGCTATTTTACTAAATCAAGAGTAACTATACGTTTGCTCTTGCAATATGTGTTTAGCCGTGCAATTAATTTTTATTACACCTTTTTTATCGTTTTAAGGATAAACGGAGGAGTGTTCAAATTTTCTAAAAGTGTAAGTTACAATGCTTTATACAAGAAATAATCAATTTTTTGGCTATGTATAGTAAAAATTGAATACAAAAAATTAATTCTATATAAATTTTAACAAATTGACAATTCAATAGATAAAGGCAAGCATTTGCAAATTCTGAAGAAAAAGTTACAGGAAAACTTTTGAAAGAAATTAAAATTCCCCCCTTCCTCGGATGGTGGGTGATTTGTGACCCACCAGCACCACTGGGTGCGAATAATTTTTTCTCAATTCTAATTGAAAATAGATCATGTAGATATTAGCAACGTATTTGCGAATAGATACGTAGTCTGTGCATTAATTTTTTAAATTGTTACAATTTCGCTTATTGGCCTAATTCTGTGTGCGTGATGCTGATTTTTTTTGTCTAAACTTCCAACTAACTAAATTGATCGTTAGTTCACCCAGGTATTGTTAGATGTCTCTAATGTTTATAATCCAAAATCTACCCGATAGTTAGTTCTACAATGAAAACTGAATTCCGATTTATTAATTACCGATTAGAAATGTTTTGTAGAATGTTAAATTTAAGATTGTATAGCAGATTTTAATTAAATATTAGAAGCAGTTTGTTTTGTGCCATCTTTGAACGATTGGTATGAACTAACCATCAATTTAGCTAATTTGAAAATTAGACAAAAAAAATCGGGGTGAGGCACACAGCATAAATGTCGATTCACACTAATCTATCACTTATGGGCTAAGACATTAATGACATCTAGTGGTAAGTAGTAGTAGTAGTTTGTCTAGCACAGCGTTTCTAAAAGTGTGATCCTCGGAGCCCTGTTCCAATCTTGCTTGTTTTTGTCCGATATCAGCATATAAATTTGCTTGAAGAGAATCTTCTTTTGTGTGAACCATTACCAAATAATAAAACTGGTGCCGAAATATTTAATGCCTTGAATGATTTTTTAAGACTAGGTTTAGATTGGAAAAACTGTGTTGATATCTTCACGGATGGTACAAAGGCAATGGAAGAAAAAACCGCTGGCGCTATTGCTAAAATCAAGTATTTAGCACCAAACTGCACCAGTAGCCATTGTATTCTTCACCGCCAAATACTTGCAGCAAAAAAAAAGTGTCAATATCTTTGAAAAATGTCCTTGATGAGGCAAAGATCATAAATTTCATCAAATCGAGACCCTTGCAAATACGGTTTTTAAGATTCTTTGTGAAGATATTGGGCACTTTTTCATGATAAATAAATAGATTTACAGGAAAGACTGACAGATAAACTGTGGTTGCTTTGACTTGGATACCTCGCTGATATTTTATGTCACTTCAAGGAATACAAATAACAGTATTCACAGCCAATGATAAGATGAAAGCTGTTAAAATGCTTCTCCCTTTCGCTACGACTTATCTGGGCGAGTCCAGATTTTATTCGTATGCTGCAACAAAAACAAAATACTGCAACAGACTCGATGCAGAAGGTAACATGAGGATTCAACTTACAACTATAAAGCCAGAATTATGTAAAAATAGGAAACACGTTCACTCGTCCCACTAACAATGCTCGTTTTTTTTATAATTTATTATATTTAGCAATAAATAAATAAGTTTTGTTAAAGTACAAATAATTTCTTTTTTCCTTTATGAATTTGTAAATACAATGTATAAAAAAAACTACTCTTCGGTGTTAGACATCATCGATTGGCACATACACACAATTAGTCAGTACTGAACCACTGGGTTCCGTGTGAATTATTATGCCTTTGGAGGAAAAAGTTTGAGAACCGCTCGTCTAGCATGTA
Source organism: Nephrotoma flavescens (assembly GCA_932526605.1). Classification (NCBI taxonomy): domain Eukaryota; kingdom Metazoa; phylum Arthropoda; class Insecta; order Diptera; family Tipulidae; genus Nephrotoma; species Nephrotoma flavescens. The sequence continues at coordinate 20,621,040 of OW052221.1, read as the reverse complement.
AGTCTGGAACAGAACCTTTACGATGGTTGTAATGTGGTAAAAACAATAGTAGTCATTTAGGAGATTCGGTACGCGATAATTTAACAGCAAAAGCAAACAGTGCGAAAGATGTGTTTAAATTATTTCAATAAATAGTGTGATTTATTGTAGATTGTGTAAATTGTAGAAATCATAGAATTATTCTTGTTGTGCTTCAAGTTCTTAAGCGAATAATTAGGAAATATTGGGAGATTGTTTAATATTATAATTTATAATTGTATTCACAACTCAGTGATGGCAGGCCTAATACGTAGCATTATTTTCCTCATTGATGGTGTTCGACATCGCTTCGTATACGGGGGAGTTATGTTGCGATCTCCTTATCCTCTAAAAATAAGGGATTGCGCTACTGGTCATAAGTGACTTACTAGGTATCATCATGCCAGCGGAATAAAATCTTAAAAGTGACCTTAAATTGTAAAATTGATTGACCTCCTATATCAGTCAATTCCTCACGAATTATGATAAAATTTGATTAGTAGTATATTGCTTAGGGGTTCTAAAGTGAGTTTTGGACAAAATTGTAGAATCTGTTCCTTCTAGACGAAACTTGGTCATTTCATAACCAATCTTTATGAAATTTGGCTTTTAGATTTATTTTGGATTGCAACATAAATTTTAAATAAAGTTCTGGTATCGGTCCATTCTACATGTTTAAAATGGATCCCAAGATGCATTTTGGAGGAAGTTTTTTTATTTGAAAAGGCTCTAGAGAACTCGGGTGAAATTTGCATGTCAAATTCAGTTTGTATCACTGGATTGTGAATTCTCGTCACTCACACCACTTCTGGAATATTCTCGAATATAGAGACCTTCAAATCGGTATTTTTGCAGATACTAGGAATGAGCAAGATCCTAAATTTGAATATAAATTCATTCAATTTTAGACAAAACTAATTAGTTAAACTTAAGATCGACTTGTAGTCCACACACTGATGAAAATGGCAAGTAAATAATTGAGTGGACTAGTAGACTACTGTTCTTCCAGAGAATAAATTCATTTTTAGCGCATTAGTCCTACGTGAACTCTGTTGAAATCTCAGATTGCCGAGTGTTTCTCGATGGGGAGATGAACATTCTAACAACTGGTGGTATTCGATTGAGTTGTCAACCCAACAAAAACCTTCTGTAGAAGGACCACAGGATTAAATAACCACATTATCATATGCCGGTTAAATCCAATCAAATTCATTCCATTTATAATAAAATTATCTATTTGCACTAAATCTAAATTTAAAACATATATGACTGCAAATTATTTAGATCATAAGCCACATTTTAATCAAGATCACGCAAAAATAGAACTCGTGTAAATATATATAAGAAAATGAGTAGAAAGTATTTCATGATCATTATGAAAATGCACATAAATTATAAATTACCAAAACTAAATATAAAACAATTAATCACGACACCATAAAGTCGATCCAAATGCCGTACCACCTACATATCAAATTACATTTACGAGTATTTACATATACCCGATCAATTGGATAACAAAAAAAATGCAGAAATTATCGATTCTTAGAAAATTGCGCGATGTCTGAATATTTCATGGCCACACATATTGCAAACCAGTCTCATATTTTAATTGCACAAATGTCTCTTATTTTTATTATTAATAATCTAAGAAACTATTAAAACAATTTGCACTTTTTATGATCACGATCATGCACTGCACAGTGTCACCAATAATATATACATACGCAATGATGAAAACGAAATGAACGAAACATTTTTGTTGAATGTGTATTTAGTAATATGCATGCGTTCACTATGACGGCGTCTAAAAATATCTTCAATATAAACGATGTGTGTGTTTGTAAAAACGTGCATGCGTCTAATGTCTTATATAAGTTTTAATGTTAATCAGTATAAGAGTATGTTTTTGCATTTGAGTGCACTTTTGAGAACGAGTATCAACAAAAAATATTGATGATGCCTCCTGTGAGAATTGAACTCACGACCCCTGGTTTACAAGACCAGTGCTCTGCCCCTGAGCTAAAGAGGCTCTGTGCAGTATATCTTTACAAAATCAAACAATTATCGACGTGCATAAATAACAGATAGTGGCAAACTAGTTAATACCAGGAAAACCCAGCTCGAAAAATTATCAATTTACATATTTCAAAGCTCCCGCGCTCAATTACCTTCAATTAAGCATGATGTAAATATACGGCAAAAACCGTAGACATTTTATATTCAATTACCAAAAATATAAATTCACAATTATATATAATAAATGATTCATGTACACATCTTTCAATAGACGAGATGAAATTGAAACCGCAAGCAAAATTTGTATTGTGAAAAATCCTCATTGTTGCCTCATTAAGTTTGTTTTTTTTATGTACTCGAAAAATACAAACAGACCATTTTCAGTTAATCAATTTTTAATTTTGTTTTCACTATCACGCATAAACCGGTGGAAGTGGCTTAAAAAATGTCGGCGCAAATTGAACGCAAAAAATACTGCACATTCAGTGAAACGAATCCCTGCTATTTGGTAATCGACAATTAACCCAATAGAATTATGTTATGTACAAGTAAAAATTTTTACCGGAAATAAAATTTAATTTATAAATATTGTTGGCATTGAACTTTATGGAAACCGGATACTCGTATCATGTTTCAAAAGACATTGTGTCGCATTAGAAAATTAAATTAATTTTCTGATTACTTAACTCATTTAATACAGATATTTATCCTTTATATATCCTGTGCAATATTTGTTGTAGTGAATGAGGATTCGCTGTCAATTCGCGTGTGCATTACATTTACTAATTTATAAGCAATTTTTACTTTATCAAATGCATCAATTTATTGAACGCTCTATGCGATTGATGTTTATGTGCCAGTAATTGAACATGGGGTTAATACGTAATTTCTATATTGGCTCTGGAAGAAGCAAACTGAAGGTGTTGAAACTCGAGTATGGGTTTTAGTGGTCGTAATCGAGGCAATCTCCAACTGGCTAACAGTCTTGACAAAGTACAGAGTTAAACTTCAGTTAAAACCTTTGAACAAGTAGTGTTTCCGCTTTATTTCTCATGATATTCTCTTTTCCCCTGATTTATTTTTTACATGGCGACGCGAGAAATTTTGGTTAGGGTAGCATATTTTTTGGTTCATGGTTTTTCCGCTAGACGGATGACGGCAGGGCTTATAATTATTATCACTACAGAGGGCACTCTTGCGTTGTGATTCTTTCCTCGTTTCCTTCCCCTTTATCTACAAACTGTTGTTAGTTTGTTGGTAATGGGGACGGAAACGAGGATAGAATCACGACGAAAAACTCAAAGTGTGGAATTGCGGAATACAATTGCATTCTGTAATGAAATGGCAGCTCGGAGCACTTCGTCGAGCATCTCAAAGCTGTTTAAAAATGTTCAATGGGGAAGGTAATGTAGATTAAATAATCGCTCGCAGGTAAACAACAGTTTCACACGCTTCAAATTGAACTTAACTATGCTGCCACTTGCTTTAAACGACGACAGAAATGGAGTGCGTTTTAACACTCACCTTAGTACAAAATAAAAAGAGTTCAAGGTTGATTAAGTCATCTTCTTCAGACTAATGTACTGCACTTTGTAACCAGACCATTAGATGTAATTCGGTCGTTTTTAGGATGCACAATTATAGTAAAGTATATTTTCAAGTGTGACATACCAGTTTTGGTATGATCAACGAGAAGTGTGATGGAATTAATTTAATTCCCAATTTATGTAACTTTTGTGTTATATCTTTTAATTAATTTTTAATTCTCGATTTTTTTCTTTTAGGATACACATCATCAAGTGTGTTTCATCCTGATTACTGATAATGCCGGATAATATGGTAGACCTACTTCCTAGTGTCGATTCGGTTCTAAGGTGGTAGTTGTCTATTAATAGACATATCGGGTCCAATGTGGTCAATTTTAACGCCCAGAGTGTAGCTGCTTATCATCTAACTAAAATTTTCCGGCAAAGAGGTCAAAGCTTTCCAATTAAAAAAAATGTTGTATAACAAAAGTTACTAGTCGTTTAAGGATCCTACGATTTCTGATTAAAAAAATATTGTACAATAGTCATTTTCCAATCGCATGTTGCACACGGGGACTTCACTAAGCAAAATCGCAGGTAAAATTGTATGCGAAATTTTGTAATTAAGAGATTTTGTAATTAAAAGATTTTGTAATTAGAAAATTTTGTAATTAAGAGATTTTGTAATTAGGGGCTTTTGTAATAGAGATTTTGGAATGCGAGATTTCGTACCAATCCGTTTTTGTGAAATTGGAAAAAATCGAGCATCGAGCTGTCATTAAATATTTATTTTTGAAACGAAATACGCCTACGCAAATCAAAGACGAGTTGAATGCTGAGTATGGAAACTCTGCACCATTATTTGGCTGCTGAATTTAAACGTGGCCATACTAGCTTGGAAGACGAAGAATGGAACATCCAAAACGGCAACCACTGACGATAACATCGCTCAAGCTCACCAAATAGTGATAGATATAAGATAACCGACGAACTAAAGTTAGAGATAGAAGAGGCTATGAATATGTCTAAAGAACGTATTGGCTGATTTCATTTAAAAGAAAATTCGATAGTTATTTTCTTCGAGCACTCATTTTTTGTTTATTTGTGAGAATCAGTTATTATTATTAGGTATATATCTCTTTTCCTGACAGCCCACACAATTGTGTGGGGAAGGCAAAAGGATCATGTCAAAGATTTATTTTTGTATGTGTGTTGAGCCAACTTACACATTTGTGTATTCCTTTTAAACTTATTTTCGTCAGAAAAAAAACACTATAACTACACACACACAATTGTGTTGGTTGTATTTCAAATCAAGCGAAATTTTTTATCAAAAACGCCATTACATACTATGTCTTTTTACTCACACATTTGTGTGGTTCGGACTTAAATTGAGCTAAAGTCCGGTATACAATATGCGCCGTTTACGAACTATAAACGAAGGCTACACTTCATAATAATTCGCAAATTAGTTTGACATAACTAGAAAGTTAACTACAAAAATACACAATACACGTTGGCTTCACTGGAGTCACAAAACAAAATTGTGGAAATATCTCATGGTAACTTTAAGTAATTTTAATTTTTTTAATGTTGGTAACAAAAGTTACTCATGTTACCCTAGCTATACAAAAAGTAAGTTTACTTTTCGCGTGGTAATATTTATATTCAGCAAAATTCAATTACATATTTTAACAGATATGTACATTTTTGTTGTATTTTTTTTAATAGTTTATGATTAAAAGTTTGTGCTTTAATTTTTCCGACACTACTAAATTAATACAAATTGTCACAAAGACAGAAATTAAGAAACACCTAAAACTAAATTACCCTAAAGTTACTCTACATATGTTCGGAAATACATTTGGTAAGGTTCTGTCAGCAAGTTACTCAAAAGTTACCATAGGCTATTTCCGAAAACGCCTAATACTTTAGTCTGCTTCACCGAAAAAATTTTGTTCGAAAAATTAGTCGCAATTAAAATCGGTTTCATAGGTAAACGCGGAAAGAGACGAAAGGGACTTTCGATTGATTACTATTCAGATAATTGAGTTACTATTCACTTAATTGAGCTGCTGAAGTGAATTGGATGTTCGAATCGCACCTCTTCATTTTTGATAAGTGTCAAAAATCGTTTTAAATTTAATTCTTTTTTATTGAAATTTAATTTTAATTAGAAAAAACATTAACACACTTTTCAAACAAAACGCAGAATGAACGCAAAACCAAAACATACAACAAAAGCAACCTATCTGATTTACTACACGAGCAAAATATCTCTTCAGCTAATTCAGTAGCCCAATTTCTTAACTGAGTGAAGTGAAGAATAGCGAGTCGAACGCTCATTAGTAATACGTCGCTGGTTATCTAATTCCTAATTCCCAGGTAAGAAAGGAACTTAAAAATTATTTTATTTATATTAATTTTATTAAAAACGGTTAAAAGTGAAAAAAATTGAATGTGAAACTTTAGCTGGATTCGTGTGTTTGTACAAATCCTAACTTAATTAGAACAGCAAATTGAGGCTACATATGCATTTTATTTACGATCTTAACGGCGATTTTTTCTGCATCCTTTTATTATATGTATTGTACTTTTACTTTTATATTCTGATTTACAAGCCATCGCATAACAAATATTTCTAAACTTATTACAGTGGTTGAATTCTAGAAACTAAAAATTACAAAGCAGAAACTGTTATACCGTACTGTACGTTGTACGACAATACAAGTAAAAAAAATAAACGTCAACGTCATATATACTTGTTTTGAGTAATCGCAAAAAGTTAATTTATTTAATTTAAACTTTAATGTGGATATTATTAGTTGTTACAAAATATAATTATAAGCTATAATTAAATAGATATTCGATTAATAATCTTAAGTTAGACAAACAGTAAAAGTTAATTTAAAGTATTATTTTTGGGTGTTGTTCCTTCTACTAATACAATTTTCTTCACACAGTATTACATCCCCAAACAAATATGGATTCTCTCACAGCAATTGAACATCGAATTAACAATATTGACCGTATGCTAGGCCAGTTCATCGAAAACGAAGGCAAAAATGAAAACCTCACCGATTCTATAATCTCGGCCAATACATTAATATCGAGTGCAATAAATAATAGACCAAAAATCGATGAAACCATTAAGCGTACAGATGAACTTGAAAAGTATTTGGATCCATTGTATTTAGATGAGCAAAGTGAGATTAAATCCAAAGAAGTATACATCAATACCATAGCACCGGAATTGGCTGAAAATTTTGAAATACTTGAAGAAATTCAAAAACTGGAAGGTACCTTAGGGGCTGAGTACTTTAAAAACATTCCGGATGTGACCGATAAGCTTAAGGCGATGAATAATGCAACATCGGAACAAATGTCCAAAAATGATTTGCTACAGGAAAGTTTAATACTTGCAATGCAACGGTATAGTGAGATTCAAGAGGGCATTAAAAATTCGCTTAATTCCTTCAACGAGCGTTTAGATCGTATTGAAGAACGAATCCAAAAGAAACAAAAACCTGATGAATAAATTATTAAATAAAAACTTGTATTCATTTAAATTTTTGAACTTTTTATTGTAAATCTAAAACATTTACAATTTAATCCGTTGTGGTGTGTTACTGGCTTTACGCTCTTCAAAACGTTTTAACGCTTCGGCACGGCCAATATTTCCTTTACGGGCGAAACGTTGATTTCTCAAAAATTTTTGATCCATACCTAATGTAGATTCATGACGATTACGTTTTGGACGTTTAATTCCATTTCTGTGTGCCTTGCGGTCTAAAATTGAGAAAAACGAGAAATTTATTGAATACATTCAATTTCACAAATCTTATTAGGTTATGTTGATGTTAATTTCTTTTTATTTTTTCCAGACCATAGAATTAACTTACTTTGGTTATGATTTGTATGATTCTTTGACTTTGCCATTTTAAATTATATTATCTTGGAATTAGTCCTAAAAATGAGTAAAAGAAAACATTATACATATTGTGAAACGAATTATTCTCAGAAATGAAATGACAAATGTATTCAAAATATTATGCAAAACATAAATACAAATCAATAAAAACCTGCAATATATATATTTTATACTTAAATTAATCGATGAATTAAAATTTAGTTTTAACAAATTAATAAACAAACTGCTTACCTTTGACAAGCAACCGGAAGAAAGAATATATTTTGTTGTGTGGTGGATATTTAAATTTAGTAGGGCCATTGTAAAAATTACCCAAGAAACTTATGCGCCTGTTTCGATCCCACCACTCCACAGGTTGACTCTTTCGTCGTGATTTATCATTTCAAACAAAATTATATTTTTTGAATTATTCGTATTGTAATAAAAGTTTATTATCGCTGCGAAAACTGCTTTTTTGTTTGAAAAAATAATATTTTTCCTCTCGAAACAGAAATTAACCTAAAAGTAACCCAAAAACGACAAATAAACAAGGTGTCCTTGAAATATTTATCTTTGTAGTAGGGCGAGAATCAGTTGAATCAAACAAAAATGTTGCTGAAAAAAGAATCACAAATTTCCCCGCCACAAATAAAGTTAACTTGGAGTTAACTCGATTCAATAGAAAAAATGTCAGGTCCAGTCGAAAAACAACAACAAAAATAAAACTAAAATAAAAAAAATTATTTATTTTAATTTTTTTGTGTGAGCAGTGAAATCTAAATACGCGAAAGCATATTTTTTGTGATTTTTCCGATTTTAATTTATTAAGTTTCCCCTAAAATTAATTGCATTCATCTAGATATGTTTTTAAAATTTTGGACTCGATCCAAAGATAACTCTGCCAATATAAACAATAGAAGTTAACTTCAAGGTTAACCTGAAGATAACTACAAGTTGACTCGACCCCCAATATAAACAGGGTAAAAATTAAATTGTAGGTGAAGGGGAAAGAAATGAAGAAAGAATCACGACGGAAGAATCTAAGTATGGAACGGCTGCGATTAACTACAACCTAAAGCTAGGTATCCAGCTCGCGCTAAGATAAATTTTAACGCGGTCTCCACAAGCCTCCACTAAATTACAGATAAATTAGTAAGCTATAAAATGTATGTAGAGATAAATTTTGACGTTTTATTTCTCCTTAACCTTTGTTTTATTCCAAATACATGGATTTTTCTCTACCAACAAACATAATGTTTGTTTTTCTTCAGTTTTCAATCCGTTCGATTTAGGTTTTTTATTTTTAATGTTAGATAGTTTTGGCTTTCGTTTTCCACTTTTTAAATTTTCTGTATCCACTTCTTCGTAGTCAATCAAATATTCTGCTTGATATTTGAAATAAAATTATTTTGATCATCTTTTTAAAAAAATAAAAAACAGTTTTCGCGTTGTGCTGTCAAAATCAATTTTATCGTTCTAGTCAGATAAATTACTGCGAAAACTTTTGTAGAGTTTTCACTATAGCGCAGTCTATATTTAAATGAGATAACTACAAACTTTTCGAGTCAGCTGCGTACCGCATCTGCGAAATCGCGAGCTAAATATTTTTTTGTCATTTCGCTAGCTAAATTTTACGTCAAATTTGTATGTAAAATTTATCTTAGCGCGAGTTGGATACCGACCTTTACCTCCAAAAATTTGCAGAAGAAAACAATATTCTAGTTGTAAGTGCCCCTTTAGATGAAGTGTATAGTGTATACGGTATTCCGTGCACCGAGCAACAGTGTTTTCGGGTACATCGTGCAAATTTAAATGAGAAAATCATCCGCTTTCCATGTTCAATGTTTTATGGGTAATTTTTAACATTTAGCACTGCCTCTAGTGAGTAATAGAACAACTAAAGAATGGTAGATAATTTAATTGTGTTGACGGTTGGTTCCAGTGCATTGTTTACCGATTACAAATTGGTGTGTAGGTTCGCGCGATAAAATTAAATTGGATGTGTTGGATAGAAATTCAATCCAACCGATCTACCAAATCGGATGGTGAGAACAAATAAATTATATATGAATTGTTTCGTTATTCATGAGAAAAATTGCACGGAAAAATTGAAATGGAACAAAACAAACGTGAAAACGTTCAGTAGTTAACATCCAATTTCTTTAACAGGTGCTGTTGGTCCGATTAGTTGGTATTGTTCGATCGTGCGTTACGTCCTTATACATAAACCCTCAATATGACACGCTTTTATCCGGAAAATGAGAATAGAAAAAATCAATTTATTGAAAAATACTTTTAATTATTTAAATACAAATTGATTAAACTTGCTCCATTACAAAATCTATAAAATACAAAAAAAGTTCACAAAAATGAGTTTATAATACTCGCGAGACTACCAATTCTCATGTCTAGAATGCTTCTAAAATACTGATTTTTATAAATACTTTCTGGAATGAGTATAATTTAATGTTTTTTATCGTTTACTAATACTAAATTTCATATCGCATCGAATATCACATAAAATATATTACATAGAGACTTGCGCATTGTTTGTGTAAAGATTGGGTACGGCCACTACACAAGCACCAGCTCGATTAAAATTTAACGGGCTTAGCTGGAACCATTCGTTAGTTTCTGGGTCATATTGTTCAACCGTTTTTAAATACTGGTTACCATCGTACCCTCCGACAGCAATTAAACGATCGCCAAGTAGTGCAACCCCTATAGCATCTCGAGCTATACTGAGTGAGGCGATTATTGTCCATGTATCGGTAGAAGGATGGTAGCGTTCCACTGTTTCAGTACGACATACAGCTGGGTTAGTGGCCGGACAATCGTGTCCCCCTAATGCATAGAGGTAGCCGTTTGCAACACCAACTCCCACGCCGCCACGACGCTTGTTCATCGGAGCACGCATGGTCCATTTATTGGTATGTGGATCATAGCATTCTACCGAACGGTGGCAAACGGTTCCATCTCGACCACCGACAACGTATAATCGTCCTCCAAGTACCGCTACTCCAGCAGTCGACCGCAAAGCCGACATAGGTGCTACGTAATTCCACGACCGTGCAATTGGATCCCATCGCTCAACCGTATTTAGATAACTCCAGCCGTCATGTCCGCCAACCGCGTAAAGAGGACCCTCCAATACAGCAACACCCAACCCATGTCGGTGGGTTACCATTGGCGCAATGCAACTCCAAGTCATTGTGGTCAAGTCTAAACTCTCAACTGTGTTTAACGTTTTAAGGCCATCCCTGCCACCTACTATGATTAGCCTGTCCTCAACAACTGCGACACCAAACTGAAGCCTCCGTGCCGTCATATTGTTTAAAAGAGTCCACTTATCCAGGCGTGGACAATAACTCTCAATACTGGTTGCCCCTTTGTGCGCGTCCATACCACCGACGGCCAAAATTCGGCCTATCGTCGATTTTCGTGGCCGAGTTCGTTGCGTCGAAATAAGGGAGCGGCGTTCGGGCAATAAATGCCATTTCAGCGCCTCCATAATCAACTGTTGGCAGCCATTTGTGCCGCATAAAGATTCAACATGATCCGCAATAAAAGCTGGTTGTAGTAATGGCAAGCGGATAAGACCTAACAGCTCAGGTATAAACTTTTCGCGTGCCGTCTGCTCATACTGTATCCAAGACATAAGAGCGTAAAATACATCTTGTTCCGAGGGAACGTTCAAATCATCGCTGCTTAATAAACTAGATAGTTGCTCGACGCTTAATTTAAAAAATTCCTGATTTCGTGAGACTTGCATAAAATGTTGGCATGCATAGGACCGCGCTAATTTAAGCAACGTGTTACAGTTTTGTTGGTCGGCAAATAATGCAAAACCAAGACAGTTGGACGGATGGAGCTGACGAGCTAAAAAATTACAGCAAGCTGTAACAACAGAACTAAATTGTAGAAGACAAGCAGTAGCCAGAAGCGTTTCAACGGTGTCCTCGCATATTTCGATGGACCCTGTAACGATAGTTCGATAGTTTTATTTATGTGCAAATGAATCGTGGGAGGTATTCAAGGTGGATACAATAATTTATTCCGAGAATCGAGCTCACCTGTATAGCAAAATTGAACAAGCAAATGTAATGCCTCCCCATTCACATCAACCAAAACTATTTCATTTTCTTTAGACTCCCGCAAATTTCCGGTGAACATGGTAGAGAAGTATGCGCTCGTAGCTGACAAAACTAAACGATGTGCTGGAATTCTAGACATAAAATAGGATACATTGAATAAACGCAATTCACTTTTTAACATTCAGTATTTACCGTTTCCCATCACGCCCAGCGACCAGCACGACATCACAAAGCTGCTGATTATCCAAATAGTCTTGCATACGTTTCAAAGTTGTAGATGCATGATCCGGGCAACGAAATTCATCCAAACTCCCGGTTGCCGAAACTAAACTAACCATACTAAATTCCATGGTCATGGAAACAGATGAATCATCATTCGCCAGGCTAATTCGGGCGCTTGAAGTCGTTGACTCACGACTAGGGCTGCCTTTGCAAGACATTTTTTTCTAATTGACACCTCTTTGTCTATCGCGCGATTCAGAATTGTTGGTGTACCACCACCAACTGTACCACACGTACAAGTTCTTTCTTTTCTTTTCAACGGTGATGATTAACAGTTAATTAATTAATATACGTAAAGCAGTTTTATACTTCTGCTTTATTTAATATTATTTACATTTAAATGCATTAAATACACAAAACAATGCGACTCGGATCAAGGAACTCTCCCTCTCTCTCTACAGTTCTCTGTTTGCAAGAATATTTTATAGCAAATACTGTCAAAATATAACCTTACTTTTATTATAAACAAATAAAAAAATCGATTTTTATTGATTCCTTTAAACAAATATTGCTAACACAAAATAAATGCTAATACTCATAATGGAAAATAATTTATTTGAAAGAAAATTGTCGTATTGTTTGATTTTTTGTCGCTTTCAAAATTTAAAAATATTTGGATTTTTAATTTTATGGCACAAATAAAACAGAGTTGCACCATTTTAAGTAATATGTCATGTTTTCCAACAGAGGCAGCACAAATTGAGGATAGTAGCATCTCACGTGAAAAAGTAAATATTCTTTCTTGGCTGCATGTAAATGTGCCTTTCCACACGAGTATGTAGTACATGACAACAGTGCATGACATCATTACATCATTCGCATTTAGACGTAAACTGTAAAACTGTTGACACCAATTGCAACTTGTGTTTGTATGCGTAAAAATTTTGTATGTTGCTTAGAGACGAAACGTATCGACCATTTTCTTGTTACGTAAAAATAACAACTTGACTGTGGCCGCCATCTTTTATAGCGTTTGTGGTTGTTCAATTTAGTTTTCAGCGAAAAACAAAAACAAAAAATTCGAACCAAACATTTTTTTTATTGCTTTTTCATTGTATTAGTGAATAACAACTCGTTCCGCAATAAAAATTTTAGAGGAAAAAGTACAACACAAATATCCCCACTCTAAAATTAGTTTATAGGCAAAGGAGTAAGAGACGAGGAAAATACATCATGTAGTGTATACTCGTCTAAACAGGCTGAATGGGCTATTGGCCTTTAAATCACCGCCTAGTTAGCCACTTCTTATGCAAGCGAATTGTGAATTTGTTTATAAGAGAAAAAGCCTCATTCCATTATATTAGCTGTGTTCCAATGGAAACAATTTGCTACTCACAAGTGCTTGTGAGTAGATAACCAAAGGAACGGGCAAAATTATGACAGCAACATATAGTAATATTCAAATCTTAAAAAAAATGTTTTTTTAACTGTTCTGCGCAGCTTTCAGTGGTGTAGACAAATTTTTTATAAAAATTTTGATGGGTCGCATTTATCTTAGATAGTAATCCTAAATAAAATAATAAATAACCATCAAAAAGAATTATATTTCAGTTTTAATACACAAAACATTCAAAATTATTATGTATTTATGTTATTACAATCATATATCAAGTGAAAATTAATAGGTCTAAAAAAATATTGCACGCCTTTTGGAAACAATGACAACATTTAATTTTGGTACGGACTAGGGAAAATAAATAACCAAATGTCATTCGTATCGCACAAAACCACAACAACATAAAAAAGCAAATTCAGTTTTCAATTTAATGGAATTTTGAATTAATTCTTAACTTATCGAACTAAATATCATTTTAATTTATAAAATCTAAACTTTGTGTTTTAATTGTATCCTAAAATTCCTATTCCATTTAAATACAAATACAATGTAAAAATGTAAACAACACATGAATATTATGCTTGATACATCACTGTGTATCCGCCATATTACTTCTGCGCGAGAACTGTCAGAATTCCAGCGAGATTTGAATACTACTATATTTTGTTATACAAAATTAAATTTGTTTGAATATTTTCATACAATTTGGTAATAAAGTCAAAAATTGGACATACCATGAAAGCAAAAACCTTAATCTGTACATACGCTGGCAGGAAAGAGAAGTATTGAGGTTTTAATAGTGAAAATGTTAATAAAATTAATTTGCGTATATTTATTATAAAAACCCAGCGCTTTAGTAGTCGAATCAATTCATGACATCAGTTTAATAATTGTATATGTATATGTACAATTGGATCAATTTAACAATTGTAATTAGTAATTGTTGTTACAAATTTTATTGTAATTTGGTGATCCATTTTCCACCAAAATCCCTTATTGTCAATCAATCGACTATAAACAAACAAAAAATTGTAAACAAATCTGACATTTCAACATAACCTAACCATCACAAAGCCATCTCTTAGATTTTTTGAAACTAATATACAAATTTATGCGTAACAGCTTGCAACATCTACACCATCGTTTGAGTATGAGTAGCTACGAGTAGATACAAGTACTTGTGAGTAGTTTGCTTTGTCCATTGGAACACAGCTATTATTACATATATCATCATTTGTTACATTAAATGTAAACTAGTTGAACATTTCACATAATATCCAGTCGAATTATAGTCATCTATGAAGTTTTATTACATTAACTCGTTTTTTGAGAAATCGATCACCTTTCGCTCTATTTCCAAAATATTCCGTCAGATGTCAGCCACTTTGGTTAAAAGGTTACTATTCTAGCTAGAGGTACACTGGTTGGAATGTCAAAAAAAAAGAATTGGTTTCGTCAAAATTCTTATTTTCTTTTAAGTTTTTATTTTTGACTGGTTGAGCCCTTAAGATTCTAAGCGTATATTTCTAACAAGCAACAGGAATTTAAATACTACCTAGTCAACTAAAATAACGTAAAGGCTCCAAAGCTAAGGGCCAGTCCCTTGAGAAAGAATCTGTAAGTAGTTAGGTCATTTGAATGACTACAATAAATTAAAAAACATAAATAATTTATATTTAAATATTAACTATATGTATTAATTAAAGATGAATTATCTTGCAATATGTGCAGTGGAGTCCTGTCGGGCTTCTCGACGTACACATCCTACTAGAAGTTTTTACAAATTCCCGAAAGACCCAGTAATGTTTGATAAATGGAAAGAGAAATGTGAATTTAAAATTAAAAAATTTCCAAAAACAATGAGAATATGTGAAAAGCATTTTAATAGAAAAAGTGTTGGAAAAGCAAGATTATTAAAGAATGCGATACCAGAATATTATCTGAAGGATCCATACATAAAAGTTGTAAAGGAAAATCAAAGAAATGTTGCTGCACTCAGCGCTAAGATGAAATTATCAAATAAATTGAATCGTCTTGAGAAAATGTTGAAATTCTATAAGAAGCAAAACAATTTGCTCAAAAGTATAATTCAAAAGCATGAGCCGAATAAATCGGTGATTCTATTAATTAATTCAATACCAAATATGAGTTCAAAGGCAAAAGAATTTGGAGAAATCATTTTGAAAGATTCAACTGATTGGCCATGCGTAAAGTGTGTGGATGTGGTAAAAGATGGTGCGAAACTAAGGGAAGCCGATACCGGCGAGCGTGATGAAACAATTAAATTGGAAGTTAATAAAGCTAATAATGAAATAACGAACATAAACTTGAGCATTGTTAAAAATTCAATTCATGAATCAGATGATACTACAAGTTTAACTGATGCACAACAAGAAGAATGGTAACAAATTATTTTTGTAAAATTGATTTGTTGATCACTGTTGCTAACTGTTGTTCTATTTTCCTTTTAGTTCGAGCCATTTAGATTCAGTCAAAACTGATGTTGATGAGGAAAATTCTAAGGACAATGAAAAAATTGAGGATACCTTTTTTATACAAGGGCCACCACATGAAAAGTATGGATGCGAAAAATGTAACGTAAAAAAAAATACGTATAAACAGTTAATCAGTCATTTAAGTTTTCACAGCGGTATAACACCCAATAATATTCTAATGGATTACTAAATCAAATCCGTCTTTTTTTTCCAGATGTAAATTTATTCGAATGTGAAAGATGTGGTAAAGAATTTCATCGGCGCTGTACGTATCGTACGCACGCCCGTATTTACCAATTAGAAAGACCACATGTATGCAAGATTTGCGGAAAAGATTTTAAAACGCCAGTATATTTAAAGCGGCATCAGTTCAGCCACTTAACCGAAAAAACAGTTCCATGCCCGAAATGTGATAGAATGTTTTGTCATAGACAAGCGCTACACGTACACTATTTAAGTGCCCACAAGGCGAAAAATAAGGCATGTAATCTATGCAATGCACAATTTAAATTTAATGCTCCATTAAAATACCATATGAGTCGGGTTCACGGAGCTAAATCGAATCCCACAAAATCGAATGAGAAAATAAAAACCGAAAAAGCGAATGAATTTGCTTGTGAGAAATGTGGAAAGCTATTTTCTAGCGAAAGCACCTTACGATGCCACATTAAAAATATACATCATAAGGATAGACCATTTTCATGTTCATATTGTAGCAAATCTTTTATCTTCGCTCAATTTTTAGAACATCATATGCAATTTCACATTAACGAAAAGAATAGTCCAGTCGATCCTATAACGAAAGAGAAATATTTGAAATATAAATGTGACGTGTGTGACAAATCGTTTACAGCACCACGCATTTTAAAGCATCATAAGGTACAGCACACCGGTGCAAAAGACCACAGTTGTGTACACTGTGGAAAAGGGTTTGCTTTATCTTCATATTTAAATCGTCATATTCGTTTAATTCACAATACCAAACATCCGCATAATTTTATCTGCAGTACATGTGGCAAAGTGTCCATAGATATCTCGCATCATAAGTCGCACATGCTTTCGCATTCAGGTGAAGCTCCATTTGCTTGTAAATTTTGTGATTCGACATTTCGTTATAACAAATCACTTAAATTACATGTGAAAAACAAACATAAAACGGAAATTACATGATAAATTATTAAATTATCTGCAATCAAAAATAAATACATTACCCAGCGTTTTCACTACGCAAATTTTCCAATATTTGAATTTATATTGTTAACTATACCCTCATTTTTTATAAATCTATACATTTAGTGAACTAGCAAAAGATGTTTTACTGGAATGCTTTAGCAATAACTGTAACACTACATTTTGAACAATACACGCATATTTCCATTGATGATAAAATCTCGACTAATTTATTAATGCGTAATCCGTTACTTTCGAATGAGATAAAACTTATAATAGATCTCACATTTTACGTAAAATCACTGTTTGACCGTAGAAATTGAAAAACCATAATCAGCTCTTGTCGAGGCTTTTATGGAAAGTTATATGGATGAAGAGAACAAGTGCTACATGAGGATTAAGATCGCAACAACATTTTTCCTTCGGCCGGACTATCGTGTGTCAGTTTTAAATTGGTACATTTATATTCATACAGCTGGCCATATTTTATGTAGAAATATAACTAAATATTTTCCAATTTCGCAATAAAATTTTATTAATTTAATTAAAAAAATCAGTATTTTATTCATTAAATTAATAGCATGTAATGCCTTGTTTCACGAGAAGAAGATTGTAAAGTTCCTGAGTACGTAGGACAAGATCAAAAATTAAATAACGGAACTCTTGTTCAAACAAAATCAACCATAAAAGTGTGGCTGCTTAATCCCGAATAGCAAAGGACAATCATGCAATAGGAGGTATCATAGATGATACAAATTAATGGGAGATACAGGAACTCCAAGGCACATTTGATCAATAAAATTAGATGAGCAGAAATGTTTTATAGTACACTTATATGTATAGGAACAACTTCACCAATAATCTTATGTAACTGTTACTTGGGGGATCCGCTCGAAACGTGATATTTCAAAACGCGATATGACAAAACGAGATATGATACAAAACACAATTTCAAAACGCGATATGGTACGATCGATTTTAAAATTCCTATAAACTGATTCTAAATTTCCTCTTCACCCGCCTGATATAACCCGACCCTAAACTCCCGCTCCTATCGATTCAAAAAATTTTAAAATATCACGTTTTGAAATACCGCGTTTTGTACCATATCGCGTTTTGTACCGTATCGCGTTTTGAAATATCGCGTTTTGATAATTCGCGTTTCAAATGGGACCCGTTGCTTGGGTTCGTTTCAAATTTGGTTGATCGCATGGGAACATCAGAAAGTAATTGAAAAAATGGAAGAAAAGACGAAATCCTCTCCCATGCCCGCCAACCTGACCCAGCAGCAATGGACCTTCCAGCAGCGCTGGCACCTAATCTGAAAAACGAAATCACCGCTACCTCCACTCCGCCCACTGGTGTGCCAGTATGTCTCATCCAGCAAAAGCCGCTCTAGCAGCCCTGGGACCAAGCTAGGATTCAATTGACGAATCATTCATTAATCTGAAATAAAATTGATTATGTAACCTTAGCAATAAGGCGGCCAAATCCTTCTATAGGATGTAGTGCCAGCAAAAAAAATAAATAAAATATACGAAATGAAGCAGAAATTTGTGTTTCGACATGGTTCCCTGGATAAGGATGTCCCAGTAGCAGCTTACATATAAAACACAATTAGAGTGACGCCTTTAGTCGTCCTGTGTAGTGTTATAAAATATTTGGATGAGCAAGCAAAATGTATCGATCACCACGACCAGAAACTTGTGATTAAATTAGATAGAATGAATTAAATCCGCCATTCTACACTTTGATTCTTTCGTCGTGATTCTTTCCTCGTTTCCCTCCCCTTCACCAACAAACTAACAACAGTTTGTGGGTGAAGGGGAAGAAAACGTGGAATGAATCAAGACGAAATGATCACTTAAGTGGACATGTAAACAAACAAAACAGCCAGTTATGGGCAGGAGAGGATCCACAAATAATTCAGTGACGGTATGATGTGCAATTTGGAATTGTTCAGCTGTTACATTTACAGTCACTGACGAACGTTACCGTGATAGATATGATAAGGAACTTTTTTAGACCAGAATTGCATGCCAATGGTTTGGTGAACATGTCGTTGCAGCAGGATGGCGCCACGTGCCATACTGCTAGAGAACCCATGGAATTGTTACGAGAAATGTTTCGACAACAGATAATTTCAAAATCTGGGGTACCTCTACGGATTGGCCTATACGCTTATCCGATTTATAACTGCTCCCGACATTTTTTTTATGGGGTTATTTTAAAAGTAAGTTTTATGGAAAAAAACCAGAATACCATGCAAATAATATTGAACAACCTAAAAGGAACATTAAAGAAGAAATTAATATGATACCGGGTGAAATGTGTGAAGTGATGAAAATGTAATCAAAAGAGTCCTCATGTGTAAGGCCAATAGAGGTGGATATTTGGCAGACATTGTTTTTCATACATAATTCCAAACATTAAATAAACTAGAATTTAATTTGAATTATAGATGGAAGATCTGCAAGAATCGCAACAATCAGTTTCGAACTTAATGAGATTATTGATTTGACAAAATCAGTCATCTCATCAGACCAATGTACGGAACTAATGACAACAAAACCATTACAATAAAACAACAACAACGTAAAATTAAATAAACGATCTGGAAACAGTAAATCTATTTTGTTTTATTTAAAAACAACACAAAAGACAAAAAAGTAGTAGACCTTTCGGGTGGGCACCCTGGGTTTTAGATGTAAAAAAAACTGTATAATACATTAGAGATTGATACACACCCGATACACCTGACATTAAGAGAGCCCGACAAGAGAGAAGAAAAAGCGTCTGCCTTATCTGTGAATTCGGAAAATCGTGACCAGCTTAACTGATAAAAGCATACTCAGTTTAGATTTTATGGCTGAGCAACAAATAGCGAAGAACCAAATATTACTGAAATGGTGCAACCTGGAAAAACTAACTAATAAATAAATACAAGGCGATCTTATTAAGGAAATAGATGATCATTGGTAAAGCTGAAAGACTCGGGAGAGGAAGAGGTGTATTGTGCAACATCGATTTGACACAACAAACGAGATTCTAATTCGGCAAGCACCAACACACTTTTATCATATATTATAAAGTATATATATGCGCTACTAAGTGGATCAAAAAAGATCCCATGTATCCCTTATTGATTATCAAGAAGTTCAGTGCACCATTTTTTCACCATTGTTTTCTAACCTTTTCAATGCAAATTAATGTAGTATATTTGAGAAAACATGTCTAATAAATTTGGCCATACTCATTTTACTAGACCACTGTACATTTATACAGAGAACAAAATTAACTATTTGGATTACATTTTTCAAGAAATAGTCACACCGGAACAAATTGATCAAGTCATCTCAACAGAAATACCAGATGTCGACATTGATCCAGACGTCTTTGAAGTATTCACCAAAAATATGATTTATGGTCCATGTGGTTTACTCAACAACAACTCATCATGCATTTTTGGTTGGAAATACACGAAACGATACACAAGAGACCTTCGTCACAGAATATTCTACCTTTGTTCCGAGACTTCCACGTTTTAGAAATACAAAACAATGGTGTCAAGTCGACAATCGTTGGGGTGTACCGTCTTCACCGTTACTCTCGAAAACGTACAAAACACACATCAATGTCATTTTCAAATTAGATATAATCGATCAAATATGAGTACATTCCAATCCATGAACGACATCCAGCGCGGTTATTCAGTGCATGTTGAAAATGAACAACGCGTTCATCTCACAACAAAAAATGCACGTGTAAGAGCATTGTGCGCGATGGTATGTTTACAAACACCCTTCTTAAAGCTAAAGTGCCAACATATTACACATGAAATGCATTAGCGAAAAAGTTTCAACGTCGCAAACACGGTAATGTAGTTGAAGGACATCCCAATTTATATTAAGCGAACGCTTTGGGCCGGCTACACTCTGCACACCCAAAAACTACCGAAAACTTTTACTTTTGGTTACTCTTAGTTATTGTAAGTGGACCGACACCCTTCTAAGAATTAAGAACTGTGACCCATCCAAACAACTACTTTAATTATACCCAGCTTAATAATCTCGTCTTAAAGTACATTTATCTAAACATTTTGTTTCATTGACCCGAATGAACGATTAAATTTGTAAAAAGCAAAATGAATTTTAATTAACTGAATCCGATTATGATAAGCATGAAATGGAGAGGCAGCCACCTTTCTATCAAATGTTAAACGTATAAGAAAAAAACATGTTTTTATATGTAGATTATGTTGAACTGTAATTATGAATGATATTTTGTAGATAGTGAATGTTGGTCTGTGTAAAAATGTAGGAACCAAATGCAGTTTTTTTTACATTTAGCTCCGACTTTAATAAACCAGATTTCAAATTTATTTAAAACTAAAACCAATAATTATTTTTTATTTGTGTTTTAAAATATTGTTGAGTTTATTATAATGAATGTATCATTCTTCAGTTTTAGGGCGTGTTTCAATCCATTTTTTTATATTTGGAATCGAACGCACCTTTTCATTTAAATGTTTTAACTCAGGGTACTTGTCGATAGCACTGGCACCATAGTACTTCACGAAAACATCAAATGTTGCTGCAAGAAATATATCAGCCCACGTTAATTTTCCATTGACGAAATATCCCCCATTCTCGATTACGGTTTTATTTAAGTAGTTCAAAAAAATTCCGGACTTCCCTGCCAACAATTCTGCAGCCATAACCTTGCGTTTTTCTAAATCAGGTTCTTGAAATAGTGGTTCGAGAACTGAAAATAACGAAAACCCATTTTAATAGGTGTAAAATTATTATACAATAATCAATATAAAATTACTATTTCTGAGATCCACAATCGTATCAACTGCCATATCAGCTTGTACCTTTTCCAAATTGCTTGAACCGGTTAGACCATACTCATTTGCCAAGTAACGTGCAATTGCGTTGCTTTGATGTAAAACAAGTCCATCAATTTCCAAAACTGGTAGAAGTTGAATCGGATAATCTATAATAGGCACGAGAAAATTAAAATTATTAAATTTCCATTTAGATGTGAAATCATAATATAATCAATTTATTCTACTTTTCTTGAATGGTGCAAAATTATTGTAATCATGACGAACATCCACAAAATCAATTCCTTTATATTTCAATAAAAATCGAATGGGCTCGCCCAGCCACGTAAAATCAAAATACGTTAATTTATAACTCGACATGTCTTCTTCAAGAAACTAAACCAACGACAAAAACTGTTTGTGCTTGTCTCAAGTATAAGCTTGTATTGCATTAATATGTAAATAACGTTTGATAAATAAGCAGCTAAGATTTTAATGAATACTCGCATATATAAATTCTCTCGCATCATTAATATGTGTATAAGCATAGGCAACCTTACAAAGATTTCCCATTTGAACAGCAGCATAGTTTTGATGGCATGCACGCTTTCATAATGAAAGTATATTTTACTTACGCAAATTTAAGAGATATCTGTTACAGATATGTCTGTGGTATAATATACATACATACAAATATGTATGTTTGATTATTTTTTCGAGAGAATTAATATTAAATACAAATCTCGTTTATCATATTTTGTCATGACCGTAGATATACGTACAGTGATGGAAGTGGAAAAACTCGAGAAAATTTCTTCTGTTTTTTATGCCCTCGTAACTTTAAGGTTGTACTATATGTTTTAGTTTATGTGGGGGAGGGGCGGTTTGAAATAAGAAATCCAGGAAATAAAATTCCCGGAAATCTATATCCCGGATCCTTAAAAATCCCGTATTTCAAAAATTAATTTAAAATAGATCGATTTTTGTCGATTTGCATGAGTCCCTTGTTTTATAATGGAAATTGGATTTCAATACGAGGACTGCGTGTAGTTCTAGAATTTGATTGGAACGAAGCTATTTTCACGATCGATTAGAATGAAAGAGAATTTGTCAGCTCTTCTTTCATCAGACTGTTCAAATCGGGAGAGGATTTATTAGTTCTAATCCTAATAATATCGTTCAAGTGACCACCACGGCTCCTGTTACAGGCCTGCATCCGCACATCAAAACGTTTGGACTTTTAGCCTCAATTTCAGCTCAAATGTTGCTCTTAAGATGTTGAATTGTTTTTGGATTTTGGTTTGACATCATTGATTTGAATTGACATCAGAATTTCTTGAAATTATGCGATCATCGACATGTGTGGCACCGTCTTGTTTAAATCAAAGAACATATAAATCATGTAACAAGAACATATATTTATCTATCATCTTTACTTCGAAAGTGGTTAACGACACGTTTAATTGTTATGAAAGAAGGCTCAAACCTCAAAGAGATGCTTGGCAATTCACGAAATATTTTACTTACAACTGTTACTGTATCACCAGTACGAACTTAACCGATGGTGTTCATATGCTCTACGACGAAATGTGTACGAAATGTCTTTTTTTACAAGACGACCATTGGCGTTCAAACGTAACATATTGGCCTTTTAATCACCACCTATATTGGCCTTTCAATAGCGCCAATTCCTATGCGAGTGAAAGGTTACATGTTTATATGAGCCTCATTCCATTTTACTATTATTTCAGCATTTGTTACATTAATTGAAAACTACTTGAACATTTTACATACTATTTAGTCAAATTATAGTCATAAAACTAGTTTTTTGAGAAGTCGATCACCTTTCGCTCTAGTTCTAAAATATTCCGTCAGATGTGTCAGCCAATTTGCGTTAAAACGCGGACCCGCCACTCCACACTTTGATTGTTTTCTCGTTGCCTTCCCCTTTATCAACAAACTGAAAACAGCTTGTTGGTGAAGGGGAAGGAAACGAGGAAAGAATCACGACGAAAAATCAAAGTGTGGAACCGCGGAATAACCAAAACGCGTTGTTGTGTCGTAAAATAATACATGACAAAAAAAATGGAATACTTTTGACTTTGCATTTGTCAAAAAATTTTCGGGTTACCAGCACACAATAAGTATTTTTTTGAGTTTAAAAAAAACCAACAGATGGAAAACCCTATAAAATGCTTGGCTTCAGTGGAAAGATTGGATGAGCATATGCACACTAGGGCAACTTGAATCCGGTAACTTCTTCGTTTCTTTCCCCTTTTACCTATAAAACCGTTTTTTGCGCCACAATAAAACTGATTTTTTAGGTAAAGGGGGAAAAACGAGGAAGTTACCGGTTCAAGTTACCCTAGTGTGAATGCATAATGACATTTATTTATTCTTTTTTTATAACCTACTTTTACAGCAGTGCTGTATTCATGATTCACTACGTTTACATCGCATGGCTTATTTACTATGTTTACATTATACCATTATCTTCCCCTGAATTTAAGTAGTGAAGGACTAAATTTATTCTAGATCTTGTGGTTTATTCTATATCTTATATCGTAAGAACGTCTGACCTGCTAAACCTGAAACTACCTAATGATATACTTAATCTATCAATATAATCTTTCTGGTTTCTTAATTATTCGCGTCCTTCCTTTCATCTGTCCAGTATTGCCCTTGGGCGTCTCTGCGTTGGCTATGGTTGGAGCTGCTCCCCCGACTGATACTTTGGGCATTTGGATCGGCACCGGTCGTGGATCATGTGCGCCCACTTTGGGTCGGCATTGGTCAAGCTTTCCACCTTAAGACATCTTGGAACCACTCACTTCTATTCGTTTTTTAGCATTAACCGTATTTGTATTAAATTTCTCATAAGTCTTTGAATTTTTATACTTATACTTTTCACATAGATTGTCATGTGGTTAGCATGTCTTTTATACTCGCGCCCGCTTATCGCTTTAATCTTTTAACAGCATCTCCAAACCTATTTCATATTTTCCTGGCGCAAAGTTTCTAAAGTACATTTTATCGTTTGTTGCAAATGATTTTTTTGCTTTCCTTTGTTCCGCTCCTTTATTCGGCTCTCTCTTCTTTTTCGGCAATAAGGCTTGCCACCGCAGTTTGGCTTTTTTACTGTACATTGTCTCAAACGGAGTTTTCCCTGTCGCTGAATGATTTTTTATCTAAGCGTACCGCATTTTTTGCTAGACCGTTCGATGCTGGGTGTATGCTCAGGTTATTGTTGATGCTGTTTGACGTATAATATGACCAAAATTCTGCTGAAATAAATAATGTTGCGTTGTCTGTAACTATAAGCATTCAGGTTTTCCAAATTTCACGAAAATAACCTTTAAGCATTCCACCGTCTTCTCGGCAGAAATAGCTCGCATTTTTATAACCTCTCTATCCAACCTGAGAATACATCCACTAAATTTAAGAACATTCACTCCTCCATTGATCCACAAAAATCCACATTAACTCTTTGAAAAACCCGATTTGTGATTGGCCATTGTTCAGGTTCGTAACGATCAGGAGTGCATTCTGCATTACGTCCCTAATCGTATACAGATATTTGCCTGATACAGCTTTCGCTACATCATCTGCGTACGCTACAACCCCCAACCCCTCTTTCTCCAGTTCCAACAGCAATCCATTCAACACTGCAATCCAAAGAAAGGGGGACATTATTCCTGCCTACGGAGTTCAATCCTTTTATGGTCGCCTCCGTTTTTACAAGGCACCCCCAATATCGAGAAATGCTACCATACAAAACTCTTGCGAGTAAATTGAATTCTCACTCATGCATACTAGATCGTGCAGAGCTGTGTCCACCAACTTCCCCTTACAGTACGCATGCTGCGACGTTGCCCAGTTCCTTGGCTCAACTTTTGTTCGAATAAGTACATCTATCGACCTTTCCAAGCTTTTCTACAGAAAGGATGATAGAGTTATAGGCCTCAGGTCCATTGGATAAGCCTGTGAACTTTTTCCCGATTTCGGGATAAGGACCAACTCTGACCTCCGTCCATTTCCTGGGAATATAGACCAGTTGCAGACATTCCCTGAAGATAACAGCCAGCCAGGGGAAGATAACTTCCTTTAGATCTCTGCTGGTATAATCCGATCCAGGCTCGCCAATTTATAAGGTTTAAAACCGTTCGACGCCCACAGGATTCGTTCCCTATCCACAATGCCATCCACATCTGTTAAAGGTATTCCTCGATGAGCTCCAGGCTCCATCAAGCCATCAACGCTTCCTGGAAAAAGGGTCTCAATGAGAAGCTCCAATGATTCCGCACTTGAAGCTGTCCATAACCCGTTCGGCCTAATTAAGTAACTAGGACTGGTTGGGTTAGTAACAAGGATTTTATTAAGGCGAGAAGTCTCAGAGACCTCCTCCATTCTACAACAGAAGAGTCTCCAAGACCCCCTTTGTACCCAACTCTTTTTTGTACTTTCTTAGGTCCTCCTTATAGGAGTCCCAATCCCGATTTCCCCTTGTGTTCTTAGGCTTATTAAAGGCTTTCTACATGCTCTCCGATAGGTTCCTAACTTTGTGGTCCACCATGTCTGTTTCTGCCTGCTCCTAGGTTTTATCAGGGGGCACGCAGCATTAAATGAAAGATTGCATGCTTTTGTGACAATACCAACCATGCAATATAATTCCGCTACTGTCGCCGGAAGTTCAGGAACCTCCAGCGGCCATCCAACATCTCCCCATATTTGTTCCAGTTTGTCCTTCTGGGATTCCTGAAGGCTTTCCGAGCAACAGGTTTAATGTTGAGGTTATACCGTTACATATCGGTGATCAGAGAATAAAAATAATTTTATTTTTCAAGCGTTAATGAGCGCATAAAACGTATTAATACATTTTATAATTATTTCATTAATTAAATAAAAATTATAGATACAAGCTAATTAATTAATTAAATTAATAATTATTATATAATATAAACGAAAATACACAAAAACAAATCAATCGCATCTATTTTCTTATCATCTTTCATTTATTCCATTGCTCGCGAGCATGAGAAAAATTCTCATGTTGCATCCACATGCATTTTTTTCAACCGATAATGCTTGTTGGGTCATGAGAAATTGAACACACACAAAGATAGAAAATGGCAGAACACATATTAAAATTGAATATTATACTGTGTACGTATACAATTTCTCGTGAGATTTTCATGAGAAAATCGTACAAAATCCGTACAATCGACCCAGAGGAAAAGATGAGGCTCGCTCCAGGATATACATGACACTTCATTTTTAAATTAATTTTAAAATAGTAAATAAAGTTTTTATATTTTTATTAATGCAATATACAAATAATATTAAACTTTCCAAGACGACTTTTCATAGAAAATTCATAGAAAAGCCTAACTAAACTCGTTCGTAATAATTTTTTCCTCGAGAACACAGGGCTGCCGACTTATTCAAAACCACGACAAATAAACCCGTTTGAAATAAGTCGCTGCATGGAAAACACCCTTAGTAGGTTAATCTTGAGTCTCAATCTTATTATTACGATTATGTTTGTTTTTTATATGTAATCGAAGTGATTTATGATATCTAAATTTAGATTCGCATATTGTACAAGAATACGGGGCTTCGCCGGTATGTGTTAGCATGTGCGCATTATGACCCGACGGATTTAATGACACCTTCTCACAGAATTTGCAAACAAAATTTTTCGGATTTGCAGTATCGTGTAATAATCGAATATGCTTTTGTAAATAACCTCGAAAAGCAAAAGTTTTCCCGCAAAATTCGCAACTGTGTTCTTTCAATCCGGAATGAAGAGTCTTGTGTTCTTTCCACTTGGCTCTAGTCGTAAACGTTCTATCGCATTCGTCACAGTTAAATATCGCATACTTGTCCAATATTGCGTCATTAACTACATTAGATTTGTATTTGTCTGATACATGAGCTTGCATATGACTACGTAGAATTGGCGCACTGAAGTAACTTTTATTGCAAACAGAACATGTATGAGGCCTTATCCGTTTATGAACACTTTTGATGTGCATTTTTAAATTAACTTTGGTAGCATATATCTTTTTACATTGTACACAATAAAAATTACCATGGCCAACACCTTCAGGATCACGTTCTCTATGAACCTTCATATGTTGCTGTAGTAGATACCTGTTTTTAAATGTTTCACCGCACATTTTACATGTTTTCATATCGTGGTACTGTGAATAATGTGTCTGTAACCCTTTTTGATGGCAAAACATTTTATCACAATGCTTGCAAGGTAGTATTTTTTCTGTTAAGTGACTTAATTTATGACGACTTAAATATCTGGGGGTTTTAAATGACTTTCCGCAAGTGTCACATAGATGTGGTCTTTCCACTTGATAAACAATGGCATGTTCGCGGTACACAGAACCCAGATAAAATTCTTTGCCACACCTTTCACATTCGTATAAATTAAAATCTGTAAATTAATTAATTCATATTACAGTATGTATGTACTTATTAGTTATGATTTCATACCTCGATGCGTTCTTAAGTGAGCAAGTAACTTTTTATAAGTTTTCGTTTTTATTTTGCATATTTCGCATTCATAGGTTCCAATTCCTAGGCCTGCAATGGTGAGATTTGCTTCTAATAATTCCAAATCTAGTTTAGTCAAGTTAGTTAAGTTTTTTTCATTATTTACATCAAAGGATTCTATACTACTATTTGAGCTAGAAATAAGAATGATTTTCAATATTTAATTAATCATTAAGATTTAACAATTAAAACCTTTCTTCACATTTTGCATCATTTATTATTGTACATTCAGTATCAACAACGGAAGCTCTATCGTCGTCTATTTCACAGTTCGATTGTGGTGTAGCATCATCTATTACACAGTTCGATAATGGTTCCTCAATGCGATTAATTTCCAAATTTATTAGCTCAAATGACTTTCTATCTTCCTTCAACTTATTGCCGAAATTTATAATTTCCATACAGTTTACACAGGGCCATTCTTGAGCTTGATCGCCCAAAATAATTTTACCAAACTCTTTCACAGCCAAACTCAAATTTGGAGAAGAATCAATCTGTAGGCTGGTGGAATTACTTACCTCCTGCTTTCTAATTATATTTTCGAGAAAACTTATTGGGTTCGGATCGCGTTTTAATATTTTAACCAAAAGTTTTATTTTGTTCGTTAAGCTCATTTCAAGATTAAGAAATGAGAGTTCATTTTCAAATTGTTGATTTGGATCATGACCATCCAGATACTCGACACTAAACGGAGTTTCTAAACTTGTCTCCGAATCAGAATTTATATCAAATTTCATGTCTTGCATTTTTTTCGTAGATAATTTTTATTAATATACAATGTGAGAAACAAATTGGCTAAAGTTTACTTTTTTTATGCGAAATTCTTTGGAAATGTCAGGCAACAAAAAATTACCCGGGTTCAGCTGTCAGGGTAAAAAAACTTACACGGGTTGAGCTGTCAGGGTAACATTTTGACATTACACGTTCGTTAGAAGAAAAAATCTTACCCGGAAAAGTTACCCAGTGTAACTTTAAAAAATCGCGATATTTTGGCCGATTTTTACGCACACATATCGATATATACGAGAAAACAATAATAATAAAAATATAATGTCAAAACATAAATATAAACATAGACGCCGCACCATTAAAATTTGTATTTCATGTGTTTATTTTCATTGTATAATTTGTGATTTTGTGTTTCCAAAATAATAAATTCCATTTTAATATTAAATGAATGAAAGTTTTTTCTTTTAAATTTAAAACCAAACGAACAGAATTTTGGAATGTCAAAATTTTCAAAATAATAAACAATTTTTTTCAACGAACACTACAACAAAAGTCGGGTATTTTTTTTATGTTCTTTTACACATAAACCGGGTAACTTTTTTTCACAAATTGCAAAGAATTTCGCATTAGTTTGACGCCGTTCGCTTCACCAAAAACAAATTTGTTATTACTTATTTGACATGTAGGAGTAGGCCCCTTACACGTTCAATATTATTGCGCAAATTGAGCATTGGAGCATTGCACAATGAAATTGACCGTGTAAGAATAATATTGTAGGTTTGTACAATATATGTATTGTGTAAAATCAAAGAAGTTAAATGTACAGAATGGAAATAAGCAACTGTCAAGCGTCACAAATTCGGAGGGTAAAAGAGAAAGCATTAAATCAACGGGATTACAAAAACAAAAAACGATATAAGAACCCCACGCCACAGAATATTATAGAACCAAAATTGTTTTCTTAATTATTTATGATTTATAACTTAAATTAAGGATAAATTTACCACAAATCACTAGCTTCTTAACATAATTTACATTTTATTTTATATAAACACTTGGTAAACTTACTGATGGTAAGATATTCGATTCTGGGGCGGAATCATGAACGCCGCACGGAAATTTTAGACGGTAGAGAAATTTTATATGGAAAGCAGTAATAATTCTACCGGTTTTATTCTGTTGTTTCAAAAAAACCTTACAAATTCGTTCGATTGCTATAAAGCTGACGAATGAATTATTTTTTTTCTGGCTTGCTATTAGTGTTTTTTTTGCGAAACAATGGAACAAAACCGGTACAATTATTGCTGTTTTCCATATAAAATTTCACTACCGTTTAAATTTTCCGTCCGGCGTTCATGATTCCACCCCTGTATTTTCTTAGGCGTATTTTGGCATTTTTTCACAATAAACTTCATTTTACATAAAAAACTGTAATTTTTATTGTCAAATAATTGCACCAACAGTATATACTACACAAACCACTAACTATTTGAAATTATTTTTATTATTTAAATGTATTTTAATTAATAATTTTAAAAATTTATAATTTATAATTTTACTGCGCAAAATTATGACGTACCTCGTACAACAACAAAAACTTGTTTGACGAGGTCTTTTTTCTGAGATATGAGTAAACTATATGCATTTTTTATATAACCATCCTATTCTGGCTTGTGACAGATGAAATAGCAAATTTTATATGGGTAAAATCTTATCACCAGTTCTACAGAGTTCTAACTTGTTTGTGTAAATTTTTTTTTTAATATCTATTGAAGTTTGCACAATATATTGTGTAATGTGAAGCCAATATTGTGCAATATATTTTATCGGTTGTCGAAAATTTATTATATTTTTTTCATTTCTATACAGCAAAATGTCTGAAAGGAAAAATTCTAATTCTAATAAAGCGGAAAAAAAGGTAACCGAGGTATGAACGCTAATTTAACCGAGGTATGAACGAGGTCCCGTGTTGGTTTTGTTTCCTAACATAGAGCGCGTTGTAAAAACAAAAAACGCTTTCTTGTGTTACTAAACGTTTTTTGTTAGTTAGTTGTTTTATTACTCTCTCTGTGAATGCTAACCTTTGAGCATCTGAATAAAAGCTATATTATAAAGGTCCAATCTTTTAAGTATTTTTATTTCAATTCTAACTACGTAATCCAATCTTAAATCTCTGAAATGTAATTTAGTAATTAGTACGTCTTTTACTGCAAATAATATTTTGAGAACATAATTATTAATTAATTTTAATTTGTGTATGAGATTAATAGAATTAATACGTTTATGATATTTTGTGCTGTGCCAAATAATATGTGAGATTATGTCGTCCGCAAAAATTTGAATTTGGGTATAGTGTCCGCTCCGTTTTTTTTCTCCTCCGTTCATTGTGTTCACATTTTCGTTTTTTCATATAAATTGACAGTTCCCATAAAACGAATCGGGCAGATCGGATACATTCTGTTTGAACCTTAATCGATTTTTTTTTTTTACTATGGAAAAGTATAATCGTGGTCGCCTATCACAACTCGAACGATATTTTTTTATGGTGTCATGGCCATTTATATGCAATGATTGGAGGCTAAACGGGCAGAAAAACAAAACATAAAATAAAAATCTAGTGGTATGGCCAATTTGAGGATACGCAAACTAAAGGGTTGTCCAATTGAGACGCATAAAAATAAAAAATAAGCTTGCAAAGACGCCAGAAAACAATTCTGTCACTGTCATTTTGTTAGTTGAATGTTATCTGTTTATCGCTATGGAGTCGCATTCAATAGAAGACCGTGTTTAAGTTAAACAAGATCATTACAAAAATGGTGAAAAAATAAAAAAACACGTTTCGTGCAATTCGTGAATATTTTGGTCGCCATAACCGCCAAAAAATGTTCTCACACCTGATAATATCGCTGTTGTGAGGCAAAGTGTGAGAGATAATCCGAAACAATTAATAACACGTCGATCGCTTGAATTGGACATTTCAAGGACCAGTTTGTTGCGAATTATAACGACAGAAAAATTCAATTATCTCATTTACCTCCTTGAAAATGAAATGGATGGCATTGTCCACTAAAAAAAACAGCAGGAGCTGTAATGTCAATTAATGTAATTTTTACGAAATAAAACACAAAATAGTATAAGCAAAATTATTTATTATTGATAATATAAGACACATTCTTGGTGAATTTTAGTTTCTGTTTGAACTAATTAAATGATATTTAAAAAGTGATTAACATTAAAGTTTCTAAACTCTATCGAAAGCACAACGCAACATAATTTTAAACAAAATGTACAACCCTTCAAACAAAAAATACGAACTTCGTTTGAACGTAACATAAATGTACTAAAAAAGTACTTTTTTGTCACCTACACATCTTTACCAATATTTATATTGTATATACTCGTATTATAGGACTAGATGAACGCCATTTTAAATTAAGTGAGAAAGTTGAATAGTACCTAGGTGTTTAAAATGACTTATTAAATAGCGAAATTAATTCATAAATTATTGTGTTTATATTTGTGAAATTTTAATATTTAGTTTTGAAAAATTTTTGTTTTAAAGTTAAGTTAATGTACGAAATATAATACATAAAAATTATAATTGTTTTTTCGAAAGGAAACGACGCCATATTTTCAAATAAAGTATGTCAAACAATTGGTTTACATTTAGTTAAACAATAAAAATAATAAATACGGTAATAAAGTAAAATAATATTAATGTATAATATATAATATATCCCTTCTTTGTTTCAGAATGCGCTCTAAAAACAATTCCTACGTGTAAGAGTGATGTCATCAATCCAATTAAAAAGTGGTTCCAATAAGCTAGGCCAAAAAATCAAAATTAGAGAATAACATCAAAAAATAATAGGAAATTCAAACTTGGAATTTTGCAAACTATTATTTTCGTATATTATGACTGCATTATGAAACAATAAAATTCTAACTTTGTGATGAATTATTAAACTATATTAATTTCGCATTTTTATTTAATGGTTTTACTATCATTCGTATTTACACCTAAAATATATTGCGTTAACGAAACATTTTGTATATTCCTTAAATATTGCTTGAAAATGGTACGAAAATGTAACATTAAAACGAAAAACTTGCGAACTACCAACACATTAACAACTCTTCGTGAAAAAGTCTAATTATCATGGGTCACGAACAACATTAAAGGTTCTTTTTTGTAACACCAAAATGTTACGTTTGCGATGATTTATATGAACAAATTCCTCCGTTTATGGTACGTAAATGTAACACCTTGTTTGAAGGGAAACAATGGGCTTTTCACACTAGCATTGAACACAACACATCATGACAACATCAAAAATGGTCAATAAACGAGCGTTCACAATTATCACAATTTTCACTAAATTCAATGTACCAAATAAAAAGTTAGTGTTTCAAAATTGGTTTAAATGTCGCATAAAAAGTTAAAAATTAATTCGTGGTAGATTTTTTTAAACTTAAGTTTTTATCTGTTTCAATTGGTTAAAAATTGTATGGTTGCTATTTAACGTAATTACGCACGTATAAAAGATAAAAAAAGCAAAATAACTAAAATTAATACTATTTCAAAATATATCTTTCAGTTATGGTCAGTTTATGAAGTATGAAAAAAATATTGAGATTTTTTGTTTCATACTTTTCTGTAAGGAAAAAGTCATAAGGAATTCTATTGGGGATGCACGTAAGCCACCTCGATAGCAGACATATTTGAATGTCGGTATAAGCAAATAAGTCGGTGTTTGGGACAGGGCTTTAGTGTGTGTTTCAATTGGTTTAAATACCGCATAAAAAGTTAAAAAAAAAATTCGTGATAATTTTTTTTTAACTTTTTATCTGTTTCAATTGGTTAAAATTTTGACAGTAACATTGTTGCTTATTTTATGTGTAATTATGAACGTATAATACAAATTTAAATATGAAAATATGTAACATAAATACTATTTAAATGTATATTAGTTAATTATGGTCAGTTTAAATATAAATTATTACGATTTTTCTCAAAATTTGTACATACAAATTTCTGTTTACAAACAAATATTTTTGTCAGCCAAATGTTTTCCACATACAAATTTTATCAGCTCTTGCAGCAGATAAAAAGTTTGACATTTTTATTCACCAAAATTTTTAACTTCTTATGCGGCATTTAAACCAATTGAAACACGCACTTAGAGTGATGTGTAACTATGTACGCATGTTTTTTCAAATGCTATATCATAAACAATCTAGAAAAAACACAATTATAGCACGCATTTAATGCACCTATGCACATAGATTCCCGTTTGGTGAGACGGAATGGAATGAGATTATTTTATCTATTTCCCTTTCTCGCTTACTTGAATTGTCAATTTTTTTAAATTCTGTTTTAGTACAAAATCTCATTCCACTAACAATTTCACGCAACCGGAATCCACATACTGTTTTGTTATCGGTTGTGCTCAATACAAGTGTAGAAAGGCCCATTTTGGCATGTAGAATGAAAAATAATCTTGTTTTTTTTGTTGATAAATGAGTCAGTTTTATGGCAAATCGTGATACCGCCATTCCACACTTTGATTCTTTCCTTCCCCTTCACCTACAAACTGTTGTTAGTTTGTTGGTAAAACAGATGGAAACGAAGGAAAGAATCACGACGAAAGAATCAAAGTGTGGCAAGGCGGATATGTTTATACCACAGAATACAAATATAACCAGAAGAGACATTGCGTAGACCAAGAAATTTGTTCCTACCTTAAATTTTTTATAGGAAACATAACTTTTAAATATGAATATTAATAATTACAGTAATGATTTTTGTTAACTAGCCGTTTTTTGTTGAAATATGCCGTCAAAGCTTCATTGTGAGTCCACAATTATTTATTTGAAATAAAAATATTCAAAAATAACGATTTTTTCCTACTTTATCGCGAACCGAGGTCAAAAAAATGAGTCCAAATTTTTCCATAGTAAAATAACGTTATGTCTATTCTGCCTATATAATACATTCTGTGTTTATACCCCATTTACATGCGACCAACATTTTTCTTCTGCAAATTTTTCTAGGTAAATAAGAAGCATACGCTATAAAAAAATATTTAATGTGTGAGAAATAAATAAATGTATATAGTAATGCCATAATTTTTTTATATCATTATTATTAATTAATTCAAATGCGAAATTTACAATTTTATATATGGCGTCTGTTTTTATTATGAATCCTTATAAATTTGTTTTTTTTGTTAATTTTAAAATTGTTGCCATAAATATACTCGGATCGAATATATTTTATTTTTATGGCAACATTTATTTTTATGCCAACATTTTATAGTGGTTTAAAAATCTTCTGCAAAATTTGGTTGCCCCGTTCCATACACGGCAAAATACCGGCTTCACCATCGCCTCTTTCCCCTTTTACGGGATAATAAAATTTTTCGAACTAACACAAATAGATATAAAAAAAAAAAATTAGGCCATTTTTGAAATGTACATTTTTGTTTAAATTTCATTTTCGAGACAGCAGAATAAAACAATACAAAAAAATCGGCATTTTAATTAAAATAAGGGTTCAAATTAGCAATAAAAAATCTAATACGCCTTAGTTTGCAGCCAGAAGCTGAAGCTGTGTATTGAACGGGCCGTTGGGATATATTTCTTTTCTTTGCTCTCATGTGCAAAAAGTCAATGTTATATCTCTTTCATTTTGCAGAAGAAAAATGTTAGTCGCATGTAAATACCCCCATTTACATGCACCCAACAATTTCCTTCTGCAAAATGAAAAAGATATAACTTTGACTTTTAGCACATGAGAAACAAGAAAAGAAATATATCCCAACAAAATTTTGCAGATTTTTAAGCCACTACACCGCCAAAACCACTATAAAATGTTGCCATAAAATATATTCGATCCGAGTATTTTTATGGCAACATTTTAAAAATTAACAAAAAAATTCTTTTGTGTTTATAAATGTTGAGGATTCATACGTATATGTTTATATGTTTATTTCTTTCTGGCATATTGTTTATATGTTTATTTCTTTCTGGCATATTGAATATTTTTATGTAGCGGACCCTTCTTATTTACCTGCAAAAATCTGTAGAAGAAAACAATTTTCTAAATATAAATGCCCCAAAAGGGGGTGTTAAGGCCTGGAATATCTGAGCTTAACTAAAAACCATTTACTAAACTTTTCGACTGCTATCGGATCTATTCCGTGTACAATTCGTTTGTGCTTTGCTATATGGAGAAATTTATTACCGCATAAATTACACTTTGATCGCGATCTATCTCCGTGCACCATTCGTTTGTGTTTTTCTAGATGAAGAAAACTATCGCGGCATATGTCACATTTCTTCATTTGCCGTGCATGTAATAATGAATGAATTTGTAGATCGGATTCCAGAGCAAAAGTTTTATTGCACTTAGAACATTCAAAAGCCCGTACAGCTCCATGCCGGCGAACCA
This sequence comes from Nephrotoma flavescens, assembly GCA_932526605.1. Lineage (NCBI taxonomy): Eukaryota > Metazoa > Arthropoda > Insecta > Diptera > Tipulidae > Nephrotoma > Nephrotoma flavescens. The sequence continues at coordinate 20,584,613 of OW052221.1, read as the reverse complement.
TGTGACGTTGTAGAAAATCACTTCGAAAGAATTCAAATCCACATTCCGTACATTTATGCGGCTTATCTACCAAGTGGACCATTCTTTGGTGAATATTTAATGATTTGGCTGATATCAATTGCTTGTCACATAAATTGCATTTAACGGCTTTCTCACGTGTGTGATAATGCATATGATGTGTGAGTTCCGAAGAAGCAGCAAACCGAGCACCACATTCGAATATAGCGCAGGTGAACGGGTATTCCTTTAAATGCGTCTTCTTATGTTCCTTTAGCTCTCGCTTCAATTTAAACGTCTTTTTACAGTAGATACACTTCCATTCATCATTGGGCGGATGACTACATGCCTTATGAATATGGAGATCTTTTACGGACTTGAATTTTCTTCGACATATTTCGCAAAATTCTGTTGAATTGTTTGCTTTGAGTAAATTAATACCATGAGCTGGTAACATGTGTCTTCTCAAACTAGATATTACTGCGAAGGTCTTCGGACAATAGTCACACATGAATTGTTTGTCAAGTTTGTCATTTCTGTCAGTTTCGCAATGTTTCCGGCGTTGAGCACGTAAAACTCGGCTGCCACTTTGATCTTCCTCTGCGGTTTCCTCATCAACTGAATGATTGTAACGTTTACGGCGATGAGCACGTAAAACTCGGCTGCCACATTGTACTTCCTCTGCGGTTCCCTCACCAACTAAATGACTTGCAATAATTTGGTCATTTTCGTTTCCAGACGAACATTCATTCTCGTGATGTTCCATATCGGTTAGGGGCTTTTTTCCAACTGCATCAGGAATAACTAAATCAATTGCAATATTTTGGTCATTTTCATTGCCGGTCTGACATTCATTCTCGTGATGATCTATATTGATTAGATTTTCCTTGTCGCCATGCACACTTCTGCGCGATTCATTTAAGTTTAAGGACTCTGTCTCATATTTTTCCTCATTACAATCCATTATAAGATCATCCGCATCCATGGCTTTATTGAGTTCCAAAACTTCGCAAACATCATTATGTAAATTCAGTTCTGTTTTGCAAATTTCATCTGGATGCTCCTTCGAACAATGTTCCTGTAGTAGAACCAACATTGTATATTGATTGGGACATTTTTCACATTTATGTATTTCAAAACCGTTCTTTTTCCTGATCATACTCCTTCCGTTTTCAGTTTCTAAGTTGATATTGTTGTTTAAAACTTTAAGCCATTTTTCATGGGAATCTGTACATTGCACTCGAAATTTATACGATAAGCGTACTTTATTAAAACAATTCGAGCATATATTCGATGGAAACCCATCTAGTGGTTTTATCTAAAACAGAGTACATATATAATTACAACCAAAGCAAAACTATTATTAAATGGCTTACATTTAATCCGGAACATAATTCCAACATTTTTGTTATATCGCCACCTTCATCCATAAATATCGACACCAATTCATTCGATTCCGTTAAACATGTACGACAAATCAAATCAATGTTGAGAAGTGGATCAGTTTCATTCATATTTGAACTAAGTATTTTAAAGAAAATCTTCTAAAGTATTAATTTATAAATTGCGTAAATTAATATTAAATTATTTTAAGTAATTAAATTGTGTAAAGCGCGTAAATTATTTGATCAAATGTCAGTTTGGAACAACAGATCGCATACAAATTTTTTGACATATGAGCGACGGTGACGCCACTTTAATCAAAAGCGAATATTTTTAGAACTAAAAGAAAAGTGGCATTTTGCTAAGCATTTTCGGAATGTCAAACTAGTACTATCTACTGAAATTCAAATGAACTAAAATTTAAAATTTTATTCGTTAATCGGTGGTAAAATAATTTTTAATCAAAAATATTTAATTTGATTTAAAAATAAATCAAATTTAATATTTTTTTATGAATATATGATATTAAGAGTGGGAAGTGAAGGAAATAGTGGTACAATTGGATATCCGCAAGATTTATTACTTGCAAAATTTTGTAATTGCTACATTTTGTAGTTGCAAGTTAATAGAAAAAGTAATATTTTGAAAATGCACCATTTTGAAATGATATAATTGTAGAGGCTAACGGCTTCGATAACTCTCACGGACACGCAGGCGGTCGCTGCGCAGTCTCTTAACGTCTGCAAGGTTTAACTTTCACCTCATTTTAACTTGATTAGCTTTTTAAACGTGTACATCCTTTATGTCCAGCTTTATCACACAAATAAATGAACTCCTACAGACCACTATAAGTTCATTTATAATAATCTTGTTCAAGCTGCTCTTCTAAATTTCTAATACGTTCGCGTTATATTATTTGTTTTTGCTTGTACAATTTTGCCCCTAAATGCTATGTATTTTTTTTGACAAATTGTAGAAAACTGAAAATTATTATGATCTGTTCAGTTTGCCTAAATGTTTACGTCTTGATAGCAAATTTCATTGTATATTTTTTGTAACCGTCCAAAATATCGTGGACAAAATCTCGCGGGAGAAAATTTCGTTGTCAATAACGTTTTTACGATAAACTATTTTTTATCACATGTTTTGATTAATTGAAATATAAGTCGATTACAAGAAGAAGAATTTATTATAAATAATGCGTATATAATGCCGAAGTAAGTTCACCAAGTTAGCAAAATTATTCAAATGTTTCATTGATATTTTGAAAACTCATTGACTCATTTATAATAACAATTTTGAAGTGTTTTGATTAATTACACCGAGGACGCCGTACACTGTTCGTACCACATTAAGCGTGTTTTTTTATTAGAGCACTATCCGGAGCCGAATGTCAAATTTCTACTGAAACTGCCGCTATTTTTCACGGGTGTCGCTATACCATAAAAATAAAAACTAAATGCATCCATAAAACAAACATTTATCTCCTGAAATATACTAATTGTCATTTATTTTGACATAACGTTATAAACAAGAATTCATCTTGCTGCGTTTTAAATTTTTATTGTAAGATTTAGTTTCTATTGGTTTCAGGGGTTTACAAAATAAAGGCCTTTTCAAATTTGCTATTGAAATGGATAGCGCTCCCGATAGCGGCTCCCGATAAATAGGTAGAGCAAGATAATTTTTTGTCGATTTTTAAGTAAAAAGTTGAATTAAAAATCTTAGTTTACAATTAAATAAATTAATTATATGCAATAATAGCGCGCTAAATATAAGTTTTGACATAGAAAATTGGCTGCTCCCGATACCGCTATCGGGAGCTAATAAAAAAACACGCTTAGCGTTGTCTAATTTCTTAATTCGTTTTATAAATAAATTCGCATTTTATAATACAGGGGAATTCTAAGATAATTATTTTACAGCTGCAATACTACGTCATGTCATGGGAATATAACATAGCATGTTTCTTGTTAAGTTGAATAAATCCAAACAAATTTGTCAATTGTTGAAATATTACAAATGTATATCAAAGACTTGTATTGATCGTAATCTTGAAACTGTAGTTGTATATGAGTGCATCGCATACAATACCAATATGATCTTAATTTCTGCTAGAACAATAGAATATGTTACTTAAGTACAGATAGACCCAGTTTAGCTGATCCCAACAAAGATAAACAAACACGTAAGACAACATAAACAATTTGTGTTGGTTTGGATAGGTTACCTGTCCGAGAATATCAAAAGAAAGTTTATTCCATTATATTCCAATCCAGCATTCCCCAGCTTCGCAGTTCTATGATACGTGCATTGCAAGAATACTCTGACTATTGGTTTATTTAATTTCTTGCATGTTGTTGTATTCGCAAATATTCCAAGTTATCAATTCTCCGGTTGTCATGATTAACGCCTTTGCTAATTTCAAAATTTTCCATGATGACCATCGATGCCGTTGACAATTGGTTTTGTTAATTCCATATTCCCATCCACATAAAAATTCATTCTAAAAATCCAATTCTCAAACAGTATTAGAGGAATAATTTGATGCGGTAACATCGACGGACGTTAAGAATAATAATTTCAATTTTCATTTTCCTTCTGGAGCCTAATTGAATCCAATATGCTACATTGATAATTCGTCTGATGATTTTATAGTTCCTTCCCAACTTTGTTGTAATTTCGGTGGTATTTCTTTTCTTCTCTTAGGATTGGCCAAACCAAATCTCAATCGGCACAAACCCTCGCTGTGCGCTCTTAGGTCGTATCTCGTTTTCATTCTATCGCTGGTATTTACGATATTGATTCTTACTCCATTAGGAATACTCATCCCTAACTATAAGGCTCTCTGTTAAACAACACCATGGCAGATGAGTTTTCTGTCTAACAGAGATAGTTCTTCGAAGTTTCTACCTTAATCTGATTCTAGTTCTTGCGGTGTTCCGAGTCTGCAAATCGAATTCACAAAGGTGTCGGCTACTGAATGTGCTTCTTCATTACCTGAAGTAGTTAATACATACTAGTATGTATCGATTATCATCCTTTATTTCTGGAAATCGGTCGGTGACATTCATTTCCATTCATTCAAACGGTGCTCCAATATTATATTGCTGCATTCTTCCTTCGTTCGGTTTTGTGGTCCCTTATGCGATGTCTTATCTTATCCAATGTTTCTTGTAGAACTTCTCATACTCGATTAGATGTTAGCACAATTTTTTGTTTAGTACAACACTTGTATCTCCACGAAACGGAGATACGGTGTATTTTGTTGCGACACGAGATAACGACACTAACAATAATGTTTTATGCGATCACAAATTTTTTGCTATGTAATCGTTGCACTAATTACTCACAAATCTCAAATAGAGTAATTGAATGATGAACCAAACACTTTGTGAACACAATGAAAGACAAACGATTACTCGAAATTTTAATTATATTTTATTTACAATATCGTAGTACACGACATGATTAGCTCGATTGTTATTTTACCAATGCCAAAAATACATTTTAAACAAATTACAAATTTTATAAAAAAAAGGAACTGTAACAGTTTAACAATGAATAGAAAACAAGTTTAGTCAAGTTATATTATTAATGCTTTGTAAACCGTGGCCCTTTTCTGGCTTTCCCAGGGAATAGGGAATTATTTTGAAAAATTTTGAAATTTTGGAAATATTTTGAAATATTTTGGGGAAATATTTTGCTGTAATTACAAATTGCAATAATTCCCAAATATTTATTCCCCGTTCCCAAATGTATATTCTGGTAGACTGGGAATAATTTTTGGGGGAACATTTTTTTATTTTGTTTTTTATAAACTAAAACGCATGTTGCGACCTTAATACAAGTTTAATTTATTTTTCAAAATATTTTTATTACAAAAAATAATGTTTAAAAATTCGAAAAAGTACGAATTACAATTCCCTAAAAAAATAATTGGGAAAAATTAACGTCAAAACTGCTATAAAATGGAATTATTTTTTCCACTACACTTTGGGGAATAAATAATTCCCAACTGCTAGAAATACGTCACTAATTCCCAATTCCCTATTCCCAGGGAAAACCAGAATAGGGAGACAGATATCCGTTGTTGCGATGCAACAACACTAAACAAAAAATTGTGCTGTTGCCGACGTAGTTGTTTACCTTCTATCAGCCATTTCCTTACTGGCGCTTCTTTTAAGTTTTCTTTGGTCTTCTTTTAAATGTTCCTTATCCCAGCCATTTCCTACTCCATCTGGATTCGTGCAATAACTGTGGAACTTTTCTCTATTTTCTGTCTTCCCATTGCTTCCCATTCTTTACCCACTGCTTCTGAATAACCCATCTGCCTTGTTGTGCAACATATCTTGCGGGTCATCAATCTAGAAAGTGTAGGCTTGCAGTCGTCCAATCCACCTTACTACTTGTCCCTCTGGTTCCTTAAACAGCCTTAACCATTTGAATACCGCTTGATCTATTCAAAGAACTAATTTTTGCCTGTACAGATATTTGTGGAAATGTTAAACACTGTCGACCAAAGCCAATAGTTTGCAGGGTCACTGAGGTACGTCCGTTGCCAATCAAGACATCAGAGATTGAACCATCCATTCAAGGCGGTCAAATCATTATTAATATGATTATAATAAAACAGAACAGTTATCTGTGAACTGGATTATAAAAATATATTTTTGTTCTGTAAATAAAAACTTCACTTGTTATATGAAACTTATTGCGAACAGTCCACAGTTTCCTTTAGTTTTGGTTTTAATTCAAGTGTCTTAAAAAAAGTGAAAATAAAATATAACTAAATGTTTCATCATACATTATGAATTCTTACGATGTAAGCGTCAACAATCACCCTTGGCCGAGGATTGATCAATAAAACTATCACCGTAATTACCCCAAGTTCAATCACGATGAAATTTTTTTTACCGGAAGGCGGAGTTTTCACTGTACAATATGAATAATCAGTGAACTTGAACCATTTCAAGGACGAGAAGATGAAAGTTCTCGTCCAAACTATGATAGTAAACTTTAGTCCGAAGAAAATCGAAGAGAGAGGTGGTAGAAATGACTATAGTATTGAACAGCGATCAACTAGTTCATCAGAAAGCACGCCGTTTATCACCAAACGAACTACAGGTTGTTCAAAAATAAATTAATGAGTGGCTGGAGAACAAAATCATAAGAGAAAGCTCATCGGAGTCCTGTAGTGTTGGCGACGAAAAAAGATGGATCAATACGGTTGTGGGTCGATTTCCCGAAATTAAATCGATTGGTGGTCAAACACAGATATCCACTACCGTTGATCGAAGGCCAGATTGATCAGTTCCAAGGGCCAAATACTTCTCATCACTTGATCTCAAGAATGAGGTTTTCCATGTGCCGATTGCAAAATACACGGTGTTCGTGATGCCAGACGGTCATTACGAGGAAGAATGGTTAGAATCGTAAGAGAGAAGAGGCGCCAAAATAAAAAGTTGAGGATATTGTGGCCATAAAGAAGACACAGTTTATCAAAACTGAAAAAATCGCTGCAAAATATCTTAGACCCTCTATGAGATGGTACGGGTCAATCGACGAGACCAATACGAGGTGAAGAAAGTTGGTCAACTAGTGGGGCCTAAACTTACTTAAATTAAAATTTAAACAGCAAGATGAATTCTCGTTTATAGCGTTATGTCAAAATAATAATGTTTTTTTTATGGATGCATTTATTTTTCATTTTTATGGTAGAAATTTCCCATTCGGCGCCGGATAGTGCTCGAATAATAAAACACGGCTAATGAAATTTGTAAAGGGTTTCTTATACTACCAATAAATATTTTGATAAACATACCAACAAGCAGGTATTTAAAAATATCCATCGTCTTCGTGTAAATTAAAAGCAATAACAAAATATTGACCAATAATGGGTAGAACTTTTCATAAAAATGATAAAAATGCTCATATTGGTATTGCCATTTATTTCGCGTGTGATGATGCCAAGAAATCCAAGAACAGGGGCCCTATTTCTGAATACGATACGAAAATGTATTCGATACGAAAATGATATCCGTTACGAAAATACTTTGGTATTTCTGAATACGATCGTACGTAATTGTTTGGTGTGTGTCCTTGCTATAAGGGAAATTTATTTTAAATCGTTTTACCTGCAATAAAATTGTACGACTTGGACACTATTTTGAGTTTTGACGTTTTGGTTTCTACTTGAAATGGATGTAATAATATTATTTTTCTTCTAGGTTTTCAAATGTACAAATGGGGTTTCAAATGTTGCATCACTTTTGATTTGGAGATTCTTTTAAGTTGTAATACATATAAATAAAAACAAATAGTGAAATAAAATTAGAGTTTTGTGTAAGCAAAACATTTTGTAGTTTTGTGTGGCCGACAAAATTGTTAGGATGTTCTTGTTGTGTGATAGTGCCCCATTATATTTGGTTTTATAATGATTTTAAATATAAATTAATAACTGGTTAGGTTTTGGTTTTAAACATAAATTAATTGTGTTATTAAATATGTATTTCAATATCATTTTTGGATTATGGTCTCGGGTTTTTTAACAGTGCTCTAACCCCGTTCTATATTCGGTCATCAACTGTAGTACGTGCTAAATACTCTGATTACGAAAATTTCATATATGTATTTATACTCTCATTTAAATTGGCGTAAACAAATTATAAGGCCACGTTTACGTTTTAAAATAAAAGATTTTCTTTGATTTTGAAAGAAATTTTTGATTTTTTTATGGAGTCGTTAACTAAACATTCATCGTACAAAAATTCGTTCATGAACGTACAAAAATTGTTCGAATTCGTATTGTCAAATAAGGGAAATTTGTGAACGTATCAAGTAGGTACGAATTCGTATTACAATTGCACGGATTCGTATTCAAAAATACCAATCATACGAATTCGTACAATTTTTGTTCGTATTCGTATTCAGAAATAGGGCCCCTAATAAAAAACTCTGGGTTAAAGAATGGTTAAAAAAAAAAAGAAAAACATTCTCCGATCATAACCTCATACGGCTGATGTTCACTGTACTTTTCCGCTCGTTCGCCTGACATTCGTGTACATACACGAGCAATCATGAATATCAACCATCTTGACTGTTGACAAAAATTAAACATGTTTGAATTTCATCAATCATAAAATTTGATTGTAAATCATTATCAGTTAAGCCCCCTATATACGGTCAGTTTTGAATGGCAATCAACGTCTTTGACATTCACGACTGATGATTTATAACTTTCATATTCGGTCAATCGAGAAGGTCAATCTTCATTCATTCAATTATTTTGTCAGTCAATAAAGCTATTTCGTGCTGAGGGTAAATTGGCTCGTTCGACTGACATTCATGTACATACACGAGCAATCATGAATGCCAACCATCTTGACTGATGATAAAAATTCAAACATGTTTGAATTTCATCAATCATAAAATTTGATTGTCAATCATTATCAGTCATACACATACACGGTCAGTCATGATTGCCAATCACTTTGATTGCCATTCAAAACTGACCATATATGGGGGGCTTTATACACATACACGGTTAGTCATGAATGTCAATCACGTTGATTGCCATTCAAAACTGACCGTGTATGGAGGGCTTTATACCTGCGAAAATTTGATAGGACGCTTCCTTGGTATTTTTGGCAATATAACTACTAGTGAGAAAGGAAGTGGAATAACAATCATCCATTGATTGATCAGAAGAAAGATTGATCACAGCTATGCCCAATATTTATATGAAACTGAATTTATAGCCGATAAGTTAACAACAGGCGGCACATTGCATATGCAATTTCTTTTGTAGCCGGATTTTGTCAAAAATATTTTATTACTAAATATTAATTCTGACCAGTGAAAAGTTCAAATATTCTGAATGACACAAAAACCGCGATCCTCTGTGGTCAATTCAGTTTATTGCAGGTGCTCAATAAACGACCAAAACAAATTTTAGTATACACAATGGCGCTATTAAAAACCCGATTTGAACAGGAAAACTGTAAGGTGGCTTCTTCTTTATAAAAAAACTATTTGTATAACAACAAAACTCAATAAATGACATGTTCTACGAATTATACTAACTGTCGACATTGTCTCCGCGAAAATTAGTTGTATACTCTAGTGTTGACATCAACATGTATCCAATTCTAATTCTATACGCGTAGCGTATTAGCACTGCAAAAAATCGATTAAAACTTTGAATCACTAACACGACAAAATCTTATTCGCTGGACTATGCACAGTGTATAACGTTATTCGAGCTACACCCGTATTCGATTTTAGGTTTATAGCAGATTTCATTTTTTGTCAAATTTGCTGTGGGTTTTTTTTAGAAAGGTTCCATATACAGTTCTTTGTAAAAATGGAAAGTATATAGTATGCAAATTTTATTTACACTATACATGTTACGAAACTTCTAAATTGTATTGGCATTCTCGTGTAAACTCATATCATATAGAGATAAACGACTAAATTAGCCTCAATTATCGTATGTGCACCGTACTCATTTACACACGCAATTCATCACCCGCAAATTACAACAACAATAACAAGCATACAAATGAAGATACAGCTTGAAAATTTAAGATTATGAACATCCGTTTAAAAAATAATTTAAATAAAAAAATATTAACTGCGGCCTCGCAAAGCGTGAAATTTTTCATAAAATACGCGAGTATTTCATAACCCGGCACCAGCATAATTATTAAAGATGTTCCCAAAAAAAAAAAAAAATAACTACAAAACTAAATTGTGCTATTCAATTTCGTAATCTCGGTAAATCAACAAACTATTAAAAAAAAAAAATTTGCAAAATTGTTTGTTACACAAATCACCGTTATAAACCTCCCACGTGTACGATTGAGGAATGACTTGACAAAAATATTTTTCTTTTTTGGTACTTATTAGTAAATATTATTAAAGTTTTTTAACCTTATAGAATAATTCTTATAGTGACTCCCACTCTAGAGAACTATTATGCTATATATTCATTAAATATTGCATTCAAATCAAATTTATGTCAATTACTCATCACTAATTAACGAATCGTAACGTTCTCTTGAGGTTGTTTACATTTTCAGTGTTTGTTGATTTATGGTTATTATGCAAATCGTGTATGCAATTTTAAATGTAAGATGCTGAAACTAAACCCACTTTGGGTCTTTAAGGAATAGTGGGTCGCTGTCATATATGTAAACATTATTTTGTTTTTTATATTTATTATTTGTTTTGACAATATTTTGCCTAATTTGTCGTGAATTTATATTTTTGTTGTTACATTTAATTTTCGGGTTAAAAATGAAATTTGGTTGTTAATTTTGTTTGGCAATGTTTTTTTGTTTAGGTATTAAAACATCAACAGCCAGAAATAGAGTACTAAATTAAATATTAGACAATCAGAGCGAAAAACTAGTAGGGTGGTCTTGAACTACCGAATGAACCAACCATTTGTTCCTCGAAAGCGGTAAATGTAATAAAATCCGGATTTGTTGTAATAAAAGTGCCATTTAAATGAAACCTGGACCAGGTTTCATTTATAATTAATAAATATAAATTATTTACTTTTTGGTAAACTTTCAACGTTTAAGAACTTTTAAATTATTAAATTAAACTTTCACTCGTCATGTAAATTTGACTGTGTTGACGTTTTAATATCGCCAGTCTTTTATGTGATTTTCCGTGGCAGAAAAATTTTGATCCATTTTTGATCCAAAATGGCTTCTTTATTTACATTTTTTGTCTTATCATTTTTTGATTCTGGATCAAAAATAAAATCAAAAAATTTGTTGGATTTTATTGACGTTTACTCACTCATATTGTAATATTGTGTGAGTAATCGTCAAAAAAAAAATCCAACAAACTTTTTTGGATTTTATTTTTGATCCAGAATCAAAAAATAAAAAGACAAAAAATGTAAAGGAGCCATTTTGGATCAAAAATGGATCAAGATTTTTCTGCCACTGAAAATTACATTAGTTTTTTATCATCTTGTTACGAATTTTCCGTACAAAAATCCGGTTCATATCATTGGATTGTGAGTATCGTTATATAATTTGACGGTTGCAGCACCAATTATCGTAATATATACACTTCCGGGAAATTCGCAAAAATACCGGAAACAATCTTTGAATAATTTCCCAATATTGACGAAATATTTATGCCACTATTGGAATATTACCGAAATGTTTCGACAATAATTTTCCCACTTTTAATTTACTAAAACTAAATCATGACAACAAATAATTTCCACAAATATTTATTAATTTTCTATTTACACCATTTACAATTTTCATTTAATACCACTTATTGGTGACAATGACAAAAGACCGTTGAATAACTCACCGATCGAATATTCTAGACTTGCCGGAATGGTTCTTTTCTAGACTAGTATAATCTGGGGGTGGTATGATGTTGACTTTCGACTTATTTAGTTTATGCCTCAATTTTCAGGAATCAATTAACATTCTATTTCGCGTAAACAATAATGTGTTTTATCTCACGATTTCAACCTCTTGATATAATTGAGTTTTTTCTCTTACGAAAGAACTATTTGGTGAAAATAGTTGCTTTCAATCGACCAACTTAAGCGCTTAGTGGAAAAATTGCATACTGGGTATAAGCGCTTAAGGTTTTTGTCTTTGCTAATTTGACTACTCACGAACTGTTCTACCCTGTTTTTATTGTTCGTAAGATGATTGTGTGTTGCATTATTCTGTCAAAAATAGAATTGAATGTCGTATGTGAAGCGCTAATAAAATTGCGGCAGATATTTTTTTTATTAAAAAGTTATCACAAATAAACTTCACATTTTTAGGTTATGTTTTGCTTTTGTAATTTTTTGTGCTTTCCAATCGACACTTTAGCCAATACACATTTTTCGTACTTACAAGTACTTGCGGTGGTTGATTAGAAAGCAACTAATAGAGTCGATTAATAATATGCTTAGAAATCGTAAGAAAGAAATAGAGTGATGTTTTACTCGAGCAAGCTGATAATACAATAGAAAATGCGTAGTTTTGAAAGGGAAATAGACTTCCATTTTACTCGTAATAAATGAGACATAAACTAAATGGATCTGCTATAAAGCCTGTTATAAAACCATATTTAGAGCTACTACTCAACCGCAGATGTCCCCAATCTCACAATAAATGTTAGTAATGTTCTAAACCTTAAATGAGCAAGTTTTGTTGAATAACTGAGGTAGTTTATACATCTCGAAAAAATTTAGTGGACTGACCTAAATTGTGACCTATTTTGGTCCACCAGATACTTAATGAACTCCATTTAAAAGCAAGTGGGGTCACTGAGGGGGAAAGGAAACGAAGGCAAAAATTCGCCAACGATTCTGCTGGACAAAATGTAAATGTCATTTGCGGAGTGGTTTTTGCAGAAACGAATTTGATAAAAATTATTTTCGAGTGCCAGGAAATGATTGCAACGATTTTAATAAACTACTACTGCAATCATCATCTATTGTCACAATGAATGGAATCACCTACAAGTGTGGGCACCTAGTTTACTAAATTGGCCATTACCTTGCCGGATGCGAACAATTATTTTTCTTCTAAATCGTTCATTTCTCACAAAACCGTGATTACTGCCTCGAATGATCAGCTACCCGATTTGGAGATTGTGCAACCTAAAAAATTGTTACATGTTTTATGTCAAAAGCAGGTTGCAAGGCGAGTGGTAAAGATACTCTTAAATTTATCTCAATCGTAAAATAAATGTTCCTTTTCAAAAAAATGATTTGATCCTGATGTGGGGTATACAGAGTTTTCACTGAATCCTTATTAACAAGCTCGAATTGAAATTGCATTGCGAGTTCTTCTTTCCAAAATTGGAGTATGTTTCCGACCTTTGCAGTAGTTCTTCTGTGCAGAGCCACTGTCACACAAATGCCGTATAAGACAGAGAAAAAGGAGAGATTACGCTACTCTCTGCAAGTGGCAGCACTATAACAAAAGAGAATTCCTGTTATTATTTTATAACCAATGTAAATCTTTTATTCATTTTGCACAAAATACAAATGAAATAAATCTAATCTTGAAAGCATCAATTGGCCAGAAGAAATAACATCGACGAAAATATTATCGTCGAAAATATTGAAAAATTTTACGACCTCGTCTTTTTTGGGTTTGAAAGAACTGTTCCACTAACAAAAAGGCATTCAAACAATGACCCACCTTGGTATGATGATCGCCTAGTGAATTTAGAAAATTTAAAATTGGAGGTGGTTGCAGTCCAGATGGTATTCCAGCATTTGTTGTAAAAAGTCACGTTAACAGTTTAACCTGCCTCTTAATCTGCTCTTCAATTTGTTACTACGTACTCGATTATTTTCCAGCAGATGGAAGACATCGAAAATTACACCGATTTTCAATTCAGGGAAAAGAAGCGAGATTTCATGCTACATAGAAATAGCTATCACATCAATGGTACCAAAAGTATTTGAAGTTATTAATATCTGTCCAGTTTCCAACATGGGTTAATGCTTGGTAAATCCATAACGACAAATTCAGGCCATTGAACAATACCAACAAGTGGGCACCGTTTATACGAATTTTAGCAAAGCATTTGAGTCCATCAGGCATAGTAAAGCGTTGACCAGTCTGATCTCCTTTGGCTTTTTTGCGGATTTTATCAGTTGGTTTTCCTCATACCTGCGTAGGTTAAATTAAAACATATTGGAATTCGAGAACAAAGGTCAAATACAATAAAAGCTTCCACTAGTGTTCCATAAGACGATGAAACTAAAACATGATTTTCAAAGCCAGAGCTTTATAGATCTAATTAATCATTTAATCAATTCCGGTACGCCTTTTATACAAACTTTGAAATACTTTCAAAATAGACACAGTGATTGATACCATTGAACTAAATGGTTTTAGCAATGGTAGTGAATGAGCCTATGCTGCCGTCGTCTACTTTAGAATTAAGATGAATAATGGCCAAGTCGTTGTAAATTTAATTAGTAGCAAGACCAAGGTATCACCAATAAAACAGATTTCTATTCCTCGTTTAGAATTATGTGCCCGCATTGTTATTTACCTAACTGATTAAGTTCATTGTGGAAAATTCCTCACTTCACATTAATCATATTGTTCATGGACTGACTCTAACATTGTACTGGATTGGCTTTGTTCACCTCCACGAATCTGGAAAATATTTGTTGTTAATAGAACTTCTGAGATTATTGAATTTCTAACTCGCAATAAGCGCCGATATGTTTTTCGGTTGACAATCCGCTAGATTATGCTTCTCGTGGTTTGTGTCCAAAAATATTAAAGGAGTTCGATCTTTGGTGGAAGGGACCTAATTGGTTAAGTTGGGGTAAGGATAAATGGCCATCACCAAGGTATAACGTTGAATCATTGTCCAAAGAATTGCGTCATCAAATCTTCAATATAAATATAACCGAAGATGCAAATCTAATTGATGGAGTAGCGGATCGGGCTTCGTCGTATAACAAATCAATACGAATAATTGCTTACGTTCACAGGTTTGCCAACAATTGCCGTACATCAAAACAAACCAGAGTATATATGAAACATATTCAGCCGAGATAAAGTGTTCAAAGCAAGAAATGTGGTTGTAAAGACTATTCAAGAAAATTATGTAAGTGAGGAGATCAAATTGTTGACGGATTTCACTAATTTATCGAGGACAAGCAAAATAATATCGCTAAAAAGGTTCCAGAGGACAACGTTTCGGTAATACACTCAAATTTCAATAAACAATGGCAACTTGTTAAACGAATCGCACTACAATTTCACAAACGCTGGCATCTGAAGTACTTAACCTCTTTGCAGCAGCGAGTAAAATAAATGTTAAAGTAGGAGATATCGTTGTCATCAAGGAATATAATATACCGCCAGCCGTGCATCCAGGAAAAGATAACATCGTAAGGGTTGTGACGTTGAAAACCAAATCCGGATCACTAAAACGGCCAATCAACAAAATATGTGTTCTCTTCCTGTTAAATCCGATGATTCAAGGCTGGCGCTATGTTTGGGGCCGAATGCCGGATTATCTAAAATCAAAGAAAATTAGTAATTATGTATTTAAATTTTATGTCATTTAAAATACTTATCTTAAGAATGTCACTTTCTAAATTGTTTACTAATTTTGGCCTCTATTCATAATTTGACATTTTAATTTTGCATTGCTTCAAAACATTTATTGTAACTTATTATCATTTGTAGCTCAATTACAAAATATGTTTAACTCATCTATTCATTGTTAGATGTCTCTTTATAGCTATTAAATGTTCGTATTTATTCATAGAGATGTCATTCGAAAGGTTTGTTCAGTGGCTTTCAACCAAGAACTGCTAAATTATTATGTAAGCATTACGAGTACGAGTTACGAATTACGACTCAAACTAATTTTGACAAATTATGAATGAAAACAAGAAAAAAATAGATAGTACGACTATTGTCTCGTATTTATAAATGTGTACGACTAAAACAACAACAAAAAGTCGTAATTAAGACAACTCAAAATGCTTTAAATAAAAAGGCCTTTTGACGTCATTTGTCGTAATTCGTAACTCGTAATGCTTACATAATAACCACCCTGGATTGTGAAGGTTGTTTCCCGGGCAAAACTAGTTGTGTTTTTTATTAGATTTAATTTTAAGTTTTATAAATCAGATTGGAATCAAGAGTGTCATAGAAATAACATTAAATATTAAAATAAATAAAATTATAAATAAAAACAAGATTTGATAACGATTGAATTTAATTTAGTGTTTTATTAAAAATTCATTCAACAACTTGTATTATAGGTATTGAACCAGCTACAGACATCTTGGGAAAACCAGCGAAAGCGGCGCCGCAGAAGCAAAAGCAAGCAGAATTTGTGACGAGCAGCCTTTGCCCCAACAGACTCATTTCAGAGCCGGGTTCAAAATATATGTTTGAATTAAAATATAAACCTGAGATGCAAATTTCACAATTATTAATTAAGAAATAGCCGAGATCTCTCCAGCTCAAAAATCGTTTTAATCGCTTAGAAATAGTCAGATACTATCTAAAATCAATCTAGAAACCAAATTTCATAAGGATTGGTTATGAAATGGCCAAGTTTAGTCCAGCATCCAGCAGAACTAAGAATTTTGACCAAAACTCACTTTAGAATCCCTAACCAAATTTCATTATAATTCGTAAAGGACTGTCGGAGAAAGAAACATTGTAGAAATTAAAATTTTTCAATGGAACACAAAACGAAGTACAAAAAGCATAAAAAATTTCCACGTTGTGATGTGGCTGTTTCTTGTGGCGAGTAGGGTAATCTCTTATTATAAGCATGCCATACAATTAAGACGCCTTAGCATCTTTTGGTGGTTCTTATTTTAAGCAAACGTATTTAGTTAAAATTTGGTTTCTCGATAACTTTTGTTTTAGCAGGCTCGAAAACAAAATTTTGTTGCTATATTACCACAACGTATACGGATATTTAAAAGTTAATATTCGCATACCTTCAACCACAATTACTGTATCTTATGATTTAATTTACACATCACATTGACGTATGTGCCTTATATGGTTTAATTACCACCATCCCACCAATATTTAGTAGACCCAGTTAATTAAGAATTCATCATCACAAAATTATATAAACAATTTTCGGGATCTAAATAACTCGAGTGTCTAATAGTGTAGGTGAGCGCACGGCATACGGCCATAAAGTTTAAATTTTTATTGCACACGACGTCTCCGCATAAAAGACATTTAATTTAAAATCAAAAGTGATTTTGTTATATTTATTTAATTTAATGGGTTAATAAATTTAATTTATTTGTAAAGTTAAAATAAAAATTCTTTGCTAAAACATCCGAGGGTGGAAGTTTTGCTGTACGACAATGAATGTGACTAAAAGGATTAATTATTACGAATGGCCGTGGGTTGATACATTTTTATATATAGATACTTGTTGATGGAAGGTGTTTTTTTACAAAAATAATAATTAATTAAATATAAATTATTCGATGCACCTTCAACTTTGATCCGAAGATGCCTCAAAATCGCACGAAAATGTATTGTATATGAGAATACGCAATATTCTATCGTGACATCAAAGTACGCCTACAAAATTAATATTTTTGTAAATGAGCACTTCAATGGTTTATAATAAGTATATATGTAAAGCTTAACCATAATTAATGATTGTTAGTTTCGCGAGAATCGATTATCGCCCGTAACCCGTCAAATCGAGGCGCGTGGGCTCAAAAGCAAACCCTAAAACCGCGCATAAACAGCCACCTCCGCATAGTTCATACAGTTTTCGACCATATATGGAAAAATCTAGACTAGAGACCTAAACAACGCAAATCGTCAACTCGTCGTATCAGTGATTCACTGTCGTATAATCGGAATGCCTAATGGCCTAACGTAAAGTATAATGTATGAATATGTCAATAATTTAGCTATTAACATTTATTTTTTTTTTATATTAATGTTATCCTGCCCACCCTGAGATTTACGAGTATGTAAATGACCCTGCTCCATCATATTATCGAAAATGATTGAATGCTAAGAGGAAATCGTAAGAAAATCATAATGCATTTCTATTGTACCTCGCTCGATTGCGGCATGCTTATTACTTTTATATACAATAAAATATGTAAATGGATTTATGATGACGCATGTTTTGATTTAAGATTTTATATATTTTTGAATTTTAATTCAAAAATTATGTGGCCTTCAACATTTGTTAATTTGTAGGTTATGTATTTACATATTATACTGGATTAAAGGTTCACCAACCCGAGACTAAAATTAAGAGCGCACGACATTAAGTTTGGAAGATCTGCCCAGGTTTGAATATGAGACACTGCTTACTAATATGCCACGCCACGCTTTGGAATGGGTCACGCTTTAGGCATTAATTATTAGATATGCGTATTTCTATAATTTGCATTTAATTAACAATTATTAGAATTACATGAGTGCTGAACGCCGATTAATCAGCGTGCGATCGATGTTGTTAGAGGCATACTTAAGTTAGTATAATTTTTAATTTATTCGCTAAGCTTAAGACGGCCTTTACAATGTTTTGTTTTAGTACAGGAAATTGATATACAATTTATTAGTTTAGCATTTTGTTGCAATGGCATCCAATTCTTAGTTTATGGAAAAAATTCTGAATGGCTGATGGCACACGGGGTAAAACAAACACTTAAACAAATTTTCGGTGCAACCACACTAACACAAACATAAATGAAATAAAAAAATATTTCAAGGACATTTTTGACTCCTTTTAGAATAAATTTTATTTTCGAGAGAGCAGAACCAAACAAAATAAAACACACATACATATACACATTATCTATTACGACTAGTTGGCCTTGAAAAAATAATCATAAAACCAAAAATCTCGAGTGGAATGGGACGATGTTAGGAAAAAATGATACTACTGAAGTTAGCAGGAAATTGCATTATCGACATTTCAACAGAAATGAGAACTACTTTATCGATATATTCTGGGAAGAAGAAAATTCACTATGCATTATCGACCAATTTTAAGGGGAAGAAATAAAATAATTATCTAACATTATACAATTATATAAATTTATTTAAATAAATGCATATGTTACGGTTAAACGGAGAAATATTTTCAGAAAACGTTCGTTGAAATTGTAATGTGGCCTTATGTGAGGACCGTGTTCTAGTATTCACGAGTCTTGAAACAAAAATATGTTATGCAATGGCGCTGCTTTAAGGAATAAAGGCTATCGATTCGGAAATCGTATTCAATTTCAAGACCGATTCACAAAATTTGTCTAATATTAATAATTTTAGGAAAGCATTTCTCCGTTAAAAGCGATACCTTTGTTTCAATGTTGTGGCATCTCTCACAGTTGGGCTCACGCTTGTTGTACGTTTCATTGGTCTCGTAAGGATACTTTCACATATTGCAGTACATCTCAAAAGTTGTGAGAGAACGTCGTTGTTTTCGCATTCATTAAAACTTAATGATTTTTTTTTTTAAATTGGAATCACCTCGCAATTTTATGTTTTAAACATTTGATCAACTATTAGAAATTTCCAAATGCCGGACACTCCATATGAAAATTGACATGATTTTTTTTTGATAAAACACTGCATTTGAACTGCGCTTTCCAAAAAGTCACATTGGGTGCATGCCACATCTTACTTCCCCAAACATTTAATAAAGCACTTATACAATTTTGTTTTGGTAATTTCGTTTTAATTGTCTCGGATACTTTTTTTTGAATATTTTAGTTGATTTTAAAAACAACAAAATAAAAATGTCTGATGTAAAAATTGACCTTTCGACATATCAATTATCGTCATCTGCATTATCGTCATTTGCGGTGGAACTTTTTACCGACATTTATCGGTTGTCATGCCGCCGTTCCACAGACTGCTTCAAAGAAGCGGCTTCACCTTCAACTCTTTCCCCTTTTATCTATAAAATCACTTTTAATTGCGAATCAATTTTTTTTCGATGAAGCCGAACTAACACAAATAGGAATGAAATAAAAAAAAAATTAAAGCCATTTTTGGTATGAAGATTTTAGTTTAAATTTGATTTTCAATAGAGCAGAATAAAACAGTACAAAAAATTTGTTTGGCTAGGGCTGTCGGCCAATTCTAGGGTAAATGCCGTTTCTAACAGTGTATGCGGTAAATTAAAATACTGTACTAAAAAGTAGAGGGTAAAGCGAAGACACAAAAGGTAGTGGTTTTTGTTTTTGCTAACAAATCATGAAAATATGGCGGTCATGTCCCTAAACATAACTTTTTTTATATTCACTAGCATTTCTCATGAAATAAAAATGCGCTTGTATATTTATGAACAGTTTTATTTTTTAAAATTTTTATTTATTTTCTCAATAAGTTTATTGTATAAATTACGCAAGAAATATGAGCAAATATACAATTTAAATATATTCGTATATACAATACGAATAAATGGAACAACAACTATAAAATTTGACATTAGTTCGTGTACCTACTAATTTTTGTATATTCCTACAAACCATGTATCCCTTTAAGCCGCATTTACCTAATTTTATTTACTAGAGAATTGGTACGAATTGAAAAGTAATTTGTACTAAAATTTAATTTTACTGTACAAATCGATTTACCTGAGAATTGGCCCACACCCTAAATAATAAAATGCGTTGAAAAGTACCAATAAAAAATACATGAGGACTTATTTTGAAGCGAGAAGCCGGCTTCTAAAGAAGCCGCGTGTGGAACGAGTTATTGTAGGTTGTTAGGTTTAATCTGCATTATCGACATTTTTCACAAGTGTTTTATAATTTGAAAAATACATATTCCTATTCTTGAGGAGTGCGGAACAAGTATGTATGAAAGGTTTTTTGGATCAGGCAACAATTTTCTTATCAGCAGTTTAGTTTATAAAACTACCGTTTCGATGCTAATGGTAAGTTATTAGTTTACTATAGAATATTTTCGTGCAAGGTATTCGAAGTGCTGTCCTGGCGGTTGAAATATTCTAGATAAAGTTACCATACCGCGAGCAGGATAAAGCTATCCACCCGCTCAGAAGATTTTTAAACTTATTGGGCTGTCTAGAGGCTTGAAATAAGTGAATTTTCGTTTTCTGATCGTGGAAGCGCTCGAAAATAATAAAAGCACCAGCACCATTTTGTGTAATTTCTCATTAACATACTGAGATAAGTACATCGGAAGCTAAATTTATATTTCAGAAGAAGGTCATTCGTTTTATATCTATTAAAATTATGAACAATGTATCTCAGATTCGAACGAATTACGAAATTAAGCATAAGGGATTGCAAATTCGTGCGAATTAATCATTTTGACAACCATGACCAATTTGAAAGCAAAAGTAAATCAAAAAGATGATGAATATTACGTAAAGTTTAAGAATTTAGAAATTGTTGTTTACCAAAATTTATCCAATTCTTATTTTGCATAATAAACCAGCTGAGTAGTGGGCACGACATCGTATAAACCGCCTTCATTAATCACTTTCGCGATGCTTTTTAAACATATATTTTGGCGCCATCGCCATTACATAAAAATGTGACATATTTTTATCGCGAATTTGCTTTTTGGGTTTTATTGTTGTCGAGTTCCGTTGTGTAATACGCGTACAAGGCTGCTATGGAAAATTGATTTTATTTTTATAATCAATCGTGCGAATTGCATTCTATTTAATTAAATTAATGTAAATAACAGACCTTTGTTAAAAATGTATTGCTGTTGATTAGAAAGCATAACCGACTGAAGGGACTTTATAGGAAAGAATTGTGAACGGAAAACCCTCTTTAATGCGTAAACCACACACCCTCGCGTCTTCAAAAGCAAACCACAAATAAAAATGATGATAAAATCACCTTGAGAGGCATAATTCAAACTTTTTGTTTTCAAATAATTTTAAAGATTGTTGTATAAAAGAGTATTAATTATGATTTGTGTACACAGTGTTTATCTGTTTATACACCATCCTCCACCATATACGGTCTTATGATTATTATTCTTCTTTAGTTTAGTTTTTAGTATGCTGCCTGATAGTTTGATATGAGTATAATGCGCTGTTCATGAACTTGGTATATGGGGGAAAAGTGAATGGATCCAATAATACAAAACTATAAAAACACAAAAACATGCTTAAGATCAATTATGGTTAAGAAATTAAGAATAATTTTTTTGTGTTTCACAGGAATTGAAAAGATTTTCTGTTTTTAAGCAGAGCTCAAAATAGTTGTTCAACTTGATAATTACATTATGCGAGATCGAGATTAATCTATGAATCTATTCGAAATGTTGCTGTGGATTGTGCCATCAACATATAATTTCGACTTGTATTATCGAGTCGTTCTTTTCTCCTAGTTGGCTACTGGTACCACAGTTGAGATAAATAGACTTAGGTTGGATATATCCTATTCAAACCAACACTTTGGTGAGGCACCATTTTGAGGGTTTAGATGGAACGATTTTGCGTCAGACTGGGTGATTGCCACTCGGGGAGATCCTGTCGTCGTCGGATGAGCACACCCGGTTATAATTAATTTATCAAGTTCCTCAAGTTTCGTTCGACAAATTCAGGTCTACTTAACTTAAATTCCATTTATTTTAATTTGCGATTATTTTTTTAAATTTTCTTTAAACATGGTGTAGGCCAGAGTCATGCAAGCCTCCAAATCTCTACGACCCAATACCCTGAGTATTAGCCAGCGAAATCACCGTGGTTGAGGCCGCTGCATGACAAAGTTGATAACTGCAGATTGGCTGCTAGCCGTTCGTAACAAACTCTCTAAATTATGTCCATATTACATTTACGCGTGTGGTCTTGGCTGCAGGGAGTACACAGGCATTTGATTTGCACAAAGATACACACAAACACACCACCACACCACCGACGAATGGGTTGTGATGTGCTGTTACCTTGTAGTTTCAAGTACTACCGGGTTCTAGCCGAAGCTTGCGGATCAAATCTGGGAAGCTGGGCCGAGGAAAAAGTCAGAAGTGGATCACTTAGGTCTCTGGTAAATAATGCACTTAAATCCAAGAGCGTCTGTCTCACATTGAGTGGCTTGCTGGTATGACTCTACCTCAGGAGGGGCGGCTGAATACCTACTAGGTAGCAAGAATTAAATGATACTGGCGGCACCTCGAACAAGACGTGGATTCTTGAGATGAGTTCAGTTACCCAGTACTTTCTGGAGGGAGTGAGCAAGCAGGCTCTAAACAGCCGACATCCAGCAACTGCAATGTTACAACGGTAGTAAACTAGGAAACAGCACACCCACAAACGATTCGAGTACAGTACGTTGGAGAATTTTTTTTAGTTAGCAAGTGGGAAAGCAAAAAAATAACTCTAACTATCTCTTTGAGATTGTGAAGTCGAGAAATAAAGTGCGAAGCGAGGTCAAGAAAATAATAAAAACCTTTAGCACTCTGTATGGTCCAGCTATTAGTAGAGTCAGATGTATGCATCGGAAAAGAAGTGCCAAACTGCACCAATCAACAAATTTAGTTGGTTTACGAATTGTGAGCAAAAAACAGGAACCTGAAAATGATATGGACGAAAATGCATCACTAGTTGAATCCATCAAAAGAAATTTGTCCACGCCACCTAAGAGTGATGAAAGTAGACAAAGCCCAAAGTGACCTGCAGGTACCTCGAACATCATACACTCTTATAATAAAGACGACGGAAATCAGGAAAAGAGCCGAACTAAAAAATGGAAGAGCTAGTATCAAAGAAACGCACTGCTCAAGGACGTAAGAGATATATTGCTCGCCAAGGTTATCATGACGTTCACGAATGAGCAACTTTTGGAAATTATTAAAAATTACTGCCACAATTCTGTATCGGAGCTGCTTCTAACCCAACAAAATATGAAATTTTGATCTCCTTAAAAATCCCCTTACCTTACAGAGTTCATTGGTACATAATAGTAAACGCCCTATGCTCCGAAATTGGAAAACGCAAAATATTAAAAATTTCCGAACCCACTTAAGCGCTTTTCATTATTTTTTGTACATTAAGCTGTCAAACAAATTTTGTTGTGCTTAAAAAAATTTATTAGCTATAATTAAACTGAAATTTTTTTGCAAAATTATACATCGCCCCTATCCAAATTGCACATCATAATTAATCGTATCCGTCACAATGCGACGTCTTTTGAACGGTGTTGGTTTCACCCCATTAGAATTCCAATAACTAATCGGTTCCGTATCATCTATAGGGAAGTCGCTCGGTGGCCGTATTTTCTTCTCATAAACAATTTGGCCAAAACTATGCTTATACTCGGTGTCATCGTGAAACGTTTTATCCACCCGTTTTTTACAATTATAATATTTCGTCGCAATTTCCGCATGCAAATTATCTTCAAACAATTTCTTTCGTGTAATGATCTCCGGCCGCTTATCAATAAATATTTTATAGTGCGCTTGAATTTCGCTTTCCGGTATTTTCCAATGTTCATCCGAACCGAGTATAAGTTTTTCGTGTTTTCGTGGTCTTACAATTGTTGCAATGTCGATTGCGGTACAATTCATACGTTCCCTCGGTTTGTGTCTCATTGTTCGTGGTGTTGGTTTGCTGGCGAGCGGTTAACACGATGATATTTTGAAAAATTAGTTTCCGGAATGTCAATAATTTTATTAAAATTTTACCAACCTGCTTGGTTACGTGTCTAAATAAATGCAACTGTCAAATCGTCAATTTATTAATTCATTTTATGGCCTAGATATTTTGGAGTTAGTTGTGCCCTCTGGCCTTTGACTCGGCAAGTGACATGGTTTCGGCCGACATATGCTGCGGTTTACTATGTAATGGTTTCGATGGAATTCGTAATGTTGGACAACCATCAAAATGCAACGTGCAACCTCCAAATGGTTCAAGCTTTAAAATGCCCGGTTTACATAAGACCAACATTTTTCTTTTGCAAAATGAATAAGATATAACATTGACTTTTTGCACATGAGACACAAGAAAAGCAATATATCCCAACAAAATTTTGCAGAAGAATTTTTGAGCAAAAATGACCATAAAAATGAAAATGTTGCCATAAAATATATTCGATCCGAGTATTTTTATGGCAACATTTTTAAAATTAACAAGAAAAAAAATTATTTCGTATTTATAAATGTTGAGGATTCATTATAAAAACAGACGCCATAGATAAAAATGTAAATTTTGTTTTTTAATTCATTAAAAATAAATTAATAATGATCCTATAAAAAAAATTAAGCCATTACTATATATGTTTATTTCTTTCTGGCATATTGAATATTTTTATATAGCGGATTCTTTCTTATTTACCTGCAAAAATTTGCAGAAGAAAACAATTTTCTCATGTAAACCGGGCAAAACTTTGGTTAGGCTAGTTTTTTTCTGCTTTTTCAGTGCTTAGTCGGCTATGGTCCAAGAGGTGTCCATCAGTTTCTTACAATTTCATAATATTTGCTAGCTTTAGTGGGTCCATCTGACTTTGTTATTGTTCCGACTGAGAGCTTGAGCGAGTTTTGGGCAGTAAACCGAGGCAACCATATTTCATAAATTAAGGCATCTATACTAATTTCACAAGGTTGAGAGGACAGTTGCACAATGTCTAGCTTCCGAGTACCTGGTAGGATGGGCCGTTGATGTTCATCTCGGCAGTCGGAAGTTGCATCCGGTTGAAAGATATTTGTATGAAAAATGGCCTTGGTTCAAAGTAATTTTTCTCCCAATACCACGATATTGGATCAGACAACAATTTTGGCAAAACCACTTTAATTCGTAAACTCACCGTTTTGGTTGGTAAAAAACACTGTTTCCCAAACATTAAAACTGGTTTAATTTTCATGTAACTTTTTTTTCTAACAATATTTCCCTTTCACACCAACCATAACAAATCTCGTGAAACGTGGAATATCGCAGATGTTAAACAATTTTCCAAGTTGATGCAAAGGTAATTATATTCAACAAAATTTCAACATATTATCATATTTCTTACGAAATTTTATGCAAATCAGAACTGTTTTAATTTTCCACCTTTTTATGTATCATGAAAAAAAATGAACGGGGTTAAAGCTCCACCTGAGCCGCAAATGTTTGGTAAAACATAATGTCAAAAAAATCACATTATTCCAGAATTTCTTCCCAAAATCATTTAAGAATCCCATTTCCGTCCAACATATACCCCAATCCCAATATAATCGGCTAAGAAATGCCTGAGTTCCGTTCCAGATTAAATTCGATCGAAATGGATTAAATTTAAAAATACTCGGATTTAAAAGACAATCGGATTTAACGGACTGCCCAATTAGTCTGTTAAATCGAGGTTTTTCTGCAAAAAATTTTACGTTATAAAAGTCACGTAAGCAACGCAACAATTGCTTACGTGACTTTTATAACGTAAGCGTGCAACGCAGCGTGCAACATGAACCCAAAACTAGCCCCATAAATGTTTTACCAAACATAAATTTTTTTAGATCTGATATACACGATAACGAAAAACGAATTTTTACAAAATCAATCTTCATCAAATGGACTTGCAAAAAATGTTGCTACAGTTAATAAATCTAAACTATATCGTAAACCTACCTTCCAAAATACTAAAATAATGTTGAAACTCACCATTCTGGACAACTGAGGTTGAAAATAGCTGATTTCAACTTATTTCCATATTTTTCGGGATTTCGTGATTGAGGATTTTGTTTTTCGGCGTTCTTTTTTCTATACTGTTAAAGTTAGCTGAAAGTTTCCAGCCGAAAGATGGTAATGCAGATAGTGGCTTTGCTATCCCAACCGAATGACGGTAATGCAGATATTAATGTTAGCACATTAAAATGTCGATAATGCAACTTGCATCGATAAAGAGGAACTGCTTCAATATTCAAACAGGAAAATGTCAGCAATACAGATTTAAAAGTTACAAATGAATCATCAATTTTCTAGAAGAAATTGTCAACAGATATCTATACAATATTCGATCTATACAAACTGTCCATTATTCGAGATTTTGCCAAATGAACACCAATCTGACTGCCGATTCGATAGCGCATGACCATAGGTCGATTCTGAGTATAGGTTAAGGGTGGGACTAATGGGCTTATAGGGATGAAATCGCATATCTGCTTTATACAGCCGAAAGTAGTCGATAAAAAGATTGAAAGTTATCAAGCACCGTTAAGAATCGTTCGTCTTTCGAGATTTTGCGATATGAACACCAATCTGACTAAGCTGGTTCAATAGCCCATGACCATCGGTAGATTTTGATTATAGGTTAGTGGTGGGTCTGATGGGGTTATAGGGGTGAAGTTTTGATTTTCCCCATTTGTCAATGATAAAATAGTTCGTTATTCGTGATTTTGGCATATAGACACCAATCTGACTATGCCAATTTCATAGCCCATGACAATAGGTAGATTTTGATTAAAGATTAGGGTGGATCTGATGGGGTTATAGGGGTGCAATTTTGATTTTCCCTATTTTTCGTCGATAATAGATGGCAATAGACACTAATCTGACTATGCCATTGATTATAGGTTAGGGGTGAGTCTGATAGGCTTATAGGGGTATGTTATGGACTATTAAATGCTTATGGACTATTGAATCGGAATAGTCAGATTGGTGTCTATATGCCTAAATCAAAAAACGACGATCGATGAAAAATGTGGAAAATCAAAATTTCACCTCTACACGGAAAAAAATAAACTTACTATTTTAAAGAAAACGTTGTCTTTATTTAATAAAAAATATTTTTGCTTAGTTTAAAAACCAAATTTCTATGCACATACCAGTTTTTCTAGTTATAAAAATGGTTTTCTTACGAAGAGAATTATTTCTTGACGGAAATTTTAAAATTAAATTCTATCTTGAGAATTATTTTTCTTGTATTTATCGTTGCTATAAATTCTTTATAATAAGAAAAAAAAATTAGTTTGAAGAGAAATACTTTTAATTTAATCATACATTTTCTTAAAACAAGAAATTTAATATTTTCTTAAAACAAAAACAAAATTTTATTAAAATACAACATTTTAAAATTGAAAACGTTTCTTGATAATAACAAAGTAATTTCTCTTTCTGATAAACTAATGAATTCTAGAATTTCAAAAAAGTTATCTTGATTGAAGAAATAATTAATCTTCAGTCATTCTGAGTTTTCTTTCATCAAGATAAAAATTTCAAAACTTTAAAATACAATTTACTATGTTACTTCGAGAAAAGTTTTTCTTGTCACAGAAAAGTAATTTTTTAAACTTAACATAATATTTCTTGGTTTAATATGTATGTCTCAAGCTGAGAAAATACTTTTAATTATAGAACAGGATTTTTCAATGTACACTCTATATTTTTTTTAAATAAAGAAAACGAGTGAAACATTTGGAAAATATATATAAAATAAGTAACATTCATTATCTCGTGAACAGTTTAATATAAACAACGTGTGTTTTTTTTTTGATTGTCAAATTAAATATTTTCAAGTGGAAGAATAAGTAAAGTGAAGCTGAGTAGTTAAATGTAAGTTATATTTGTATTACATATATTTTTAATTTAAATTAACAAGTGATCGCTCTATTTTGTGTGTTTTGTGTGAGTTGTTTGTGCATAATGATTTTATAGTTTTATTTTAATTTTTTTAGTTAGAGAAATTGCTGACGAAAATTCTAAATTTAAATGGCAACAGTAATTGGTTCTGTTAATTCATCGTTGTCTGAGTGTATCAGGAGCAGGACACATCATCAATCAGCCCCTTCTTCTCCATCAAATGGACAAATATTATCAGCAGAATTTGTTAAAACTGTCCAACTATGATAAAGTAACGCTACTATAGTATTGATTTTGATTTTATGTCACAGAACTTTGAACAGTTTCTCGCCTCAACCAAATGGTCTAAAATTTTAACCACAGCTCGACGAAAGGACCCGTAATCTACTAGT
Source organism: Nephrotoma flavescens (assembly GCA_932526605.1). NCBI lineage: Eukaryota > Metazoa > Arthropoda > Insecta > Diptera > Tipulidae > Nephrotoma > Nephrotoma flavescens. The sequence goes on along the minus strand of OW052221.1, from coordinate 20,555,829 downwards.
ATCTACAGCTGTGGATTTATTGGTAGAAGACCCTGTATCGGCTGATTTATTTATAACAATTGATAGTGATATCGAGCATTTTTTTCCTGGAGAAAGAAAGGTAACTAAGAATGAGTTATATATAACAATGATTGCTAATTATTGTCTTATTTTCAGGAATTCAATTATAAAGGGGCTGAAAATCTAGCAGGCTTACACAACAAGTTATTTGAAAAATAAATTTAGAAACAGGAATGTTCCTGGAAAAAAATATTTAGTTTACTGCAAAACTACAGGTACGAGTACGAGTATAAACAAAAAACTAATGTTAAGTCTGAAATTTTTTTTAAAACAAACCTACTTTGTATTTTTTTCAACCTTAATAATTTAATCAAAACTTACCGACGTTTACTTGTTACTGCATGTTAAAACTATGTCAAAATATTGAACTTTTTATTATTGTTGATCTTGATATTGTAAAAAAAAATTATAAGTTTTCTTAAAACCTTTAGTTTTTCATAAACTTGCCAACGGAAGAAAAATATTGAAGCGAATTATGTCTTCTATTTAATTATTTTTGTATTTTCTTATTGTAATTTGTATGTTATAGCTAATTAATATTAAATTGAATTTTTATATTTTTTATAATAAAATAAAACAAAAAATATATAATAAATTTGTATCGTTATTATTTTGGAAATTATATTAAATGTTGCTCCAAAAAACAAGAAAAATAGCTGCAAACAAGAAATACTACTACAGCTTTCAAGAAGTTACTTTCTGCAATCTAGAAATTCGAAAGCAATCTAGAAATTAGAAAATAACTCTTAACTAAAGAAATGTAGATCATACAATTATATGTAATATTTCTTAATACAAGCCTCAATTTATTACATTTTGAGATACGGTTACCTTAAAACAAAAATTTGTTATCTTTAATGAAGAAATAGATATTATAAATTAAGAAAAGCGATTTTCTCTACAAAATAATATTTTCTTACTTTAAGAAATTGAATTTCTTTCAACAATAAAAAAAATATTATTTTAAGATTTAAATAAAAACATCAAATGAAGAAATTGGAAGTTTGCATTATGAAAAAGTTATCTTAGCTGAAAATCAAGTGCTCATTTTTCTTGAATCATTCAGTTTTTTCTTCGTTGTAACCAATTTTTTTTTCCGTGTATAACCCCATCAGACCACTCGTAACCTATAATCAAAATCTACCTATGGTAATGGGCTATCGAATCGGCATAGTCAGATTGGTACCTATATGGCAAAATCTCGCATGATGGACTATTTTATCGTTAGGAGAGGGGAAAATTAAAATTTTACCCCTATAACCCCACTCACCCCTAACCTATAATCAAAATCTACTTACGGTCATGGGCTATCGAATCGGCATAGTCAGATCTGTGTATGTCTGACATAGCCTTGAATTCCAAACCACTTTACTGGCAATTACTTTATTGGCAATTTTCGGCTGTATGAAACAGATATTACCACTTACAAACCTCTTCAAATTAGACCTTTTAAAAACATAATACTTTTAACGTAAGGTTTAATAAATTAAATATGAATGATATGAATCATAATATATGTTTACGGCTGATTTAATTTAATATATAATTTGTTTAACTTTCGGCTAAAGTAGTCAAGACACTATCTGCATTATCGATTTTTTTTCACTATCGGCTAAATTTAACAAGGTCTATTTTCTAGGATAGGATTTTATTTTTCGGGATTTTGTGTTTTGGGATATCGATTTCGGAATTTTTCTATTTTGGCAGGACCAGCCCAATATATTTATGTAATTCGCCCCACTTTATGCATTATTATAGTATACACATTATTACTTCGTTTTACAAAGTATCAGAAAGTACATATAGTAATTATGAAAGTTTTCGACCTCGAAATTTTTTCAATTTGTTGTTTTATCATATCGCCGAATTCCGGAAAAGTCGTTTTCCAGGTGGTGTTCGTTTGACCTCTAGTAAAATAGCCAAAAAAAACAGTCGATAATGCAGATCTTGTCGTTGTTATTTTTTACCAGCCGAAGTAAAATCTGTAAATGTTGCAAAATTTTAGATGACGTTATTGTTGATGAAATGGATATTAGTACCAGAAATGTATAAATTGCCAGATGCATCTACACAAAACCTCGAAGTATGTTTTGAGGCGATTTGAGGAGTTTTAGGATTAAAATTTCGAATTTTCCCCATTTTTAATAATAAAATGGTCCCACATTCAAGACTTTGCCTGTTGGTCATCATTCTTACTATAGTTATTCGATGCAGCATGGATCTACAAAAAATTTCGTAATATGGTTGGAAGAGGTTTGAGGTGTTTTAGGGAGTGCAAATTTAAATTTTCTCAATTTTGAATGATCAAATGGTTTTGCATTCAAGAGTTTGCCAGTTGGTCATCAATCTATTCAATTTTTAATGATAAAATGTTTCAACGTTCATGATTTTGTCAGTTACTCTCCAATCTAATTATGACTATTCGATGTGACGTAAATTCACACAAAATTTCACAGTATGGTTAAGTGAGGCCTGAGGAGTTTCAGGAGTTTAATTTAGCAATCGTTTATCAATTCTAATATGACTATTCGAGTTTAGGGTTCAAATCTTATTAAAATCTGTTTCACAAAATGAAAAATTAAGTTCTCCTAAAGAAATTTTGATTTTTAAATTAGGTTCAATTAATCGAAGGCAATGGACTGCTAAAAAACTCTCTCCCCTTCACTCCTGCTCAGAACAATTATTCCATGATCAAAAATCTGGTGAACTGAAAGTGTTAAAATTTCATTTAAAAATGTTATCAGTAAACGTTTTATTAATGTGCTCTAAATAAATAGAAAGAGTAGAAACGATTATAAATTACGTTCCGATTGTAGTTAACGTTACGTCCTAATTATAAATTTCGTTATCGTTCCGATTTCCGGTCAGTTAAATAAAAATATCGGTTTTCGGTTTGTGGTTCAGTTCTGGTTTGGTTCTCTTTTAAAAATTGAGAAAATTCAAGATTACGCCACTCGCAATTAATCAGACCTCCTCAATCATACTTTGCAATTTTGCGAAGATCCACGTTACATTAAAGAAATTTAGTGTGTTTAGTTTGTCGTCTTGTTAAATGTTGTTTCTCTAAACATTTTTTATTACCGATATTCCTCGGCTAGCTATTGAAATTGTTGTTTTTGCCAACATTGTTCCCTTGATCGAATTATAATAATGCTTTTAATCTGCATTATCTTTTTTTGTTGGCATCATATTAGATTCATACAGTCGAATCTGGATTATCGTGTCGTAATTCTCCGACTAATGGCCCGCACTGCGCTTCTTTGAAGCCGAAAACGTCGAAAATGCAGATTTAAAGTATGTTACCGTCGGTAAGGCAGATTCATATACATAGTCAGCAGAACAATGTCGATACAGCAGATAACTAATTTTGGTGTTATTTCGATTCATTAACGTATATTACTCAAAATTAAACTTTTTTATTAGATGTATTAAAACTGTAATAAAAAACTATTTTATTACTGAGAAAACTCGATGGCACATATCAAGCAAAACTTCAAAAATTTCAGGTCAATTGCCATGTGAAGAGTACAGGAAAACTCAATTGAATATATCGCACACGCAATATTTCTAATAGTTTGAATATTTCTAAAAATTCACCGTTTAAAGCATCATGGCTAGAAATAAATTTTTGTGTGCGATATATTCAATCGAGTTTTCCCAGACTTCCAACATGGAAATCGGCCTGAAATTTTTTCCAGGTGTGAGTATCACTAAGACGATTCACTTGAATCTATTTCCAGCAACGACACTTTAAACGGTCAATTTTAAGAAATTTTCAAAATTTGTGTGTGCGATATATTCAATTGAGTTTTCCCGGACTTCCAAATTACAATTTTTAGTTGTTTTTTAGGGACAAAAAATAAAATTTTCTAATATAAATAATTATCCAGCATAAAATTTGTATCTGCGTTATCGACATTTTTCGGTTGGGGTGTTACCGACCAAAATCGGCTGTCATTTTCGTTTTATTATTTTGAATCTGCGTTATCGACATTTTTCGGCTGGAGTCGGCTAACTTTAATAGGGTTTGTTTTATGTGTTTTTGTTTGTGTTAGTGCTGCTTCACCGAAAAAATTTTGGTTGAAAAATGTGTCGCAATTAAACCCGGTTTTATAGGTACATATGAATCTTGATTATCCGGGATGAGTGGGACTTCCCGGAAAATCAAAAATCCCGGTTAATCGAAGTATTTTATTAGAACTAATAAAGTCCCGGTTAATCAGATGAAATTCAGATTAACCAAGAAACTAAAAAATCCCGGATAATACAGGTTCACGGATAATCGGATCCCGGATAATCGAGATTCAAGTGTAAACGGGGAAGAGACGAAGATGAAGCTGTTTCTTTGAAGTACCGTGCGGAACGGCCAATATATTGATAATTTGAATCTGCATTATTTACATTTGTTGGTGGGCACACTGTCAAAATTATATCGAAATGTTACGGCTAATATTTTCATAATGATACCGTGAGTCAGATTCAGCATTACCGGTACAGCTGAAAGCTGGATAATTTCGGCTAACTTTATAAAAGTATGTCTGTCTGGTTGGTTTATATGTGAGATGTTTACATTGTATGTTATTAGTATTCAAAAAGCCCTGCACAACTACGTTCAAAGTTGAGAAAGCTGAGTTTTTAGAATTCTCGTTAAAATAGTGCTGCATGCGCTTTTCTTTGGTGGGTAATTTTACGGTTTTCTTTTCTTAAATGCGCAACGCAATTAACATGTTAGACATTTAATTAAACTTTGGGGAAATATTTTATGTATAGTTCTGTGGTGTACCTAATGAATAAATGACATTTTAAACAGTCGAATAGATCTTATATAAAAATTCTTATATCACATAACCTAACAAAAAAAATAATTTGCATAATGACATACAGACACACATACATCATACTGAAATTTAACAACAATTGCGTCAAAATGTTACATGATACAGCTATTAAGTGTTTTCTTATTTTATTTATAGCCGATTAGATTTAATTGACTTAAGTCAATAATCACAGCAACATTGAATATCAAAGCACTAAGCATTTTAAAAATTAAATCCGAGTCAAGAGAGATAATGATTGGTAACGCTTTAGACTTTTTAAATTCGAATTTGGAAATATCAAATGGCAATATTGATTTGTTGGATTTGTGTTTTGATTCGATAAATCAGAGTTCACTGTTCCGTATGCGGTGGTGTCATGCGGCGCGCGTATTTATGCAATCGAGTCATGGAATAAGATGTTAAATGTCTTCCGGGTTCTCGGGAAAATATTTTAACGATTAGAATGCTCGTTCATATAGAGAATGAATGCGTCCAACGATTTTTATTCCACTTTCATTTGACCTACACAATTTAATTATATCTGTTCTTAATTAATAACCGATAAATATTAATAAATCGATAAGTATTCAATAAAGAGTTAAATTTATGTAACTTGTAAATCTTGATAAAATTATGACCGTTTGTTTGTAAGCGAGTATAAAGTACAGGGGAGATGTGCTCATCGTGTGATTGATGGCTTATTCTCCACCCGTCACTAGTAAATTTTATTCAATCGATTTCGTAATTATTGTGCTTCGAAAACTTGATATATACGATTACAAGCGTAAAGGTTCCGATTTTTGCAACATCTGTAGGATTAATGTAAAATCTAAATTTCACTGACAATTTAAAAACTATCACCTTCACTTTTAATTAGATTTAATTAAATTTGTAAATATAAATTTATTTTTAACTTGTGTTTAAGCGTATATAATGTAAGTATGTATGTAAATGACCACGGAATATATCGCGCACGAAAGTAATCTTGATATAGTTAATAAGAAAGTATATGGACATACAACAATGCAATTTACAGTTTCCGCGTTTTTAAATAGAAATATTTTTTAAATAAATTAGCATAAAATCGATTTTTGAAACAATTAAAAGAAATTAAAATTTTAATAATTTTATTAACCGAATCGAAATGCAACTTTTTTGTGTATGAAAAAATGAAAGACTTCAATGTTTTGTGCATTGGGGAAATTTTAGCCGTAGGCGACGAACCTGATAATTATAACATACGAGTGTGCTTATGTGACATGTGACAGATCATATTATTTACTGTGGCTTAATCCTATTCTATGTTTTGTAATATTTGGGTGTGGAGTAGTTACACTATTTTGTGTTATGGCCTTAAGTGGCAGTGAATCTCCTAAAATTAAATTTGAACCGACAAACCACTCAAGATTTGATGTGCTTTATATATGGAATGTTATATGGAATGTGCGAATCGAAATTTGCCTCTTGGTTGAGTAACACTAAATTCCTAACACAGAGCGCGTTTACGCGTAATCTATACTAGTTTTTACTTGATTGCGTCTATAACTCGTCGATAACGTAAACAACGTAGACTACTCGTCGACAACACCGATTAATAAAATACATCATTTTATTGTATTGTATTTTACGCCATCTATTCGGTAATAGAAATTGTTTCTAGATATGGTCGCATTGTTCGTGAAAATCTAGGTTGTCATAGGCAGAGGACGAATTTTTTACAATAGGTTCGCACGAGTCGCACTACCAAACATCACAAACCACTCAACCGATCGTCTTGAAATTTTGACCGTGTATAAGTTATGATATTTTTGAAGGGGTTGAACCTCGGAGCCTAGGGTCTTCGGTACAAATTTATTTAAACTTATTTTTTTTTTAATTTGACTGGAATGAGTTAAGGAAAAAGCTTATATGAAATTAGTAAGATGCTTCAATCCGAAGGGTCCGTTCCCAAAGGTCAAGCCGGCTCTCCTTATAAGTCGCCAGAACATACATCCAATCGGTTCCAAACATTGGATAGGGATTGTATACCAATGAGCAGGATTTCATAATTTTTTTGAAGGGATCGGCTCCCTGGGTCTAGTACACCATACAAATATTTAAACAAAAGCTCAAAAATTTATAATAATTTGTTTGTTCGTTTATGCACTTCTATCTAAAATATATGTAGCCCATTTAAACGATTTATCTCTATAAGGATGCAATCGTCAGCAATTGGGAATGGAATCGCCTCAGTGAACAGAATAGCATACTGTTGACGCAGAAATATTGTACGAAACGAATTGCGTTATCAATGAATTGAATTGACGCGTCGAAATAAATTGACGGACTCAAGAAGAAGCTTAGTCAAATACATAAATGAAAAAAAAAAGAATACTGTAGACTAAATATTCGACTAAATCGATTTTCTAATTATTTTAACAAATTTGGCATGAAGATTTTAGTTTAAATTTTATTTGCGAGAGAGCAGGATAAAACAATACAAACAAATTGTGTGGCTAAATATAAAATAAGGTTTTAAGTAGCAATAAAAAATCTATGACAACTTATTTTGAAGCGTGAAGTAGTGCTTCAAAGAAGCACAGTGTGGATTGAACCATTGTATCATTGACATCAATCGGTATTGTGGGCATCTGTCGTCATCAGTTTGTATTTCCCGATTCGTCTTTCGAGGATATTTTTCGAATATTTTCCATATTACATGCAAGGTGAATTAGGATTCAACGCTCCACTTATGCTGTGTGCCTCAGGTAGATTTTATCGGCTAAATTATGAACTAAACTTTCAAATTTGAACTTACGCTATTCGCCACCAGGTTACAAACGAAAAGATTACGTCGCAGGTTACTTTTTAATTTAGTTTGCAAATGCATTGCGCAAGTAAATACTTATAGTCCTCGGAATGAATCTTTTTTGTGATTTAAACGATGGATTAGTTTGCATGATATTGAAGAGCATTGCGAATGACTACTCTGTGATCATCTAATGACATTTTCCCTGCTGTATTTAATAAATCCTGTAGCCTTGATATTGTTTCACGTTTTGTTCTGGGAGTAATAGCACAATGTTGATCAGCCTTCGTCTTCTCTTTGCCCATGAAGAAAATCTGTAAAAATTTGATGTCGTTGTCAGAGAGTGGAAGAAATCATTCCATTTATAGCAAACTAGTTTATGTGACCTAATCATGGGTGTATAACCTCTATCGTGGGTGTATAACCTCTAAGCTAAAATAAAATCAGCTGGATCACCCACAGATTGGGTGATGTTCAGAGGTGAAAAATTGATTTTTCCATTCGAACAACACATTCCAGGCAATTCATTGTTAAATTTATTTTAAAACATGGCAATGCAAACAAATGTTGTCCATTTACCCATTGAAACATTGAACTTGTAACGGTTAGAACTTAGAACTATTCTAATTGTATATATCGCAAATATAACATCTCGCAAACTTATCGCTATCTCATCGCTCATCACTCTGAACGTGCAACCACAGTAAATGCATCGACAGATGTACACGAACGAATGCAAAGCAAAGTAGAACTTTAATATTAATAAATATAAAAATAAATTTCTTTTTAGATCAGTTCATCTCCATGAGCCGCAAAAGTCAGACACTGCTCGTCAGCATCATCGCATACCACGATGCTACCTCGCCACAATGCGGCGAAAATGTAAATAAATTAAATATTATTAAATAAATATAAAATTTACTTAAAATTAAAATTTAAAATTAAATAATTACAGGCGCGTGCGCAAATACGGGGTTTTTATGATCCGGGCGAATTTTGTTAGGCCGCCATTTTGTTTTGGATGACATTTGTTAGTTCGCATTTGACAGTCGTAGAGAGTGAATTGTTCAATTGTGAATTCGCGGAGAAAATTACGTGCCGAGCAACTCAACCATTCAGTGTGTAATGAGAAGTTTTAAAAATTTGCATGCACTGGAAGATAAAACAGAGACTGGGTGACAACTAAGCCAACGTATGCACCAGAAAAGATTGATGCAGTGAGGCAGAGTGTGGCTGAATATCCAGATTTAGTGTTTGTTAGAAATTCACAAAGAAGGTTTATATTTTTACTGAGCTGCAGGAAAATGACTATCAACAGCGGCGAGATTGGAGTTCTCGAGTTTACAGCTAGGTATATTTCGCGCATTTCGACTACCGCAAAGTCGGGACATGTAGGAAAACTTTCTTGTGTCCGAATTGAATTATTTAGGCATAGAGAACATGTTTTTCCAACAAGACGGCACCCGATCACATCACACACATTTCATCCTACGATGCAAATTTTTCCAATTGTTTGTATTTGAAGGGAAAGGTGTACACCAATAAACAAACCATACGATGCTTAAGAACAACATTAGAAACGAAATTGCAGAATAACACCAGTGGCACTATTCTGGTTTTTAATGACTTTTAATTTTAACGCACTGAATTTTCCGCGGCTCCATTTGTGGCTGAAAAATATGGTGTTGTCAAGTAATGTTCCGAAACACGATAAATGAATCTAGTTTGGTAAAAACTTTACCCTTCCTATGTTTGAACAAAATATTATGTTCTATCATTGGCAAAGGATATTTCGTTTCTTTTAAAAACTTATTTACCGTTATACCTTATAGTCTACGCATAACCTGATACTTTCGTCTACCAATAAAATTGGAACTATCGGCGTAACCCAAACTGTACTTTCCACCTTCACTATGACTCACTCTTCCACTAGCCTTTCTAACTGTAGCTCAATAACCTTCAAGAATGCAAATGCCACTTTCCTTGGTTTCACAAAACTTGGTACTAGCTAATATTCTATGTCTAAATGGACTGTAACGTTTTTAATTTACCAATATTTTGGCCGAATAAACCTTTGTGTGTTTCCAGTTTCCGATTTAAATTATCCTTATCACTCGATACTTGATTAATACGTATTATAATTTCGAATTCGAGAAAGAAATCTCGTCCAATTATTGCACTTTCAGCGTCCTTTATTACAAAGAATTTAATTTTTTTTCTTATATTCTTATAACGGGTGATTTTTTTGTGGTTAGGATTTTCATGCATTAGTATTTGACAGATCACGCGGGATTTCAGACAAGGTGTCAAAGAGGAAGATGCTCAGTATGCTTTGACATTATGCCGAACGATCTGCCACAACGTCAAATTTTCAGTGAATGGGCCCTAGAAAAGTTGGCAGAAAATCCGCTTTTTTATCGACAAATTTTGTTCAGCGATGAGGCTCATTTCTGGTTGAATGGCTACGTAAATAAGCAAAATTGCCGCATTTGGAGTGAAGAGCAACCAGAAGCCGTTCAAGAACTGCCCATGCATCCCGAAAAATGCACTGTTTGGTGTGGTTTGTACGCTGGTGGAATCATTGGACCGTATTTTTTCAAAGATGCTGTTGGACGCAACGTTACGGTGAATGGCGATCGCTATCGTTCGATGCTAACAAACTTTTTGTTGCCAAAAATGGAAGAACTGAACTTAGTTGACATGTGGTTTAACAAGATGGCGCTACATGCCACACAGCTCGCGATTCTATGGCCATTTTGAGGGAAAACTTCGGAGAACAATTCATCTCAAGAAATGGCCCGGTAAGTTGGCCACCAAGATCATGCGATTTGACGCCTTTAGACTATTTTTTGTGGGGCTACGTCAAGTCTAAAGTCTACAGAAATAAGCCAGCAACTATTCCAGTTTTGGAAGACAACATTTCCGAAGAAATTCGGGCTATTCCGGCCGAAATGCTCGAAAAAGTTGCCCAAAATTGGACTTTCCGAATGGACCACCTAAGACGCAGCCGCGGTCAACATTTAAATGAAATTATCTTCAAAAAGTAAATGTCATGGACCAATCTAACGTTTCAAATAAAGAACCGATGAGATTTTGCAAATTTTATGCGTTTTTTTTTAAAAAAAAGTTCTCAAGCTCTTAAAAAATCACCCGTTATTATTCACCCTCTTTTGCGCCATGTCTTCTTTGTTTTTCACATTATATTTTTGGTGTTGTTTACTTTGACACACTCTTTTAATATGACCACGGCGACCACATACATTACAACAAAATTCTTTAAGTTTTGAATACACGGACCAAACGGACCAAACTCACGTTGCTTAAAATGTTATTATACCTTTGATTTGTCTTTGTGTTGTTGTGGCCACCCTTGTTTTCATGTTGCCTCCGATTGCCACCATAATTATTTTGATATTGTACTTCCTATCTACCATATTTATTGTGTTACTGTTGTCTGCCATGTCATTGTTTTTCAACAGCTCATATCTTTTGGTAATTTCGTACGCTTTTTTAAACTTAAGTCAGCGCCCCTACACGGAATCTGTTGAATATTTTGCCTTCCATTCCCATGATAAATTTATCTTTTAGTAATTCTTTCAAACTATCTCCAAACTCACAGTTCGTAACAATACCTCTCAGCTTCATTATGAACTTTTGTCCATTCTCAGTGCTCAACTGTACCGCTTCATAAAATCTTTTCCGTTCTTGGTACAAACGCAATAACGGATGTTTCTTTTTCTCATCTTCCATTCCGAACGTTTTAAAAAATTGTTTCAGTTTACCTTTATATACTTTCCAATTGTCTTTTTCGTGATCGAAAGATGGCACAGTGCCCCACAAAGAAGATTTTTCTTTTTCCATCTTGACTGAACAGTTAATTTTTTTAAGGTTATTGACGATTGTAAAAGTACGAAAAGCGCCGATCTAGCGGGAAATGTGTAACTAAATCAGCTATGCCTTAAAGTTTATTTGTTACCCTCTTAACATTGCGATTTGAAAACGATACATAAACTATAAAGCTTCTTCATACAAAACATCGTTTTCGATTCGCAATGTTTAGAGGGTATGAACAAACAAACGTCAAAAGTATAGCTCATTTGGTTTAAAAAAATCCGCTAGATGGAATCCATGAGCTTTTAATCATCAATACACACTTTTTTATAATTTACAACTCGTAACAACTCAGATGATTCTTGATATTTTATCAAGTTACATTTTTATTGTTTCTCTTATTTAAATACACGAGTAGTTTTCTTTTGACAAGAAGAACGAATGTGGTACTTTTATTGTTGCACGATTTATATACACCTTTAAGGCAACACGTTTATAAACGCCCAAGAGACAACATATATAATGCCGAAACCCAAAACACCACACTTATACGGAAATTACAATCAAATAATGCAGCTGTCGTAGCCACCAATGATCCTGCACCCAATAAGAAACCAATAAATGAATGCGAGATTCGTTTTGGGTGGATTGTCACGCAACTATGTAGATGAGAATTGTATTCTAAGGCTGTGATTAAAATCACTCGGGTGTAATGACGAACTCCCAAAGATGTTCAGCAGCAAGCACTGCGAATTAGATATATAGTCGAATCAAATGACTTCGTAATTCCCAGTAATTCCCCCACTGCAACTTGTTTACATTATCTAACCGATAAATAAGCTTAGTAAAAATCTCGTTCATTCAGCTTCTATTTTAATGCTCCGCGAAGAAATTTGGTATAAACAATATTGGTTGCTTAATATTTGGAGATTCGGATGTCGGAATCACCAAGTTTTTCTGTAGTTGTTAGATTTCTATTGGAAAAACAAACAACAATATTAAAGTTAAGCAGAGGTTATTACAATGGGACCAAACGACGAGCGACTGACGTTGATATTAATTGATGTTCATAATTTCCATAAATACACAAGAAAATTTGTTAATTACTTAAGTTCTTGCCTTTGTTATTGAAATAGGTTAACGCAAGGTTTCTATAACTAAGAATCATTTATACAAAGACATATGATCCGAAAAGGTTACGAGTGTTATGTATATACAGATGGTATTTTGAAATTCTAGTCCTCGCATGTGTATAAATAACGTTCCCGCGCTTTTATTATGATAATAAATCATTCAGCGTATAACTTAATTATGCGTCTTGCTAGATTAAATCTCGTCTTATATTTTTTTTTTGTTAATTTACGTAATTGAATATTTGGTTTATTAACAGTCGCGTATACACACAAACATGACTAACATTGACCTTTCATTTTTTCGCTACTTGAAAATGTAACCGAAATTAAAGGTATTATTGTTGCACCTCGGGGCATAAATAATTTATATTTGAGTATACGTATTCGAAGCACGGCATTGAAAATTCGGTGTCTCTTCTAATGAAATCTAAATTAGTTTACACTTCTTAAGAAAACAATACGTATATTTAAGTGTGTGGATGAAAGAGCATTCAATAATTGGATATAAAGGTAAATGATCCGAAATTTTCTTATCGCAATCGAAAAATCTAGCGCTGGGCATTTCTACAAATCGATTAAGCCAAGAATTTGATTAAAATTCATACACACTTACTGTTCTTTGTTATTTTATAAAATAATCGCGTAACGGTTGCCCAAGAGAGTTTAACACACGAGTATACAGAGACAAAAGACACTTTTACTTTCGGTCCATGTCTTAAATCTAATCTACGACATATTTAGAGTTTTGTCAAAGTTCATTAATTATATCAAATACTGACGAAATTTGAACTAATTTTTTGCTGTTTGTCGTTTGGGCGATTTTGAAAGCGAAATTTTTGTAAATCAGATTAAACTTCAATTTTTTTTAGGTCATTTCAACATTCTTGTGGTTGCGATATATATTACTCGTGCATATACGCAAATTTTTAAAGATAAGGAGATCTGCATATTGTGAACAAGTCATTTGGACCCGATGAATGCAACAATGTACCATTATCTGTTCTCCGCATCGTAAGGTAATTGCGGATGCGTTTTTGCGTTTTACCGTTATATCTGCAAATCTCTGTTAACATAGTTACACAGGGTCAAACCTAGTCGTCTTCATAAATTGCTTAGTTGAAACTATTGCATTACAAATGACTTGTGTATTTCCCATCGTATGGTAATGATGCAGGATCAAAGATCATATGCCTACCGCCGTTCGGATCGTTTTACTGCTAGTCTTCTTAAGCATATGCCACATCCGTTATATCTATAGGTCTGTGAGGGCTGAGATACATTTGTCGAAACATGAGAATTTTTATTTTGGAATTTATTGTAGCTAATATTTATTGTAGTTAATAATTTAATAATCAACTTTCATAATTACCCGCGCACGAGCGCGCCACTCATGAATTTGCCACATACACTGGCATTGATATCTCGATTTTCTTGGCTCGTCTTAAAAATGTCAAAAATAAATAAAATACTCGTTCTCGTACTATCTATCAGGTAAACAACACACGTGCGCCTTAAATCATTTTTTTTTGCATTAAAATTAAAGAAATAGGAGGGGTGAAAATATATATATATATATATATATATATATATATATATATATATATATATATATATATATATATATATATATATATATATATATATATATATATATATATATATATATATATATATATATATATATATATATATATATATATATATATATATATATATATATATATATATATATATATATATATATATATATATATATATATATATATATATATATATATATATATATATATATATATATATATATATATATATATATATATATATATATATATATATATATATATATATATATATATATATATATATATATATATATATATATATATATATATATATATATATATATATATATATATATATATATTATACGAAAATATATGTATATTAATATTTAACAATATAATAAATATTGTTAATGAAATTAAAATAACACCACATATTTTTAAAAAATTTTTCCAAATTTGGTGTAGTGGTTTAAAGTTTAAAGAGATGTGTGTGAAGTTATCCCAGTATTTCATTCCAGAAAAATAAAAAATGTTCATCAGGCAATATGTACTAATTATATCCCAACCCATGATTTTTAAAATCATACCAGAAAATTTTGAAATAATACGAAATATGATAATCATTGATCTAAAGTGTTTATTCTTCAAATATCTATGATAAAATCATAAGCAGACAAGCCATACCTTGAGATTGGCACAATGAGCTCATATCTTAGAGGCCGCTATCGAAAATAAAATTCACATGACATTATGCTGAGATTTGCGAAATATATACATTTAAGATTTAAACGAATAGTTGCCTGGAACTTGAAGTTTCGTAATCAATCTAATTTGATATCGACCTACGAAAAAAGGCCCTACATCATCCTATGTTGGTGCCGAATCATTTTTCGGATTGTGTTCGATTCTAGATCGGCTACAAGACTAGGTTCTAGGATCAACATATGGATCGCTATGTGAAATTTTTTTTCTATAGCGACCATGATGCCATGTTGATATGTTAGAAGATACCGTTCGCGATACTAGTGGTTACCAGGATTTATTAATTTAAACTGCATATACTGTGCTGGACGATGCAAAATATAGTGTGAAGGCGTGATTGTCGGTGATAATGATGAGCACAGAGGTTAAGTATTCAAAGCTTGTGAGAATTTATTCTCGAATGGTGCGATGTTGTCATAAAATACGGCATGGTAAAATCCACGTGTCAATCAACCCATACAAAACTAGACATGTATGGTTTGGAACGGCTTCTCTTTTGCGCATTTTCTGAAATCTGAATGGGCCTGTAAAATATATTCCAATACAAAAAAACGGAACCGACAGATTCACACGTTCCATTGGCAAGATTTTCATAGTTTGCCTCTCAATACGGAGAGTAGTTTGATACTCTGTGGTTTTGTTGTACGGTGCGTTAACTTACTCTCCACCTTGGCGACATATAAGAATGATATGCACGGAATGAGACTGCGTTTATTGAAGACTGGCTTGTGCTATATGAACTCTGTCTAAAAATAGTTGTAGTTTGACAATTTATTATCTGTGCCATCTATTTTTGTCACCTTTTTGACATGCGTTGCGAGTTTAGTTGCAATCATAGCTAGTTTTTCTTAAATGTGTTCGTGAATTGGTTTAGAAATAAAACCAATTTATGGTTATGGTGTTTACCGCAAGGCGTTATTTTTTCTATTTTTTTCGAAAAATTTATCTTGTAGTAAAATTTGTCATTTGTTATTTGGTAGCAAAATACCGAATTTAATTTGTTCTATTTCAAAAAATAAAAAAAAATAAAATAAATATTAATAAAAGAACCAACACAGAAAAATTAAAACGCCTTAAAAAATTAAAGCCAAAAGTTGTTGCTTTCACATTTCTTAGTTAAGCTAAGCGGGATTTGCGAAAGCAACACAGCATTTAATTACACAAATTTTACTATTAACGCCATAAAGACCTCTAACTTTGAACATTTTAACTAATTAATTTACTATAACATTTGGTACGGAATTTGTTCATGGTTAGTGTCGTTAATCTACTACAATATTTTTTCTTAATTTTAGACTTGTCAAATTTTAACATAAACAGAAATCTTGCTTTCACAAATTAGTGGTAAGTTGTATAATGCAAGTTTTGATGTATTTAATAAATTTAATTGGATATTTTCTTTAGGTAAACAACAACAGTTTCCAGTGCGTACGCAGATTAGCTGTGATTATCAGATAAGTATACAACTTTAAACTTATTTATTTCGATGAATCTATGTGTTTCTTTTACTTTCAGATTGGGATTTTGTCTGGTCTGCTGTGGATAATTAGTTTTGTGTTGTAGGCGACGCTTTTGTTAAATCCAAACATCCCACCGGCCATGAATCACCCGATTCGCTGATTGGAAGAATGAAAATTTTTATTATCAGTCGGCGAAATTTTCTATTCATTGTTTTTACAGTGATCACTCGTACTCTTCCATCAGCTCCTGTGCGAGTTTGAACTACACGACCCTGTTTTCATTTCCCAGGTGGTAAATTGGTATTCTGTAACAAGACAATGTTATCGAGCTTAATGTCTGGCTTACATGTTGTGAATTCTTCTAGTGTCAATATTTGCTCTCCTACCAACGTTTCAGTAGAGTTTTTGTTGATCGAACGGCTGCTTTCCACATGCCACCCATGTGTGGTGCCCTATGAGGATTAAATATCCAGGTTATCTAAAAGAGAATTGAAAATGTCTTCGTTATTTTTGGATAAAAATACTTGTAAATCGTTGAGATAATTAGCTGTGCTCACGAAGTTAGTCCAATTATCGCACAGAATGATATTGCCAAGGCCACGACAACTGAAGAACCTCTTTTAGGCACCCAAAAAAATTTGCGTGCTCATCTCCATACAACACTCTAGGTGTATAGCTTTAGTTGGTAAACATACAATAATGCACAGGTACGCTTTGACTGGAGTCGCTGGTACGCTTTGACTGGAATTTGTATAATTTTACATTGCATGTATAATTTTACTTGCGATCAAATTGAATCCGGTTTGTTTTTGTTTATATTTTTTGGAAACTTTGTAAATTTAAAAATAATAGATTAGAACTAAAAATAAGAAGCCATATTGTACTAAAAATTGTGTTGAAAGTTAATGATGTTCAAATCGAGATGTCGCAATTTAAAATATTTTTATACAAAAGAATCGTCCATTCTGTGACAAGACAGATTTGTAGCAACATCGTTTTGGATTAAAATCCCAAATAAAATATATATAAAATTAAGTATTGTTGTGTGTCATTAGTTTATAATTGAAAAGTTTATTTTTGAACCCTCGCCTGCTGCTCGTCCCACTCAAAACATGCCCAGTATACTCCAGATTTTTAAAAACGTTTGGGTCTCTGCCTTTTCTTTATAGCACTCTGTTAATTAAAATAATTTCAAATAACATTGAGCATACGTAGTTTTAATCAGAACACAATTCAAACGATAATTAACGTATTCGCAAAACTACTTCATTTTATAATCTGTACTACTTTAGAAATGAGACATTTTAAATCTAGGCCACAAAAGAGAAGAATTGCAATTAATTATTAAATCTCACTCAAATCTAATTAAAAAGCCACTCAAGTTTCATCATTCAAACTTAATTAACTAGGTTATATTCAATTCAATTTATTAAACCTTTCCAGTTCGTATACATATATTCGAGTATGTATGAACTTTAAAATATGCATACGTTATTTCAATGGACCATTTCCTTTCACCCAGCCCGTCGTGCTTGAAAATAACTGTTGTGCATTAAAGAAATACTTTTCTAAATAGGTTACTAGTTCCAAGCGAATAATTAAAGAACGTCTCATTTTATTACGCCAGTTATAAACACACATCTTCATTCCTAATTAAGTGCAAATTTAAACTTGCAAAAAATGCGTCTTAAGCATCTAGACGATCATATAGCAATAGTAATAATTTGTATTAAGCATTAAGCCCAAGTATAAATCTCAATTCAAAATTGGAATCATCTGATCGTCATCATCATCATCATCACCAGCGGCTTAAACTAATTTTTTATTGTGTTTGTACAGTAATTAACATAATTTGTCTCGCTCGTCATCTATAAATGGTCAATAATATTTTTGTTGTCGTCTTTTACCCAATTTTTCGATTATAACCTAAAGTGGGTGGGAAATCGATTCGAAAACATTGTTTACTATAAAAACGAAAAAACCACATTATAACAATTTGCTGATTTGATACTTATATATATGTACTTATAAAACAACCTTTAAAGACTTAAGATCGCGTTTAAAAAATAGAAATACAATAAAATAGAAAGACAATCCACCTACTCTCAGTTTATCTATAGAAACTATACTCATCATACAGAAATGTTTATAGTTTTTTACTAACGAAAAATCAGCGATTCGTAAAATATAAACTGCGGGACCTCATTGTACCGGTGTTACCCAAAAATAAATATTTGCCCCATGCATATTTTTATTTACCTCTATTAATCTTCGGCTTCAAAAAGGATTTTGGCTGCTAGAGTCAGTTTTTCTATTCTATACTTAGTTAAGTGCTTCTTTACAAAACCTTTTAAATTTTGGAGACAGTTTCTGGACTATGCATGGTACCCAATGAGCAACATGAACCAAGAATGAACTCCTGAAATTCCAGTGCGATTAATGTCTGATTGGTAATTTGATAATTTTCGATGGGACGCATGACATTTAAATTTTTATCAAATTCGCTTTCTAGAATAGGATTGGAATTCTTAGCAAAGTTCTGTCTAAGCGTAATATTAAACAAATAATAATTAGTTAAATTGAACTTTAACCGGAATATCCTATGGCGTTAAAGTGGAACTGCTAAATGAAGATAAATACAAAAAAAAACGGAAACAATGATGTGATCGTGAAATGTGAAAAATGTATGTTTTTTGTTTTATACACGCTTCGTTTCCTTCCCCTCCACCAACAAACTAACAACAGTTTGTTGTAGGTGAAGAGAGAGGAAACGAGTGAAGAATCACGACGAAAGAGTCGAAGTGTGGAACGGCGGATTCATTACCAAAATTTATAAGTAAACCCTATAATCCAAAATCTGTATTGGCAACATGATCGACAAATTATCGACAATAAATTGTAGGGTTGTGTTTTTTTTTTTAATGATGCCTTATAGACAAATCGTAACTTTTTAATACAAAATAACTGCAAACGATGGTCGAACCATACGCAATAATTATAATATTTTATAGTCTAATTTTAAGAAAATTATATAATATATTTGAAACTTTTGTCTTGCTGATGGTTATTTGAGAGAGACATTTTATTTGTTTTTTTTTATTTATAATTAGCTGGAACTCTATAGCGACTCCATAGCAATATAGAGACAATTGAATACCAGGGATTACGTTTATAGCTGTCCTATCTTTACCAGAATCTGGTAAAGATAGGACAGCTATAAACGTAATGAATATTTTTATCATTTTCCTATAAGTATTTGCCGCATAAGGCATAGTTGGAGCCAACCCTATGCAAATAAGACGTCTTTTAAAGCAACCATGACTCGTTAGAATCACAACGAGGATTTTTAGACGACTTGTTCAGAACAATCCGAATTTAAATTACATTTAAATTACAGGACTTTCCAATAGTTAGACGCCATATCAATAAATGGTGCCGAGAAAAAAGCCCAGTTATTGCCCCACAAGCAAACTTTTGCAAGCGATTGAGTTTTGCAATTCCATTTCTTTGAGAATGGCTACCAGCCACTAGATGACAGACACTAATTTAGCAACAGCAGAATAAGCTATTTGTTTAAAAAATAACATTTTAGGGAAAATGCCTATAATTTTCCTAAGGTTCTGCGATATTACAAGAAAATGACAGTAGCTTTATGAAGAATGATAAGGTCACCTAAACTTATATGACTAGTAGAATCTACCAAAGCAGTTTTAGATTATTATTGCTCAACAATTCGTTGAGCTTGCTGCAACAGTTTAGGTAATACAGTTATGTGTTTCCCTGAAACTATTAGAACAATATTATCCGCGTAATCCTCGCCGATAAACCCGATAAGCTGAATTTTAACCAGAACACAATCAATAACCAAATGCTACAGCAAAGGTGAAAGAACACCCCTGTGGACAACAATGCGAGACTTAAGCAAGAATTCATTAATGTTGTCCAGGAAGATACCCATGATAAACTCGTTATTTTGAGTGGATTTTTAATCCTAGCATCAAGTGCATTAATCGCCGTTTCACCAGAGTTGTCTACTCTGTAAGCATGTCTGCGGAGAGTTAAATACAAGAAATGGTCCCTAATAAATCTGTCAACGATTCTTTCTAACTGCTTCAAAAAGGTTGATGACAGACTAATTCAACGAAAACCTCTCGAATAAGTCGACTTACCGGCTTTGGGTATAAATACGCCTCCGCTCCTGCTCCAAGAACACGGAGTAAAGTCAAATGCCACGCAAGATAACCATGCTAGAACAAAGCAGGCATTCGATCTGGGCAACTCGAATTGTAGAAATATTGACGTATATAAATAGGCTGACCGGTCGCAGCATTGAGATCAACGATGACGCATCCAAGAAAATTAATTGAGACAAGAAGGTTTGCCCAATGGCTTTGTCAATCGCATTCACTCGAATCTCAACATAACATCGATTTCGACAACGCGGCATATATTAAAAATTGAAAGGATTACTACACATCAAAGCGCACCCCAACGTTATAAGCTTTAAACTTGATGAATACACCGGACCTAATGTCCAATGAATAACACGTACGTAATGCAAAAATATCTCAGCATACTAAACTACTACTATACTACTATACTACCCATCCCTGTCGTTTTTTTGTCACCCAATTGAAACGTAATCTCGTCATTGTTTTTATAGCTTGCGACGATATCACACAGAGCAGCGTCTCGAGAAACTCATCCGCTCCGTCTAACAGACAATGTTGTGTCATGTCATGGGCTACTTCTCGCAAATAGCTTGGGACGTCTATCCGTTCTTAGGCAATACCACTCATTCAAAAGCTCTCCATCTTCACTGGTATTGTTTTTAAGGTGATATTAGCGACGTAGTCCAACTTGGGGCTATTTTTTATAGGATTATTCCTAAATTCACCTGTTCATGCATCTTGAATGATGATATGTTTACCTGTTCGACGATCCTCGAAGTAATCTATTTTTTCATTTCGGACTCAACGACAAAAATGTTATTTCGCAGATGCGACATAAAATTTTTGTCCTTGAGTCCGAAATGAAAAAATTGAAATTTAAATAAAAAAATTTAAGGACATTTCTGAGATGTAGATTTTTGTTTAAATTTAATTTTCCAGAGAACAAAATAAAACAATACAAAAAAAATTGGTGATTTAATATAAAATAAAGGTTTAAATTAACAATGAAAATCTATTACGACTTAGTTTGATACCAGAAACTAAAATCTCGTGTATCATGGTTCAATAAGACTAATGACAATACTATTCTTGAGGCTTTCCCCTCTTAGAATTTAGTTATTGCGATAAACATTTTTTCATTTTTCGATGTTCCAAACATTCATATGTTGTCGCCGTTCCAGACGTATTCCTTATTGGTGGTATATTGGTAAATTTCCCAGTTGCCTGTCGTACGTATTATGTGCCCATGGATTGATGCGGACTCTTCTTTTACCTCGAGAATATTTTTATTATATTGCCTTCGATCACACCTAGCCATTTTGTTTGTAGTTGCTTCGATATTTGGTTACTCGGTTTCTTTCCACTCTGCTCCACACTTTGGTTCTGATGGCTTCTTCATTGGTTTGGAGGTTGAGCTTGAGCGCTTCGCAAAGTGTCTTGAGTCAGTATTTTTCAATATATCGTGTTGATTTTCTTGATATGTCCATGTCTATTCGTGTATATTTTTGTGTGGAATATTACCGCCTCCTATGAATAGTTAACCATCTCCGATTTTTATTATCAAACACTTTCGAGAATAAAAATCATTGAATGGACGGAACCCGGGCTTTTCTGGAGGAACACTAATTGAATTTTCTCGATAACCAGAATAACCTTAATCGGTCGCCTCTTCTAAAAGAGTTTTCTCAAAGTTTGAACTCGTTGCGATCGATTCCTGGCACTAGAAAACTCTCATCAAAATTTTTATAAAACACATAGAAATCAACTTTTTTTAACAGAACCGGGGTTTAACCGGAGGACCCCAATTTTTTGGCCCATTGCAATCGAGTTCTGGTACCCAAAAACCATCTTTCAGCTATTTTATTTACAGCCACTTGTGCTGAAAAAATAAACTTAAAATGTGGTCGCACCGTGAACGAATTCTCAAAGTCGTTTGAGCTGAAAACAAAACTGAACAGATTTCGTTGGAACCTTTTCTGAAATCCTTGGTACCAGCGGTTCTAATCATTACAGCAAACTTCTTGTGAAACAGAAATTCATTTAAGACGGAATTTCTTCAGTTATCCTTATAAGTAATTTAAGAACAAAATTCAATCAAAATTGTCTCTATTACGCGGAACCACTCAAAACACGGATAGAAAATTATCATGACATGGAAAAATCGTTCAGGTACGTGAGGTACAAACGTAATTTAACCAACATAAAGATGCAACAAACAAAATAAAACAAAAATGTTGATCTTTAATTCGCATAAGGATCGAAACGGACCGACATCTTTTACAATTTAAAATATTGAACTGCGAACAGTTCGCTTACACGATATTAAGAAACACTGCACTAAGCATAGGACAGCAACGAAATATTGAGATAGAACACTGCATAAGAAAAACGTTAAGATATCTCACCTTTAAATGCTTAGTGTAGTATTATAGTAAAGTAAATGTATATAAGTAAAGAAAAATGAAATAAGAAATAAATTTTAAAGAAGAATTACGAAATTAAAATAAAAATACAAAAAAAAAAAAATTAAAAAAATCCGCGACTTGTGAATTGTAAATAAATGATTTTTTATTAGAGTTTCAGTGCATGTTAGATCTTTGATCAAATCGCATCTTAAAAATTCTCTTTACTATCTCGCGTCTGGTTTCCCCGGCCTACAAAAATATTTACAACGATAATCGTCTCGCGTGAAGTTTAATAAAAAAATAAAAGTGTTAAATTTTTAAGATTGTTGGTGAAGCAAATCATTGTTTTTTTTATTGTAGTGTGATTCTTGTGTGGTAACACCTTAGAAATATATAATTAAGTGAAAATTTGTGATTTATAGTTTGTGGTGGTTGTAACATAAAAATATAATTATAAACAAGTACGTATATGGTTAATAAATAATGCATGAATTAATTAGATATTGTGGAAAACCGCACATTATAAATTATCTTCATCTTCATCTTAAGCTTTATCGCGAAAAAAAAAAATTGTAATTTTTAACCGATGTTTGATTAGAGATGACATTCAATAATTTATATTTATTTTCGACGATCGCATAATGCCAAAATTTTGTGTGTGTGTGAGTTAACGACAAATTTTTAATTCGTTTTTTGATGACCAATGCGAGCTTCTTAATTTTTGGACTCTTAATGATTTATCGTGCTAAATTTAGATACAAGAAGTAAAATTCTTGTGTTTTAAACGGACTAATTGATATATTGGCTTAGAAAACTTGTTTATTATTGTTACGTGCGTGTGTAACCTGAGCTCTCTATGGTTTTAATTTGATGTATCGTCTTTTTTGTGTATAAGACGATGTTTTTGTTCTTGGAGAGGGCTAATTCTTTTTGTGTTAAGTCATAATGTTCTTTTTTTGGATGAAAGTGATCGAATCGCAATTGCGTTTTATATACCTACCAATCTTGATTGCTAATACTAATTCTTGGAATGTGATGTTAGGAGCTCGTGTTGGTGTGGTGTATGAACCTAAAGAACAAAAGGGTTGAAGTTTTATGTAGTTTGAAGTTTATCCAACATTTCCGTTCTAAATTGGCTTAATGCGCTATAGATGATCATTTTAACATTATGTCAAGTATTCGTTAGAAATTTAGTTCAAGATCTCGTACCTGAGGGATCATTATTATTGAACAGATAACATTTAATAATTGCACACGATATGTTCATGACCTCCGCAAGTTTGACCATATTTCGCCTTTTAAAGATTCTATTTTGGGATGTGACTTGTTTGAGTTTTATTGTTACAGAACTGCTGTTTTTATTTATCGTATTATTAAATCGGGGCTTCCGACATATTTGTATGAAAAGTTAAATTTTTCTACGTCCTTACGTACGGCTAATATCAACTTGCCTATAAATAGGACGAATATTTATAACCATTCTAGTTTGATGAACCTGATTATCACATGGAACAGCTTGCCTCTGGAACTAAAACGTATTAGTTCAGTTGATATATTTAAAACTAATGTTTTCAAATTTGTAACAAATAATGATTATAATTGATTTTGTAAATAATGTATATAGTGTATATATAGTTGTGTATATATGTATGCAAGTATGTGTATATGTATATATATGTGTATGTATGTATATATATACATATGTGTATATATATATATATATATATATATATATATATATATATATATATATATATATATATATATATATATATATATATATATATATATATATATGCATATGTAATTGTATATATTTTGTATATATTATGCTTGTAATTTATATTATGTTATGTTTAATTGTTGTTATGTTGTATTGTTATTTTTGTTATTTGTTTCTTTGTTGTCCAAAAACTTTATAGTTTATATACACACATATTAAAATAAATAAATAAATAAATAAAATAAAAATAAACAGAATGAAAAGGAAACTACACTAAATTAAACGGTTTATCTTATACGGATTTTGTTCGGGATTGGTTTATCAACACGAGAGAGGCTCCAAGATATTTAAATCCTTTTCTTTAATGTCTTCACGCTAAATTGAAAGTAAAAACTTTTCAAAAATCTTTTCCTGACATAAATCTCTTTTCGAATTTCGATTTGAAAGTGACAACGTCCAGCATCGAACCCACCACCGAGGCATGCCAAAAACACTCTGTTTTCATGAATTATAATATTGAGCATATTTCAAAAGACCGGGTAAGTTTCAATTAGTAAAAATAATCAAATTTTATTGGACAAATTGGCTTTTTGAAATCACTGCTCTCCTACAAGAATTGATATTTAAAAAACTATCCGCAAGATTTTAAAGTTATTCACACTGAGTTTTAAATTTCTGAGTATATGATCAAACATATATGATCGAACATGTTTGATCAAAATTCACTAAAAAATATCCGAATTTCAATCAGAATTCATAATATTGGACAAATTCGACAACTTCGATTAAAAACTCGCTATGTTCCAATCAATATGGAAGGTCTAGAATTTTTAAGAATGAATAATAAAAAAATTTCATCATAAGTATAACATGTTACCCATTTGTAACGTTATAATGTCAATCATCTTCGTTTCAAAATTTTAGTGAATTCACTTAAATTAAAATAGCCATCCTAATACATCCAAATAATAATAAATTTGCAATCAGAATAGTTCCTTATTGTATCACTCCATTTATTCGTTTTTGCTTAATTTCTCAATTAAAATATTTTGTGTTGCTATTAGCATGAAACAAAGTCATAGAAAACGATTTTTATGTAATGCATAATACTGACTTATAGTATATGCATAACAAGACTCGTAACAAGGGAAATGAGGCGCCATTGCTAGACTAAATAATAAATTATTGATACTTCTGCTGAGCTTTGTGAAATTTCTTTGTTTTTAATCCGTCTTCGACTAGTCTTCACCTCGTCTTCGCCTCGTCTTTACCTTGTCTTTGTTCAAAAAATCGCAATGCAAATTGGGTGCAAACTTTTTCTCGTGGAAAAGCTACGCATGAAAGCTACTTCTCAAAAAATTTATCTCAAAAAATAGTAAAAAATATTAATTTTATGTATTGTGGATTTCGTCCCATCACAGTTTTTTTTAAGTTATCTGGCATCTATGGACTGCTATGGTGTATTTTTTCTGTCTCGAAAAACTGTGAGGGCCTCATTTGATTTTGTGGTATCTTGATTATTATTCCATAGTTATTGAAGTAGAGATTATAAAGGCCAGGAACTGTCTATGGAATTTGAATTCAAATAATAAGTGCTTTCTTTAATACGAGGCGAACGTTTGGTCAATTCCAATTACGTATTTCATAGTACTTTCATTTCTTGTGCAACATGGCGTTCGGAACACATGTTTTCTACATCAAAGCACATGTTTCGCAAATTGCATTGCTTTCGGAATTGACTCGCCATCTTGGTTGTATCGAATCAATGTACCATTTATTAATGGCGATTTGACCCCGGCGCTGAAGTTCAAGCCTCGAATTGCCGTGCACCAGAATGACTTTATCATCTGCAAATGCTATTTCGTCCATGTTACATATCTATCATGCTCGTGTTAAACACGATGTTCCAGGCAAGGGGACCTAGGATTGATCCCTGAGGACATCCTTTTGTTATTTCTTTGGATACAGAACCATATATGTCTCTGATTACTGCGGATCGTTCGCTGAAGTAGCTCCTAAAAACATTCATAGTGTTTTTAAGGAGATTATAGACTGATACATTTGCGATGACACTAGGCCTTGTTAAGTTATGAAATGCTCCGGCAATGTCCAGGAATATGCCCATAATATATTTTGAACTTTGGGTTTTGACAGTGTCTGTTAGGCGGACTATCCCATCCTGACATGCTACGTCGGAAGCCGAATTGTTTGTTCGAAAACAGTCCACACTGTTCAATTCTTGGAGAAATACGAACCGTAAGTAACCTTTCTAGGAGTTTCCCCATGACAGGCAGCAACATGATTGGCCTATAAGACTTCCGATTATAATTATTTCACCCTTTTTCCACATCTTATTAAAGTAGCCAAATTTCAGGCAGCTGTTTAACAATTTTACTATGGTAGTCCCTACGATGGGCCAAGCCAGTTGGATTATTTCAGCGTTCAAGTTGTCAAGACCAGGAGACTTGTTACGCATAAAGCAAGTAAGGGCACTGGTGACCTCCTCCCACGTGAATGGGGGGTCTTTAGCATCTGATGTCCAACTGCTGTTGGTGGCGATCTCGCGCATTTCTGCCTGAGACCCAGTAATGACAGGTCTTTTGTCCGACAGAAGCGAGTTTAGTAACTCCAAACGTGTGTCATGCCACGTATCAGTGACGACTCCATTTGTCTTTCTGATGGTGTTCAAGACTTCAGGTAGCCTTGTTTTTCCAGAGGCAAATTTGTATACAAGTCCCCATGGGTCTTTATTCTCATGTTCCGTGACGTACCTTTGGAAACTACTTTGCTTAGCTATAAATACTTCATGGAAGTATTTATTTCTTGCCGCTCTGAAGAGAGACAATTCCAACTCTTTTGCTGTTTGGTTCCTCTCCTTCTATTAACTATTTTGCCTCTTTGCCGCTCTCTTAGGAATTGAGCTGTTGCAGATACTGGTCAGCTCCACACGATCATCTATTTCGTCTATCGAGTTAATTTCAGGAAGTGCTTCTACACTGTCCCAAGAACTGACCAGGTGTCTAGCAAATAAACCCCAATGAGCTATCTTTATGGCAAAGCGCGGAGTTTTGCTACTTGCAAGCGGACTATTCTGTGACGCGTTTGATAACTCAAACGTGATGACTCTATGGTCACTGGATGTTCAATTTTCTATTACACACCCACCACCCAACTATCGAACCCAGCAAGGCTTCGTTGACTATTGTAAAGTCAATATTGGAGTTCCCATTAGACGAGAATTTGGGTGTCTCTGCAATTTCATTATGAAAAATCATTCCTGGACACGAAGTCCTCTACTTTTCTTCCATTTTCATCGGTTAAACGGTCATGCCACATTTTACTTCTAGCATTAAAGTCTCCGACAATCATTACCTTTTTTTGTTGACGACACAGAGAGCCTAGGATCGTTTTGATTTTGCACAGATGGTACTCGATCGGTTCACTATATTGGGCGCGAAAATAGGTAGAATGAACCAGCTTCCGTTGATATTTCAACACATGTGCAGTGGCTATCACAAACCTGAGTTAGCTTCACCATGTCCATTCCAACACTATGAATACTAATTACAGTCTTGGGTTTCTCATTGCATCCTGTTGCTACTCTGGCTGTAGAAGGCATGCCGCTACTTTGACCATTGGCTGAGTGTGGTTCTTGCATACAAAGAATATTTTTGTCGTGGGTGGAAATGCTTTCACACATTTCTGATCCGACTATTTTAGCGCCCTGCATGCATCATTATGTTTAATATTAAATCTCATGCGTTGCACAGTACTTTTGTATGCGTTACATGAAACGCAACCTACTTGGTGGTCATTTTGTTTTTGCATTTGCTTGCAGCTTGCGCAACTGGCAGGTTTGTCTTTATTTGGACATCTCTTGAAGCCATGACCATGACGTGCGCAGTGAGAGCAGATCTCTGTGCGTGCACTACAATTCTTTGCAATGTGGCCGTATCGCTGGCATCTAAAGCACCTAGTTCGAGTCACAAACTCTTTCACATGGCATCGAACTCAGTCCACGTGCCGTTTTCCACACTTTAGTAACATGTTTCTGGTTGCTGATTTTTCTTCAACCACCCAGTGAGCGGTCTCTTTATATTTCGCACCAGTTCTAAATAGAACCTTAAAATCGTTTTGATCCAGGCAGTTTTGTTTAATAAGGCAGTTTGGTCCTGTTGGGGTGGCCGACGTTGGGCTGCCGGTATTAGGTCAGTTCGAGGAGTTACTTAACATATTCAATGACTCTCGATGGACATCAGCGTGTCGCCAAACTTCGGTATCTCCACATCCAAAACACTCATTGCCAATTATTTGTCCAGAGCCTTTGCCAGTTTTCTCAAAATGATAGGATAGATGATCGCATCCCATTTCTTATCTACGCGACGGTCTTCTCAAATTCAAATCTGCCATCTATATATCCTCATTGGAAACTCGTAAATAATACGATATAATACAACTTTTACTACAACTTTATTCAATAGAGATAAAGATTTCACAAAACAAAAAGACGTGTTGACATGACAGTGCAATCTACCTTTAAAAAATACATTTTTCGACTCTCCTTTCTTTCTCTCAGTACATATAAAAAAAATAAAAACTTAGTGTTGACCGATGCATCTAAAATGGAAGTTGTCGCCGTATTACAATTAAAACCTGGCAACAGATGACGTTGTAGATCTGAAACAACTTTTTTCTCTAGAGAGTAGTCTCACACAGATCTATGGCAGCCAATACTAAACTGAGTTGCTATAGAACTTTGGAGCTAGTTGTAGACCCCTAACCCCTAATTTAGACTTCAATAAATTGTCTGTTGTCAGTTTAACTTACACCACTTAAGACGTCTTAAAGACGCAACTTTATAAAAAACTACTTTTAGAAAACGAGCAGTTTAAATTTTGCTAAACATAGTCCGAAATGCGCAGAAAACGAGCTATAGACCACTGAACTTCAATTAACTTTCAAGAAATTTATAAAGAGATGCGAAGATATGACATAAGATTTAAATTCTAAAGGAAATTATCCCCATCCATAAATAAGATTAAGCCAACAACCTCAGCCCGTATATAAATAATTAACAAACTACGACGAACGTTCGGATCAAATCTATAATTAATCAACTTCCTACTATAAATGCAAACCTAATTAATTTGTTATTCTATGTTTGGGAAAAAGTCTAATTCTAAATTTATTGTCATCGTCAAATTAAATTTTTTTACTTAATAAAGCTTAGCGTATTTATTCAATTAAGCTGACTTCTGCGGTTAAAGTCAAAATATTTTATATGCATTTGCGCTTGAAAACATCTAAACGGTCAAGTTCAAGGTTAATGTATACTTCTGACGTTCGACGTTTTGACATAGCCACATGACAATTGTGAATTAATAAAATTAAGCACCCGGTTTAAACAATTTTCTATGAAAATCGTAAAAAAAGCAATTCGGTTAAAATTTCGCCAAAGTGGAAGTCATTTAACAAAGAAATTGATTAATCGATTTAGGAAGTAGGTAAAATATCATTTCTATTACTAAGCTGACCCAAGCAAGACCCATTCACTTAACATAGTTGATTAAAATCCATTGTTACATAACCTAACCTAATACGTAATGCATATCGCGCTAATTCACAAAATTCCTTGCTCTATACAAAGCACAACAAGTTAACTAATTTACCGTTGCATATTGTAAAATTGAGATTTAACAGTTTTTATACGAATATGCATTACGTTGATATTGAATATTGATTAAAGTACTGGTATATACGGATTAAGTATTACTTAAGTTGTATTATTTGTACTTAAGATTTATACGCACGGTTGATTTCAATTGAAAAAACAAAAATATATATTTTTTCTTTTACAGATACAGGACTGCATCGAATGATGTATTGTTAAAGTCACCAGATTCTAAATAACACTGAAAACAAATATATGTTCTACATCCCTATACACGAAATTATGTTCCACAAAATATAACAATTTTATAATTCGCGACAGTACATAATCTTATTGCGTGTGTCTCATGGGGTGTACCTATAATCAAAATGTAGTATGAAAACAGGTCCCACTTTTGCGCTTATATAGGAAAAGTAAAGTTACACTCAAAATACATATTACGTGTCTTAGTCATTATGACACATTCCGCCTTTGTACATATACATAATAATGTTAAACTTGAATTTTTTATTATACAAGAAAGTTGTCTTAATTATAGACCACAAAATACTAATTTGCATAAATTTTAGATAAATTTGTATTAAAAATCATCGAAACATAAACATTGAAAGTGAATTCGTTCTCACGCATTCTCTTGATTCTGATATTGGCTTGTTTTAAGATTCACTTTTAATTGTTGCTTTCGATTTTATAGCGGTAATGGTTCCATATGTAGGTGTTTTAATAATTATGTCCCACATTTACCTATAATTACCATGGATGGGTGATTCGTCGTGTGGTCTACAAAAAATACAACAAGAAATTATATGCCTCTGGACTAATTTTGAAATATTATAAATTTGCTTAAATTTGTCTAATTAATTTATTTGACATTTTATTTTTAGTAATGAGCTAAATTAAAGTTATTAGTTGGACGACATCCAATTAATTTGCAATTTTAATACAAAAAAAAAAATGTATAAATTGAAGATTAAGTAGAGCGAATAAATCAATATCGGCTTAGATCGATATAATGATAACTGACATTTGTTTATTATCTATAAACTAATATTTCAATTATTGATCTGGTATTGACACGGATAACCATTGCAAAAAAGTCGCACAGTAGTCAATATAGCAAAAAAAAAACTAATTTCTTTTCTTCACTTTTTAGCTGTCAAATCATAAATGAATAACACCGGTTTAATTATTTTACTGCTATTTTGGGAGATCGTATGGAATTAAATTTTGTGTGGGCGTAGCGTCATTTTAGCTATAGTGAATTAATTAAAATAACGAGTATTTTTTATAGAAGTGTGGCAATCTAATAAATATTGAAGTAGATCAAGATTCACAACAGGTTTTATATAAAATATTCATTTAGTACGGTCTTTGAACCAAATACTACAAATATTCACACGATTTAGGCAAAAGTTGATTTTAGGAATAAATTATAAAAAACTGACACAGGTTTAGTTGAAACCTCTATAATTCATATGCAGACGCTATACGAATTAATCGAACAAATTAAGTGTTTAACAAAAAATCGAATAATATTGGTGCGGCTTGTAATAAATTAGATGAAGCCGCCTAACAAACAGAAAAGTTAGGTCAACGCTATTTTAGGAAAATTAATGTTCATTTTTGTCCAATAATCACGTGCACATATAAGTTCAATGTTCATCGTTACCGAAATAACATGTACTTGAACTTAATGGCTCAACATGTTAATTTTATAATCAAGATTTACATATATTAGATTAGCCGAAAGCATTGAAGTGTTAAAATAAACTGGTGTATTCTTGGTTTCCATTTTATAGATTACAAAAAACACCTATTTAAGGCCGAGGTTGAAAACATACACAGTTGAACTAAAATTAACAGGCATTAAGACCTATTAAATTGAATCCTTATTAAATTTTTTGGATATTAATATCAAATAACTAGAATTTATTTTCAAAATCAACTCTAATTAATTAATAAATTTCATTACACTTGCAAAATAATTCCACTTAAATATCCGCTGAAAAATATTATTGACAGATTTGTTTACTTTCGGCTGTGAAATCATGGAGACTATCTGCATTACCATTTTATTTTACTTTCGGCTGGCAACATTCGGTTAACTCTAACAGTATGTGGTAATCCCAATTCGTTCTGGCCAGCATTCGTTCATGTTATGATTCACCATCCGATCAGCACGCAGCGGCCACACTGTAACGAGTTTATTGTTTTCCTTTATGTTGACGTTAAACGGGTCGTTATAATTACATGATCAACCTTGACAGCATCCTCATCGTACGGCTAATATAACGATGACACTTAAAATTCCACCACAAACAAAATCCAAACACAGCCTTCAATTTGGTCTCTTCTCTAATGTGTCTGGTTCGCATTCTAGCTAGAAGAAATACATCAGCTGTTTTCTCATTAATTACACTTTTAAATTAATTTATACACGAAAAAAATATTTATCTGTTCAATGAACAAAACTTGTATAGTTCAATTCAACTCGATTTTTTTTTAGTTTACCAAATATCATTAGCTGTCAGCAAAATGTATATGGTTAGATTTTTTTTACTATTTTTATAGAGATGGCACTGTGAATTCTTAGTTATGGTTATGAAACGAACGTTTAGTTTTTGTCATGCGCCTATGCTTAGAATAAGCTCGACTAAATTACTAACTAAACTAAATTTATCGTGCCATTAATAGATGGCGTAGAACATAATTGACTATAATTTTATTCTAATTCGCTAATCTAATTTGAGTTGTATCAATTGTCGAAGTCTTTATTATTAAAGTTGGATAATTACCAATTTAGATAGAACCAAATATTAGGCACAATACGGGCACAAACTAACGAAATTTTAGTTTAATCAGCAATTTAAATTGTGTGTCTTATGCTGTGTGCTCAGGTTGATTTTTTCGGCCAAATTATGAACTAAACGTTTTTCAGGTGACCTTACGCTATTCGTCTCCAGGTTACAAACGAAAAGTCTTGTATGTAACACTAATTGTAACATGTAATTGTATGTAACACTTTTTTTTTATATTACAAATTTCGTAATTTATTATAACTGGCAAATAATGACACTCCCTTATCATCTTTCATTATTTTAATTTATTTTAATATTTCCTTTATTCACGAAAAGTCGACAATTTAGTATTTCGAACAATCAGGCACATCTTGTTTTTTGATGTTACTGCCACCTATGAATGTTTACTGTGAACTACTGAGCAATTTAGTTTATTTCATAATTTAAGCCTAGTACTCAGGTCGATTTCACGTGAAATTTCCATACGAAAATAATGTGAAAATAACGTCTCGGCACATTATTTTCACGCGAAATTTTGACATTTGTTTATTTTTGGCAAAAAACAAATTTTTTAATACCACAAATTCATAAATTTTAGTTAAAGTCAATTTAATTTAAATTATTTACGTAAAATAAAGAAATTAATTTATGCATGTCTACAAATTTATACGTTAAAATTAACAATTCTTCAAATAAAATTTCATTTCTATTTCACGCGAAAATAAATAGATTTTTGGAGACCGCGTTAAAATTTCATTTCACTTTGAACTGAGTACTAAGCTTAAGTCGAAAAAATCGACCTGAGGCACATAGAATTACGCCAATTTGTTTGCATTATTTTCCGACAAACAAAATTAATGGTTAGTTTATACTACTCATTCATAGATGGCACAAAACAAAACCAGTCTGATATTGGCCGGACATTTTTTAGTCCGCCGGTAATTATATAAAAAAAAAATTCTCTTTTATGATAGTGCTGCCACTTGCGGCGAGTAGCGTAATTCATTATTTGCTGTATTTTCTGCTATCTTATATAGCATTATGTTTTGCAATAAAATCTCCTCCAGCAATGAACTTGTGGCGCCATACGCAAAATACACAGCATGTTCGAATAGCGCTGAAATCATGAAACCAGGTTCGCAGCTCTGTATGTATATGGTTTAAAATAAATAAAGGAACTTTGGTACACAAACGGTAGGTGAGCGACAGTCGTTTTTTTTTAAAACAAGGAGAACGAAAAACGACAAGTACAACAATATAATTTGGAATTAACATATCGAATCACGTGTTTGTAAAAAAATACTGTTAGTTTTGAATGTTTTGATCTCGTGACAATAAATCGTGAGCATTTTTAGATGTAACATTATAAACTTCATTATTCAGTAGTAAATGTAAATTAATAAAGATTTTGAAATAAATTAAAAATAAAGTTAGTTTGAATAAGATCCACACCGTATTAAGGAGAAGTTTCGAGAAAGCCATAGGAAACTAACCTCCAAAATCTTTTATCCCAAACTTTTTAAGAACATTATAAAGCCATCTGTCTTTAGATCATATCGTGGTGGACATAATTAACTGCAGAAACTGTTATTAAATTATTTTTTATTTTGATGCTGAAGGGCCAACTGTAGAAGGAATAAAAAAAAAGATAAGGTTAAAGTAAGAAACGAAGACAGAAAAATTATTATTCCAATTTGACTTTTCGGCTATAGATTACTTAAAATATTAAGTTGATTAGAAACTTAATCTTACAATAAAAATGTTTAAATTTAGACGTATTAAGATTTCAAGTGATAAATGTTTGTTTTATGGATGCATTTATTTTTCATTTTTATGGTATAGCGACACCAGTGAATAATAGCTGCAGTTAAATATAACTAAATATATATAATAGCTTACAAATATAACAAAACTTATATTTGTTTTGACATAGAAAATTGGTTGTTGCCAACCTCTTGTCGTCTTAACTTGAAATTTTGATTGTAGATATGTAACAAAACATTTTATTTGATCATCTATTGTAAACTGAAATTAATTTAATTTTCTCCGCCTAGTACCAATAATATTTCACCTGCATTTCTATTTAATCGTCAATTTTGTTGTCACATTAAAATGTGGGTTTTGAAAAATCGTAACCACAATAAATATACCTTGACATTTAGAAAATTTCACAAATATGTGCCGGAAGCAAATTTCAATTTTATGCTGTATAGAGCTTCTTTGACACCCACGCCTCACTCACTTCTGATCAAACCACGCTATTACCGTCCAATAAAAAAATTATTCTACAGGAAGAGTTCTCGAATAAATTATGTCGACGCATTAATTAATTTGCCCGATTAAAATCTAAATTTAGCATTTTATGAAAAGTTCGCACCGTTTGAACCTCGAAAACTCTAATATCGGATTCCCAACGTAACAAAAGCTGTTTAACCACCCACACCTCATCGTATAGTTTAATGTCATGGTAATTATACAATTTATAATCTGTTTTTATTATAAATTATGCAAATTTTATATGTTTTGTAATCGTTGATAAATAAAAGTACTGCAAATCCAATTTTGGCACTCTAGACGCTTGTCTCGAATTAAACTAAGAAATTATTTATTCGACTTTCACCGTCACTAAGCCACCTAACGGCGGGTGGTATCTTTTATTTATCTAACATCTATATTGTCTTACAGTTTAACCAAAAGAAATAAAAAATATTTCACAGTGCGAGTAAGTAGCAGTTTACGTTTTTCATCTTATTACAAATTACCGGCCGTTACTCGCATAATTTTACCGCATAATACAACATTAAGCATGGGTCATTAATAATTTCGTGGAGTTGTTTTAGACAATCTGTCCGGAATTAAAATTTTATGATTTATCATTCGAAATAGCGTCGAGAGTGTATAAGAGACACATGTTCTTAGTTGGGTATGGTGTATGCTACCGCCCAGTTTGATCTGATTATAAAATTTTTTATGTAAATTGTTTAAAAATTATAGCTGCAAGATTTTAATCTTGATATATATTTATGGTTATTGTGGTGTGGTGTGCCTTGATTTGTAGCAAGGGCGACATTTATGTACAAGCATATCAAGTGAATATGAAAGGCGTTTAGGGAGGGTCAAAGTTGGCATTTAGTTACAGTTCACGTTCAGATGATCCTTGAACTTTTAGATAGGAGCTAAGTTTAAATCCACCAGAGAAACGTATTCTATTCAAAACGGTATATTATGAAAACAGCTGTGGTAGTGTGGGTAAGTATAGTATCGAGTTTCCAGTAACGGAATGTGTTCTATATTCAAGACGGAATCAATCGCATTAAGAAGCTCTAGAGAGCTCCAGAGTTATTATGGCTCGGATCAGTGAGGTATCGATTCTAAATAATATCCAAAGAGGTTCGGCCTGGTATGTCTTGGTGCAACAGAGGCTTGTAGTTGAACGTTTTTTGATCAACACGGTATTGCTTAGTTAAAAAAGCACCCCAGTGAGAGACAACGACGCACGTTAAACAAGCAGGATATCGCGAGAGGAAGATCAACTCGCAGTACACCACTAGATCGCATAATGGCCATACTGATAGAAACTCGATACCACACTGACCCGAATAACTCTATTGATAACATGCAAATCGGTTTAAAATTACAACTAGATCTAGTCAATACGACTTCATCAGTTGAGAATGGCTGAACCGATTTGGCTTAATCTTTTTTGTTGTGTTCGCAATTGCCAGGAGATGGTTTTTATGAAAAAGGTTGAAAAATCTCAGAAAAACGTGAAAAAATTGATAAAAACCTAAAGTTAACGAGATAAAGTAGAGATGACTCTGAGGCGTAATCATTAATGCCACCACCCAGTAGATGGCGTTGTACGTTGACTTACATATATACGTTGTGCAATTTGACAGGTGTAGTTTTCGCCTTGTCATTTTCGATTGTGCGAACGTGTTATTTTTCTTGCTGCTATTAAATTGGAAATTTGAGTACTAATTCACTGTTTTATGATATTCGAGTTGTGGGCATTGGATCCATAAACGGTACCATAACGTTCGGTGTGATTTTTACGATTTCGATAATTTTTTCCAGAAATTTATTTTATTATAAGTTCCTTCAAATTTATTTTGTTGGAAATTCCGAATTTGAATTAAGTTATCGTCTTGCGCTTTTCAGTGCTTCAAAACGATATTGCATCAAAACACAACTGGTTTGTTTGTTTAAAACGGATTTTGAGAAAATGATTTCTGATTATCACAAAATAACTATCAGAGCAGACAAAAAAACAATCGGAGGTCATGTACATCAGTACAATGCTCCCACGGCAGGACCAACTTGTAGCAATCGCCACAACATCACCGCACGTGTGTGCGTGATTCAATGAGCCAAATAGTATGAATCAATGTCCCGCTTTTAAATGCGCATCATAAGAACGTGTACTATTCATCCCCAATGCTCTCGATGGTACAGGAAAAAACCTTTATGATTTCATTGCTTTTGGCCAAAATTCGCTCCAGATCTCAGCGTTAGCTGTTGCATCATCGGGAATTGCAGCCACATTGCTGGACGGCGACCAGACGGTACATTCTACATTGAAGTTGCCGATGAATATCCACACGAATGACAAGCCAGTACAAAAATGCAAAATCATGATCTGGGACGAGTGCACAATGACACGATCATTGGTAGCGTTCAATCGAACGATGTAGGATTTACGAAGTAACTCAAGACAGATTGTGGCGTTATGTGAAGAAGTTGCAGTTAACCACGAACATAAGAGTCGCGTTACAGAACGACTCATCAACTACTGATTTTCCTAAACAAGATTGTGTAACGGGACGCGATTGTCTGTGAAGAAAATGATTGACAACGTGCTTCAAGCAATGATCATCATGGGTAAATTCAAAGAAGGAGATGTTCTAATTCCGTGAATTCCTCTGATTCCAATTGACATTCCATTCGACTTCAAGCGCATTCAGTTCCCCGTTTGTTTGGCGTTCGCTATGACGATTAACAAATCGCAAAGCTAATCGTTGGAAGTGTGCGAAAAAAATTTGGAATTTCCGTGTTTTTCTCATGGTAGGTTGTAAGTCGCGTGTTCGAGAGTTGGCAAACCATCATCGTTGTTCATTTACGCGCCAAAAAACAAAACGAATAA
The DNA here is from genome assembly GCA_932526605.1 of Nephrotoma flavescens. Classification (NCBI taxonomy): domain Eukaryota; kingdom Metazoa; phylum Arthropoda; class Insecta; order Diptera; family Tipulidae; genus Nephrotoma; species Nephrotoma flavescens. The sequence goes on along the minus strand of OW052221.1, from coordinate 20,517,501 downwards.
TATTGTTTATCAGAATGCTATATTGATTTGCGTCTGTATTCGATTAAAATTCCACTTCTCACTTCCAAATAAAATACACTGAATTCTTTTGAATTCCAACTGACTCCAATTCATTTCCACGATTGATGCCTGAGTTTGAATATATTAGTATGTATTAGAATGTCAATTTGCTCGGAACGAAGTATAGTTTGCGGCGGTACCAGGTTCGCCGAGTCAGCTAGTGTCTTATAAAAAACATTCCATTACTGGCCTCCGATTCACCAAAAACAGTCAAAACGGAAATTGTTTTGACATTTGTGGCACATACAGTTAAAGTTTTATATTAAGAAGAAATTTTTTAGTTATTACCGATATTCAACGAGCTGACCCACTTTTCTACGCATTGCTTAATCAATTTAGTTCTCTTAATTAAAACTTTTGTTCCTCTTTTACAAAATTGATAGTTTTGATTTTAATATTTAAAATTTGAATTAAATTTCTGTGTCTAGCTCATAAAATGTCGAAATTTATCGAAATTACTATATTAAATTCTGGGATTTTGAGCAAAAAAATACTAAAAAACAGGTGATAGGTGTGCACCAAAATTCAGCAAACTAGATCAAAATATTATGATGCAATCTGGTTTATATAAAGCTAACAACAATAAAACCACGGTAAATATTTTAGAGAGTCGTCCCACTGATCCAGAACATCAGGATTGAATAGTTATAGTGACGGATACCAATGCGAATTAAGGCTCGCAACTGCTACAAATACTGAGAAGACGGCATAGAGCAAGATTTCGAACGCATTTTTGCGGAGAAGCCAAATAACACAAAGAGGGCGAACTCACCTGCAAATACGACACCGTTCATGACAGGATGTGCTACACAAGATGTGCGTAATGCAGCTTAACTGTTTTTAATAAAATGCCGAAGACGATACTGCTGAAAAATTTGCGCTAAGGCTGGATGAACTTGGTTTGATAACTAGGCATCAAACGAAAAATGTGATAGTCGCAGACGATTTTAATTTAAAGTCCCTAAGCGGTGACGTATACAAGAGAGCAATGAAGAAGTGAACCTGACCGCGGAAACCTTTACACGTTTACTGCATGCATGGAAGTCAAGAGGATTGTTGACTCAGCCGCTGAAGGATCCCGATTGATATGAAAGTGGATTGCATTTAAAGTACTAGTACATACTGCAATTTAATTCGGTAGAAGAACTTGATATGATTTGGTATGATTTGATATGACATGATATGATGTTACTACCTTGAGGGGTCATAACATTATTTCTTATTTAATTTTGTTATTAAATTTTTAATTACGTTTCATCGAATGTGTGATGCCTTTTCTTGATGGCATTGCCATCTGTTGTTAAATAGACGCTAAAATTTTGATTTTATGGAGATTAGCCGCTTTATTCACACGTAGTGTCGTGTGAAATTATAATAAATTAAGAGCGAGACCAATGTGTACTCCTTGTGCGTGTGTGCGAGCGACCAAGATATAGAAGAGTATTTTTGCTGTGTTTTCTTGTTTTGGTGCGTGCCAGTGATGCGGCTGAGAAAGAGTGTGCCGTCACTTGCACACTTAAACAAGAAAAATATTTTTCTATAGTGTTTTTGTGGGTCGAGAGTTTTTTTTTTGGTTTAAGGAGTCTAGTTTTTAGCTTATGGGGTTTAGTTTCTGGATTAGTTAAACTTAGGTTCAGTTTTTTTTTGGTATTATACAATTGATTGGCCGCATGTTACTATATAAAGAAATTCTATGGTGCTACAGGGATGTAATTTGATTGAAGATTTCGATAGTTCAATTTCTTGCAAATTCATTGAAGGTCCGGCGGTCTAGGTTAACCTAAATCCGCATTGATGCCACTATTTGATAGGCCTTAACGCCTATTAAATTTACCTCAATTGTGAAGAAATTCTGAAGGAGCTACGGGGATGTATTTTGACGCTCTAGGTTTACTTAAACTTACATTAATAGCCTCTTATTTGAAAGACCTTAATGCCTGTTAACAACAACCTTATTATTGGCCTGTTTTTTATTATATCGGAGAGATCAGAGAGATAAAAAAAGCCTTTTCCGTTTTTTTATGTTATCGGATCGATCTGATAATTTTTTTTGTTTTTTTACTTTCTCTAACCATTCTCAGATCGCCATTTTTCCATCTGAATTTTTTTTCAGATAATTCAGAATAAAAATATTTTGAATATTTTGACAGAAAATATGGCGGACACTATGGAAAATGGGAATTAATAAATTAATTTGTCATTATTTTTATCCTACTTTTATTAAATTAATTGTAAAATTAATAAAAGGCTAATTAATTATTTTTTCATGGTAGATACCCAAATTACATATTTTCAGTATAACACTCGGTAAAAAGCCATTTCAGATAAAATATTATTCGATTTGTCAGATAAATTATCTCTCTGATTTATCTGATATCTCGGCTGCATTAAAAATACGTTCCATGTATTGAAATTCAGGAGGGACTACGGTGGTGTAATTTGACAAGATTTCGATAGTACCTACATTCGGCGCTCTAGGTTAACTTATATCCGCATTTTTGACCATTTAATAGGAATCAAAGCTCGTTAACGCTAGCCCTGTGATAAAATTGAGATTAGATAGCTAGCTTAGATTTAGATAGCTCAATTTCTTGAAAATTCATTAAATTAAATTAAATTAATCAAAAGGCTTTAATGCCTGTTAACTATAATTTAATTGTAAAGAAATCCTGATGGTTTTACGGAATGAAATTTGACCAGATTTCAGTATTTCAATTTCTTACAAATTGAATGGTCCATAGAACAGTCTAAGTTGACCTAAGTACACATTGATGCCACTATAACCATTTAATAGGCCCTAATGCCTGTTAACTCTAGCCCAATTGTGAAAAACTTTGATGGGGCTACGAGGGTGCGTGTAATATGACCATAAGTTCAATTTCTTGCAAATTCATTGAATGGTAATTTGACAGGCCTTAACGCCTGCTAAGTCTTGCTCAAGTCTAGGGATTTCCCCCTTTTTAGAGATTTGGCCGTGTCAAGAATGCTCTTCCTACATAAATTTGGGGAATTTTGTTTAAGACATTTTCGAGGCGATCGTATTGCCTTTATCCTGTTCTGATTTTTGCGGGTGTGCATTCTGAGTACGCAGATACGGAACAGTTCCGGTGGCCACCGCAAGGAGGCAGCATGAGCAATTCCTGCGGTAATCCGGTAAGCACAATTTCTGAAAATGGAATAGGAATATTTTAAATAAATCTTTAATCATTCTAATTTCGATACGTTGAGAATACAAATTATGTAAAATTATTTTACAGCAATTTGTTATAAATCTGCCTTCAGATACAAAAAATCGATTTTATTTCCCCAATTGATGGATTGGTTGAGCTTTAAACTATTGGATAGTTTGCATCTGTATTTTTGCTGAGAATGTTAACGATCGTTTAACTAGATTCCGGAAATTAATCAAATGTTAATCGATCAGATGACTGATCGGTATATAATGTTAAAAAAAGCCGCAGCAATTGGATTATTTACTTTCCATAAAGCAGAACTCGTATAATCCGGGTCAACATGTTTAACCGGAATGAACTTTGATATTTTATTCTAAACGTATATAGATTCTAGATAAGTTCTAAGCTCGCCACATTGTAATGACTAATTACGAAAGCAGCTGAGAATTAATTTGTCTAAATAAATCTAACTTTCTATTTTAAAATTAATTAAGTTTTTTTTTAAATCCGCGTTAAAATAACACTTTATGCTCGTATATATTGTAAATTGGTAAGCGCTACATAACAAGAATACTTTTTCTCCTACTGTGTTCCCAACATATATAGGCAGCAGCAGCAGCAGCATAATCATAAAAGTCGTGAAAACTATATGGAAACATATATAAATAAAACACGAATAATGAAAGTGAATTAAGTTCTATTTTGGTTGATTTGATTTCACCTTGGACTAGGTGTGTGAACCAACTTTTATTTCTCTACTATATGTAGCGAGTAAGGCACTCAACGAAATTTTCGATGGGATACGTCTATGACGCGGCATCATCATAATATTCAGCCATAACCATATATATTTTAATTAACGACCAAATAGAAATTGAACCAATTTCAACATCTCGTCATGATGGAGATGACTTTATTAAAAATGTTGATTGTAAATAAGAAAGAAACTCGACAATCACGATTTGAGAATGTCTGTCTTTGTACCCAGAGCTAAATTATAAATAAAGCTGTTTGATTATTTCAAAAATACTTCACGATCATTTTATTTTATGTCCAGCATATTCTCGCAGCCGTGGTAATAAATCATGCAAACACCGCGTACATTTTGCGATTTCTCTGTCAAAATTCATTCAAATTAGATTTATTATTTTGATGTGGGTTTCGTTTGCGATTAGCTAAACGCATTTAGCATACGTTTATGATACCAAATCCAAATGTCGAATTTGACGAGTTAATTGGCCGATTTGCGTAATTTGAATGCTTAAATAAGATATATTTCGCCAAACGTTAAAAGGTTAGAATATGTATGATGTCTTGTGGACGTGGTAAATACATCAGCAAGGCCTTCCCGATGCCGATCACGGTTATATTAATTCGTTGGACGAGAAATAGGGTAGACAATGTGGGAAATCGTGTGCATTGGTCGGATTGTAACTCCTGTTACCTTTCCATGGGCATTGTTTGTCATATTTAGAGGAATTTCCAACTAAAATTTATTTCCAATTTATTGGTTTGCCAGAAATCCCGTTGTTTTTTTTCAATTCGTCTATATTTTATATAATTCGCCAAATCTATATGTTCTTATGTTATACTAAAGCTATGAAGGTTTAAAGTTTTGGACTTTGCAACCTGATGAGTACACTGATGAAGAAAGAACTGAAGACTGAGGAAGTGACTTGAGGAAGTTCTCATTATATTTTTTTTAGGGTTATGTGTTTTTTTACACAATGACCCTGGGGGTTAAAAATTGGGGAGGGGGAGTTAATTTTCTACTTTTTGTGATAGATATATTATGTTATGAGTAGATGACCTCTTTGTTTTTGCTGGCTTGAACAGTCTCAATTCGCAAACATTGTGAATGTCATTGTATTTGTAAAGTGTATTACGAATTACTTTGATTTATTAAAATTGTGTGGCATTTGTTAAAAAATAATTATTTAAAAATTAAAATAAAACTTTTAAAGCCAGCCAATAGTTTTTTATTCTTAAAAAACAATCTCTTAAAATTTAAGAAAACTATTTGACATAAGTAAGAAAAGTTTTTTTGAAAATAAAATCATTTTTTTTTATTTTTATAAACGAATTTGGTGAAAAAATTTATTTTAAAATTAACAAGATAATCCTTTTGATTTTAAAAACGAGACTTTTCGCCTAAAAATACATGTATATTTTTTTTACTTTTACTTGTTTTTTTTAACTCAGTGATAAAGATGTTTTACAAATCTAAACTAAGGGCTTAATTCACAAACTGTATGTAAGCCCTGTAACCGTAAAATTTCCGATATGTACTAAAATGCTATTCATAAAATGTAATTCGGCTCTACAAACGGAAGTTTCGTTCTGTAACTTTGCAGCACCAAATTTTATGACGTAAAGTTACAAACGAGGGCGTAGTGAGAAAACAAAGCTTGATAAATATTATGGGGACTCTTCACCATCGATTAAAATGATTCACAAGTGGTTTACTGATTTTCATTATGCCGGACATTTGAATATGAAAAAACTATCCGCGCGTTGGGTGCCACGTTTGTGTACAATCGACCAAAAAGTACACATGTGACAACTTCAGAGGCAGGTTTGGCGATGTTCAAGCGAAATAAAAAGGAGTTTTTGTGTTGTGGATGAACTTTGGATCCATCACTATACACCGGAGACCAAAGAACAGTTAAAACCATGTATATCTACTGGCGAATCTGCGCCGAAGAAGGCTAAGGCGGCTTTAAAGGCCAACAAGGTCATGACCACAGTTTTTTGGGATGCACGCGGCATAAACCACATCGATTACTTTCAAAAGGGGAGAACAGTCAACGGCAAATATTACTACAGCTTCTTGAATCGTTTCAACGACGTTTTGAAAGAAAAACGACCGCATTTGGCGAAGAAAATGTTCTCTTCCATCAAAACAAAGCATGGGTGCACGTGTGCAGTTGCCATGGCGACTACTTTGAAAAATAATTTTTTTTTGCCGAAAATATTATTCCTTGTTTTATTTTTACCAGACTTCTCACTCCGCCCTTGTACCACGATTTCAAGAACGAATGGCACCAAAAAATTGTCATTTTCTGAAACGGTTTTTGCATATATATGTTGTTACCAATAGCATCTCTATACCCTACTGGAAGGGAATCGATGAACTCATCGATGAGTTCATCATGATTCATTCAATGAAGTCTCAGATGAGCTTTATTCTGTGCCCGGGACTAAAGTCATTTATATATTTAATGAAGTTTTACGTGATCTAATGAAGGATGTTCATAAGTAATTTGCTGTATAACGCATCGATGAATTCATCGACGATTTTTGTAAAGAAGTCATTGAGATAGTAATAAGGCAATTCTTATGGAAATTCATGTAAGTAGTGTGCTATAATCTATTAAGGGGCATTTTGAATGGTTCTTTATTATTTGTGATTAATATTTTATGTTTTAACTATAAAATAAAACACGTCTTCACTTTGTAAGTCACTTTTAGTTCAGGTACACATATTGAAATATTTTTATTTTCTTATGTTATTAAAATAGCATCCCATAATTAAACTAAAGAATTGCCCAAGTAAATTAAAATTGTGTGTTTAATCACTTCTACAATTTTTACTAGAGTAACATGTTTATACAAGTTAAAAAATTAAATGGTTTCTCTCAGTGAAACTGGATTTTACCATTAGAAAAGTAATAATAGCCTCTCCACTAATGACTTTTATTAACAAGTTCATTAGTTGATTCAGTAGAAAGCCCAATACATAATTTTAATTTCTCATGGAGAGAAAAATAATCGCAACATATCTTTTGACCAGAATTTCATCGAGAAGTTCACCTATGTTGTCATCAATTGCTTGACTTACAAAAAATCCAGTCACATACAATCAAATAAAATTTGAAGATTTTTCAATACTAAATCAAAAATTTATGTAATTCGTATGTTTGTGAGAGTTTTTGCGTTACTGTGTTTGAGGCTTGATGAACATTTTCCGGTAGGGTACCAACAAAAGTTGGAGCTAAAATTTATTTGTTTAAGATTTATTATTTTTCTTATATTTATACACCTAAATGTTGATAATTCAATACATACTAACAGTCGAAACAAATAGTTAGTCTACGATATAGACAGAAAAAAAGAAAAAAATTTGTTCTTAAGGTAAACAAACGAATGACACCAACTGTACTAATATGTTGTTTGACAACTGTACAATACATTCTTATTTTAATTTAATTCTTAATTAATTTACGTAAAATTTAATGTGTTTATGATATACAAACAAAGCAAGTTTTTTTTATAACGCTTGTTTATGTCAATATTCGAGTCCCGCCATCAAATTTGATGGAATATTTTAAAATAAAATATAATTTGATTACAGCGGCGAAAAGTCTACAGTATGTGAAACATTTATTAGAACACTGTATCTTTTTATGTAAGCAATTTCTATAAAGTTGCAGCTATATAATTTTTACATTTCCAGAATCGGGCTATAGTTTGGTTTTAAAATATTAGAGACATCTCTATGTAACCGGAGTCAGGTTATACTAATCTTCAATTTGGTTAGTTGGAAATTCAGGCACAAAAATCGACACCAGTCACACAGTATTGGGCGTGTAAAACGATGTGGCTCATATTTGCTGCACCCTAACCATCACTTGGTCCCCTCTTCGACCTATATCCAATTCTATGCTCTGCTTTCCACAATTATCCGAATGCTCCACTTTCTGCTCAGTATCTTGGTCGCCTTCATCATTATTTATTTTGCCAAATGTTTTACCTCTCGATTTTTGATTTTTTTACTTCAATTGGTTGCTTACCCATGGGCCACCAACTTCAAGTCTATTCGTCATATTTTCGAGCCTTAAAACTCATTACAAAACTAAGCTGTATTCTCATTCGATTCAGCCAAGTTTACTTCCTGTACATATTTAGTTCCACAATACTAATGGTTTACCGATACAAAACTATTAACATTAAGTTGTTTACCTTCCTTTACCTTAATTAAGCCATTATTGTCTATTTGCTATTTACACACAATTAACAAACAATAAGATGTTCACTCGTAAATTATTTATTATTATTTTTTAATTATTACCAATTCTTTTATGTTTATTTACAGCACCTCAAATCGCGCGGCTAAACATCAAACCTCGTCAACATATAAACGATCATCACAATCGCGTGTTTGATACGCGACAAATTACGACCATACAGATTGAAAATTGATTGGATAATAATTTTGATAACGTCTTATGCAACAACTATTTACGCGATTTAAAAATAATTAAAAAAAAAATTAAAAAAAAATTTTATTGAGTGTTTTTTCGTTGTTGTGCGTGTCCGTCTGTCAATACACATTTTTGAGTATAATTTTTTATAGCATGTGCAAATGATGTTGTGTTTTAAAAATTATCGTGGTAATAACAATAATAGTAATATGTTTGTAAGAAATAGCATCATCGTTTTAATTAGTGTTGTAGCAGCATCATCCTTTGTTTTTGGCCAATTTGGAAGTGTAAGTATTTTAATATTGATTTTATTATTAATAATTTTATCATATTGTTTATAAACTACTCAAGGTTTTTGTTTTGACATTGCGCCGGGACGCGAGATGCGGTAGCGGTAATATTTTTTACTTAATCGATTTTTATATGTATTTCCGCGATTAGATAATTTAGAATTTCCGGGCTCCAACTAACTGATATGTTTGCTTTTTTGCACAAATTGAGTATACTTTTTGCAGTAATAACCTTCAGTAGAATAGTAAAATATGCCTAATATTACGTAAACTTTTAAAAAGATCATCAGAAGCTTAAATATATAAAAAGTGTAGAAAAGTGTCGATAAAGTGTAATAAAAGTGTAAAATCTACACTTTTTCTAAAAATGAGCACACTTTCATTAAATTATAGGTTTACACTGATAAAATTATATTTTTGATCAAATTAAGTACCCGCTAGGGTTTCATAATGGCCTTTCAAAATGGACACTTTTATATTTTTGCACACTTTTCGACACTTTTCACATAAATATCAAACGAATTACGTTAATTATTAGCTACATATCGTAAAAGCCCCATATCATTGTGTTATTATATATTATAATATAAATAATCAAGGCTATACATCATAATATTATGCTGTTGGCATAAAATTTACTTTTCTTTCCAAATAACAAATCATACCACTCGTAATTTTTTTGACAACAATAAAATTTTGCAGAAGAGATATTTTGATTGATTAATGATTGTCTGTTGGAACACAAATTTTTTTTCATTGAACGTATATGGTCGTGATGGTCAAGTTAACAATAAATCGCACAGCACACGGAGACCTTGCAGATAACATTATAACGCTGAACGCGACTCATCTCGAGATGCAACACCGATAAAATATCTAATTTATAATAATTTACATACATGTGAGTGTTAAATGTCAACATGTGTTGTAGAACCATAGTGACAATATGATTTAAATATTTAGAATTCGTTTCCTTAATTATATTCTTTTGTATATAATTTACACTAAACGCCTTTGCTACAAAAGAATTCGCTGTGAATTATTACATTTTTATGGTAATTTCTTTACTCGCACAAGTACATAAATATTTCGGGATTTATATTTGTGTTCATCAGGAATTCAAATAACATAAATCATATGTCATAAAGCAATTTAATTATTACGTTTAGAGTGTAATGTAATAATTTACAATTAACGAGGTGGTTACGTTAGCACACACCCATCACAATACCCAGCCCTTTACATTTCGAGTATTGAGATGGTAGATATTGTAGCACAGCTAGATGCAAAATATTTAGTTTTGTAATAATTATTTTAACATCTTGAAATTTATTGACTTGTTTGCTTCTTCGATTTGCATATAGTTGTAAGTGCGGCAGAAGATTGCTTGGAAAATGATAAAACTTTAGTTATTTCAAATTTATACTCAGATAGAGGTGAACAATTTCGATTACACAATTATGTAGCACATATAGATGTAGCAAAAACAAAACTGTAACCTCCTTGTAAGACGGGTGGCGTTCTGATGAAAACAGCATACGAATTCCGGTTTAATGATAAATGAGTTTGAGAAAGTCGTCGGGTTAGTTTTTTTTTCTCACATTTCATCGGTTTCGATGTTTTAACGTTTTCTATGGGTTTGAAATTAGCCCTATCGAATGCACCCAATCGGCATTGCTCTACGCCTTATACTTTTTGAGACATTGAGATCCTTTTTGTTCTATTTACACGAGAAATGATCATTTTGTGCTTTAATGTTCTATTAAAGACAAGGATTAGAGATGATGGTCTTTCATACAACCGCGATGTATATGAATCAAAAATATTTAATTTGCACACCCAGTTATAGTAGGGTTCGATGGAATTTATTGCAAGAGATAAGATACTGTAGCTATTTAGTTACATATTAAATAGCTACAGTATCTTATATCTTCTGCAGTAAATTCTATCGAACCCTAATATAACTGGGTGTGCAAATTAAATATTTTTGATTCATACATCGCGTTTGTAGGAAAGATAATTATTAATTTTGTTCTACACTGATTAAACAAAAAAGAAATAAGGATCGTGATTTATTATCATCTCTTTCTTCCAAGCAAAAAACTTATTTGGTCATATAAAAAATAGGTTCTGTCAAACTAAATTAATATAAGATGGCGTCAAATAAGTCAATAAGTTTGAAATAAGTCGGTGTTTGGAAAACACCCTAAGAAACAATTTTACACGTGTATGGTATAGAACAAAAAAAATTATGTATGCCTTAATTTGAAATTTTCCAAATTGTTTAAAAACTAATTATCGTAGAGAAGTTCAGAAAATTGGAAAAGAAAGCAAATACCCATAATTTTTAAAAATGATAACAAAATATCCGATAATTTATCAAAAAACCGAAAAAAAAATTAACCCAAGTTAAAAATTGCAATAACTCAAAACATGAGTTTAGGTAGATAGCACAAAAAAGAACAAACCGGCGAGTTCTCGCAGACTCATCAATTTTCTAGTATTCAATCGAATGCTGGTTTGCTGAGAACGGCTTTTATAAGTATAAAGATCGTAATTGGTATAAAAACTCAGTTATCACGATTCCCGCTTGGCGGCTGAGAAATAGTAACGCATATTGTCAAATTAAACCATACAAAAATTTTATGTGAGAACTAATTTATCTAGCAAAATCTGAACGGTTATCAAATTTTATATAAATACTGAATTATCGTATACGATCGTATGCGATCCTGATTCTCCTATATATATTTTAGGCCGGAATTACACTATAAAAGATCTTTATCAACGGTGTTTTATAAAATTTAAATCAATTTTTTTTTAAATAAATTTTGAAAATTCTGCATAAAAGATTTTAACAAAATTTTCTTCAAACTTCAGTAAAAATGGAACAACAACGAGCAGCGTGTGCAGCAACATTAAGCGCGTTTATTATTAAATCGTTGTATAAAAATTCATTCGCCTCGTACTTTTGAGTTAATATTTTTGGGGTTTTTGCCGTCCAATTACATTTGGCCGCCATTTTGAATACACAAAATGTCAAAAATAATTTATCTGCATCAGGTTAAATTTGACAACAACATTTTACAAAAATGATAATTTTATGCATATTACACTATCAAAGAAAACTGATAAAAATGTTTTATAAAACACGTTTGTCAAAGATATTTTATAGTGTAATTCCGGCCTTACTGCCTTTTAAATCATTAAAGAAAATTCCGTTGACTAAACTTGTTAAAATAAAAACATTTTGACAACATTGAACACGAACGGTTTGATTTTACAACGACATTGAAAAGTTTCTGTAACAAGTAACGAAAATTTTTTCATGTTACAAAGTTATAACAGGTTGAAACTCGTTTGAAGAACCAGACTCAAAAATTTTGTGAGAACGAGAATTGACTGTTATAACTGTTATATAAATTTGTAAAGTAGGCTATGGGCCAATAGTCTGGTAAAAGTAAATTTTTTGGTAAATTCATTTATTTTTCAAAAACTCTATGGCAAAATGATCGAAAAATCTGTTTTAAATCCGATTTTTACCATAGTTAAGGTTCAATCACAAAGAAACCGCTCCGCGCCGCATCACACCGTGTCAAGCGGCTTTTACGGATTGTCAAACACAATGTTTCCTCGCCGTTTCGTAAAATTGATCCAGTTAATTCTGTATAAAATTTACCATCGATATTAAATTTTAATTTTTTAATGAATTCGACAATTCGAAATTCCATTTTTAAAATAATATTATTTTTTGTCACCGGTAACATTGAAAAAAATTGCCGCCCCGGTGGCAAAGTGGTCAGCATGCTTGCTCCAGCGACCGGAGGTCCCAGGTTCGATTCCCGGTGGTGACAAGGAAAAAATTTCCCGGCTGGTTTAGGATCAATGAATTAATCACTTATTATCCGAAATGAAAATACGATTATGAAACCTCATTTGAGGCGGCCAAATCCCTTGATGGGATATAGTGCCAGAGAAAGAGAGAAATATTGAAAATAAGTTTGTTGTATGCCTGTGAAAAAATTGTTTAGGTTATGTTATCCGAAAATGTAGAAAGTTGGCCTATCTCTTCCGCACGTACCGTTCCGCGCCGACCATTGTGTTTGCATATCCGTTTTACGATTTAAATCACATGTAATGTGACATTTCCTACTTTGACTGAATAACGAAACGGAGCGGTGCGGTGCCATTGTGATTGAACCGTAAATGAATTACCCGACTATTGGCCCGCAGCCGTTGTTGTTAAATCAAAAATGTAACGGCATACTTTATTTGTTTTCATGTTTATGTTATCATATTATTTTTGAAGAACATAAGCAAAACGTTGTATGATTTCAAATGACTGCTAATTCCTGTCATTTCAGAATTTTTAGAGGAAATTTTAGAAAAATTGACAATGTGCAATGTAATCTGGCGTTAATAAAATAATTATTGTTGCTAGATTTGGGTTTTCTGCCACATCAAAAATCATTTTACTCGTATAAATTTTTTTATCATTTTATGACAGTCTCTCTGAGTTTAAATGTTCTCAGTCATTAAGCGGGAATCGTGATGACTGAGTTTTTATACCAATACCGTTTTCTAGACTAATAAAACCCATATGAGTAATTTATCAGCTAACCGGAGTTGATATTTAGCATATTAGCGTTTTTGGATTTGGGTTTTTGGAGGCGTTCAAAATTCACTTACCAACAGGATCTGGTATCTTCATATTTCTGCGGAAACTTCAAGTCGATTAAGTAAAGTAAACAGCAAACAAAAATGAAACAAAAAATAAAACATTTTCCAAATTCAATTAATTTTTTAAAACTTGCTTGTTAACTTTAATTTATATTAAATTAAATATTATCAATAATTGTAACTTCAATTTTAAGGGCAAGCCAATAACACTCCCATCTGGTAGTGAATAGCGAAATTTCAAATTATCCAATATTCAAACCATTTCGATTTAACAACGAAAAAGTTTGTCTTGATTAATTTTTGAAAATTACCGACAAGTGTATGTATTGTAAAGATATGCTGCGCTTATCCTTTGAAACGGGGGCTTGGAATTTATTAAGAACACAGCATCAGTAAATTCTCAACAAGTATTTGCCTTTTAACGCAAAGTGGCTGGCATCTGACGGAATATTTTGGAAACAAAGCGAAAGGTGGTCGACTTCTCAAAAAACTAGTTTTAACCCTTTCAGTCATGAATTTGAACCCAAGAGTAAATAAAATTAAAATATTGTTTAACTCACTATATTACAGTCAGAAAATAGAAAAATGAACCAAAAAAAATTTCCTTTTAGGGTTTTCACTTCCCAGGATATTCCGATTTCAGAACAAATGTTCACAAGGGGTAATAAAAAGCGTACCCAATTTTGGTATCAAAAATAACGAAAATATCCCATATTATTATTGTAGAGTGCTACTATTTCGGGTTGATCAGTCGACATAAATGATTTAGATGTCTTATCCCATTTTGGAACAGTTTGTAATTTACCGTTTCCAATGAAATTGGATGTTAAATAAACGAATTTGTTATCATACCATTCGAATCTTGACCACCTTATCGTCACGACTTTTGACTTCTTCACAGTGGCCTCTAGATTTCTTTTTGATTTCTTTGGTACCGAGAAATGGGGATTAGCGAATCGATTTACTCTGGCTGTCCCGAAGGTATTTCGAAAAAAGCGTCAGTTGAAAAATAATTATCGGCAAACAAACTGTACCCAGTGCTAGTAACGCGATTACATAAATGTAATACAATGGAAGCATCATATCCCAACCGTTTAATATTATCTTCTGAAAGACTGGTTGTTTTTCTTTGGTAAATTAAAAAATGGTAAGGCAGTCAACTTTTGTCACAAAGCATATACATTTTTATACCCCAAGGGCGGGGTTTTTCCTTTTGTATATTGTTTAATCGCCAACTTACCTCTGCTCATCAATAGAAATATTTTCTTAGACTTGTACTAGCATTGTAGTTCAAGACGTCCACGAAATATATTACGTTTCTTAATTGAGAGAATCTTGCATAACTCATGGCTTTTAATACCAAATCTAACCCAATATGCGAGTTCCAATACATTCGTGATCGCGGAAACCGGAGGGGGGTCCCCATTAATATTTGCCTTCCAAATAATTTTTTTAATTCGTCCGCTGATGTATGTTTGAACCCACGAATGGATTGCTGTTCTGCATACAAATTAGTGTAAAATGCAGTAGTTGTAAAAAAATCATCTGGGTAGTATTCTTCGAGATTAAACGCTTTCTTGTCCTTCAAATATTGTTTCCGATCACTTTTGTCCATTTTTTATAAATTTACCTGAAATTTATATATTTCCTTTCATGTTAAAAAACTCAAAAAATAACGATTAAGTTATTATGTTATAACAACAAATTATAACAATTTTATTCATTAAAAATTGTATTTACCATTAAAAACAGGAACCGAAACATGAAATATCACAATAATAGCATCGTACAATCCGTCCTATTAAAATTTTACTTCAAGCCTTCTCTGCATGAATGATGACTGTCAATAAAATGGATAGACGAAATTATTTTGTAAATGAACAGGACTTTAAATGGAAGAGAAACAATTAAACTATAACAAAAATGTTGAATGGAAAAGAAATGGACTAAAATTTAATATGGAAAAAATTGTCAAAAAGTATGTTCCGAAATCGGAACACCATGACGCAAAGGGTTTTAACGTAATATAAACTTCATATGTAGCATTTACATGTAGAAAATTGATTTCTTCTACAAATTTTTGCAGATAAATAAGAAGGATAAGAAAGAAATAAACATATGTATATAGTATTTTTTTTATAGGATCATTATTAATTAATTTTTAATGAATTCAAATGCGAAATTTATATCTTTATCTATGGCGTCTGTTTTTATTATGAATCCTCAACATTTATAAATTCGAAATAATTTTTTTCTTGTTAATTTTAAAAATGTTGCCATAAAATACTTGTATCGAATATATTTTATGGCAACATTTATTTTTATGGCAACATTTTATAGTGGTTTTTGCTGTATAGTGACTTAAAAATCTTCTGCAAAATTTTTTTGGGATATAGTATTTCTTTTCTTGTCTCTCATGTGCAAAAAGTCAATGTTATATCTTTCTCATTTTGCAGAAGAAAAATGTTGGTCGCATGTAAATGCCCCAATAGATGACTATAATTCGACTGAATATTATGTAAAATGTCGACTGAATATTATGTGCCCTTTCAAAAATTACAAATATCATTTATGAGAAAAACGACTATCAACTAAACAATTCTAAATCAATTTTGCAATAATATCGCTCCAGATGAGTTTTCCAAAATTTAAGCGGTGATTGATCGAAATGAAAGTTCATACTAGAGCTTTTACCATAAATTGGGAGATCCCAGTGATGTTTGACCGGCATCGGTTCAGGCAGCTTCTATTGGCCTTTTTTTGATTTTGCAAATATTTTGAAAAGATATATAGCATTTACAAAAAACGATTTAAAACGAAAAGATCGTAAAGTAAATTCCAAAAAAATTTGTTCAGATCATTCTATAAATTTTACCGGCAATGACGATTTTTGATAAAAAAACTTCATATCACCAAAATTCGGCATCGATAATTGATAACCTGCCAATTGATAGCTCGATTTTACCAACTTCTGATTTTGTATGGCGGTGAATGCTAGACTTTTGACATGGGATACAAGATTTCGTTGAGTTGCTTGCACGGACGCCGGGATGTGATAAGCCAGGTAAACTATCGCAGATTGCTCGTCACATGTAGTCTCACTAAAAATTTGCTGCTTGTAAGTCAATCCGTTGTTTATGCTTGATTTCGAGAAATGTGCTAAATCAATCTCTTCAATTCGTTGTTGCGCTATTTCTGTACAAGTAATTCCTCAAAAGAGAAAACGCTGAGTTCAGTGAGAAGTGTTTCACCAGATCGAGACAAACAATAGCTCACCACATTCTATTTACCTTAATGCGATGAATGTCGCTTGCAAATTAATTGAGATGTCGTAATTGCCGGGAAGGATGACGTCGAAATAAGAGTATACGAAGTCTAGCCCATTAAATATTCCGTTAAAAAATCGCTGGAATGTTTGAGCAGAGTTGCGAAGTACCATTTGGCATTCTGGTAAACTCGATATGCCGAAAAGGAGTGATCATCGCAGTTTTATAATATCCTCATTCAACACTTTTCTTCCGATTCAGCACGATAACTATTCGTTTACTGAATTTAATCATTTTCACTAGATCAAATTGAATAGTTTTCAACATAGTGCTTATTAGTTACTCACAATTGTGCCTTAAGTCTTATAAAACTTATAGTAATCCTCTTCCCTTTAATATGTAGCTCCGTTGCGTTGAAATGGTCCCAAAATACTGAAACTCTGATGTACGCGGTTCCGTTTCTCTGCAGAATCTTACCATTTCAAGTCCCTGCTCGCTTCGGGTATTTGATGGCGACACACCTCAGACGATGGGTAATAATTTCACGAAAATTGGTTTGGCTATACAAATTACTTTGGAATGTACCTAAGGCCAATTAAAAAATCACATCTCGTTTAAATTACACAACAGAATATTATATAGAATATTATATTATCCAGAACAGAGTCATTGGGTATAGGTAGCATGCGTGTGAAGTTCCGACCCCAACATCTCTGGTAAGGAGTCATTTTCAGATCCAAGACAAATTTAATTTTTTCAAAAAAAAAAAATTGCGAATACTTTGGGACCCGGGTTGAGAGGCAGTGTTTGAGGAATTTAATTATCTATTAGACGCACTGTCTGAACCTAAGGCAAGATATCCCGCATTCCTGTGCCGAGTAAACGAGTTATTTATTTCCGCAGCCCATCATAATCAAATCTTTAAATAACTCGATGATGCAATTTAACCTACAATTACAACAAACGATCATTTAATCATCTCACACTTCATCTAAATAAGGCAATTAAGTACCCTGCTGTGAACCAGCATAGATAAATAGCAAATTATTTTTTTTTTCTGGACGAAAATGACCGCATGTAAACGGTACGCAAAACGCCACAAACACAAATAAACCTTAATTATCATGATTGTCATAATCGCGCATAATATGATTTATGTGTTTTATAAGATGCTAAATTTTGTATTCCATATTTAAATTTCTTTGTTTAATATGAAAACATACATACCTACGTACTTAAAAAATAACGAAGAAAAATTGCAACAAGAAATCTACAAACAAAATTCAAACGTTAAAAATTATCAATTATCCCACGAGTCATCATCAATTTCATTTGTATAACGAAATTTAATTTTATAAAGCAAAAAATAAATAGGCAAAATATTCAAATAAGCTCATTGTTTGTCTTTTATATAGACCTTAGCTAATGCCAGCAGATGAATCTTGTGATTTTTATGTAAAATAATCATATTTACCCGCATTATATAGAAAAAGTGTCGAAAAGTGTACGTAAACTCGTTTCGGTGCACCACTAAATAATAAAGTGTAACACTTTTTACACTTTTTGAGTAAATCACATATTACAACATAAAGTGAACGTAAATCGTATAAAATTGAAAGCAAATTCCATGTGATAATCACGTTACAAATCTGTCAATATGTAAATTTACATCGATCGACATAAATGCGCGAGCGCACACAATAAATTATTTCTAATCGTTATACCGAAATTTTCTCAAATTGAAATTCTTCTTGTCTTGACATTATACCGTTGAATACATTCAGCCAGATATACCACAGAGATTGATGATATTTCATTATTTCACTTCGTATTGGTTTTGGTGTCTGTATCATTGTGCTTCAAATTCAATTATTTAATCTTATATATATTTTTTTATTTCTTAAATGTCATTATTTAAATGTTTTCTTTTTAAATTCAATTTAATTTTTTTTTTTTCAAGATGATGATGAAGAAAATCATTGTACTAATAAAATAAAATAAATACGAGTTAAATAGTAAGAAACAAATACTTAACCTTTTTTATGTTGTTCTGTGTACCGAGTGAGGTATGTAAGTCATACAATTTTAAGGTCTTCTTGTGTATCGATTAACGAAGTTTGCATATTTTGGTTGTTTTTTTTTTTTTAAACGCATAAATATAGGTGCGTGTCGTGAATTGGTAGTCACGAAATTTGAATTTGTTCAAAACAGTTACTTTGAGCCATACTTGGTTAAGCCGTTTGCTCCAATTATTAGAGTTTACCTCTAAAAGAATTTTTGCAATTTTCAAATCTATATTCTGTCAAGGTACGTATATGGCATTTGTCGCTAATGTCATTACGAATTAAAATTAATATGTAAATAAAATTTCCCGCCAGGAGGCAGCAACAAACAATATTATATTATAATTTTCTTGTATTAAAATGGCATTAGGCATATAATTGGGTACTGGTTATATACCTGCTACCGCAGTACGACACAATGATATATTTTGGATTATTTGCCTTATACTTCGGACGTTGGTAAGACGCTATATTTAATTTTTACGAATGACATATCATTTTTAGTTGTCAAAGTTTGCTATACATTTTAGTGTTTTTAACTCTTTCGATACTTTTAAAACATTATGTGATCCTTCGTGTTAGGTTTATAAATATTTTCTGAATTAATAATACATTTATTAGGTTTTATATAAAGTTTTAAATTTAGCTTTGTGAAATTTCGTAGTAAAAAGAAATTATTCGTCAATGTTGGATGTTTTCTTAGTTGTAAGTGTAAATTGAATTCGACTGATAAATAGGAACCTCCTTTTTTACTATGGGTAATTTATAACAAGCACAGATTAATTCAAAACTGGCATCTATTATTTTATTCCCAAAGCTATATAGCTTTTAAAATTGACATTTTTTAGTGTTTAGTTGTTAGGGTTAACCAATAATATAAATTAGTAGCTCAATATTTAAATCAAGCAAACACAAATTAATTTAGCTATCAATTGACAGAGAACACTGTAGTGCTTAAAGAGAATTGATATTATGAAAAAAATCTAGCGGTTTCTACATGTTTTGAAAAGAAACGTAAATACACATTTTCTAAGCATTTATAGCATCGACTTTAGTAATATTGGTGGACTACTGAAACAGAAAGGAGTGGCCCAAGCAAGTTATATGATTTTCTAATAGGTATGACCGAGTATTCCATTAGATTTCAAAATATGACTTTTTAATATGTCTAAGTAAGATTCAAAAGCTAGTTGCGTATTTTTTAAATCACGTGTTTTGCAATTAATTTAGAAATCCAATTTTATAAACAATATTTACTCTTTTGCAACTTTTATGTCGTCTTTTAAGGGGCAACCCTTAACTGCAAACCCGAATAAAACACATTAAAGAAGAAAAATTGGAGATTATATTTTAATTGCAAAACTACACAAAAATACATAACCTAAATATTATTAACTTGTAATTTGTTTATTGTTTGACTATAGACTATAGACCGGTGTCGATTTTGTATCAAAAATGACAGCGCGAGCTAGCAAGGTGAACAATAATTTTGTGTACATATACAGCGTATAATATACAATTTTATATTTGTGTTGTATTTTTCCTCATGTGTTTGTGCATTCTGTTCGTCAATTTTACAATGGCAATTAGACCAAAATAAAAAATTTCGGTTGATCCGGTTGAATACTTACAATGCTGGCGTCTATCTCACCTCTTCTATTCGCTTGCTTTTAGAGCAGTGCACCGATTGTTTGATATGCGATTTTGATTTTTCATTTTCAAATATTTGAACAACACGAAACCGCATTTGACACATCAATTAAAAAATATTTAAACAAAATGACGTGCATGCGCTCAAGCAAACCAATATTAATAAAATAACCACTACTATGTTTTTCCGATACTGTTAAAGTTAGCTGAAAGTTTCCAGCCGAAAGATAATGCAGATAGTGTCTTGAATACAGTAAAAATCAGTAATGAACTCCAATTTAGGAGAATTTAGGATCGGGTTACATCATTCGGGTGAAGGAGAAATTATTTCAGTTTATAGGAATTTAAAAATCGATAGGAGCGAGAGTATAAAGAGAGTTTAAAAATAGTCAAGACACTATCTGCATTATCTTTCGGCTGGCAACTTTCGGCTAACTTTAACAAGGTGTTTTTCCGGTTTGCTCGACACTCTGATCTATATTTATTTTGATATCTAGTTTCATGGAACACCAGACATATTAGAAAATCATATAACTTGCTATGGACACTGCTTTTCGTTTCAGTAGTCCAACAATAACATATAGCTGTGTTTTATTATTTGAGCACTGTCTGGAGCGGAATGATAAATTTCTACTGAAACTGCAGCTATTATTCACTGGTGTCGATATACCATCGACACCAGTGTAACTAGTGTCACTAGTACGGTTGGGTTAGGTTCTATCTGTCAATATTTTTTACGTGTGTTTTAAAATGACGCTCATTATAAACCATTAAAATACAGATTTTGTATAGACAACTATAAGTGGATCTGACGGCAAAAAAAATAAGCTTGTTCCGGATATTTTTGTATGTTAATTTTTATTTTCATAAAGTATGCCTTGCTAAAATTTCATAGAAAAAAACCCCCAATGAGCTTATTTTTAATGCGCTAGATGTCACATTCCCAACTTTAACAGTCGTCAATAAAAAAAATTTTAAATTAACCTTGAAAATCATCGAAATAAATATTGACATAGCTGTCAACTTAACTCGATTTCATGGAAACAGTACGAGTTAACACCAACAAATTTTCAACTCAACGAAACCTAAACATGTTTTAGCTCGGTTCATGGAAACATGATAATACGTCAGTTTAGATTTTTGAATTAAAGCTAGATAACTTCGGAAAAGGTATCCAAGAATTTGTTATCACTGAAATTATCATGGTTCTCCCACAGATTGTGTTAACTATCATTACTTGATTATTTCGTGCTTTAGTATGTCAACGTGAGATTCGTTTTAATCATTTAGACACAAAGATGTGGTTTTGACTGTCCATTCTTTGTTTTGCACGTGCCTTTATGGATTCGCTTTGGCGAGAATTGTGTGGTGGACCTGTTCGGGATTCTGAACAAAAGAAAGTACTTACCTGCACCTTGCTTGCTGTGTCTCACCCTGTAACACATCAAGCAAATAAAAAACCCAGCAAAGTAAAACACTTGAAAAAAGATTAGCTTCATGTTTATATTTCAATATTAACTTACCATTTTTTCCTTGCATCTGTGCCTAGAGTTGAATAATTTATGCAACTATTTAATTTATATGATTTCTAATATATAATTTATACTTACCTTATGAAACAAATGTAAACATTCCACCATTTGTGAGAAATGTCACATTTGTCTACACATCTTAAACCAAAAACGTACTAAAGGATTTGGTTGCGTACATTTATTTTGTACTTGCGATGTGTTCGTAATGTGGTATAAAAAGTCGTACCAACTTGACATTTATGACAAAACGTCGAATGATAAAATTTTTTTATTTATTCTTGTGCGCTTCATCGAGATAAATCTAATTAGAAATACATCATACTAAAATTTAAATTTAATAAAGTCTTAAGTCTTAAAGTCTAAAGTGTTGTTTTACTTATGTCGATCTACAAAACACAACAGGGAAGAATCGCAAGGCCGCGTGCTATATAAATATCCAAAAGCAAGCGGATTTCCCCTACACTATATATGGGGACCACTAACTGAAGTTGCATGCAGACTCGGCCCACGATGTGGGTTCTACGGAAATCTTTTTGTATACACTTAAACCTATGCTAACATGAATTAACGAGCTTATGAAGCACCAAAACGAGTTATAAAATGTGACTAGTTAGGTGTCAAATATATTCATAATTGCATGTTAAATTCCTAATTTGCATGCATTCAAAATTTAAAACTATCATCAAATATCACTCAATGAAATTACCAAACAAATTTAAATCCTGAGCGCGCTCCATTCACTAATTCAACAAAATTATATGCACCATGACCTCAGCTCATATAAATAACATACCTGAATGCCAAGTTTAACATAAATTCGGATTAATAAAAATCGTTTTGTGTATAAACATTTGCGTAACATGCGCGAAAGGTGTATAAATTATGAAGAATCATCTGCATTACAATAAATTATTACGTTTGTGTACATCTATTACATAGAAGGCATTAGAGTGATTAGCATCCATAAAACGAGTACAAGGACTTGATTAGTACGCGTACACAGTTTAATAAATTACTTACGTCTACACAATAAGTACGCCAGTCGGTTATTCAACGATCAAATATTTGTTACATGCTGCTAATATCCAAAAATAGCTATGGTGCGTCTATTAACCCAGCTCTCGCGTTAGCCGATCGATTTATAGCGCGTCTATTTTATTCAATCAATCCAATTAATCTTCTCCGGTTATTATAAACTTGTGTCTTTGTTACAAACTTTACCAGGAATTTCACAAAATTTCTTTCTCAAAATCACGCACGCATTTTGTGTTTTGGTCACGGTTAGGTAACCAGTCATCAGTGACGACGATGATTTAAGAATTTTAAATGTTTTAATTTATCGAGATGCGCATGCGGCGTGGGTTTCAATTATGACCATATATGTACAACCTGTAAATTATAATTTGCGACGACTAAATGTCTGTTTACTTTACTAATTTGGCTGAGTGGTTTAACGCTTTTATATGTCAAATGCACACACTTGACATAATTTTGTGTTTTAAAATGCCGCGTCGAAAACACTCGCGCGTGTTAGCATAGGCGACAGGAACCAAAAACATGTTAATTATCTCTAAAGATGGGTAATTAATCATTACGTGCACGGAATCGCATGCTTAATGTAGCATTAATAAGATGCATGGTAATTAAGAAAACCAATGTGCATGCAAGTATTATGCAATATGTAAATAAAATAGACGACGCCGTTCATCGGACAAACATATGTATGACAATTTATACAGTGTGATGGACGATGACATCGCAAGCTAAACAAATCTAGGACATTTTTACCGATTTACATAAAAATCTCACACCCATTTCATCGTAAAACGCACGTGATTCCCTTTCAATTTCATCTTATAACATTTTTGGTCTTCGCACGCTAAAGCCAATATACCACATTCTTTCAAAAAACGAATTTCTTCTCTGTTTCTTACGTTTCGCTTCGATTTATATATAAATTAATTACAAATTTAGTACACATAAAAAATTGTTATGTTCGAAACAAGGTTAATACAACAACAGCAACAACATTCGCAGCAAAAGAATATCGTGGAATGGTTAATTCAGTTAAGACGATATTACATAAGATCTCAATACGGTAAAAAGATTTTCATTTTAATGATGATCGCGTATTTCCATTAAATCCATAATTTTTTTTTTTGTAACGAGACGTTGTAACTGGATGTAGACGTGCAAAAATAATGCAATTCGCGAAAGTATTTTTTATGCGCGATTGCCTGCTAATTAAAGTGGGATTTAATTAAGCGAGATGAAACGATTTGTATAGTTTATATGGTATATGCATAGGGGTTAATGTCAGATAATTGAGGTTGGTATTTTGGCGCATATCATCGTAAATCGATATACTGATTAAGAGTGGGACGAGTTAATTGTGGATCAAGGCGCTCCCTTAAAACTTAAAGAAGTATCCAAAACAGCTTTCAAATCAACATTAAACCTTATACAAATCATTATCATTAGCCAGCAGAACAAGATAATATGAAAGCGCTATACATATTAAAAAAATTTAGGTTCTATCCCATCAAACTAAAACCGAGAGTTATGCTAGTCATCGTTTTTTTGCATTCCTGATGTCGACAACCTGGTAAATCATATTATAAACTCAACTTTCTGATTGTTTTCCCTTTATTTTACGTTAGGCGGCCTGATAAATTTAACCAACATTAAAATGACTTCAAAAATGCAAGGAATGCTATCAACGATGGCGATTTTTTTGATGTTGCCCTGTATTTGCATAATGAAGGTTATGGTAATTTTCGTATATTTTGAGAGTCCTTACACTATACATACGCAAATCGTTTTTAATATAAAATTTACGTTCTTCGTTTCAAAACGTTTAAACATAAATTTTCTCTTCTTTTTCATAAATTCTTTGTTTTTTCATAAAACTTTCTGCTGAGAATTATTAAATTGCATAAAAATTTCAAGAAATTTCTGCTGGTTTCGAAAAATATCAGCAGAAAAAATTTCATTTTTGCGATCGTGATGCCTCTAGCGGTGAATAGCAAAACACGTTTTTTCTGCTGGAAATTTTCTGCCATCTTA
Source organism: Nephrotoma flavescens (assembly GCA_932526605.1). Taxonomy (NCBI): domain Eukaryota; kingdom Metazoa; phylum Arthropoda; class Insecta; order Diptera; family Tipulidae; genus Nephrotoma; species Nephrotoma flavescens. The sequence continues at coordinate 20,492,517 of OW052221.1, read as the reverse complement.
TACAGCATCGTTAGATGGGAAGCCTTTTGATATGTAAAGTTAATATGAGTGGATTTCGTCTCATTAAGCTTGATTCTTCAGCGCTTAGTCGAGTTACAAACCACATTGGTAATCTGCTGGCACAGAAAAAAGTAAAATGGTAATTTTTTCTGTGCTGCTGGTGTTTGCTCGTTGTATTAGCGACATTACTTCCAATCACCATGATTGTAAATAATGTCGCTGTGTCATCTCCAAAGGTGGGTATGGTTCCTTCATTTGTTGTTGGAATATGCCTTGTATATATTATATACAGGATTGGTCCTAACACACTCCCCTGCGAGACACGTGCAGACATTTTCTTTAGTTTGGAGTATTCATCCTCATATTTCACATGAAAATGTCTATTGGATAAATAAGATCTTAGTATGGCATAGAATTGCCTCAGGAGATCTCTATGCAGCTTGAAATCCAGTCCACTATGCCAGACTTTATCGAATGCTTGGGCGACGTCCAGAAATATGCTGGAGCATACTTTTTTACGTTCTAACGTTCTTTCAATAATGTTGGTGATTCTATGCACCTGTTCAATTGTGGAAGCTTTTCTCTTAATCCAAATTGATGTGGAGAAATTAGTTGTTGGCCCTCAATTATTGGTTTAAGTCTTTTTAGTAATAATTTTTCAAAGAGTTTTGACATAATTGGCCGCAATCAAATTGGAATCTATGATTTTTTATCGTTAGGTGGTTTATCAGGTTTTGCTATCATGATTACTTCTGCTACTTTCCATTGGCACGGAACATACTTTAACCGAAAGCTTGCTTGATTATGTGTAATAGTTTACGCATTCCTTTATCTGGTAGAGCCTTGATTATTTGGCAACTAATCAAGCCATACCCACACCGACCAAATGGCACAGTGGTTAAACCTTTGGCGTTTGGATCGGAAGGTACCGGGTTCGAATCCCGATAGATGCAGGATGCAAAAGAGATTTTTCATCATCTGATTACGATCGGTGATGGAAATGAACACAACTATGACCGCCTGTTAGAGTGCACAACTCATGGGCCATTCTTCTTTCATGCCAGTACTATAGGTTGACATGGAGCTATGTAATGTGCAGATGGTTATCCATAATTTGGTTAATAATAATGTTTTCCATAATTTTATTATTTTCGGAGCCCATATGTTTAGTTGAACCCAAACCTTTGATTATCTGGGCAAATCATCTTCTTTGCCCTGTGTTGCTTGCTTGTGGGTTTTGATTCATTTGATTTGAAATTTGAACCCTTCGATTTTCGTAGTTGTTTAGCAACCTCACAGCCTCGATAATTAGCCATTGAACATTTTACACATCTTGGATCCCAGCCGCAATATATTTGGGTGTGATTAAATGGCTAACATTTCTTGCATTGAAGTATGCGTGTTGTGGTTCTCCTCATTGGTTCGATTTTCACCTTCATGTGAAGAATTCCTTTTATTTCATAAATTTTTTGTTTCAAATACCAGCATAAAAAGAGGGAGTCTTCTTTTACTGATAGTTTGGTTCCCTTCCTGGATTTCTGGTCTCTCTTTCTTAACAATATTCACAGAATCTAGTATTTCAAAATCTTATTTTGTAAGTGTTCCATTATTTATTTGGTTGAGCAAGTGAAATGCAAACCTCTTGCTATGACTTTTATAGGTCGGGCCTGTTTGTTCTCTTAGGTAAACCACCAAACCAGGTTTCGCGCTGTCCTTATAAACTTTATCAGTAACCGATCTCATCAGTGACTGAATTTCTGAGTAACTGATTACATCCACAATATTTATTGGTGGGGTGGTTTTTCTTCCAGTTGCACCAAATTTGGTGTAATGTTTTTGGTAGATTTAGTACCTTTTGGCTTATTTTGGCTTTGGGTAGAACAACTTTTGAATCTGGACTAGATTGTCTTGTACCATTTAATTGTTCAGCCTTAGGTGACGATCCAGCTTTTATTTTCTTACTCGTCCTGGATTGTTTTTTCTTCTTTAGGATCCAGTCCGTCTCTCTATGTAATTCATCTTTATCGTTGAAATAGATGAATTGGTCTGGTTTAATGCTTCCTATATCGCAATCTTTTTTTAAATCCCGATTCATTTTTAGGTTTTCTTTTTCTCGCTTTAGATACTCAATTTCTGCACTTAGCTTGGCAAATACTTGCTTCATATGCTCTAGTCTCGCCAAGAGATTCATATTCTCCTATTCTAAGTCAATAGTTGTTTTACTAGATTCGACTACTTGCAAAGTAAAATTTCCGGCGGCATCACTTATTTCGTGTAATGTTTGTCCAGTACATCTAGTTATAACGTTAGAAAAAGCATCGTCTTGGTCAGCTACCGAGTTGCTTCTATTTTTCTTTATCGGTGATCTTTGTAAATTTGATCTTCTCTGGAACAGATTTGATCTTCCCTGATAATGCAATAGATGGCCCTCCCGAGAATCCATAGCACCAGTCTCGACAGAGAGTGGATTTACCAATGTTGATATTTGTGTACCACCTGGGGTAAAATTTCCCTTTGTTAGTACCATCGCATAGTTTTGATTGGCTAATTAGCTATTCTGCTTCACTACTACGAAAAGGTTGGGTACCACAACCGTTCGGTCTACAGAAAATTGCCAAGAGTACGCCCGTGTCCATTTATAAATACTTCGTGGAGGCTATCAATCTCGTACTCCAAGTAAACAAATGAATATAAAAATAAATCAAAATTAGACAGAAACTCCCAATTCAAAATAGAATCTCAGTATGACCTTGGCTATTCGAAAGAAACCACCCATACGTATATATTGCTGATGGGAATTTTTGAGATGTTGACCAAAATTTGAAAATAACTGTCGGCAGAAAATCAAAATGGCCGCAGAAAAACAAAAAATTCTAATGAAAATTTTCGTGTAAAATGAAACAGATACCATTTTTCATAAGGACTGGTAATGAAATGGCCAGTTTAGTCCAGCATCTGTTGATCCTAGAATTTTGTTCAAAACTCACTTTAAAATCCCTGATCAATACTACTATCCAAAATTCATCGTAATTTGTTAAGAAATGGCGGAAAGACGGAATATATGTTTGAATTTCAAAAGAGTTCCATCAATTTGTCTTTAAATGACAAATACACTTTTATTTAATATTTTATTCCGCTGAGATGTTTTATTGCGAGCACTAGGATGTCGAAACTCGAGGACTTATTTAGGGCCATTGTGCGGGCGGCGAAATCCCTTCATGGGATGTGAAAGCCAGAGAGAGAGAGAGAGAGAGAGAGAGAGAGAGAGAGAGAGAGATGTTTTATTTAGTGAAAAAGAGATACAAAATGAATAAAAAATTTCGCTGGCAATTACATAACAGAATAATTTCTCTTTAGTGATCGTGCTGCTACTTGCGGCGAGTAGCGTAATCTCTTATTTTCCACTGTCAAACTTCCGCTATCTTATACAGCATCAACGACCCAGCATACATAGAATACATTTTTTTTTATATCCATCTGTTTTTTTAATTACATATGTGTCAAACTATATAGTTTATGTATGTATATGTGAAGAAACTGCACCGAAAAATCGTCGAATAGATGTTAAAAAGGACTAAACAATAAAAGAGTTTTAAAGATTAGAGTTCGAGATCTATTTATAATATTCGTGGTAAAGAAAATCGGGTGTTGGTCACCAGAAATTCGTCCCTCCATTTTGTAGCTTAGACACAATAGGGCTGCATATATATATATATATATATATATATATATATATATATATATATATATATATATATATATATATATATATTTTACGGTGACATTAGGCCCTTTTCCAATTACCGACTTGTGGACACCGACTTATTCAAATAAGTCACCTCGCGAGGAGACTTATTTGAATAAGTATGTCTACACAGAAATGTCTCTAAAAATGTGTCTTGACTAAATGTAATACATGCAGTATTTTTTTTTCAAATCTAGTAGCAACGACCAATATGCCAAGAAAATTTTTTCTTCTATGTAATAGAAATTGCGTTTTGTTTTTTTTTTTTGTTATTACGTCAGAAATAAGTCGGTACAATAAATTGGAACAAATTGACTGACTAATTCAAGATGGCGTCAAATAAGTTAATGCTCCATTCCACACGATGGTTTTTTGTATTTTGGAATTTTTTTCAAATCAAATGTTTTGTTCTGCTCTCTCTTAAATAAAATTTTAACTAAAATGAGTCAAAAATGTCCTTGAAATATTTTTTATTTCATTTATGTTTGAGTTGTGTGGTTGAACAGAAAATTTCTTTAGTCGCAATTAAAACTTGTATCATATTAGGTAAACGGGTAAAGGAACGAGGAAAAATCCGGTATTTTTTTTTTCTCGTGTGCCATCGCTCAATAAGTCTGAAATAAGTCGGTAAGTGGAAAAGGGCCTTAGATTAGAATAGAATATGTTATTTCAATAGTTTCTCAATTTTATGTGGTTTGGTTCAACATTTAGGCGTTATTTGTATACTAAAGTATTTGCTCGAATGATTATTAAAACGATTATTAAAGCGATAATTAAATACTGTGTTATAATTGGAATATTTTTGTGTTAATTTTGTGTTGTGGAAATAAATTTGTGTGTGTTTAAATTTAAAGCAGTTGTTTTATTCACAATCCAGAGATTCGAACCTTGAGTGACAAGGCGAAAACGTATCAATAGCTGTGTTTCTTAACGCTTGATCTGATCCAGTTCAGTCCATTTTTCATGAAACAACACAAAGGCGCTTACTAGATTTAAAATCAAAACTTGTGATCTAAAACAAAATTTGGATCATGTTTTCCATATAAAATTTAAACTGATCCGGATCAATGAGCGTCATTGTAAACATGGCAAATATTATAAACGTCTATGTCACTGACTCACTCGAGAACGCACGGTAGTTGATTTGGAAATATATTTTTAATTTAATAAAAAAACACAACAAACCCTGATGAAGGCGTAGTTGTCAAACGCTCGGGAAATTTGGTTGTTTGATTAGTATAAGGGTGCAAAGCACCCGTATTTTTAATAAATATTTAACTACACTTTGCTGGGAATAAACGGGCGCGAAGCGCCTCAGTACAACCTAGTACCTAAATATCCTATTCTAACATGAATTCTTCATTCATATTGGTTAATTTCCTTAATATGTACATATATCGAAAAGTTAGGACCGTGTGTAATTCTAACCCATAAACTATAGAATGCCACTTGAATCAACTGCGCCATATAAAAATTTTGATCTACGACATATATTTTGCCATGGATTACAAAATATTTAATTTACATAATTTGTATGCTTCATAAATTTATGTTTTAAGTGTTTTATAAAATCATTAAAATATGTATATAGTTTACGTCATCCTTCACCACTTATTATGAAATGGATATGCTGTGGTTATAGCACCAAGAATATCAGTAACCGGAAGATAATCTAGACTCATCTCTATGTTACATAAAATAATTTTATTACCGTGGGAACCCCGCAAACTATAAAGCTGTCATGTAATTTATACAGCGGTAACTGATCTACTTATTGTCTTCAAATGTTTAACATAATTTTTAATTATCCAGTGAAAGTAAATTGTTTTATTTATTTTGATGAACTCCACGACTCCACGAACCATAACAAGATGCCTCTCAAGGTATTTATGTATACCTATAGGAAATATGATGTGCACGTGAAAAGTATAATCGTTAATTAATCAAAATTAAATCATACACATTACAAAATAAACATCCAGTTTTAATTCAAAAAAAAATCTCGACCGTGACAGGACTCGAACCTGCAATCTTCGGATTCGAAGTCCGACGCCTTATCCATTAGGCCACACGGTCGTATACATCATACCCATTTAAGATATGTGAATTTGATGCTGTACAGATTATGACATGCGCACTAAGCATTTATCTCGCATATATACAAATTGACATTTCTCACAAAATCGTTTTATTGTGGTAGCCTTGTCACTTTGACATGCCAATTTATAAATATCTCAAGTAGATAGTTTCCGTTGTTATCGTGATGTTACATATTACAATAGATAGCCTTGCCTCGTTAAACTATACTCGTATCTTTATATTGTGAGCT